>JABTTQ020002873.1:0-731596 GCA_016081115.2 Rehmannia glutinosa
CTGCTTCCCGTTCCAGTTACGTATTGCTTTCGCCTTGGAGCACAATATAAAGACTTCCAGTTAAGCGCGAAACGATCTAAAGACTTGATTCACGCCAGAGCACAAAATAAAATGGATTCGCCGCAGGGCACAAAATAAAGACTTCGGTTACGCAGCAGGAGGCACGATATAAAGACTTGGTTATGCACCAAGCAATGAGATCAAGACTTGGTTACGTAGGAGGCACAAAATAAGGCTGGTTCCTTACCCAGGAGCACCAAAATAAAGACTCGATTCACTGCATAGAACTGTTCCTCAGAACTTGGTTATGCGCAAGCAATGAGATCAGCAGAAGACTTGATTCCCAGCGAGCATAAGAGTGAAACGCCAGCCCGCATTAAGTCTAAAATAAGGACTCGATTGTCATGAAGCCCACAGCTAAGCTTCGATTCAACAAAATTTCAAAAACAGAAATAAGAGACGGGGTTTATATACCCAATTACAGAATCAATTAGTAAGCGGATCACTTGTTAAATAAACGGGCCCAGTACTTGCGGGAATATAAAGGCGACGAACAATCTTACAAAAGGAAAGAGTAGAGCATCCATAGCTTGAAGCACATGCGGTGAGGAAAACCACAATTCATTTCTACTTCAAAGCCCATAAAGGAAGTAAGACCCCACGTTACATCTCATTGGCAATGGAGTCTATCTGAGGAGTACTATCACTTGTCAGTAAACAGTGATTTTAAGCGGCACCAACTGAGCAAATTCTTCCCGTCCCCAGGAAGGAGCCACTGCGCATTAAGTCTAAACAGAGTTCGAAGTAAGGGTATGAGGTGACCTCAAAGGAGGGCCAGTCTTGTAATTTGACGATCACCTTATGTAATCAAATCAAGAATTTCTGGAAAAAAATTTGAGCCGCATGGCCACGAGGTTAACATGAATCGCTGCTCCTCGGAGTTTTGTAAGCTTTACTTGGCCTCTCTACGAACTTCCTCGGTTTAGTGGCGCGTTTTGCGACTCTCTGCGTGCATCAGTGAGCGTATCTCCATTTCCTCGACCACAGGCGATAGCGGCCACGTTCCGGTTCAATGACCTTAACCTGAAACTCTTGGCCTTGCAAGGCGTCTCTGCGCCATTACCATAATGATCTACTCTCGGGTGCTTGGCCTTCTCATCCCGAGCGAGTGTTAAAGATTCTTATGCCCGCACGGGAGTGGCATGGGCCTCCCTGAGATCCTCGTCTCGCCTTTCCAGTCGCTGCTCTCGACTCCACGAGTCCCCCGACCGCGTGCCGCCCAGGGCCGTCTTGGCCCCGGACATGGCCGTAGCATGAATTTATTCGCGAAACGTCTCCCGTGAATTACTCGATACCTTTCATCGAACCACCAGTGGAACAACTGCGTCGTGACAGACTAACATCACGGTAAAACTCTCGTTTGCTCTGCGTCAGCGTGGCAGTGACGAATTCCACAAACCATCGGGGCGTGATGCGTCGTCCCCTCCTTGATATTCATCCCTCCTTGGCTTGGAGGATAGTGATACCTGTGCAGGGTCTCAAGAAAAGGATTCGCCGGACCTCCTCTTCAAGAAATTTGTTGGGATGTTGAGTGTTGGATTCGCGACCCGACCCGCGCCGGTGATCTGACTCATCATCCACAATTATCTCTTCTCCTTTGAAGGGAGTTGCTGCTCCCTCTGGCACCCCATATTGAGACGTTCTGGCCCAGAATATCTCTAGAGGCCAGTATCCACATCCCAGCGGGTTGATCGGCATTGCCCCGTCGTAGCGTAGCAGTGTTCTCTTGTTTGTGACGTCGTGTAGTAAACCATACTGCAAAAGCAACCAACGTTAGAATATCAAAAGAAAACAAAGATGACTTTCAAGGAAATGTAGAAAACTTAAGTGTTTACCTCCCGGACATTGGCAGCCTCGGCCTCTACACGGGCTCATGTTTGGCCCTACGGGCGCCCAGGATGATGCACTTTCTGTTTGCAGCGTCACGAGACGGGCGTAGCTTCAGCTACATCTCTGTTGCTCCACTGGAGGAATGCGGGACGTGCTTCTTCGTGCAGGAGGTTAGGTTGGCTCTCTCTCGGCCTGCCTCCGCTCGACCTACAAATCCCGGCGTAGTCTCGGGGTGGTAAGCAGCAGGCCACTCAGGCTTGTTCTTAATTAAGTTGTAGTATGCTCCTCGTCACTATCCGTTATGCCTGAGGCACGGATGTTTTCGACGCGAACAAAGTGACCCAGCCAGAGGCCCATACGGGCATGGATTCCTATAGGAGTCAAAAGAAAATGATTACGAAAAGAAACAATAAGCGGTAAAAGCGGGGAGGAAGGAAGGAAAAGGTAAGACTTACTCTTCCAAAAACAAAATTTGATGGAGAATGAGCGTCTCCACTCCCTCATCTCCCACGCGGGCTTGCCTCGCAGCCCACCTGAAAGCCATTTATCCGCTTCCACATCCTTGAGGAGAAGAAGGAGACAGCATCACCATGGGTAAAGTGCAGAGTCGAGATCTGTACCTCAATACTGCCAGATGGTGGCTGAGATGAAGGAGTCAGCTCGCCGTCTGACTAGTTCATCTGACTGGTGGGCGGATGCTTTCCGGGTGAACATCACCAGGTAGATGATCACCTTTAATCCGGGTGCCACACAAGGTGGGATGTGCTGACTTACAAAACGCGTGAAGCGTGATGAAACCTCAAACCGTATAAAAGGCTGAGGCCGAATACAACTATGCAACCGGTGGAGTCTTTGGGGAACAGTGCCGTGGTGCCCAAAAATGATACTACTTGGAATACGGTACCTCGTGGAACTAAATCCGCCCCTCCTGAATCATTAACATGCTTTCGGGATATCGTTTATATCACTCGGCGTCACCCAGGAGGCTCGACACGTGAGCGAGGCCTCACCCAGTCTTGCGGCCGTCGCCATTACGATGGCCTCACTCTTTCTCTCTTTTCCATTCACACCACTTTTCTGACTGTGAGAATGGGCGTAGCGGAGTGGCCATGTTGGGTCGCGGCGTGATAGAGATGGCGCGGTTGGAAGCCATGGTTTGAGTTTTTTTAAGTAGGCTGGTCATTTTTCATTAGGTTGAGTTTAGTTTCTAGTTTTTAAAATAGTGTGAGTTTTAGGCGAGTTGGCGATAAAAGTTTAGGCTTTAGTCTAGTGATTTTGGGTTTACGGATTCTTAGGGTTTGGTAGTGAGCACAGGTTTTGGAAAGCGACATGTTATTGGTAAAAGAATCGATGTCTCTCTCTCTCTCTCTCTCTCTCTCTCTCTCTCTTCATAGTTTTTATTAGATTTGTTGGATTATTCGGGTTAAACTTTTGGGTGACTTGAGTGGTGATGGTGGTGGAGTACAACTAGGACCTGAACGTAAAACTATAATTATTGAGTTCTTACATTCTTTATTGTGAAGTGTGGGGAAAATTTCGAATAGGAGCATGTATGTGGTGAGTAAATTTGGTGTGAAAAATTAATCACGTCATCGATCGACACATGTCAGGAATGGCTGGGTGGCGTCAACAATGATGTCACGACAACAAATCACGAATTAGGCTAGCAGCTCAGAACCCAGCCATTCTGACGACGCATCACGGCTACGGGCGACCGTTGAGATGAAGCAGCATTGTATGACAACCAATAAAATAACACATGCCCAGTACTTAACAACTTTGTTGGTATCGAAGCGCCACATATCAGGATTATGAAGAGAAGTCAAACAAGTGGCAAACTTTGGCTATCATGCACAAGTATGGGGACATGTGTAGGTAATAACCGACTATTTTTATTAATTAATGAATAGTTAATTAAAGATGAAGCTATATTGTAAACCAGCTTACTCAAAAGGGGTATAAAAAGGTACGAAAGAGGAAAGCAAAGGAGAGGCAAATGTTAACCGAATTATAAGAAAGGCCATTGATATTAGGCTCGGCAAAAATACAAAAGGCATAATTAGCGAGGAAATAAACATGCGTTCATACGTTTTCATTTCGGTGTTAAATCTTTATATTTCACCTTTGATGACAGCATACGTCGGCGTATAGCAAGCGACAGAAAGTGGGAAGAGAAAATGCATGTGAGTAGTGGGAGTTTAATTTGTTAGGATCACATTTTTTTGCCATAACGTAGAGTTATGGGGGAGTACGTGAAATAGGTGTGTGGTGGAAGTTATTCACGGTGAGCCATGTTAAAAGAAGATTTACGGTTATCTAATATAATCTTTAACATAAAATAAGCGTATTTGAAATTTGAATTTTCCATCTTCTAGGCTTATAAATATAACAATAGGCTTATAAACGAACTGTCAATATAATTCTTATTTGAGCGATAGGACTAAGGCTGAAAATTCGATGTTGGGTAGAAAATTACAATCTAAATATCACAAAAACCCCGAATATATAAAAACACAGGGTGTACATCTGAATTTATCAAGTATTTTAGATTTAGTATTTTATCTACTATTTTTAAATATTGTTCTTTTAATTTAAAATATATATTTTCAGAAGATATTCTCACGTTTGAATTAATATAAAGGAAGTCGATCATTTACAGTGAGATTCTAAAAGGCAAAAAACGTAATCCTGAAAATTAAGATTTAACAATTAGTTTGGAAAAGTCGATGCTCATCAAAGTTATCGAGTTGTAGGTCCCCGAAGAGGTGTTTGTGTTAAGTTTAGAAGGGGAGTTGAATGAAACAACCAATTTTTTTGATTTTACCATTTAAAGTTGAGTTTGAATCACAAATCGTCGTCTTTCGGGGATGACTTGGATTGACCTCATGATGAGTTAGCCTCAACAAACTGAGGGTGTGATAAGATAACTCAACAGTGAAGTAATCTTTATAAAAACGGCTAACTTAGTTTTATTTAGTCTTACTACTTAGTTTGAAATATGTTTTCCTTGAGCATTGAGATTAAGTTATTAGCAGGTTGACTTAACAAGTTTATCAATCATAGGATATAAATGTGCAAGAAATAAATTTGCTGAAATTAATGACACAAAGCAATTTATAGTAGTTTGAGGGATAAAGTGATGTTTCTCTCTCCCTCTTCTCCAACTCACGGAGGTAATCCGTCGTGGATATTATAATACGGATACGATAATCCCAGCAAGCACAAATCACACGATTAGCTTCCTCCTGGGACTCGGCTCTTCACAAGACGCTTGTCACACTCGCTTTGACTCCTCGATTCTTGGATTTGATCTTGTATCCTCAGCGAATCAGGATGCGTTGAAAGCGAACGCTACCCCGCCTTTCATGACATGGATATGCGGACTACTTTTTTGTTTTTGATAAGTTTCTTCAGCGATTTGATACTGTTTTTGCCTTCACTTCAGTGTATTTAGTTTTGATATACTTCGAGTTTTAGGGCAAGGGATGGGAATGTATTGTGAAAGTGTTTAGCTGCAGTTGTGCTCTCTCCCGAGAATGGCAGATGTATATTGCAGTACTCTCTCATAAGTTCGACTACCGTAGTGGTGGCTTGTCTTGTTCTACAGCAAGTGATGGGGACATTTCTAGTTTAATGATCTCTGCTGTTGACTTTTAAGGTTACGATACGATTCGAGTGCTTTTCATTGGTTTATTCTTTTTGCGCTTATGGTTTGGCGCTAGCATTGCAGCATGTCACTTATTACTAAAATAAGTAACTTCACCGACTTGAGTGCAACGGATCCATCCACGATCGACTTTGACTTCAATAGATGTTTACCCGTAGCAGGTCTTCGATCATTTGGAGATAAACGGATGTTGATCTCTTGTTGACACGGTGATTTGGTACTTGGTAAATCACTTCTTAACAATCTTGCATTGTGCTGGGTTAGTTCTCCGCCGATCTTGATCTGACTTCTACAATGCTCAAAACTTGGTTGATTAAGCTCGACTTCATAGATCCTATCTATTACATAGTTGAATTTACAACAAGAATTGGGGCCTTGAGCTTCCTATCAAGTTTTACATAGCATCATCAATTTTATCTGATAAATTTCCTAATAATTTCTCATTTTGATGATGCAGAAACTCGTAAAATAACAATGTAAAAAGTGCTAAAAAGAATGATTGTATAAATGTGTCATTTTAATTATCACATCGATCACTTTTACAAGTTTACAAAGTATAAATAAAATTTACAAATCTTACAATTTCTTTTTGTGTATTTAGTCTATAAAATGCGACAAAAGTGTTTTTCTTGGTGAATGTTGTCTTGCATTTGCTTTCCTCCTTTCTTCTTTATTTGCCTTCTTTTCTTTTATTTCTTCCATTTTCTCTTTTTCATAACTCTTGTGAGCTTGATCTCTCCTCATCATTTTCTTCATATTGATGACTTGCAGCATGGCCTTTCTTCTTCGTATCGCTTTGCACCTCTTCATTACGCACAGCAACATCTCATTCTTCAATTCTCTAAGTCCTACCACAGTATAAGACATCCTTTTTGAGATTTATATATTGTATGTCCTTGGTCTTCTTGGTGGAGTACCTTTCCTCTTCCACCGGACATTTCTCTTTCTCTTCCCAGGAATCGGCTCCTCTTAGGAGTGTCTTTGAATGGGGTGAGCCCTCGAGAGTCTATTTCCCGCTTTCATTGTGTCTCTTGTTTCTACGACTAATTGAACAAATCTAAACCTTTGCCCAGTGAATTCCCGCGCACTTTCAAGTTTCATTCCCTTAAAAAACCTTGAGAATCTCAAAGTATGAACTCCTCATGACCTTGGCTCGTGCGCCCAGCACAGGAACGAGATCCTTGATTGAGTTTAGGATCTTCCTTCTTTAGCGGGACCAGAGCTTCCTGTGGACGGACCTTGGAAGTGGATTTCAAATCTTCAATATGACCATCTTGCGATCATTATCTATATAAAACGATTACATTTCGCAATCTGAAGAAGCCAACTCAGTTTTTTCATCGGTGTGACTCTTTTGGTATTTGTAGTGGAAGAGCTAGTAGATGAGCCAATTTGATATTTATTCAACACAATTTTCAAAGGGTTGAAGTTAACTTTTGATGATTCTTCACCCCTACTACTCGCTGTCAATTTATCTTATTTTTGGCATCATCAATACCAACTATAAAGTTTGGAGTGTGTGTGAGAAACATGGTCAATTTATGTGGTGACGGAGTGGATTTGCTCTGTTGGGATGTGGGTCTTCATTTTGCCCTGTTCCATCAATTCAGCAAAAGAAGTGCTTTGTGTTCTTAGATCTATTCTGACTCCAATGATCTCTTGTGCGTGCTCTCCAACATTGTTGATGTTGTCTATTGTCTCTGTGGCATTTACCTTACTCGCCACACCTAATCGCAATATTGCGAAGTGATTTAGTAGTTTGTAACTCTTAAGTGCGCCGTGCTGCATTGTCATTTCGAATTCTCAGACTACTTCTCGGAATATCTCCTAAAATCATAGCATCGTGGTTATCAATCCTTCGGTTGAGTGCAAGCGAAGCTTTTCTCCGTACCTCCATCCCGTCACAAACACATGGCATAAAAGCTTTTAAGTGGTTTTGCCTCGGTGACTGATCTTATGGTAACTCCTGAAATCAAAATCGAAAACGAATGGAACCACCATCAAATCATACGGAGCTTGAAATTCTTCTTGGATTTGTATCCATTTTTGTAATGGGCACGTTTTGTGGTCTGTTTTCGCGGAACTTCATTAGCATATGGAAAGATATCGTCATACAAGCGATAGTCGCTGGAGGTCACTCATCGCCAAGAAGCTTCCACGTAAGTTTAAGGCTTGACTCACAGGTCTCATTTGTGGGAACTGTTAGCGACTAGGCCTCGATTGTCTCAGCTTCATTGGATCAGTGTTTGCTTCCTTTTGAGTAGTCATGGCCTCGATCGCCTTAGCAACATCACGGTGGTGATGGCGCTGATGGAGTGGGCGTCAGCGAAACAAACTTTGAAGAAGAGGCGGGTTTTCTCACAAACCTCTTTCCAATTTGCCACGTTAGTCTCAATTTGGATCAATGGGGTTATTCGACTTCGTGCAGCGGTCGAACTCGGTATACATTTTATCAGTATTTAACACGACTTATCTCTTTGGATCAGTAGACTGCAATGTTTTGCATGTAGGAACTTAAATTTTCCTTTCTCTTAAACCACTTGGAAGTCTCACCTCCTGGGAATACCTTAAACAATTGTAAGCGACAATCTCAACCACTTTGAAGGCTAATGTTTTCACTCTGCTGTTGAGTTGCATTGGGGTTACAGACAATTAACATCCAGGTTTAAACTTCTTGGATTGCTGCACTTTTCCATGACCAATAATCTCAACTGTTATTTGCCCACTTTGTGCCTGTTTGTTTGACTTTCTTGGCTGCGATGCAGTTGGAACCAGCGAGACATGTCTTAAGCTGACATCAAAGTGTGGGTTAGTCCCACTCTGTCGTTTCTTGTTGATTCTCACATTCGCCTCCTAACTTCAATTTAATTTAGGTCTCCTCTACGACTCATCACCCCAGGTGTAGTGTATTCATTCCCCTGGTGTTGCTGGTGAATCCTGCGTTCAATGAAGGTCAAGCCCGTTGATGTCGGCCGTTTCTTTGAGTTGTTCTCACCCAGCATGGGCAGTTGTCACTCGGCCTTCCTTGAGGCATGGCTCGATTAAGTTGCCCGCTCATTTTTCATCTAACTTCATTGCGGCCTCCTGGATAGTTCCCAATGCATTGTTGAGGTTGTTCTTGATTGTCTGTTGTTTCAAGAATATGGGGGTTGGAGAAGTTAACTGAAGATTCTCCGAGGCCCCAGGCAAGATTGCTCATGCATCGATGGGGACTCTTTCAGCGTGCCTTAATGAGCCTTCTCAGGCCCCGGGTGAGTTGCATCCAAGAATTTCCACATCGATGCTCGCAGCTTTACAAGGCTTAGGAGGAATGTTTGGGATCGGAAAGTGCGGATGCATGAGGCTCGGGAGAGCGCTTCGGTCATTCGTGGCATATCGCGTCTTTTTCTTCATATAAAGGATTTGCAAAAGTTTGAATCAAGCAAAGAGAATATGACGTTGCCAAAAATCAGGAGATATTATCATCGCCAGTCATCTAGGTCTTTTTAAATTGAAAGCGCGCTCGCAGCCAAGCTCTCATCAATAAACGGCTTTATCTTGATTTAGGGATATGTTGAGGAGTAGTGAATGGCTGGATGTCATCATCATCATCTTCGCCTTTGACATCGTGATTCTCTACCTCAAACAACAACATCATCGATCGAGGTATAATAGTTTAATTATCAGTTTGATTATATCGGTGTGTCTTGTGATACATTGTACCTTTGATTGTATCGATTTATTGTCTTTTTGATGCGGTGACTCGTATTTGATTATGTCGGCTGTTTTTGTTCGGAGGCACGAAAGGTTATCAATTGTGTCTTGTTTGAGATGTATGTGGCGGGGCAATCAGGTTTCTTGATGAGTGCTTTGTACACCGTGCCATCCTTTGATTTGTTGTTAACAAAAACTCTGGAAGTCTCAGTTGTGGAAAAGTGGTTGACTCAGCTGACTTTGTTGGAAGTACTCGCCGTCTCCTCCTCGGGAGGGCAACACGGCTCGACTTGTTCTTGGCTCCTCGGTAGTGATGACTCTCACGTGTTACCAGCTAACACCCGACAAACGCGAGTAGCGGTATTCTTTTCTTTCTTACCACGGGAGAGGAGGGTAGGAGCAGTTTGGTGAGGAGGAGTGGGCGTGTAACACCACTAAATTTCTTTTATAAAATACAAGCATACTCCTAGACTATGTGGGAAATTTATTGGTGATTTGATGGATACCGTATAAACGCTTAGGTAGTTGAAAAACACATTTTCTTTTGTATTTCTTATTGTAATAGATAGGGTTGTATGAGTGAGTCAAGTCACATTCTCGGGAATACAAGTCAATCAAGACAATGAGACTCATTTGTGAAGTAGTGAGTGTGGCAAGAAAAAGATGTCAGTACTCGATTGATCGAGAGTATAAATTTGTGAGACAATTGTGAGAAGAGTCGGTTAAGTGTCAATCAAGAAGCTAAGTCAAGTTGAAGTGACGGATGAGTCTTTCAATCATTGGAGTAGTTTCAAGTCATCTCGGGGAAAAGGCAAAGCGTGCAAAGAGGAGTTAAGCAGAAAAGAATCCGTTGCACAAAAATCAAGAATATAACTTAAACAAGTAATATTCCATCTTTGCCATGTCTTAAAGTGTCTCCCCGATCCAGGAAGCGTGCAAAAGGAATAAACCAATGGGAAGATCAGCACACCTCGTGTAAGATTCTAGAAAAGCTGAACATTCATTTAATACGAGGAAATGTAAAAATCAAGGATCGCAACAAGACAAACCCCGACAAACACAAGTGACTTTGAAAATAAGCCTATCTCAATGGGCGATTTTTTGAAAGTTCACTATAAAAGGCCGAGGAATTTCATTGAGATAAGGTTACAGAACCACGAACAAACAAGCTTTATTCACACTCGTAATCTGCAATATATTCTCAAGTTATTCAAGCAAAATATCTGCCCTTAAATCTCGAAGGAAATTGATCCAACACTAAAAGGCATGAAGGAAAGACAACTTCAAACTGAAGAAGAGAAACTTTTGAAGAATCAAAGGGGGTCTACTTTCAAGGAGGATTGTAGAAAGGTTCAGGTCGAACCAGTCTCAAGTTATTGGAGGGCTTCGTGATCAAATCCAGAAGCTTCGAGCAAGTAAGCTGAAGTAGCAAATTCGCCCTGTGAAGTAGCGAGCCTGGGACGAGAAGCCAGCTGTGTGATCAAGGCATCTCCAGACTGAGTCCCAAAGGAGCAAGTCAGCTGTGTGATCAAGATTTGTATCTGGACTGATAACCACTTTGTACTCTGATCAATACTTAGTGGATTCCTCCAGGAGTTGGAGAAGAGAGGAGTAGAAGAATTACCCCATCTTCGAACCTCTATAAAAATCGTTTGTCATTTACATTTCAAAGATTTTATTTCTGCATATCACTTTATATCTGCACGATAATTTGCTATCCAACTGATAATTAACAAAGTGCTAAAACCAAGTGTTTAAAACAAATTAAATCAAATTAAAGGGTGTTAAGTCTTCATTTTGAAAATCTCATCACAACCAAGTTAAGGTTTAGACTAAACGGTGAGTTATTTTATCAACAGCTCAATCAGTCTGCCGAGGTGGTTAATCTGCTGGTTAACTAACTTAACTGTCCCTGGGACTTAATTTGTGTACTTAACTCTATAAGATTTTTAAAGGACTAAAATCGAAAAGTTGGTAAGGTTTATTCAACCCCCTTCTAAACCTTACTCACACCCTCGGGGACTACATTAACGATGAAAAGGAACATGGATAATTTAAAAAAAAAAAATAAATTGAGTCAATTGTAGCGGAAGCAAAAATATTTCATAAATAAAATTCTAACTATCGTCGATTCTATCAATTTCAAATATTTGGAAATAAACTAACAATTTAAAAAAACAAGTAACTAGTTCAACATTTTTTTAAAACTAAACATTCGTAAATAAATCCATAGGCCTTGTCATATCCACCGCTCTTATTGGCGCCATCTCCTTCAATTCGAGAAAAGTTTGTTATATGTGGGGTGAGCGTACACGGCTCGGTGGAGTATAATTTGTCTAAGCTAAATACGGATATCTCACATGGCATGCAAATACAATCTAATAGGACATAGCATAGATCTTTTGAAAAACCATAGACATAGACATAGATTACACTGGGGTTCCACGACGGGGATACATCGACCCTGGACCTCTTGAGTCCCTCGGCTCACGGTGCCTAAGAATCGTACTACATATTCATGCAAAATAATCTAAACATTTAACAAGGACAATAAAGTTTAGAAAACAAACCCCACTTGAGCGTAGCTTTGAAAATTAAGTAGAGCCTAGAATTAATCGGATGCAAGCACGCCTAATCCTCGCTCGATAACACCTAATCAATATAAAATAATACTAGTCAAAATCCTCGAATAATCTAACTTAAACTTAAAAATAATAATCCAAAATCCTAATTTGGGGGCGCATAGAATATAAGAATAAAAATGAATTGAAGGCGGAATTGGAATCAAAATAGAAATTGGAATTAGAGGGCTAATTTGATGGTTTGAGGCTTAAAGGGCACATGTCAATAGTTTTGAGGATCACATCCCCAAAATCCTCCTCCTTTTTCCACTTTCCCATACGTAACCACCCCTTTGACTCTCTCCTTCTCTCTCTTCTTTCTTTTTTTTTTCCTTTCCTTTTTCCTTACTTTTTCTCTCACTTATCCTCTAATATTCCTAATCGGTCAAAGCCTTTCACTTTCCCCCTTTCCTTTTCTTTCTTTCTTTCTTTTTCCTTTTATTTTTTCCACTCCAGCAACATCATCTCTCCTTTTCCTTCTCTTTTTTTTTCTTCCTTAACCAATCTTTCACCTCTTCTACCTTATTTATTCCTTTGTTTTTCTACTTATCTAACTCATGCCTATAGCAACATCCCACCCTCTCTCTTCCTTTTTTTCTTCACGTCATCAACGCTCTTTTTTCCCCCAAATTCTTTTTTTTACTGCAGTAATTGAGCGTTATGGCGGCGACAACCCGGCGATCGGGCGAGTTGGCACGCAAGCGGGTTGGGCGGGAATAAGGTCGATTCGGATCTGAATCGAGAGAGATACGAGTTGATTTAGAAAATTTGAATCCCGGGGATTTTCGCTTAAGTGGTGGCAGTTTGGGTTTGGGATTGAAGGTTTTCAGTTTTGTTTTTTTCTTTTGAATTTTTCAGAAAGAGGCTAGTTGTGGCTTGGGATGGAAAGGGTGATTCTTTGGAGGATTGCGTGTGGTGGCGGGCATGGCTTAGCCGGCGGGAGGGTTGGTTTTGAAGAAGAAAAGAAAACTACTTACCCGTTGTTTTTTGTTGAAAGTGAAGAATATATTACGTAATTCAATTCTTGGGACGAATGAGTTTATTTTTATAAGCTAATCGGGTTACAAGCCTAATTATGGTAGACACTTTGAGATAATGAATGATAGGCTTGGAAGTCTTTTGAATCCTAGTTGGTTTAGGATTGTTAATGAAATTAGGATAAGTTTGGGCTTAAAATAATTTGGGCTTGAGTAAATAAATATTTGATTGGATATTTGGGCTTGGATAAATAATATAGCCCCTAAATAAAACTAACTACAAATCTAAAATTTAAATTCTTAATAAAAATCCAAAATAAATTAGGGTATTACATCTTTATCCCTTAAAAATAATTTCGTCCTCGAAATTAAACGCATACCTAACAAAGATTGAACCTCTCGGATGTGATGCTAAAATATCCTCCTACGTTCCCAAGTAGCCTCTTCGCTATGACCAATCCATTGCACTTTGATTAACTCAACGTCTCGATTTCTTAACTTGTGCACCTTTCGACCTAGATCGCTTTGTTTGGTTTCTCCTCGTATGACAACGCCTATCCAATTCTATGGTCTTATAACTAACAACATGACTTAGATCGGCATGTACCTTCGTAACATAGATACGTGAAAAACATTGTGAATTCAGACATTCTTTGGCGGCAAGGGCCAATCTATATGCTACTCTTCCCACTCGCTCCAAAACCTCGTATGGTCCAACATATCTCGGATTGAGCTTCTCTCTTACCAAATCTGAAAATTCCCTTCGTCGGGCGATACCCATAGAAAAACTTTCTCTTTACCACAAATCGTAACTCTTTCTTTTGGATCGGCATAAGATATTTATCGATCTACCACTGTGATTCTTTCTCTTATCTTCTCTCTACGGCTTCAATCGTTTTTTTGACAATATCCAGGACCCTAAACTTTCTTTCTCCAACTTCATCCTGATGAATTGGAGATCTACACTTCCTCCCGTATAATGCCTCATATGGTGCCATCCCAATAGTTGATTGATAATCGTTATTATAAGCGAATTCAATTAGTGGCAAAAGTCGCGTTCTCAACCTCCTCCAAATCCAACATGCAAGCTCTAAGCATGTCCTCAAAGATCTGTATCATCCCTGGATTGTCCATCTGTTTGGGGATGAAACGTTATCAATTGTAATCTCGTCCCCATTGATCTTTGCAATCCTTCCAAAATTTGAAGTAAATCGTGTGTCTCGTCGAGCACAATCGAAATTGGTACCGTGTAACCTCACGATATCCTCAATGTATAATTGAGCCAACTATTCCATCTTGAAAGTCATCTTAACCTATAGGCAAAAAGTGTGCGTCTCAATCTATCCACGATGACCCATATAGCTTCGTTCCTCTGTTTGACCTCGAAACCGGTCACAAAATCCGTTGTAACATGTTCCCACTTCCACTCAGGGACCTCAAGTGGTTGTAGCAACCCTAATGGTCGTTCGTGTTTGGCTTTGATTTGTTGACAAGTCAAACACCTCTCAACGAACGATGTAATAGAGCCCTTCATGTTTCTCCACCAAAAAGTATTCTTTAAGTCACGATACATCTTCGTACCTCTAGGATGTACCGTGTAGGGTGTCAATGAGACTCTTCTAAGATCTCCTTTCTTAGGTCATCGCCCTTTGGTACCAATGACTCTCCTTCATAAGTAAGTGTGTCGTCCAAGTTGCTTGTTGAAACCTCTAATATTTCTAGCTAAAGCTTGCTCCTCATTTTGCACAAAAACTTATCATTCGTTTTTGTGCATCCTTGATCCAATTTCTCAAGTCGGCTTTGCCACCATAGCGAGATATATGATGGCTTTTGGTGTTGGTTGGGGTACTACCACATCAATTCTCATGTTGACGAAATCCTTGATCAATTGCTCTTGCTCGGTGATCTTGCTCGCGATTCACCTGCTTATTCTTCCGACTCAAGGCATCAAGAACTCGTTGGCTTTGCCGGGTGATAGTGGATAGTACGGTCATAATCTTTGACTAACTCCAACCATTTTCATTGTCTCATGTTCAATTCTTTCTGCGTGAAGAAGTACTTGAGACTTTTGTGATTCGTATAGATATCACATTTTCTCCGTACAGGTAATGACGCCATATCTTCGGGCGTGCACTACTACTCGCTAACTCCAAGTCATCGTGGGATAGTTAAGCTAGTCTTACTTCAATTGTCTCTTTGAGGCATAAGCTATCAACTTTCCCCTGTTGCATGAGTACACATCCGAGACCTTGTTTTGATGCATCACTATAAATAGCTAATCCTTCCGATCATTAGGTATCGTCAAAACTAGTCGCGGTAACCAATCTCTATTTTAACTCTTGGAAATTGGTTTCGCATTTCTCGGTCCACTGGAATTTCTCTCCGCTTTACCGTCGGTCGGGTCATTGGACGACAAAGAATCATGGCAAAACCTCAATGAACCGCAGCAATATCAAGCAAGTCCTAAGAAATGCGCACCTCACTTACTAGTCGATGGCGCTTTCCATTCATTTATGGCCTCCACTTTGGCCGGATCCACTTCAACACCTCGGCGGTGACTACGTGACCCAAGAACACCACTCACTCCAGCCAAAACTCACACTTCTTGAACTTCGCATAAAGCTTCTCCTTGAGAAGTGTCTCCAAAGACGATCCTCAAATGCTCTTCGGCCGTTGTTTATCCTTTGAATAGATCAAGATATCATCGATGAACACATTGACAAATTGATCTAAGTAAGGATGAAACACTCTATTCATCAAGTCCATAAAGACCGGTGTGCATTGCTTAACCAAATGGCATCACAAGAAACTTGTAATGTCCATAACGGGTCCTAAACATTGTTTTGGGTATATCCGCTTCTTTAATCTTCAAATTTGGTGATACCACGATCTTAGATCAATCTTGAGAAAACTAAACTCCTCTTAATTGATCAAACAGATCCTCAATGCGGGGTAAGGGGTATTTGTTCATGATCATAAGATTGTTCAACTCTCGATAGTCGATACACATTCTCATCATGTCGTCCTCTTCTTGATTTAACAATCGGAGCTCCCCAGGAGACACGCTCGGTCTCACATAACCCTTATCCAACAATTCTTGTAATTGCACCTTTAGTTCTTGCAACTCCTTAGGTGCCATTCGTAAGGTGCCTTTGCGTTGGTGTCTTGCTCCGTGCGGATCAATCGTGAACTCCACTTGTCGATCCGTGACATTCCAGGTAAATCCTCCGGAAAAACATCGGGTACTCTCGGGCGATCGGGATATAAACCCAATTATTTCTCTTTCAGGGTAACCATTACATTCACCAAGAATGCTTGGCATTCTCCTTTCCTTAGCATCTTCTTCTGGCTTTCATTTCTGATATAACTCGTGGCGAAACCCGACCTAGTCCCATGGAAAGTGAACTTCTCTTTTCCTGGCATATGGAAATCTATTTCCCTCTCGTGACATCGGATGTTTGTGCGGTTCTGACTTAACCAATCCATTCCCAGGATTACGTCAAAGTCCTTCATCTTTATAACAAATGGGTTCGCTTCTAGAGTTCTTCCCTCTATGTTCAGTTGTACCCCGTTTACTCTATGATCACCACTATAGTTCTACCTCGATGGTATACTAACCCCAAAGGTTCCAGACTCACATATCACATTATTTAATCCTCAATGAATTTTGCGGATATGAAAGAATGTGTAGCACCGATATCAAAAAGTACAAGAGCGGGTATATTAAAACTCGTAACATACCCATCATTGTCTCAAGATCCTCTTGTGCGTCCTGCTTTCGGTCATGGCGTACATTCAGGTTTCCTCTTGTGGGCCTCTCGATCCCCTCTAGCCGATCGATTGGGATATTTCGCCGGTTCCAACCTTGATGCCCTGGTCGATGGCATCAGAATAAACATCTTTTCCCGGCAAGCACTGCGTCATTATGATATTTCCCGCACTCGGCATTGTGGCCTCGTCTCGTCACGGCCTTGCCGATTAGGAGCACCACCGACTCTTGGTTGTTTATTGTTATTAACAAACTTCCCAGTGTTTGGACCTCCCATTTCCTTTTGGGAGCCTCGGTTTTTACTACCTCCTTCCAATCTCATATTGGAGGCAACCGTTCGAGCTCCTTCCACAACCGAGTTAAAAATGATGTGTTCCCCAGTGTGCTCACTACCTCACCCAACTCGGGGCATAAACAGGACACAAATCTCTTGGCCTTCTCTTAGTGCGGTCCCAATGTGCAGGGGCACACCATTTCTCCATCAAATGACCTAGATCAGGCCATAACCAAGGGTGTTTACGAACTTTCCATCACCCACCTTCACATTGAGTATATTTTGGCACTGACTTCCCAAAAATGAACTCAGCCCGGTTCACTTCCTTCTTCTCCATTATGGCGACCATAACAATCGGCTTTATGCGAGATAGCTGATTGAAGGAGCCAAACTTCATGTTGATGCATTTGGCCACCACTTCCATGAGCTTTGGTAGTCGTACTTTATCGGCTTCTTCAAAGCTAAGTAGTTGGGCTTTCCAAAGATTCTCGGCTTGGCGTTCTCCTTCCAAGTCACGCCAAATCCACTTCCTTGCTAGCCAACTCTTTAAGACCTTTAGTAGGGAGGTATAAGTGCTCAACCAAGTCGACCACAACCAACTTGAAGTCCTTTCTATTCACGAGACAAACGGATTTCATCATCGTGAATCGGCGTTCACATAGTACATATCCATCTACTCGGAAATATTTGGGACATCTCCAATGTGACAAAGCTGAGACCGCATTTCTCAAGTTTCATGCAATCTTCTCAACGAAATCCTTATCGATGGCCTGCTTGACAAGGCCTTCAAAATCCACTAGAGCGCCTATGTGGATTTTCTCAGCAAGCTTAGTAAAATTTTGAGTAGGTGACATTTTGAGCTATGAAAACGAGTACAAAGAACTAGGGTTTTTAGAGTTTTTGCATAGAGTTTTTTGGTAATCTTTGAGAGCAAGAGAGTGAAAGTGAAGAGAGAGAAAATGAATTTTCTCTATTTATGTGATTTAAAATGACGGTTTTTAGAATTTGAAAAGTTTAAAAATTGATCAACGGTTGAGAACACGTCTTTTTAAACTGCATTAATTTTCGCATTAAATGCAACAATGACATTTATATCCAATCATGGATAAACCATCGATTTTTCGACACCATTTAATGTTCTTGATGTCAAGCCTAAAAACATTCCGGCCGAGGAAAACGACCTCGTTTTGTCACTTAGCTCATAAATGTTTGATTTTCTTCACTTATGACTTGACCGCTTCTCTCTTCCTTGATTCGACTGAAAGTTACTTGGTTGTCCAGCTAACTCGATTCAGCTAACTAACCACATAAGCTGTTTCACTTGGCTGAATGAGTGAAACTCTTTTGATATGCAATTCTCCCAATTATAGCTACGGTGAATGAGTCTTTTTGAGCTTTCTAACACAACTCAATCAATCCAAGCTCATTCGTAAGTTCTTCAAACCTTGATTCACAAAGGGCTTTGTGAATATATCCAACCGCTTCGGGCCGACATATGTATTCCGATGTGATGTCTTTCTTTTCAACATGATCTATTATGAAATGATATCGACATCAATTTGATTGGTTCTTGAGTGCAATCATCGATTCTAAGTAATTTCAATGGCATTTGTATTTATCACACATAATTGGAATCTCTCTCTTGAATATCATAATCTCTCAGCTATTGCCTCATCCATAGAACTTGGGCACAATACCTGCCTGCAGCAATGTACTCTGCTTCAGCTGTGGATGTAGCTATTGAGTTTTGTTTCTTGCTAAACCAAGAAACTAATCTACTTTCAAGCATTTGACAAGTACCAGATGTACTCTTTCTGTCAACATACATTCATCATAGACTGAGTCTGAATATCCAATCAACTTGAATCCTCCTTCCTTTGGATACCATAAGCCAACTTCTTGGCTTCCCTTCAAATATCTTATAATTCTATTAGCTCGATCATGTGACTTTTCTTTGGAGCAGATTGAAACCGCACATACACCTACAACAAATGTGATGTCCGGTCTCTTTGGCGATAAGCAGAAGCAATGATCCAATGAGTGCTCTATATCTTGTTTGATTAACATATTTTCCTTACGCATCCATATCCATCTTCACGGAAGTATTCATGGGAATCTTCAGGAGATGACATCTCTTCCATACCAAATTTCTTCATCAAATCTACGGTATATTTGGTTTGACTTATGAAGGTTCTATCCTTCTTTTTCTTGACTTGAAGTCCTAGGAAGAAAGTCAGCTCTCCCATCATACTCATCTCAAACTTTCCTTACATAAGGTTTGAGAATTTGTCACAAAATTCTTTGTTTGTAGATCCAAAGATGATGTCATCCACGTATATTTGAACAAGCAGTATACTATCTCCATCTTGAATTCTGGAGAGTGTTCTATCAACTTTCCCTTTGATGAATCCATTGTCTATAAGAAACTGAGACAATGTATCATACCATGCTCTTGGTGCTTGCTTCAAACCATACAATGCTTTCTTCAGCTTGTAGACTTTATCTCCATTAGTTTTCTACTCAAAACCTGGAGGTTGTTCCCCATAGAATTCTTCTTCCAAAAGTCCATTCAAAAATGCACTTTTCACATTCATTTGATAGACAGTGAAGTTCTTGTGTGCTGCATAAGCAAGAAACATCTTATAGCTTCTAATCTTGCAACATGTGCAAAGGTTTCATCAAAATATATTCCGTCTTCTTGGCAATACCATTTGGCTACAAATCTTTCTTTGTTTGTCACAATGAGATCATTCTTCATTCATCTTGCTATGAATACCTACTTAGCACCAATAACATTTTGTTGGGTAAGCCTTTGAACCAATTCCCAAACTTTATTCCTCTCAAATTGATTCTTCCTATATAGCTAGAATCCAATGTGTGACATCCAATGTTTGTGACACATTCTTTGGCTCAATTTGAGAAATGAAAAAGTGAACATAGCTTCATGTTGAGTCATTGATTTGGTCCTTACTCCTTCTCTAACATCTCCGATGATAAGCTCTAGTGGATGGTCTCTCGGCCATCTCACATTTGGTTGGAGTAAGTCTGCTTTGAATTAAGTCTTCTTTGCGGCTAAGTTGTCTTGAAAGCACTTCCTCTTGATTGTCATTCGATTTGCAAACCTTCCAAATTGTCTTTGAGATTCACCAATCCCATCTTCATCAGGTTGAGTCTTCGATGTCCGCCTCAACATAGAGACTCTTACGAGCAGGTTGTGATTCATCTTGTCGACTAACTCATCAATGTCTTCTCCATTTACATTACGTTCATCGAAAACCACATGGATAGATTCTTCTGTGACCATAGTCCTCTTGTTCAGAACTCTGAAAGCTTTACTCTCAGCTCAGTATCCCAAAAAGATACCTTCATCAGTTTTAGCATCAAAAGCTTTCAAGTTGTCCTTGCCATTGTTGTGAATAAAGCACTTACTTCCAAAGATATGAAAATATCCAATATTTGGCTTCCTTCTGTCCAAATTTCATAGGGGGTTTTGGACTGCTGCCTAATGATCATACATTATTCTGAGTGTAGCAAGCAGTGTTAATGACTTCAACCCAAAATCTCTTAAGCAATCCAACTTCAGCTAACATAGTCCTTGCAGCTTTCTTGAGGGTTTTGTTCCTTCTTTGGCCTCTACTCCATTTCTTTGTGGAGTTCTGCACCGGTGATAACTCATGAGCAATACCATTCTGTGCAATACTAAGTTAGAATCCCATTGACAAACTCAATTCCTCTGTCGGATACTATCTTTATAATGGTTTGGCTCTTCTCATTTTGAACTCTCCTCATGAGTCATGGAAGCTTCGAAAAATTTCCTTCTTTTGACACGTAAAGATGGTCCATATATATCTTGAATAATCATCCACCACGACTAAGGTGTATTTCTTTCCTTGATGGTAGCTGGTTCAACAGACTAGATAAATCCATATACAATAAATGCAAGATCCTTATTGAAGAAGAACTTGTCTTATCCTTCAATGATGATTTGATTTGCTTCCCCTTCTCGGCATTTATCACAAATGTTTTCCTTCTTGTATCTTGAGTCGGCAATCTTTCCACAAGATGACTCCTTGCAAGCTTGTTGATTGTCTTTGAAATTGAGTTACTCGACTTTTTGTGCTACAACCAACTTGATTGTACTCTTTGCTAGTAGGCATATCTTGGTGTGTAGCAATGAGACCAATCCACTACATACATGTTCATCTTGATCCTAATAGCATAATTTCATTTGATTGACATCCTTGATTTGGCATACACCCATGTTGAATTCTACATTGTAACCCTTTTATCACGAGTGTTAGATGATACTCATCAAATTGAAATTGACCCTTCCACATAGGCTACATATGTGATTTCCAATACATTTTTCTTTATGGATCCATGCCTCTTATCTCCCGGAGATTAATTTCCTCCAAATATGACTTTTGCTCCTCTTGACTCCTTGAAGTTTGATATATTCTTTTTATTTCCAGTCATATATGGAACAACTACTATTCATGTACCAGGTTCCTTGGCACTCAACTATTCTCTGAACCTACAATCAAGGAAATCAAGTTTTTGAGGTACCCAAACCTATCGGGTCACGAGAGGTTAGCACTATAAGGTGATCCAACCAACCTATAGCCAAATGATCCGACTCTAAGAGGTTGGCACCTATTATTTCCATAATCATAATGAATCTTAGCAAATTGCTTAAGAGCTTTAGGCACATAAAGTTGCTCTTTTGTCTGTATGCATATGAGTGTGCTGGTGCATTTGCTTTCTTTGCATTGTGCTTCGGTGCATATGTGTGTTGATAATGGTTCTTTTGCCTAGGGAATGAGATTGAGATATTTGCCACTTGGGCTTGTATCCCTTAGGACTTGGCTGATCTCATTTGATTATTCCAATCAGCCTAGTTAGGATAATTTATTCCCTTCATGTGGATTTCTCTCGCTCAAACCTTCAGGACTTTTGGTAGTCTGTTTTGCCCTCATAGAATACTTCCTGTTAGGAGTCTGCTGATGGACACTTCTTAATTTTGTTTCAGCTGTCCTTTCAGCATACTCAGCTGGCTTTTTGCCTTTCCCTTTATAGCCCAGGCCAGCATGTGTGTGCTTGTGATTGTAAGTGGGTGCAACATATGGTGCTTTTGGTTTTTGGACTCTTTCACTGCTTCAGGATCCTTTTTCCAAAATCACTCTTGGAGTTTGAGCATTGACAAAGGAACTGAATCATAAACCTGTCTTATATCCTATTTTCTTTTGGATCATCATTAATTCATCCAATGTTTTGGATGACTTACCGAGTAATCCAATCACACTTTTCAGACTCTTTTTCCTCTTATCCTTTTTAGCTAAGTCTGCCCTGACCTTAGCAATCTTAGTCTTCAGCTCTTTGTTCTCATCAGCAATGTGACTAAGAATACTCAGCACTTCAGTCAGCTGTGAGTTTTGGCTTTTGAGCTAGCTGTTTTCCTCATTTAGAAGTGTGTGTGAGGATTTTATGTGCTCATTCATTATTTTGCCTAATGAGTCATAAAAATATGTGGGTGATGAAGTGTGTGTGTCACTATCACTATCATCAAAATGTGAGCTAGATGAGTTAGAGTGTACCTCATCTTCTTGTTCTTTGGCCATGAGGCATATCAAATCCTCTTCTTCGGTGTCTGAGGAATAGTCTGCCTTACTGCTGTCTTACTCAGTTGTCTCTTTGCACTTGGTTGTGTCGGTTTGGCTGACCATCGTGGCTTTCTTCTTTTCTTGTCTTCTTTCTCAAAATACCTTTCTTTCTTCCTTATTTTTGTACTTGTTGATGGTGGATAGCAACAAGATTAACATCAAAGTGTCTGGTTGTCTGCGGTTCAACACATGTTCTCGACTTTACAGTAATCAACTCTCGATATTTGACTCTACGGTGGTCGACTCTCTTTGGTGGCTTGTCTTCCTTGGTCTTGGAAGGCCGAGTATCTCTCGGAGGTTTCACCCTTGTTTCTCTTATAGCTCTTGTTAAAGAACTTGTTGAATTGTTTCACCATAAGAGCAATCTCCTCTTGATCGATGGTGTCCTTGGAATCTGCTTTCTTGGATTCTCTAGCCATTAGAGCAATCTGCTTTGTCGAGAGTTTTGTAAAGAATGTCTTTGGGAACATTATCCAAGTTGAATCTTTTTCATCTTCATTGGTCCATTCGCATCTTGGATTTTCAACCATTGCGGGCCTTGGTGTAGAGATCTTTGAATATCCTCTCCTTTCGGCCGGGGAGTAGTAGCTCTTATAGATGTGTTCACCTTTATGGGTCTATTCTCAATGACAAACCACATCTCATCATGTAGTGATGAAAGGTGTGCCTGCATACGAATCTTCCAGTGATCAAATTCTTCAACAGTGAACATATGAATGTGAGATAGATTTGCTTCCATGATAATAACTTTTAAAAGAAAGTTTTTAAAAAAGCAACTATTGTATCTTTGAAAAAGAATGAGATCTAGTTCAGTAACCAGTGCAGTTATTTCAACCAACTGCTCTGATACCACTTGTAGGTCCCAAGGGGTGTTTGTGTTAAGTCTAGAGGGAGGGGTTGAATAGACTTAACCAATTTTTTGATTTTTATCCTTTAAATTATAGTTTTAATCACAAGTTAGCTAAGTCTTTGAGGGACATCTTAGTTCATCCTCAACAAAGAGAGTTAGCCACTCAACATACTCGAAAGAGTAGTTGATAAGATACTTAAGCGAGTGAAATGACATTTTTATAAAAGCTAACTTGGTTTTATTGAAAGTCTTACACCCTTAGTTTGAAATATGTTTTCAACACTTGTTTTAAGTTAAGTTATTATTAGTTGACTTAGCAAATTTATCAATCAACAGATATAAATGTGCAAGAAATAAATGTGATGAAAGTAAATGACACAGTGCAATATATAGTGGTTCTAGGATGAGGTAATTCCTCTACTCCACTCTTCTCCAACTCCTGGAGGTAATCCACTAAAGTAACAGTTGTTACAATCTGGATACAACAGTCAGAGCAAGCCTTGATCACCAACTAGCTTGATTCGTGCAATTTCATTATCTTTTAAAGAAAAAGAAAATAATTTGAGCTTAACAATTTCATTCGTGCAATTTTAATCATCAAATGTGGCACATACTTCTTCAAATTACTTTAAATGTAAATATGGGCTTTCAAAATCTATACCATGGAAATTAGGAAGTAAAGGAATCTGGCTTAAATCGAAAGTTATTTGCATTTAGTGGAAAATGAAACACGAAGGAGTTAAATTTCGAGGGGTTGCAAGTAGTAATGCATGTTACGTCTTACGATTTTTCGCTCATTGAATCTCATCATGAACAACTTCATCTTTAGCCATAATTGGTGAGTGTGGAGGTGAATCAAAATTTTCTATCAAGTTTTACGAAATATTTCTATCTAAACGACGAGAATTTGGACTACGATACCATGTAACAATACAAACACACAATATTTACAATTAAAAATATTCACAAACCTAGAAACTTACTTTGCCTTCCCCGGCAACGGTGCCAAAAACTTGCTACAATTTTAAGGTTGCAAACCCATGTGCAGGTTGTCTCAAGTAATAAATTTCTCGGGAGTCAAGGTCGATCCACGGGGAAGTTGATGGAAGTTTACGGGGATAGATCTTATTTAAGTGATGAGTAAATAGATTTTAAACTAATAAGAATATTTTTTTGTGTGTTACAAGAAATTTAAGTAACTGAAATGTTAAGGATTAGGGATTCACTCTTGATTTAGGATAAATGAATAATTATATTTTCTTACTTCGTAGATTGCTACTATTGGAATCCATACACAACGAAGGTTCCAATGGGAAGATATTATAAATATAAATCATGCAATGAGGTGAACATGTTGTATCACCAATTAGAATTTATCATATAACACCAATACTTGTTTGTGGGATCAAGTATTTACGCATTCTCTTGTCTACAACAAATCAAGGTATCCACATTAGTAGTCGGTTGAAATAAAACCCGGACATTTAACTAAATGGAACCGAGTATTTGTTGTGCCAATAGATATACATAAATCAAGAAACACCACCAAACAAAAAGGGTATAAGCTAAAAACAAATTGATGATACAAAATAATGAAATTTAATGTGAATCTACAATCATTCTTTTTCCTTCATCAAGAGTTTTACCTTATTTCCTCAACAAAATAAACTTAGAAAGACATGAAGATAGTAGATAAAACAACTAAATAAAATATTTTATAATATCTTAGAAAACTTACTATAGTTTAGGAAAAACAACAAAGACAAATTCTTTTGAACCTCTAACTCTAACTTTCTTCATACAAAACTTGCTCTTGACTGATTCTAACGTCCTCTATTTATAGCCAACAAAAAATCAATTTGGAATTATTTTATTCTTTATTTTTATTACAAGAAAATCTGAAATTCTATACCAAATCTGCCACCTTATTTGACTGGCCATTTTGTCCATGATTTCAGCTAAATTTGCACAATTTTCTTCCACATGTCAATTGTCAAGTGTGTTAGCTTCAATTTCCAACTGGTTTCATTGAATTCCAACAATCATGGTCAAGATATGGTTGAATCATTGAGATATGGTTGGCTCTTCTGGATTGATCACTTTGCAACAACTTGTAAGATTTTTCAAAATTCACCAAGTCCAAATCGACTTGTGGTTCTCGATCAATATTGTAGCCCTATGAGTTGTTAATACCTAGTTAAAATTTCAGCTCAAATTGACTTGTGTTGCGAGTTATACCCAAGATACCAAACTTGGCCAAGTCAAACTAAATGAGCAATCCTTCAAGCTTCAAATTGTGATGAATTTTTGATCTAAGAAAATATCATTCCAAACTTTGAGTTTAATTTCAATATCTCGAAAACTTATAAATGAATGGATTGTGAAACCATATCTTCAAGAATCATCCCAAAATCATGTCGGAAATAAAAGTTATGCTCGTTGACCGAACTGCACTAAAAATACTTCCAAATACAATTTTATGTTGATTTTCTATTTTATTCCTAACATATTAATAATACTATAAATTTATATTATTAATAATATTAATAAGGTAAAGTAATAATATAAACACAAAATATTTATATATTTTTAACGTTCATCAATTGCTCTTTTCTCGAGAATGCTTGAATGTTATGTTATTGCTCGTACTCTCTCTCATAAGTTCCTCGCCTTTTATAGTGGCGGTTTGAAAATGTATGTGTTGAAGAGATAGATACATTTTCAAATTCCACTTTCATGGTCGTTGGCTTGTCTTGTTCTACTGACAAGTGATGGGGACATTTCCTATTTTAATGATCTCGTGACTTTTCGAGGTTCTAACATGGTTCAATGCTTTCCATTGGGTTATTCTTTTTACACGTTTAAGGTTGAGCACTTTAAGCATTGCAACTAGGGTTGTGCATGGGACTTGGAGATTAGAAATTGAATCGATATACGGAATTGAAAAATCTCCAAACCGAAATATTCATTGATTTTTGACTTTTCTCGAGTGGACCGTCCCCAAAATATTTTGTGCGATTACGGAGATTTTTTAAATACCCGTACCCGAACCACTCCGAACCAGGGACCGGAGCTAGATCCGATAGTAAAGATTTTATAAAAATACATATACATTACTTATATTTTATTTATATTTTGATATTGAGTTAACTACAAATTATTTGAAATTAAATTGAATATAAAACATATTTCTAAAAAAATCATATCTTCAGAATCTGTTATGAATTTTAAAAGGCTTTAATATTAATAGAGTAAATAATTTAAAATTAAAATTAGTTAAGTGATTAGTAAATAGCGATTAAAAGAGAAACATACTTCTAAACAAGTAATACTTTGTATTATAACAATATATAAAAATCATATTTTATTTTTTAGCACATCACATAAATTATAAATATAATTTTATTGATTATGTTAAGTTGTTAAGTACGAGATATTGAGATTATAAATTTATTGTTTCATATTAATTTATTAAAATTATTAGTTAATTATAATTGTTTTAAGTCGATAGTAGGACAATTGCCCAAATAATAGAAGATTATTGTATTATAGAGGTTATTAAGCTTAGAATTTAGGATTGTGTTACCTAATGGTTTTAGTTTTTATGTTTGCAAGTATATCCGTTTGGTGATTTTTATTGATTTTCTTTTTTTTTTTCTTCAAATTTGTATGTTTTATTTATGATTATTCTCAGAATCTCCATCCCGAATCGAACCACATTACGAGTCCCATCTAAACCGAATCTAGTCCCCAAATTGTACCAAAAGTTCGGTGCTGAGTTCGGGATGGAGATTTTTCTATGGTTCGGTTCTGGAGATTTATTTTTAGAATTTCTGAACTTCGGGACGGTTCGGAAAATTTAACTGTTAAAATCTGCGCACACCCCTAATTGCAGCATATCCTTATTACTAAAATAAGTAACTTCCTCGACTTGAGTATGAGGATCTATCACGATCGACTTTGACTTCAATATTTGCTTGACCCCTTAACTTGAGTCTTCCGATCATTTGGAATGATTTGGTTGTCGATTTGACCGAGACAATTTTCTTTGGTACTTGGATGATACTTCTTCGACACTCGGTGACGACACACAACTGATTCTCCCACTTTGATCTTTAGTAAAACACGCAATCTTCAACATTGCTTTGACTAGAACTTGATAGATCTATCTATTACATAGTTGAACTTAAACAAAAATTGGGGTCCAACTTCCTAATCTAAGTTTTATATGGCATCATCAAAATCTATACAATAAATTTTCTAATACAAGCATATTTTTGTTGAGAAAGTATCTATTAGTTCTATATATATATATATATATATATTTGAATTTATAAGATAACAAATTTAAGAGATAACCAATAATCCAAATGGATTCTATCTACATTTATCTTTTAAATTTGTTATTTTTTAAATCATTATATTATATTATACGTTTCAAATAAAATGCAGGAAACAAGCAAGAAAGTAAACAAAAATTGACAAGTAATTGCTTCATAATCAGTCATGGTCAATTATTTGTTGCCATATCGAGAGCTAAGAGCAGAAATGTTTTGAAAATTCTTTGATGTGACAAAGACGGTTCAATTGGAAATAGAACAAATAATTTAGTTTACAAAGAAATTTTTTATATTTTGAAGTGAATTATTTGTACGATATTCTTCTAAATTTTGCATTACTTTTTTAATATTTCTAATTAGTATTTTTGATCTTCTATAATTATTACAAATAAATTTGTGACACTAAAATTATATCTTTTGTGTCGTGTGTAACACACGTATTATTCTAGTTTTTTTCAATTCTTAATGACAAAACAACAACAATAATTCCTCTAGAAAAACAATAATAAAATAAGTAGTAATAATAATAAATAATAATAATAATAATAATTATAATAAATACCAAGTCAAATTCATGGCATGCAACACTTTATCATAATTGCAGCAGCCCTCAACTTGTCTTGTGCTTCTAGAAACAAACAGCTTAACGAATAATCAATAAAGAACAGCAATCAGTCACCATTGCAAGTCGACTTTTCTTACGTTTCATTTAGTAATTAACTAATTTAAAATTCAATTCCAATCAAATTAGTTGAAAGAATTGAATGCTAATCCAAAACTTTGTTGATCCAGTGTCGCCACCTATTACGATTTACGACTCTTCTCTTCATCATTTTATTTTCTTTCTCCCTTCCCACTTTCTTGCAATCTTCGCAATTTTCTTTTTCCTGTTTCATGAAAATAATGCCTTTGACCTTTGAATCTTCTGCGTCTTCTCTCACATATATTACCAGAATGGTGATAAATGCATCCGTTTCCAATCACATCGAACCAAATTATACGCTGTCCTGTGGGAAAAAGTCTGATTATCTTCTTTTGTATTAGGTTGCTTTCTTTGTTGTGTAATCTAATCAAATTTAAGTTCTGGTACAACAGCTTCATCAATGCCATAGCTTAGCCTAGCTTTACCCATACATAACTTCACACTTTTTGTACTACTTAATTGATTGCTCCTCAGCTTTTAGTTTAGTGAAAATATTTAAAGTCAAGATAATTGGCCGTACTTGAATCTGGGAAGCTTTTAGTGCTTAATGCTTAGAGTGAGTTGACAGTGGTCTAACTTGATTTGAGCTGTGATTTTGGTTGTAACTTATATCTGGATTCATGAGTTTCTGAGACATTTTGGTGATTTTGGTCGAGATCAGCATCTGGGTTTTGTGCAAATTTACGAGTTCTCTGGTTGGGGATCTGAGTGTGTGTGGTTTTTGTATAAATTTGTGGGCTTTTTGGCAATTTTCTTTGGGTGGGTATATAGTTTAAGAATTTCTTATGAATCTTGCGCTGCTTGATTGTGAGCTATTTAATCCCCATTAATTCTTCTTCTAAACCCTCTTCTGGGATGGCTTCAGATTCCCAAATTGAAATTAATGAAAATTCTTACAAAATTCCTGATTTTACGAGGAATTCGTCTTCCCAGAGAAGCATTTCCTCGATTCAATCAATTCAGTCAAAGACCTCTGTTAGGGAGGTGGGCTTTAGCAGTGAGTTGGGTTCGAAACCCATTAAATATGGCTCAAGGGGTGCTGATTCCAGAGGTCTCAGCACCTCTTATAAAGAGATTAATGATGAGGATGCAAGATTAGTATATGTAAATGATCCTGTGAGAACAAATGACAAGTTTGAGTTAGCAGGGAACTCAATAAGGACTGCCAAATATTCAATCTTGACTTTCTTGCCACGAAATTTGTTTGAACAGTTTCACAGAGTTGCCTACATATACTTTCTTGTGATCGCCATTCTCAATCAGCTTCCCCAGCTGGCTGTTTTTGGCCGGGAGGCTTCGATTTTACCGTTAGCCTTCGTGCTCTTTGTTACGGCCGTTAAGGATGCTTACGAGGACTATAGGCGCCACCGTTCGGACAAGATTGAGAACAATCGGTTGGCGTGGGTTTTGTCGAACGAAAAGTTTGAGCAGAAAAAATGGAAGAACATTTGTGTTGGGGAGATCATTAAGGTTTCTGGAAATGAAACACTTCCTTGTGATATGGTATTGCTTTCGACGAGCGATGCTACTGGAGTTGCTTATGTACAGACGACCAATTTGGATGGGGAATCGAATTTGAAGACGCGATATGCGAAACAGGAGACTCAAATGAGAAACCCACAGGAGGAGAAGATTAGTGGGTTGATCAAGTGTGAGAAACCCAATAGGAATATATATGGTTTCCAGGCAAATATGGATATTGATGGAAAGCGTATTTCTCTCGGACCTTCTAATATAATCCTACGTGGTTGTGAGCTGAAGAACACCGATTGGGCAATTGGGGTCGCAGTATACGCTGGCAAAGAGACGAAAGCGATGCTCAACAACTCTGGAGCTCCGTCCAAGAGAAGCCGTCTTGAGAGTCGTATGAATAGGGAGATAATTTACCTTTCGATTTTCCTAGTGACATTGTGTACGATAGTCTGCATATGTCACGGTGTTTGGTTGAGACGCCACAATGATGAGTTGGATCTGATGCAATTTTACAGGAAAAAGGACTACTCGGAACCTGAAGTCGAAAATTATGAATATTATGGTTGGGGCATGGAGATATTCTTTGTATTCCTTATGTCTGTCATTGTCTTTCAAGTTATGATTCGATATCGTTGTACATATCCATGGAGCTTGTTCGTGTTGGGCAGGCTTATTTTATGATCCGAGATAAGCGGATGTTTGATGAATCGTCCAACTCTAGTTTCCAGTGTAGGGCCTTGAATATAAATGAAGATTTGGGACAGATAAAATATGTTTTCTCTGACAAAACTGGTACGCTGACTGAGAACAAGATGGAATTTCAGTGTGCAAGCATTGGCGGAGTCGACTATGACAACGGGAAGGCCAGTACTGAGGATGATCGAATAGGACACTCAATTCAAGGTATTATGATGAGATTCTCTCTCACTCTCTTGCTGTCTGTGTTTCTGTCCAATTCTTTTTATCCCGAGAAGATTTTCTACAATTAGCATGTACAATTAGCATGTTGTTTCGTTCTTATGCTCACCTGTCTTTTGCCTGTCATATTTTGTGCCAGCTGATGGAATGGTTTTGAAGCCAAAGATGACGGTAAAACTTGATTCGGAGCTTCTAAATTTGTCAAAAAGAAAACACACAGATGACGGCAGGCATGTTCGTGATTTTTTTATGGCCTTGGCTGCGTGCAACACCATCGTGCCTCTAACTGTTGAAACATCTGATCCTGCTGTTAAATTGATCGAGTATCAAGGGGAGTCTCCTGATGAACAGGCATTGGTCTATGCTGCGGCCACCTATGGTTTTATGCTTATTGAACGGACTTCAGGTCACATAGTTATTGACATTCAGGGGGAAAGGCAAAGGTAACTCAAAGTTGCTTTATTATTTCCTTCTCAACTAATTATGTTCTGTGCTTCCTCTCCTATTGCCATCTGTAGACATAGTTTACTGATGGTTGAGTTAAAGAGCTCTTTCTGTGACATGAATTCTTGATATGATGTTACTTAAAGTATCTGTTTATTTTATTGGTGGAAATAGTTTCTCTGGAAGTTCTAGTTGTACTTGTAAAACAGATAGTAGCCTGGTTTTTGTTTATCTTGTTCTCTTGTTTGATCTCTTAGCAGAGGTCTTCTCCTAGTATCACATGTCTAATTTATTGAGTTCCCTAGTTTTCCAGTTTCTTTTTATCTTTGTTTTATGATTTTCTTTTGCTTTATCTTTTTTTATTAGTGAAACATTTTCGTCAGTATTAATCTTTTTATGATATATATATATATGTATATATTAATGGGCTGCGCAGGTTCAATGTATTGGGTTTGCACGAGTTTGATAGTGAACGGAAGAGGATGTCAGTTATTTTAGGATGTCCCGATAACACAGTAAAGTTGTTTGTAAAAGGTGCCGATACGTCCATGTTCAGTGTGATAGACAAATCCTCCAACTCGAACATGGTAAAAGCCACTGAAGCTCATCTTAACTCTTACTCCTCAAAGGGCTTGCGAACACTTGTTATCGGAATGCGAGAACTGAGCGCGTCTGAATTTGAACAATGGCAGTCATCTTACGAGTCAGCAAGCACGGCCGTGATGGGCAGAGCAGGTTTACTTCGTAAAGTTGCCAACAATATAGAAAACCATCTTAACTCATTAGGCGCCTCTGGAATCGAGGACAAGTTGCAGCAAGGCGTGCCAGAAGCTATCGAGTCTCTAAGAATGGCTGGGATCAAAGTCTGGGTTTTAACGGGGGACAAGCAAGAAACGGCAATTTCAATTGGCTACTCGTCGAAGCTCTTGACAAGTAAGATGACACAGATAGTGATAAACAACAACTCTAAGGACTCGTGTAAAAAGAGCTTAGAAGATGCTTTGCTACTGTGTAAGAAGCTTACAACAGTTTCTGACGCCACACGTGGAGGTCCGGGGGCTGGAATTGGTCAGCTCGCCTTAATTATCGACGGAACGAGCCTTGTTTATATTCTGGATACCGAACTTGAGGAACAGGTAATTGCTGGAGGATCGTTTTCTCTCTCATAGTGTTTGATTATTTACTACGGTTATTTAGTTTATTTAAATTTCTTTTTTCTTTTTTTTTGCAGCTTTTTGAATTAGCTAGCAGATGTACTGTGGTGTTGTGTTGTCGGGTGGCTCCGCTGCAAAAAGCTGGAATAGTTGCCCTGATAAAACATAGAACTGATGATATGACCCTTGCCATTGGTGATGGTACGTCTTATTGTATCTTTGCTTTAGGGAAAAATTGAAAGTCTGAAATCAAGGGGAAAAAGGAAATTCAACATAATTTGTAGTTAAAATGAGCTACCAAACGAAATTCAATTTTTTCTTGTCTGACTTTCAGGAGCAAATGACGTGTCAATGATTCAAAAGGCGGATGTGGGTATTGGAATCAGTGGACAAGAGGGAAGGCAAGCTGTTATGGCATCAGATTTTGCGATGGGTCAATTCAGATTTTTGGTCCCGTTATTATTGGTACACGGACACTGGAATTATCAACGGATGAGCTACATGATATTGTACAACTTTTACAGGAATGCTGTTTTTGTCCTGGTTTTATTCTGGTGAGTATTCTTTGGATGTTCAGTCGATTTTTTACTCTTTTAGGTCATGTTGTGTTATAATGTTTTAAAGATGTACAATTATGTAGGTTTATGGGCATTTAAAGAGTTAGAATCATCAGGCCATTTTATAGGCTTAAACACGCTAATCATCTGGGTCCGATTTTTCCAACAATTAGCAAAAAAACGATGTCCATGTTTTTTATGACCCTACCCTAAGATCATGAAATCGGTGCTACTGTCTAATCATCTTTGAGATAAAAACTGAAAAAAGTAGTTCAGGTTTCTCACCTTCCTGAGCTGAATTAGGGAAGACGTTGAGAACCAAAAATGGATGAAAGTAATAAATTGTTCAACTTATAATGAAATTATATAGATGGATAAAATGTACACTGAAATAGATCTTGACTGTAGACAGGAGAATATTGTGCGAAAATTTGCCCGTTGACTAACAAACATGATTCTCTCCAGGTATGTGCTATTCACAAGTTTCACATTGACAACTGCAATCACCGATTGGAGCAGTGTGTTGTATTCAGTAATATACACGTCTTTGCCTACAATAGTCGTAGGAGTTCTCGATAAGGATTTAAGTAGAGCCACTCTGCTGAAATATCCTCAACTTTATGGGGCTGGACAAAGATCAGAAAGCTACAATGGAAAATTATTCTGGGTAATGATATTGGACACGTTGTGGCAAAGTGTAGTTGCGTTTTTCGTTCCTTTCCTTGCTTATTGGGAAAGCGACGTTGATGGTTCGAGCTTAGGAGATCTTTGGACAATTGCGGTGGTAGTGATGGTTAATATACATTTGGCGATGGATGTAATTAGGTGGTATTGGATAACTCATGCAGCCATCTGGGGATCTATAATTGCCACTTTCATTTGTGTAATGATAATCGATGCCGTCCCAATCCTACCTGGTTACTGGTAAGATTTTCCTCTATGTAATTATATTTCTGACCATTCAAGATATTGCATGATGGCTTGTGTGTGTATATATATATAGGGGGTAGTTACAAAAAAAAACCTGAGGTTCGGGCTACTTACAAAATAACCCAGAGGTTTTTGAAAATTACAAAAACCCCTTGAGGTTTAATTCCGTCTTACATTTTTCCCCTTCACAAGCAAAAAAACATTTTGAAAACCCACCCTACTTTTATATAAATATTACATTAGCCTTCATAAGCCAGGATTGGTTGATGATTTGCCAATAGATGCCACAACTAGGAAAATACCTGGCAAAATTGTTTGCAAGTGATATATGGAGATAAATCTACATAAAGATTAGGGATAATAAAACTGCACCTGAGGTTTAGCCTAATTACAGAAAGACACCTATTTTTCAAAATTAAAAACCCCTCTTAACATTTGCTTAGTTATATTTGTTAGGTAAATACAAATCCAACGGGGTGTTTGTAACACACCTTAAAGAGGCACTTGTCATTTTAAAAGATAACTGAAGTTTTTCGTAGTTATGCTAAACCTCAGTGGTAATTTTTGTACTTAACCCTAAAGATTATGTTCACCATCATATTTCACGAATATTTCTAAAATTGTTTACAATTGCTTTTACACAGAATTATTTCAATCATAAATCAATATGGAAGTCCATTCGTCACTTATTCATATCAACGTCATCTTCTGAATTCTAGTCATCTGATGTTTGGACAAGTTTTAACTGTCAAAAACACAGGTTTTTCTGGAAAATGAAATGAAAACTGATTGCCGGTTAATATGTTTTGCAGGGCCTTCTTTCACATTGCTGATACTAAATTATTCTGGGTGTGCTTGCTTGGAATCACTGTAGGAGCTCTGGTTCCTCATTTCGCCGTAAAATTCGTTCAATATTATAGACCTAACAATATCCAGATTGCACGAGAAGCAGAGAAATTTGGAAATTCAAGGGAGTCCCCAGATGCACAAATAGAGATGAACCCGATTTTTGATCCTCCCCATCGGAGTGGTGGTTAGCTTTAATTTGTTGTTTTCGTATCTCCTTTTTCGTAGTATTTATATATTCTTTAGGCTACTGTGTCAATGTTCTCCATCTTTCCTGGGTTTCTTCCGAGGATACATATAGTATAGTATTTAGGTAGCATTTTTTGCACATAGGCTGTAATTGTACATTATTGATTTTTTGAAGTACAGAGGAAATACTTGTAAAAAAATCACATTAAATGAAGAGAGAGTATACAAAGAAATGTTTTTTTGGTGCTTACATTCTTGTTATTTACATAAACTAGCCATGAGGCTTATGCTAATTACATAAAACTCCAATTATCTATATCTATCTATCTATCTCTCTCTATAAATATATATATATATACTTATATATACTAGGGGTGTGCACGGTACGGGACGGTTCGGAGATTTGGAAATCTCCACAACCGTCCCAATCTCCGAACCGTCCCGAAGTTCGGAGATTCTGAAAATAAATCTCCAGAACCGAACCATAAAAAAAAAATTCCGTCTCGAACCGCACCGAAAGTTCGGGACGGTTCGGGACGGAGATTCGGAGATTAGCTATAAATAAAACATACAAATTTGGGGAAAAAAAAAGAAAAAACGAAAATCAATATAAAAATCACCAAACGGATATACTTCTAGAGTTTTAGTCTCTTTTTAGCGTAGTGTCAAAATAAAAGCTAAAACTATAATAGGTAACACAATCCAAAATTCTAAACTTAATAATCTCTATAATACAATAATAGTCTATTATTTGGGCAATTGTCCTTATATTGACATAGAACATATATAATTAACTAATAATTTTTATAAATTAACATGAAATAAAAACTTGTATAATTTTATAATCTCAATGTCTCATACTTAACAACTTAACATAATCAATAAAATTATTACTAAAATTTAAAAAAACAAATCTCTAAAAGTGTGAATGTTTTTGGAAAGTTTCTTGAATATTTTGTTGAGATAAAATTATCCTTCTAGCATAAATAATTATAATGTCATTCAAGTAATTTAATTTTGTATTTAGCTTTTATTTGTTAAGTTGCAAGATGAGAGTCTCTCTGTATTCTCATTTTTCTTCAAAAATTGAAAGTGTGATTTATTTGTATTATAATTTTTGGAATACTTTGAATTTTTAAATAATATTAGTTTCATATTAAGCTAGATTTTGAAAGTTTTCCATGATATATCATAAGCATAAATAGGAATTGTTTTAAGAGAGAATACTACCCAATTAATTAAAGTTTATTAATATGCAAAATTGTATATTTATGATTATTTTGCAATTTTCTCAACAATTAAAAGGTATATGATAATTTATGAGAAAAAGAAATGGCGAATTTATAGGGCAAGTGAAAAGTAGAAAAATTAATTCTAAGATTTTGATGCTACATATAAAGAAAGTTGTACAAAATACTAATTCCCCTAACTCATCTAATTTGGTCACAGACAATACCCTTAAATAACAAATACTTCATCAACCCCCTAAATAATAATACCTATTTAATTTACTCTTAATGCAATTATATTTATTCTTGTAGTATAGTTTGAATATTTTTGTACTGAAAAATTAATTTTAATTTATTTTTTAACTAGAAAAATATTTTAAAAAATTAAGAAAAATGGAGTTTTCAAAAATAATCTAAAATAAGTATAATAAATACAAAAATACTATATATGAAATTGATCGAGTAAAAAAAAGTATTTTTGATTAATGTTAAAAGTTGAATCCTTTAGATAAACATGAATTGATATATTTTTGGAAATCTGATTAAATACATTATACACATGTGGGTATGTATGTCAGTATGTGGAATTGAATAAAATAATTTGTGCATCTTTAGCCAAAAGAGTTTGAAACTTACTGAAATATATATTTTAAATTACCAATATATCTATATATATTTGTGTGTATATATATATATAGGGGAGGTTAAAATGAGACCACATATTATAGTGAGACAATGTGGACTCATCTCAACCCTCCTTTAGTTATATCAATGGCTAAGATAAATAGGGGTTATAATTACATTAAATATTTAATTAAATCAAAATAAGGGTATAGTAGTCAAATTACCCAGTGGGACCATCTAAATATGAAATCGAGTTATTAGGAGAGAGAAAATCACGTGGGGGAGAGAAAATCGCGCGAGAAAATCGTATTTGGATAGAGAAAATCACGCATGTGCTTTCTGCCACGCAGATATGTTGTACACTTATCATATATTTGATGTATATTTAACACTATTTTCTTTTGTATGTTTAACATAATTTTTTTGAATATTAAAATGGTCAAACAAAAATATGTGGGGACCGCGAATCGAGGAATCAATTATATATAGAGAGAGAATCACGCTCATTAACATGGGGGCAGTAGATTAAGTAAATCAATTATAGAGAGAGAGAAAATCACGCTCATTATTGTGTTGTATATTTAGCATATATTTGATGTACACTTAACACTATTTTGATGTATGTTTAACATAATTTTACTACATATTAAAATGGTCAAACAAAAATATGTGGGACCATTAAGTAAATCAAGTATGATAGAGAGAGAGAGAGAGAGAGAGAGAAAATCACGCTCATTAATGATGTATATTTAGCATATATTTGATGTATACTTAACTTATTTTTCTTTGTATGTTTAACATAATTTAAGCGCATATTACAATTGTCAAACAAAATATAAGTATACAACAAAACACATATAAGTATACAACAAACCACATATAAATATACAACAAAAAAAAAACATAAGTATATCTAAAGAACATAAATATATACAAAAAAATTAACTATTTTTACAACAAAACACATCTAAGTATACATCGAAAAACATCTAAGTGTACAGTAATCGATCCATGTCAGCATCATCTTCTTCACCAATCCTCCATCTACAACAACAGTTACACCACTCCATCAACCAGAAACAGAAATCAATAGCCTCTTTATTAACAACTACACCACATCTAAATTCGTCCATAATTTTTTTCTCGCACCGACCTAAACTTTGGGGACTCGTCTTCGAAATCCGATTCGCAGATGGGAGGGGAGAGAAATAAAAGAAGTGCAATAAGGAGGAGTAAACAACCGGAGACAGCGGAGAGGAGTGGGATTAGGTGATTGAGGCGGCGGCGGTGGTGGTGGTTGCCATGTTCGGGCGACGCGACGATTGCGGCCCAAAATTGGTGGTGTTCTTCATCATACGAGAATTGTGAAAGGGATGAAATGAGATGAACGGGATTTGGGGAACACATAATTGGGGGTGAAAACTAAAATGACCAATCTGCCCTTTTCAGCTTAAAAATAAAACGAAAATAAATATAAAATTGGAAAGATCCCAACCACCTAAAATTTGAGATGTGTGGCGGGATTAGTCCACATTGTCTCATTTAACTCGCCACACATCTCAAATTTTAGGTGGTTGGGATCTTTCCAATTTTATATTTATTTTCGTTTTATTTTTAGTCGGGGGGCGGCAGATTGGTCATTTTAGTTTTCACCCCCAATTATGTGTTCCCAAATCCCGTTCATCTCATTTCATCCCTTTCACAATTCTCGAAGGATGAAGAACACCACCAATTTGTCGTCGCATTCGTCGGTTCGAACATGGCAACCACCACCACCGCCGCCTCAATCACCTAATCCCACTCCTCTCCGCCTCTCCGGTTGTTTACTCCTCCTTATGCGCTTCTTTTTATTTCTCCCTCCCATCTCGCGAATCGGATTTCAAGACGAGTCCCCAAAGTTTAGGTCAATAGAAAAAATTATGGACGAATTTAGATGTAGTTGTTAATAAAGAGGCTATTGATTTTAAGCTTTCTCGGTTGATGGAGTGGTGTAATCGTTGTTGTTGTAGATGGAGTGATCGTGAAGAAGATGATGCCGACACGGATCGATCGTACACTTAGATGTTTTTCAATGTATACTTAGATGTGTTTTGTTGTAAAAATAGTTAATTTTTTTGTATATATTTATGTTTGTATACTTATGTTTTTTTTTTTTGTTATATTTATATGTGGTTTGTTGTATACTTATATGTGTTTTGTTGTATACTTATATTTTTGTTTGACAATTGTAATATGCGATTAAATTATGTTAAACATACAAAGAAAATAGTGTTAAGTATACATCAAATATATGCTAAATATACATCATTAATGAGCGTGATTTTTCTCTCTCTCTCTCTCTCTCTCTCTCTCTCTCTCTCTCTATACTTGATTTACTTAATGGTCCCACATATTTTTGTTTGACCATTTTAATATGTAGTAAAATTATGTTAAACATACATCAAAATAGTGTTAAGTGTACATCAAATATATGCTAAATATACAGCACAATAATGAGCGTGATTTTCTCTCTCTCTATAATTGATTTACTTAATCTACGGTCCCCACATGTTAATGAGCGTGATTCTCTCTCTCTATATATAACTGATTCCTTGATTCGCGGTCCCCACATATTTTTGTTTGACCATTTTAATATTCAAGAAAAATTATGTTAAACATACAAGAAAAATAAAATAGTGTTAAATATACATCAAATATATGATAAGTGTACAAAGATATCTTGCAGAAGAGCACATGCGTGATTTTCTATCCAAACAGCGATTTTCTCGCGATTTTTCTCTCCCCACGTGATTTTTCTCTCTCCTAATAACGATTTCATATTTAGATGGTCCCCCCCACTGGGTAATTTGACTACTATACCCTTATTTTGATTTAATTAAATATTTAATGTAATTATAACCCCTATTTATCTTAGCCATTGATATAACTAAAGGAGGTTGAGATGAGTCCACATTGTCTCACTATAATATGTGGTCTCATTTTAACCTCCCCTATATATATATATATATATATATATAGGATTTGGTTCAAGTGTGATGACCTCTCCTTAGGTGAGACCAAGTGGACTCATCCTACCCATTTGATTTTTACAAATCTAAGGCCGTGATTTAATTGAGTTTCCTTCCCCATCAACACTTATTTCCGCCAACTAAGGGTAATTTGGTAATATCCACATTCTCCCCAAAAGACACGTCCATTCACGATTCATCCCCTTTCCTTTCACTCTTGCTTATCCCGCTTTCCAAGGCACGGTGAATTTTCGAATTTCTTAATCTTTTCACCGATTCACTTTCGGTTTTCATCTCAATCTCTCCATCATCGACGCCAAGTGCGAGACGGTATTTCGTTCGGCAAGTCCAGTGCCCGTTCTCTTTCAACTACAGGCGGGAAGAACAAGGTATCCGGAGTTCGATTTTTGTAGAACTGTTCGAATTTTTAGGAATTGTTCGTTTTATACCCCAATCGTTTTTATGTTTTATGTGTTAACGAAAGTATTGCGTTCGATTTTTTGTTATACGGTGGTTTTGTTTCAACTAGGGTTTAGTGTTTTGTGTTCTCATTCTTTGTTCGTGTTTTTCATTCTTTGTTCGTGTTTTTCATGGTGAGGTTGTGATTTAATGGTGAGTTTTCTTGCGGTTTCGTTGCATTCTGTGGGTTTGTGTTCTTCCTGTGTGACTGCGAGTTTGTGTTTTAGTGGTATTCAATTTTTGTAGTAGGTGTAATCGTATGTATATATACGTAGTTAGTTTTGTTGCTATGTTATAATGTTTCGATGCATATTTAGTATGGGTTTGTTGCTATAGTAGAATGTTTTTACATACATAGTTAGGGTTTTGTCCTCGATACATTTTTTCATTGTTTTTGTGTTTGTAGGTTATTGTTGGTAATGGCTAGGAACAACAAAAAAAGACAGGAGCTTGCACGGTTGGAGGTTGGCGTGGGAAGTGAGCCTGGGTCGTTAAGAAACAAAAAAACCAAATCCCAAGCGAAGGATGAATTCCCTACAATAAGCACACAAGGTCGACTTACAGGGCTCTAGTTTGGGCGATGAAGGAATTAGATCCATCAGGAAGAATGTCGTGGTTGAGATGGGTTTGGTAAAGTCTTTGGAATTAAAGGTTGATGAATTTCCGTCGCGGCTCGTGTATTGGTTAGTGGACAACTTTAACCCATCGGTTGTGAACTTGAATTGCCCAAAGGGAGGTCTATACATTTTGATGTGAAAGATGTTGAAAGGGTCTTTGGGATTTCCAAATGGACCTATCCCTATTGAGAAGAAGACGAAAACGAGACTTTGTCTTGTATTTGATGAGTGGCATAGTTTTTTGAAATGGCCCCTAATGGTGTTTATAAAATTACTCCCGAGACTGTTTTTTGTCGAGAGAATGATGGCGGATAAGGATGGTGGTGTGTGGTTTAGGAGGCACTTTGTTGCTTTGGTAGATGGTATTATAGTCGCACGGTACAACAATGTGGTTATATTAATCCCGTGATTATGAAGAGTTTGGGTGATGTTACAAATATTAGGAAGTCTGAATTGGTGTGAGTACACCTTGAAAACATTGATTACAAACAGCGATAGATGGCGTTCGAAAAAAAAGACTTATGTCAACGACCCTCTGCTTTTTTTGATTGTGAGTTTTATATTTTTTCTATATATTTTTTTTGCTGGCTGTTTAATTATCTTATGTGTGTGACATGGCTTTACTTTATCAGAACAGGGTTTGTACATTGATAGAGTGGTTATGTTGACAAGGGATGTTCTAGAAACGATCCCAAGCATGTTGGCTTTGACGCCCGAGCTATTAAAGGAGAGGTGCAAAAGTGAGATTGATCATGGTGGCTTTGGATTGGGATATCTTGACGGGTTGTTTGATGGTGAAGGCCCATCCGGTCATTCCCGAATGTGTGGCGGGTGGTGTTGACAAGGAAAGGATGTGCCTAGATTATCTTCTCGAGGCCGATGATGTTCGTACATTTACATGCACTTTGAAGTTTTATAATTTTGAATCCAATGTTTTTGCATGCTTATTTTTTTGCATATTTATTATGGATATTATGCATATTTATAGAAACGATTATTGCATATGTTATATATAAGCAATAGTATTCACCCCGCATATGTTGGCTCAATCATGTCTGCATGTTTAGTATGACTATAATGCATATTTACTTTACAGTCATTGCATAGATAATATTGCTTCTCTGTAATAATTGGATTGTACACTTTTGTTTCAGATGTCTGCATATTTAGAGTATGTTTGATGCATAATTAGCACAAAGACACTGCATATTTAGTATTTTATTCGAGAATTGAAGATGGTATAGCATATAAATTATGATTTTTACCACTTTGTATAGGGGTATCTTTGGGAAGGTGTTGGCTGTCGCTCGTGATAGCGACCGATGTTGTTGACATCATTTCATTGGTCAAGAATGCTCCGAAGGGCTTTTCAGATAATCCTGATTTTGGTAAAATTGAGGATGTTGCTAGGAAGTTTATTTGTTTTAATAGTGGAAAAACAAGTGAAGATCAAGGTGGAGTAAGCGAAACACAGCAGAATGAGGCGTTTTGGAACAACGCTGAAAATATTTTCGCTTTGGAGAAGGTAGAAGATGCATTGTTGCGAGAGGAGGAGTTTAAGAAGTGGTATGATGATGCTCCAAGTTTTAGTCTTGGTGTGACGCAGATTTCAATAATCCTGTTTGGGACGCCATTTTGTGTTGAGACGTCACGACACTATGATCAAGGAAATTCGGATGCGAGAGGAAGAACGGAATGCGGATGGAGACAATGTCCCGGTCGTAAGTTTTTCATAATTTATGTTGTTTAAAAGTTTTTTTTTTGCCATTGATGAAATAGAATATAATTTTTATGTTTTGTTATGCTTTGTAGGTGGAAAAAACCAAGGCTCGCCGATGTGGACAATGAAACGGTTGTTCATGGTGTTGTAGGAGATGAAACGGTGGCAAAGTTCAGTTGTAAGTTTTGTTTTTATTTTTTGGTTGTCGTGTGTTTATTTTTTTATGTTATACTTTATGTAATTGTTATTTGGTTTTGGTGATTTTTGTGTGATGGCGGGGAAATAAGTAACATTGTTGGTGATGGAGCAAGAAGTCGGATCTTTGAAATTGGTGTTGGTGTTGAGGTTCGTCGGGTTCTTTGGCCGTGGTAAAGCTCCAACTTTTAGGGGCGATCCAAGGTATGCGCAAGGAAGAGTGTTAGGAATCCACTTAAAAAACAGAGGTTCGCTGCCGCCGTTTTGCAAGACAAGTTGACGTGGCCGAGAAGCTCAACAAGAACCACAAAGATGATTTCGAAATGGATTTTTGAGAATCCATGTGGAGATAAGTATGTAATATTTTATTTGAGTTTCTGTCATCTATTATATTTTTAGTTGATCATTTTTCTATTTATTTTGTAACATTTTTTTTTTATATAAGTAGGTGTGATGTCCTTTTCAAGTTTGGTGATCGGATTACGATGAGGGAAGACTTTGAGTCTATGAGGTAGGGATCTTATATTAGCATTTCAGATTATTGACATATGGTCCATCCTTTTGAATGCAAAGGAACAAGCGAGGCTGCGCAGGATCTCCATTGAGGTTCTTTGCGATATATATTGTACGGTATGATTTTATTGCATTGTTTTTTTTTGTTATGTTTTTGTGTTTTTCAGTCATTGTTTCAGTTGAACTAATTTTTTTCTGTTTTGTAGTTGAAAACGGTTGCATCACCTTCCGAGGATTTGGATGAAGAAGGTCTTCTTTCATGTTTTTCACAAAATTTGGACGCTGAATTTGGGGATTTTAGCGCAAAGCGGTGAGCGATTGAAATGGTATTGTTGTTTAAGCGCGTTTTAATGCTTGTTTGTTATTATTTGTTCTTTTTTAAATATAGATTAATTTCTTTGTTTTTTTCCTAGTTCTTCTTTCCCATCTCGCAAGAGTGAGCACATTCATGTGATTTGTTTCGATTTGAAGAAAAGGGCATGTCACATTCGGATAACTCGTCGGTTGGAGGGTCGAACTTGATAAATACGAGCATATTCCTAATTTGTTGGTGAGTTTGTTGTCTCTGTGCATATATAATGAATACTTATATTTATATTTATTTTGTTGCATATTTACTTTTACTATGATGCATATTTACTTTTATTATGATGCATATTTACTTTTACTATGATGCATATTTACTTTTATTATGATGCATGGATATTTAATTTTTGTTTATATGCAGATCCGACTATTTTCCCGATACCTTCTAGCCCGTTCATGCTATCAATCATCTTATACGATGGAAAAAGCCAAACCCGACAGCTTGTGATGCCATAGAGGGACTCGGAGAACAAGGCGATTGTGGCATATTCGCAATGCGACATATGGAGACATATATGGGGGAGGCATGAGGAATTGGAATCTTTGGCCTGGAGAAGGGGAACATATCTCTGATGACAAAACTAAGGACATTGTATTGTTGTGCTATTCTTCAAGAAGAACTGAACGAGCAAAGGGATTTGATCATGCCAGAGGCAAAGAAATTCTTTGCTGGGAAGAAAGACACTTAGTTTTATTACCCGTCTAATGAAAAGATGTATTAGAAAATTTGTACCTCGGGGGTTTTTCTGGATAATTTTCTGTTTTGGTGTCCCTTTAAAGGTGCAACTTTGTATTGAATTGTTTCATCTTACTGGTACTTGGTGGTTTTTAGTATTTAGATATGTAGCAATGTAGTAGTTTTGGTATTAGAATTGTGCAGCAGTGGATTTTTGGCCAGTGTAATTACCTTTTTTGGCAAAAATGAATAGAAATATATCACCTTTGCTGTGTCCATGAATCTATAGTTAGTTTTTTTATTCCCTTTTGCGGAGCATCACTTTAGTACATAGTTATTGTACATATTATGCATTGTTATTATCATTGTGTTGCATAAATACATGTTTATGTACTATATGATTTCGTAGTTGGCATGTTTTGAAGTACTGCATATTTAGTTATGATGTGTTGCATATTTAGATATGATGTGTTGCATATTTAATGAACACTTCCAGCACATATGCAAATATATTGGGGCAAACTGAGGATGCATACTTATTGGACATCCATCCATAAATAGTATAATTTAAATGCAAATATTACCAGAACTGAACAGTTTTGGTGTAAATCTAATGTGCACTTAGAAAACTTTGCAAAATCAAACAGACATAACAGATTCAGAATGTCAAAAAATCCAACAATTGTAAATTGTATCAAACAAAATAAGTACTACGGCAACATTGTAGTTCTTTTGGGGCATGTTCGATTATGTGTTGTAACCTCACCACATATCCCGCATCGTCTCCTTAGCTTTGTGCTTGCTTTGATCGCCTTTTCTTTTTGGCTTTGCAAACGGCTTTTTATTCGGCTTCCACTTCCTTTGTTTTTGCTTGTTTTGGTGGCAATACCGTGATGTCTATTTCGACGTGGAGCCACAATAGGTTTCCATAATTGCTTTTTGCATGTCTTGGTGGCCTCGATTGCTTGCTCGGACAACATCTTATCTTTGTGTGTCGATATTATACCCGACAATTCTTCTATCTTGTCTATCCCGCCACGTGCAAGGGCAATGCAACAATGAAAATCTGCCCATGATCGCGTTCAAAGATCTGTTTTGCCTCTTCCCCCCTTCAAACCGGTACAAACGTCCTCGTTGTGTGCATTGTATCAAAGAGGTTGCTTTCATCCACCTTGTGGGTAGGTATTTTGCGGTATCGTCTTTAGATTCTTGAAAATAACGAACATATGACGACATATTAGTCCATCTTGCTCAAATGTTTTGCATGTACATCATTGCTTTCATTTTTCTCTCAGACATGACTTCAAAAATGCCACCATTGTCATCTTTGATCGAGTAAGTGGTATATCCAATATCACGGTGACTTGTACAACCGAACATTTGTAACAAGCCTCTTCAATTTCTTTGCTTATGCCAAAAAAAACTCTGTGCGTGTACACTGTTGCCGCATGTTTTTCAATGTCCAATGGTGTCACGCATTTTGGACTAGAAGCCTCACATTCATTGTTCAATTTGTCAATTGCATGTCGTTGTGCCTCCATAGCGCTGTCAAAGTGCATAAAAATTCAACCAAATTGACTTGAGGGTTTGTGAACCCTCCGAACCAACTATTGGTGCTCTCGGACTTGAAGTAGTTCGTAGTAGTGCCCGCCCATTGGCACGTCCCCGAAATACGCGGGGATCCAACTTTGCCTAATATCATACATTTTTTAAACCATGGATGCTCTGTTAATTGAAAATCACACATGATTTCATGCAATTTCTTTTCAAAATCAAACGCCCATGATATTGGTCCCAAAAAGAATTTAGCCTCCGCATGAATATTTCATTCGACGATTACATGACCTACTTTCGAGCTCACCTTTTCCATTATATGCCACATACATAACTTTGTGTCTTGCCTTCTTAAAAACAAAGCATGGAATGCATTCTTCATTGCAGGATCTTGGTCGGTTTATAATATAATGTGGCTCGACCCATTGCATTCAAAAAACTTTGGAACAACCAAATATATGATTCCTCGTCCTCTTTCAATATTAACCTGCTGCGAATGTTATACGGCGTCGATGATTATCAATCCCGGTGAATGGCGTGAAAACCATTTTGTACCAAGACAGGAATAAATTAGTGCCCGAGTGCATTTGGTCTTGTCTTATGCGAGTAACTAAATATATAAATATGCAGAGGTATATTTATATATATGCGATGTTCAATATATAAAATGCGGAGTCTAGCCGTGTAAGAATGTTTAAGAACCACATTTAATATAGTCATGCAAAGCATTTTTATAATATCCATATGTATGTTGCAACATATATATGTAGTAAAATGATGTTATGCATCTCACCTATTTGTGTTGTATGTAGCATCGAACGAGATGACATCACCAAAGACAAGATAGTTTTGAATCGATCATTGGATCGCCTTTGAGAACAACCTTGTCACCGCTCGTTTTCATCAACAAAGATAATTGAAGGCCATACCCGGGCATACTTCTTTCTTCTTTAGGAAATTGTTTATTATCATTTGTGCATCATGCGCCGCATATGTAAGCCTTCAAGTCCCTTTTGAAATTTTTGAAATCTATTTGCAATGCACCAACTTGTGAGTTTCCTCCAACCATTTGGCTATATAGTCTATGAGTTTTTGTTGATCCAATGTTTGCCTTTAGTACGTCCATGATGAATTTCTTGTGTCCAAAACTCAGATTTACATTTTACTCAAGAAATTGTCCGTATTGTTCGGATCTCATAGAATGTGTGTGACGCTCCTCGAATTGTTTGATCACGTATGTGTTGGCATTTGTGTGTTGAAATATACATCTTGCACGGCACCCGACACGACCGAATGCTCTTTTCCGGCTTTCTTTAGTTTTACCCCCTTATCGCCGCACTTAAATTATCTCGAACGCAGATTACTAATATTTTGTAACCTTCTCTACCGCAAACAATGTAATCGCACACGTATTGCCTTATTTTTATAGCATCTAGATGTACTCCTACGTATATCAAAACCATTTGGTTGATGCATAGTTCTTATAGAATTGAATACCATCATCTAATGTATTGAATTGCATTCCAATTCGAGGTATTTTCTCCGCTCAATCTCGGGGATCCGAGATTTGGTAGATCCTGGAGATATGACAATGCCTCCGCACAGGGCTTATATCATCATTACTGTCGGGCAAACACAAATATACAATGAAAGTGTTCTATATATGCAATATTACATCTCTTTATATGCACCAAAAACCCAATCCTATATAGCCCCCTGTTTTCCCGCCCCGACTATGATTAAATTACTCTCACCCACGTATAAACAATAAACACATGATATATATGCGGTGGTACATTTTGATATCTATCTTTGCAAAACCATATTACCACGCAGATGTCCACGTGTGTAGAGAGTATATATGCAATAAAATCATTGCTATGTATGTATCGTAATTATACTATTTATGCATTATAATTTATGTATAGAGCAAGATTCACCAAGATTCGAACTTCATCTTCTTCATTGAAGCTCTTACGATTTTAAGATTTGAATCTAATTACCTTGTCAGACTTGGTTATGCTTTGAAATTCATTTTTTCAACATGTGCGATTGTATTTATATTGTTTAAACGTTACCCATGAGTATTCGATTTTCATCCTACTCAATAATTTTACATACCTTCACCGCTTCTTCATTGAAGCCGAAGTTCTTCAACCTCCATTGTTGCGAGAATGCCCCGTAGTTTGCGATGATTCTCCAAATGGATTCGATTCCATATTATTTCACTATTTTTATGTGTTCTCGTCTTTTTGAAGCTTTGGTTATGGAGATCGACGTGATTCTACAGAGATTTTCGTGGTTATGGAAATCGCCGTGATTTTTGAGAGATTTACGTAATTTCCACAACTTGCCGCGAATTATGGTGTGAGAGACTGGAGAATCAACGCGAGAAGATTGTCTTCCATGTGCAAATGAGAATAATTGATGTTTATTGTTATATTACTAGCTTAATAAAAGTAAACTATTAATGCTATGTTTATCTATTGAAGATCTATTGTTTAATAATGATGGATGGATGGGATGAGTCCATTGTGTCTCACCTATAACAAAATTTGATTCCCCTATATATATATATATAAAAATAATATATATATATGTTGATACTACAATAACCGAGATCTACTTATTAGAATTGGAGACAGTCAAAATTTTGTTGTAATAAAAATAATCAAATTTTGTTTAGATTAAACAAGCTAACCTATTTTAAATTCAAATCATAAAAATATATTTCTTATTTTTTAATACTCTTTGTGCCAATTTTTTGTTTTTTTTGAATGAATGCGAAATATTATAAAAAATGAAAATAGAGTTGTCCTGATCACATGCTAATCAGGTAACCAAATATAAGTCTGGAAATAAAGTCAAAAACGAGAAGGTTCCTGGAAATGCTGTCAAGAACAAAATGGTCACAAGCCGACCATATGGCTTAATGGTTGGAGCCTCGTTAAAATCTCCCAAGGTAAAACTCACCCTTGTGAGAAAAACCCTTCAGAGGAAAAAGAGTACCCCCAAGAAAAGGCGTCCAAAAAATAGGAAAACAAACTCTTTGTGCCTATTTAATACACTCATTTATTAATTCTTTTTAAAATTAAAATTTCTTAAATTACATTTACATTGAAAGAATTATAACTGCAAATATTATTAATTAGAGATTTACGAAATTGAATTTAGTCAGGTGTAATACACATATTATATGTATATATTTACGACTCATTACATAAATGGGGTAACACTTTCAAACAATCATATTCAAGGTGTATATAGTACATTTTTTAGTTCTTGTGATTTGTGTGCCTATATATAATTCAGTGGCCGTTTTATGTATTTTAACTAAAAAGTAATTGTTTGAATTAAAATATAGAATATAATTAAAATATTATAGTTACCCACTTAAATTTAAGACACAATTAATCTATTGGTTTTTTTTGTAATTAGCCCAAACCATAGGAGCCTTTTTGTAACTATCCCTTTAATTTATTATTATAATTTCATTAATTTCACATATTTTATTTAAATATAAAGTTTATATGATATAAAGGTCTATATACGGTTTAATTTTTTTGTTATTAATTAGAATTTATATTATCATAAATATTGTTTATTTGATTAAAAGAATATATTTTGTATTTAGCTTTTATTTGTTAAGTTGCAAGATGAGAGTCTCTCTCTATTCCCATTTTTTCAAAAATTGAAAGTGTGATTTATTTGTATTATAATTTTGGAATACTTTGAATTCTTAAATAATATTAGTTTTGTATTAAACTAGATTTTGAAAATTTTCCAATGATATATCATAAGCATAAATAGGGAATTTTTAAGAGAGAATACTACCCATTTAAAGTTTAGTAATGTGCAAAATTGTATATTTATGATTATTTTGTAATTTTCTCAACAATTAAAATGTATATGATAATTTAAGAGAAAAAGAAATGGTGAATTTATAGGGCAGGTGAAAAGTAGAAAAATTAATTATAAGATTTAGATGATGCATAATACTAATTTCCCTAACTCATCTAATTTGGTCACAGGCAATACCCTTAAATAACAAATACTTCATCCACCCCCTAAATTATAATACCTATTTAATTTAATCTTAATGCAATTATATCTATTCTTGTATTATCGTTGGAATATTTTGAGTACTGCAAAATAAATTTTAGTTTATTTTTTAACTAGAAAAATATTTTAAAAAAGTAAGAAAATTGAGATTTCAAAAATAATAAAAAAATAAGTATAATAAATACAAAAAATACTATATATGAAATTGATCGAGGAAAAAAAAAAGGTATATTTGATTTAATGTTAAAAGTTGAAAACATGAATTGATATAATTTTGAAAATCTAAATAAATACATTATACACATGTGGGTATGTATGTCAGTATGGCTAATTGAATAAAATAGTTTGTACATTTTTAGCCAAAAGAGTTTTAAACTTACTGAAATATATACTTTAAAATTACCAATATATCTATATATATTTGTGTATATTCAAGGTGTATATATACACCATTTTTAGTTCTTGATTCTCATTCGAAAAATTTAATTTGTAAAAGAGCTCAACAAGTAATCTCATGCATGAATCTGCCTATAAATAAAAAGTGGCCATTTTATGTATTTTAACTAAAAAACAATTGTTTGAATTAAAATTAGAATATAATTAAAATATTATAGTTTTCTTAAATTCAAAATCATTTTTTTGTAATTGCCCAAAAACTTTGCCTTTTTGTAACTATCCCTTTAAATTATTATAATTTCATTACTTTCACATATTTTATTTAAATATAAAGTTTATATGATATAAATGTTTAACCCGTTTAATTTGTTATTAATTTTTATATTATCATAAATATTCCATTATTTGATTAAAAGAATATATTTTGTATTTAACTTTTATTTTTAAGTTGCAAGATGAAGATTCTTTCTCTATTCCCATTTTTTTCAAAAATTGAAAATGTGATTTATTTGTATTATAATTTTTTATTATTTAAATCTTAAATAATATTAATTTATCATTAAACTAAATTTTGAAAATTTTCCAATGATATATACAAAAACATAAATAGGAATTTTTAAGAGAATACTACCCATTTAAAGTTTAGTAATATGCAAAATTGTATATTTATGATTATTTTGTAAAATCAACAATTAAAATGTATATGATAATTTAATTAGAAAAGAAATGGTGAATTTGAGAACAAGTTAAAAGTACAAAAATTAATGATTAGGGAAAAATATGTTCAATCGACCATAAAACCAAATTCAGGATTAATTGAATAAATTTGGTATTATTGAATATCCTACTTTCAATTAATTAGTGATAAATTATGTTCAACTAATTTAATTAGGGAAAAATTCAATTAGTTATGTATATTAAAATACTATTGGTTAAAAAGGATAATCTCATTAAATTAAAAATTTTCAATTGGGAAGTTTTTATGTTCAAAAATAAACAAATAGATTCAAATATACTTGGGGAAATAAAAATCTCACTTAGTTTGAAAATGCCCTGCGGCGAAAATAAATTATTATTTATTTAAGACAAAACCTCATTTAAAATCCAATTACAAATCTCTTTAGTGAAAACTTTAAAAATTCAAATAATCCAAAAAGGTTTTGAAAAAACATTAATTAAAGCCTTACATTCAATAATTCAAAACCATTTTATGTATTTTAAGTTAAAAAACAATTCCAATTAGTTTTTGAAAACCATATATTCAATATAATTCAAACTTATTTAGTTACCCACATATGATTTCCCGTTTTTTCAAGACATTAATAATTATACACACATCTTATAATTTTTATTTACAAGCATAATATTTGTAAATCAAAACTAGTTTTAATTTGGAAATTTTCCCTTTTTTATTTCTAAATTTTAGTTAAATACAGTAACACCAACTAATCAATTGAATTATGATTTCACCTCTAATTATTGAATTTGACTTATCATAAATAGATTTGATTAAATTCAAATTAATTATATTTTATTATTAATTATCTTTATTATTAGGGTTGATTGACGATGATATTTTACAAACGCCAATTTTAATTTGAGATCAGTAGGCAAGACAAAAATTAAATTCTGATTTATTTGTATTATAATTCATTTTTTGGATTACTTTGAATTCTTAAATAATATTAGTTTATTTATTAAAAAACTACATTCAAATAAATTTTCAATGATTCAAAAAACAAATTATATAAGAAAAACATTTGACAGTTTATCTACGATTTAAAGTTTAGTAATGCAAATTTCCATTTGCACAATTAGGCAGACATATTTTCGTTTTTATTTTTAGTTAACATAATAACATTCAACTAATCAATAATGAACCTCTTAATTATAAATGATTTGTAAACTCAGATTAATTATAATTTATTGGAATAATGGATAATAAAATAGGGTTGATTGACGTCACTATTACAAATCAATCGAGATCAGTAGGCAAGACAAATTAACTATTCTATATTATATAATCTTCGAGTACAGAATTAATATGGCCCAAAGAGAACACATTAAACAAATAATGAACATTTGACAGTTTATCTACGCCCGTAATTCCAACGGCACAATTAGGCAGACATATAAGAGTACATGAGCTTATAATTACCGCAAGCCTAATAGTTAACATAATAAATTCAGTCATATAAATCTGAACCTTAATTATAATGAAAACTAGGGAGATTACTTTTGATTAACTTATGGATAATAAAATCCTTTGTAGGCCTCTTACGAATCAATCGCGTTGGGAATCACTTTTTTCTTCTAAATCTCTTTTCTAAAATGCGTTCTCCCTGGCAATTCTTTTCTAGCGTTTTTTTTTTCTGTGTTCTCTCTCTGTGTGTGTATTTATGTTTCTTATATTTGTGTTTTACCTACAGGTTTAATTGAGCTTAAATTATCTAATAAAATCAATAATAAACTAATTAAAGGTCCATTTTTATTATAAAAAATAAAAATTAACCAATGATTAATAATTTAACAAATTAACTATTAAATCAATAAAATTCCTATTTCTCCATTATTATTCCATAAAAAATAAATAACATGATTAATAAAATCAATTAATAAAAAATGAACTATAATTAGTTCGGTACGGAGAAAATCAAAAAGTCAATGGATATTTTCGATTTAGGTTCGGAGATCTCCAAGTTCCGTGTCCATCCCTAAATAAAACTTTTAAAAGGGAAAAGAGGGTTCCTGACCCCTGGGGTTGGGCCTGGTGGTACGGGGCTACAATTCCAACCCTATGTACTACGTTCAAAACCTGATTAACGCGAAGTTTTGTTGGAAAGGACGGATGTCCTATGGTCCGAAGAAAATGTGGATATGTGCCCCCAACTGACGTGTGAATATTCTGGGTTGAAAAAATGGTTAAATCTCACTTTATCCCCCTATACTCTTCTAGAGTATCACTTTACCCCCTTATATTTTCAATTGTATCACTTTACTCTCTTATTATTTTACTCCCTTATGTTATTACAACATTATTTTATAGTCATATACCAAAACAATGACCATGTTATCCTAACTTACTAGTTTTAATAAAATTACAAAATCATTCTAAAAGTATTTAATATGAATAAATACGTATTTGTTCTTTACACTAACTTTCACTACTTGATTAATTAACGCTTAATTAATATTAATAAATTTAAAATTTATTATAATCTATATTTAGTTGCTAAGTATTTAACTTTAACATAATCCTTATTAATTACAATTGTCACGCCCCAACGGGATGCGACGACGATCCACAACTTAAGTACAATATCCAAACAGTCTAGACAAATATCAACGAGAACCCAATGAAACAGAGTCTAAATAGCAGCGGAAATAAAATAACAAGTACAATACAACTTACAGTCCACAATCCATAAACCAAATTACATCCCAAAAATCCACCAACGATAACAACTTAAAAGTCAAAGGTCTACGCCCTTGATTTAAAATAGGAATGAAAGGAAAAATAAAATAGTCCAACAAAGAATCAAAAGAAATGAGTCCATCAATAACAACAAGAAGTAGTAAATCCAACAAGCGGAGTACAAGGGCTCAATCCAGGGCGGTTCAAAGATCTTCAACGAAGTCCTCATCTAAGGTTAGAAAGCGGTGGGGATGAGACAGAAATCTCGATGGATGGGGTGATCGTGCAAGTGCAAGTGTGGCGATATATAGTTAATGCGAGCTTGATTATATGAAAGCGCGTGAGTATGATGCATGAATTCACACACGATCATAGCGTCGTGATAAATATATTTAAGTAATATACTTATACGATTCAAGAAAAGCGATTCATGGTCACACAGGCACTATGTGATTGATCAAGACGGTAGGATTGCGTACGGAAATGTAACGCCAATCCCATGCAAGGCAAATAATGGTTGCGTCACGGATTTGTAGCGCCAACCAATGCAAAACAAGTAAGCGGTTGCGACGGATTTGTAGCGCGAACCAAACGGGTCCGATAACTCCGGAATCGTGTGGATCAGACAACGATTCCTTCGTTCTTCCTTGTAACTCCCCAGGCAGGATGGTCCAAGACCAGTCACCTTATCGCTCCATAGGCAAAGACAAAACCCACAGTGGAGCTTGCAAGGCTCGGATATGTCATAATCATGATTATACCTCAAGTACTACGACCCGCTTCCCTTGGACAAACTACGTCCCTCAGTTGCGGGATTAGGACGATGGGGCCGGAAGAGTGGAATAGCAGCCGAGCTACCTGGTTCCATCCCCGACGTATCCATTCTGATTGTGAGCTCGACACACCAAGTTGACTCAGGCAGGAAAGTAAATACAAGTTCAGGTAGTCAACCAGGCAGTCGAGTGTTATTGATTCTGGGAAGCAGTTCAGGAAAATTTTGAAAAACGCGAGTGTCAATTATGGCTTTGGTGGAGTTTTTGGATGAAGATGATTATCGGAAGGATAAGAAACCTTCGATATCTTGAAAGATTAGGTGGAACATAAGTCCCGTTATATATTGAATCGCAAGGCAAGGAAGTCGCTCCGCGATCGGGTATTAACCGGTCAAATTGATCCGATAAGTCAAGAAATTTTGGGAAAATAAAATACTTTAATTAAATCTCCAAGTCAGAGGGTCCAGGGCAATTTTAGTAAAAGGAAAATAATTTGAGTTAGGTCCTTTATAAAAGAACAATTTCAATTTAGCCCCGTTTTGTAAAAACCAACACTTTTGGGGTTAAAAATTGAATAATTAAACATCCCGACCTCGAAAAATTATGAGGTCAGTTCCTAAATTCTCCAAATTGTCCAGAGATTCAGGTTTTTTAAAGTTTTGAGGTCGAGTTTTTATAAAATTCTCATATTGGCCCCAAATTTGTAAAAATTGCCAATTCGGACCTTAAATTTAAATAATCGGAACTCACAAACCGGAAGGGCTTTTAATGTGATTCCAGTTGGAAAATGTCACTAAGGTTAGTAGGATATTGGGACAAAAGCAGTTTTTAAAAGAAATAAGTGTAGGTCCTTTAACTTTTGAAAATATCATTTTTGTCCCATTTTGAAATAATTGCCTTTAAGGCTTTTAAGGGTCCAATTGTTATGAAATTTGAACCTTGGGTCCAAAATATAATTAAGTTATAGTTAAGTTAGTATTTCCAGGTGCATGGGCTGCATAAGTCCTGGAAATTTCATTTGGGTCCTCAAGTTTAGTCTTTTACACTTTAGTCCCTCAATTTTAGAAAAAATACTTTCCAAGCCCTAAACACTTGGATTTTTGGAATACATTTAAAATATGTCATTTCCAGTACATTAAGAGTAAAAATTTCAAATTTTAAAGTTAAGGTCTGGTACAGTTTTAAAATTTGCAAAGTAGCCCTTAAACTTTCAAAATTTTACAATCTAGTCCTTGGGCTTTTAAAGGTTGATTTTATTTATCTTAAAACTCTTAAAACTTTATTAAAATATCCAAAAGTCATTTTTGAACCTGAGTACAGTCCCAAAATTCGAAATTTGCAGAGGGGTCCTTTAACTTTCATTTTCTTGCAATTTAGTCCACCAACTTTCTATTTTTACATTTTTAAGTCCAAAATTGAAATTTAATCAATTATGCTCGACTTTTCCAGGTTATAATTAATCCAAAACATGGATTTCAAAGATCATACACATGCATGTCCAATTCATACAAGAAATCATCAAATAGAACATTAAATTGCACATGCATGCACCTAAAATTCAATAAATAGCAATTTTGAGCATCTCTTGAGAATTTTCATGATTTGATACATAAAATTGACATGAAATACATAGATTATATATCTCAAGGCTCATGATCAAAATTTCTACATGCATTTAATAAAAACACCTAGAAGTTGGAAAGTATTTTTCCACCCACCTTAAATTGGAAAGTTGTGAAATAAAAAGGGAAAATTTCACAACTTTGGATTAGGTCACTTAGGTCAGCCCCTAAGTCAAGAAATATCAAAAATTTGGAGTTAGAAAAATGAGAGAAAAATTAAAGAGAAAAAGAAGGAGATAAGAAAATTGGAAGGACTACATTTTACCTTGTGTAGTAGGTGATTTGAAACTAGTTGAAACTTCAAATTTGGAAATTTTGGTTCAACTCCAAAATCACCTAAGGTCAGCCCCTATTTCTCAAAAATAAAAAAGGGGTGTTAAAATTTGAAAAAAAAATAGGGAGAAGAAGAAAGAAGGGCTCTAGTGTCCAATTCTTACCTTGTAGTCCAAATTTCTCTACTAGTTCTTCTTCAAGTCTTCAAGTTTGACCACCATGCATGCATGTCTCCAAGTGGTTTTCTAAGTACCTCAAAATAAAAAATTCAAGCTTATATTAAAAGGAAAAGGTGATGAATAGTAATAATTTAAGTTGAATTGTGGAGTGAAATTTCTTACCTTGAAATAGGGGTATTCAAATTTTTGGTGTTTAAGTGATAAGATTGTTTGTTTTGGTTTAGATGTTTGAAGAAAGAAAGTAAGTTTGATGTTAGGAAGAAGATGTTCTTGAAGATATGAAGATGGGTTTGAAGATGTGAAGGACTTGTGTTTGAATATTTGAAGATGTGAAGAAGGGGTACTTGAAGATATGAAGAACTTATGTTGAAGATTTGAAGATGTGAAGAGTTGGTGTTTGAAGGTTTGAAGATATGAATGAATTTTGTTTGAAGATTTGAAGATGTGAATGAATTTTAGAGAGAGGTTAGAGAGAAGGAGGAGAATTAGCTTGAGAGATGACGGTGTTGGATGAAAAATGAACAAATTTATTCATTTTTCCTCATGTTGCCGTCCACATGCTAGAGAGGGGGAGAAAATTTTTTGATTAATTTTGTGTCTTGTAATTTGTCTCTTGCATGGAGACAATTTGGTAGTCAAAGGTATGGGTCAAATTGGAATGTTGAGAGGAATAAGAAGAATGTTGGGAAGAATAGAATATGTTGGGGAATTTAATGATATAAAATTGAGGTATAAGATAATGTGTATAATGTTTGAATTAATGGTATAATTATACACAAGATGACTAATATAAGGTATAAGTGTACAAGAGTTGGATGATATTTCTACTCCAAAAATATCATCATGGCCGTCCATAATAAGGGCATATTGGTAATTCCATATATTTTTTTTGTCCCAAATTTGATGATAATAGATGAAATATATCAATCTCCAAAATAATTAGTGATTTCCTTGATCACTTATAAGTCTCATGATCACTTAATCTAAATCAAAATCAAAATCTTAATTCTATAAGGTAAAAGTCTCTAAGATAAATAGTCTCTTAAAATTCTAAGGTGACTAATAAATACAAAAATAGTAATAATGATCAATCAAGTGATCATAAATGCAAAATAGAATTAATAAAGATCATGATCACAAGTAATAAATGAAATGAAATAAAATACAAAATATATATTATTATTAATAATTACCCGTCAAAGTGACGCGGTAAAATAGTCGATCAAATACATAGACGACAATAAGAATCAATTACATGCTCGGAAAATCGGGGGCTTCACATCCTCCCCTCCTTAAAAGAATTTGGTCCCCAAATTCTCTTCAGAATAGTTCTGGATATTGATTCCTCATGTCTTCTTCCATCTCCCACGTTTCGTCTTCGTCTCGGTTGTGGTTCTGTCACACCACTTTAACCATCGGAATTTCTCTCTTACGCAACTGTCGTATCTGCTGATCAATGATCCGGATCGGCCTCTCGGTGTAGGATAGATTTTCCATTAAAGGAGGAGTATCATGAGTGATGATATGTTCGGGATCTGGTTGATACTTCTTCAGTCTCGACACGTGGAATACATCGTGCATTCCCGCGTATGGTGCTGGTAACTCGAGTCGGTAGGCTAGCTTCCCGATCCTTTGTAAAATCTTGTAAGGTCCAACCTATCTCGGACTCAACTTGCCTCCTTTCTTCGGATTGATCAATCCTTTCCGTGGTGAGAGTCTGAGAAATACTTCATCTCCGACTTCAAATTCCAAATCCTTTCTTCGTTTGTCCGCATAACTCTTTTGGCGGATCTGAGCTGTGTGAGTCCGCTCCTTGATCAGCTTGACCTTCTCCATGGCCTCCTGAACTAAGTCGATCTTTGGAATCGAGGGCGACTTCCGTTTCTCTTTCGGAGTCCATTGGTCATCAATCTCCCAGTGTAGTGGGGATCTACATTTTCGTCCATATAATGCCTCGTAGGGTGCCATCCCAATCGTGGCCTGATAATTGTTATTGTAGGCGAACTCGGCTAATGGTAAGTGCGAATCCCAACTTCCTTGGAAATCCAATGTGCAGGCTCATAGCATATCTTCAAGGGTTTGGATTGTTCGCTCAGACTGTCCATCAGTTTGTGGATGTGCTGCTGAGCTGATACTTAGCGAGGTACCCAATTCCTCAATATCAAAACTTAGGTGACCTAGAGGCGCTTATATTCGATTCAAATTCCCATCAGCCAATTTCCAATAATCATTCTGCAAAAATATCTCTAACAACCTTAGTGGTACGCAAAATTTCTTGTCATCGCCTTGTAATAGACACTATTCATAGTACCCTATTCATGTGATCCGTAACATTGGCACCACTATTCGATTATCACTTAACCAATCATTTCTATTCCACATACCGTTCTAATGTACTATTCCCATAATTATTAGTTCAAACATACCTCTTATAATTCAAATCCCGAATATATCCTTGCTTGTCACAGCTAGTCCATACTTCATTTACCTAAGAAAGTGATACTCATTATAATATAGTCGATTTAACTAAATAGTCGACACCTATTCATATCGTGGTATATTTCCTCGAACAATTGGTAGTAGATTTCATCGCTAAAAGTGCATGATCAACCCATAATCTCCACCCATCAACATATAATAGTCGAGACCTCAGTAATCATTTAATAAGTTATTTCCAAAGTTGTAATCATATGAGTCGCTCCTTCTAAAATCTTGATAGCAATCTCAATTTCCCATATCCATAAGGTCCTTGATTATTCCAGATAAATGTGCACATCTCATATACTTTATATAGAATACTATTATCCGTCTCCTCCGAAATTAATCAATACTTAATACTCAATAACTAAGTCGAAATCAATCAAATTCATATATCATGTGAGTGCCTGGATCACCATAATATTCCGAATACTCACAGATAATCATTATCCCAAATTTAATTCACAAATGAGATATCATAACTTAAAAAAAAATATTTAGTGACAATATCCAGTTGAGACCCTATAATCGTCATATCCTTGACGTATCTTATCTACGATACCAAACAACAAGTCAAATTTGCTTATTTAAGCTCGTAGAAGTATTTAGAAAGAATAACACAATGGCGCATCATCGGTAAATCATACTTAGTAATTCCCACACAATCATTCTCTAAAGTAATATCATTAGGCATCTAACTTCTATAATATATCATATGACCCAATTATATACTGTCAAGTGATAACCTTATATCCTCCATGTCTCATCATAATGGGGCATTATAGCCTTCAAATCAAGAAATTTCTAAATCACCTACATCCAAAATGAGGCATATCCATTAATGTAAAATTTGAATACACCCATGAAGTACAACACTAGTAATACTGAGTCAAAGATACATCTGAACCAAAATACAACTGAATCTAATACAACAGGAAGCAAGGTACATCACTGGAATAAGCGTCTACAATAACGAAAGTACAACTGACAATTAAGCTAACTAATCAGTGAGATTGCCATCATCGTCACTCGCAGCTATGTCCATAATTGGGGCCGGGTCGGGCTGAGGTGGTGCCTCGACCTCAGGCCAATCAACGAAATCCAACCACTGCTCGAATCCCTGAGCCTCATCAAGTGGAGCAACCTCAAGTGCCTCAGGCTCTCCAATGTCGACTGGATCCTCCTCAGGATCCTCCTCGGCGTCAGGCACGGGCTCCACCTCGGGTGGTGGCAATGGCTGGGCATTAGCTGTCAAAGCAGCCTCCAGTGCGGCGTCTCTCTGAGCTAGGGCCTGTGTAAGGTCCTCTATCACTGTCATCTGCTTGATGAGGGTCTCCTCCAAGCGTTCAACGGTGTCGCGGGATAGGCGGGCGTCAATCTCCCATTTCTGGCGGCCGTCACTTGCCCTCTTCATCTTCTCTCGCATGTTACCCAGGCGCTCCTGGATATTCTGTATCTGGTCCTCCCATGCTCTTATGGTGTTGTCGCGGTCCTTGATGATAGTGGTCAACTCGCTCTTTTCATCTTGGCTCCTCGCCAAGCGCTGTGTCAGTCCCCACATACCGGGCGCTCCTCGGATAGCTCGAGGTCGCCGATCACTCTCCGGTGCGGTGAATCATCAGTGCCCGGTAGTACTCCCGCTCAGCATGGGCACGAAAAACGTCCCACCAAGAAGGTGATGTCGGCTCCATCCTGATCAAACAAAACTAAGGCGGATCAGCCAAAGGTAAAGGAAAGATAAGGAGGGAATAAGGAAAGAATGAATAAGAAAGTCAGTCAATAGTCAACTAAGTCAAGACAAGTATGACTATGGAATCTCCAAGTATACGTTCTATCTTAGTTTCAATTTCAATAATATGGTTCTACGCCAAATTGAAATCGATTTCCCACTTAATTAGTCAAGTCGCAGTAATATCCAAAACACAGACCGAGGGTCCTATCCTGGGTCAGCTCGGTGTAAGTTTCCATCTTACTAGCCGAGCTCTGATACCACTCTAACTGTCACGCCCCAACGGGACGCGACGACGATCCACAACTTAAGTACAATATCCAAACAGTCTAGACAAATATCAACGAGAACCCAATGAAACAGAGTCTAAATAGCAGCGGAAATAAAATAACAAGTACAATACAACTTACAGTCCACAATCCATAAACCAAATTACATCCCAAAAATCCACCAACGATAACAACTTAAAATTCAAAGGGTCCTACGCCCTTCAGTTACAAACCGGAATGAAAGGAAAAATAAAATAGTCCAACAGCAATCAAAAGAAATGAGTCCATCAATAACAACAAGAAGTAGTAAATCCAACAAGCGGAGTACAAGGGCTCAATCCAGGGCCGGTTCAGCATCTTCAACGAAGTCCTCATCTAAGGTTAGAAAACAGGTGGGGATGAGACAGAAATCTCAGTGGATGGGGTGATCGTGTGCAAGTGTGGCGATATATAGTTAATGCGAGAAAACAGTTATATGAAAGCGCATGAGTATGATGCCTGAATTCACACACGATCCATAAGCGTCGTGATAAATATATTTAAGTAATATACTTATACGATTCAAGAAAAGCGATTCATGGTCACACAGCACTATGTGATTCAAGAAGACGGGTAGGATTGCGACGGAAATGTAACGCCAATCCCATGCAAGGCAAATAATGGTTGCGTCACGGATTTGTAGCGCCAACCAATGCAAAACAAGTAAGCGGTTGTGCACGGATTTGTAGCGCCAACCAAACGGGTCCGATAACTCCGGAATCGTGTGGATCGATCGACAAGCGATTCCTTCGTTCTTCCTTGTAACTCCCCAGGCAGGATGGTCCAAGACCAGTCACCTTATCGCTCCATAAGCAAAGACAAAAACCACAGTGGAGCTTGCAAGGCTCGGATCTGTCATAATCATGACATACCTCAAGTACTACGACCCGCTTCCCTTGGACAAACTCCGTCCCTCAGTTGCGGGATTAGGACGATGGGGCCGGAAGAGTGGAATAGAAATGAGCTGCCGGTTCCATCCCCCGACATATCCATTCCGACTGTGAGCTCGACACACCAAGTTGACTCAGGCAGGAAAGTAAATACAAGTTCAGGTAGTCAACCAGGCAGTCGAGTATTATTGATTCTGGGAAGCAGTTCAGGAAAATTTTGAAAAACGCGAGTGTCAATTATGGCTTTGGTGGAGTTTTTGGATGAAGATGATTATCGGAAGGATAAGCAACCTTCGATATCTTGAAAGATTAGGTGGAACATAAGTCCCGTTATAGATTCAAATCGCAAGGCAAGGAAGTCGCTCCGCGATCGGGTATTAATCGGTCAAATTGATCCGATAAGTCAAGAAATTTTGGGAAAATAAAATACTTTAATTAAATCTCCAAGTCAGAGGGTCCAGGGCTATTTTAGTAAAAGTAAAATAATTTGAGTTAGGTCCTTTATAAAATAAAAATTTCAATTTAGCCCCGTTTTGTAAAAACCAACACTTTTGGGGTTAAAAATTGAATAATTAAATATCCCGACCTGGAAAAATTATGAGGTCAATTCCTAAATTCTCAAAATTGTCCAGAGATTCAGTTTTTTTAAATTTTTGAGGTCGCGTTTTTATGAAATTCTCATATTGTCCCCAAATTTGTAAAAATTGCCAATTCGGACCTTAAATTTAAATAATCGGAACTCACAAACCAGAAGGGCTTTTAATGTGATTCCAGTTGGAAAATGTCACTAAGGTTAGTAGGATATTGGGACAAAAGCAGTTTTTAAAAGAAATAAGTGTAGGTCCTTTAACGTTTGAAAATATCATTTTTGTCCCATTTTGAAATAATTGCCTTTAAGGCTTTTAGGGGTCCAATTGTTATGAAATTTGAACCTTGGGTCCAAAATATAATTAAGTTATAGTTAAGTTAGTATTTTCAGGTGCATGGGATGCATAAGTCCTGGAAATTTCATTTGGGTCCTCAAGTTTAGTCTTTTACACTTTAGTCCCTCAATTTTAGAAAAATTACTTTCCAAGCCCTAAACACTTGGATTTTTGGAATACATTTAAAATATGTAATTTCCAGTACCTTAAGAGTAAAAATTTCAAATTTTAAAGTTAAGGTCTGGTACAGTTTCAAAATTTGCAAAGTAGCCCTTAAATTTTCAAAATTTTACAATCTAGTCATTGGGCTTTTAAAGGTTGATTTTATTTATCTTAAAACTCTTAAAACTTTATTAAAATGTCCAAAAGTCATTTTTTAACCTGAGTACAGTCCCAAAATTCGAAATTTGCAGAGGGGTCCTTTAACTTTCATTTTCTTGCAATTTAGTCCACCAACTTTCCATTTTTATATTTTTAAGTCCAAAATTGAAATTTAATCAATTATGCTCGACTTTTTCAGGTTATAAGTCATCCAAAACATGGATTTCAAAGATCATACACATGCATGTCCAATTCATACAAGAAATCATCAAATAAAACATTAAATTGCACATGCATGCACCTAAAATTTAATAAATAGCAATTTTGAGCATCTCTTGAGAATTTTCATGCTTTGATACATAAAATTGACATGCAATACATAGATTATATATCTCAAGGCTCATGATCAAAATTTCTAAATGCATTTAATAAAAACACCTAGAAGTTGGAAAGTATTTTTCCACCCACCTTAAATTGGAAAGTTGTGAAATAAAAAGGGAAAATTTCACAACTTTGGATGAGGTCACTTAGGTCAGCCCCTAAGTCAAGAAATATAAAAAATTTGGAGTTAGAAAAATGAGAGAAAAATTAAAGAGAAAAAGAAGGAGATAAGAAAATTGGAAGGACTACATTTTACCTTGTGTAGTAGGTGATTTGAAACTAGTTGAAGCTTCAAATTTGAAAATTTTTGTTCAACTCCAAAATCACCTAAGGTCAGCCCCTATTTCTCAGAAATAAAAAAAGGGGTGTTAAAATTTGAAAAAAAATAGGGAGAAGAAGAAAGAAGGGCTCTAGTGTCTAATTCTTACCTTGTAGTCCAAATTTCTCTACTAGTTCTTCTTCAAGTCTTCAAGTTTCACCACCATGCATGCATGTCTCCGAGTGGTCTTCTAAGTACCTCAAAATCAAAAATTCAAGCTTATATTAAAAGGAGAAGGTGATGAGTAGTAAGAATTTAAGTTGAATTGAGGAGTGAAATTTCTTACCTTGAAATAGGGGTATTCGAATTTTTGGTGTTTAAGTGGTAAGATTGTTTGTTTTGGTTTAGATGTTTGAAGAAAGAAAGTATGTTTGATGTTAGGAAGAAGATGTTCTTGAAGATATGAAGATGGGTTTGAAGATGTGAAGGACTTGTGTTTGAATATTTGAAGATGTGAAGAAGGGGTACTTGAAGATATGAAGAACTTATGTTGAAGATTTGAAGATGTGAAGAGTTGGTGTTTGAAGGTTTGAAGATATGAATGAATTTTGTTTGAAGATTTGAAGATGTGAATGAATTTTAGAGAGAGGTTAGAGAGAAGGAGGAGAATTAGCTTGAGAGATGAAGGTGTTGGATGAAAAATGAACAAATTTGTTCATTTTTCCTCATGTGGCCGTCCACATGCTAGAGAGGGGGAGAAATATTTTTGATTAATTTTGTGTCTTGTAATTTGTCTCTTTGCATGGAGACAATTTGGTAGTCAAAGGTATGGGTCAAATTGGAATGTTGAGAGGAATAAGAAGAATGTTGGGAAGAATAGAATATGTTGGGGAATTTAATGATATAAAATTGAGGTATAAGATAATGTGTATAATGTTTGAATTAATGGTATAATTATACACAAGATGACTAATATAAGGTATAAGTGTACAAGAGTTGGATGATATTTCTACTCCAAAAATATCATCATGGCCGTCCATAATAAGGGCATATTGGTAATTCCATATATTTTTTTTTTTTTTTGTCCCAAATTTGATGATAATAGATGAAATATATCAATCTCCAAAATAATTAGTGATTTCCTTGATCACTTATAAGTCTCATGTTCACTTAATCTAAATCAAAATCAAAATCTTAATTCTATAAGGTAAAAGTCTCTAAGATAAATAGTCTCTTAAAATTCTAAGGTGACTAATAAATACAAAAATAGTAATAATGATCAATCAAGTGATCATAAATGCAAAATAGAATTAATAAAGATCATGATCACAAGTAATAAATGAAATGAAATAAAATACAAAATATATATTATTATTAATAATTACCCGTCAAAGTGACGCGGTAAAATAGTCGATCAAATACATAGACGACAATAAGAATCAATTACATGCTCGGAAAATCTTGGGCTTCACAACAATATAACATGATATTTTCTATTAGCCAATACATTTATACTTTTAATTCCTTATTCATCACAAGCTTAATATTATATAATATATATGTCAAATATATGGTAATTTTTCAATTATTTTTAATAACAAAAACTATGCTAAGTAGAACAATATTCATTTTAGTGGTTAATTTTTTAGTACTAAAATGAATGTTAAATTTAAGATAATTTATATTGAATATGGCTATTTAAATTATATTATTATAACTCATTGATGATGAAAACTTAATACTAATACTTTACTTTATCTAAAAAAATACTAATACTTTACTTATTTCACAAAATATATTTACAATATAATAAACAATTTTTAAACTTACGATGAAAAAATTTATGTATGAGAATACCATTTAATAGAAAAACCTAGTATATAGTTATTGAATAAGAACTATATTAAATTTATTAAACTGCAAATCAAATATTTCAAAAAATTAAACATATATGAATTTAATGTCTTTAAGTTAATTTAAAAATAATATTAGGGATAATTAAGTCATTTAATAAAGAAAGAGGATGGTAAAATGCTATTTTAATAGTATAAAGGGGTAAAGTAAAACAAATTGAGAATACAAGAGAGTACGCTGATACAATTGAAAGTATAAGAAGGTAAAGTGATATTCAGTTAAAGTATAGTGGTTAAAGTGAGATTTACCCAAAAAAAAGAACAAATAAAAAGAGGGTTACTAATAGTTTACTTATTTTACAAAATATATTTACAATATAATAAACAATTTTTAGATTTATGATGAAAAAAAATATGTATGAGAATATCAATTAATTGAAAAACCTAGTATATAGTTATTGAATAAGAACTATATTAAATTTATTAAACTGCAAATAAAATATTTCAAAAAGTTAAACATATACGAATTTAATGTCTTTAAGTTAATTTAAAAATAATAGTAGGGACAATTAGGTTATTTAATATAGAAATAGGATGGTAAAATGCAATTTTAATAATATAAAGGGGTAAAGTAAAATAAAGTGAGAATACAAAGGGGTAAACTGGTATAATTAAAAGTGCAAGAGGGAAAGTGATATTCAATTATAGCAGTTTACCCAAAAAAAACAATGATCTTCTCTATCTTAAATCTTCTTCTCTATCTTATCTTATCTATCTTAAAAGGACGAAAATTTCTGTAAAAATATGATGAGACTAAATTACCCCCAGTTTAAGTATTAAGTTGGATGACAAAAAAGTAATTTAAACAAGTTTACCACATACGTCTCTACCAATTCCGGGAAACGTTTTCAATTCCCCTTAAAAGTTCTCCATAAATGTGACTCCCCAATTTCCTTTGCTCCTCAATTAGAATTAGTTTTTTTCTTTTCTATTTAGAATTTGAGATTTCCCAATGGATAATAGTCAATTTTCCTGGGAAGGTGGAGCATATGAGACGGGGTCATGATGGAATTCGGGTCCCGACCCGCGCTCTATAATCTTCTCAGTTTCTCCTCAATTTCTCTGTAAGGATGCGTCCTTTTCGGATTGCCCGACGTGATTTTGAGCTTGAATCTCTCCCCAGTAGCTTCCAATAACCCACCATTTTAAAGGTAAGCTTTTTTTTTTTTGCCAAAGATTATTTCTTTGAATATTTGTTTCTGGGCCTTCAAGATTCTAATATCTTTCTAAGATTAGTTTATGGGTGTTCAAGAAATCCTATTTTCATGTGGGTTTTGAGTTTTTTTTTTTTTTTTTTGTTTTATTGGATTTTGTTACAATTAGGAATCGCGTCTTGCTGGATGATGGTCGAAAGTGGGGGATGGATAATTATCAGAAGTGAGGGATGGTTATGTTATACTCATGTTGGTGAGTGTTGGGCGAAGAGAGAGTGTCTAAGTAAGTTTGTTTGTTTTCTCAAAGATATTTAATTCTGTGGATTTATATAGATGTCTCTTTCTCCCTCAATTTTTTCTTATTTTCCTGGAAGATGAAGGAGAAACGATGTTATTATGGATATAGAAAATGATGACCTGAGAAAATTTTACTAGCAAATTAACAAAATTGATTCAAATTGGAGCGCTTGAAGTTAATTTTCTTTACAGTTTGTTTGGCTTGGAAATCTCTCCAGAAAATCACTTTATTTTTCTTTTTGCTTAATCTATTTATTAATCTTGATTTCTGGAAGTGGTTGTTTCCAAGGGGATTTAACTTTCTCATTGTTCTCTTTTTACAAGGTGGGGGGTTTAAGGTTGGATTTTATCTTGATGTCTCCTGAGGACATCTCTGAGGGATGAATGTTAGTGTAAAACATATAGAGAAACTTTAATTTCCGGCAGCGAAAAGACATCTCGGAGGGATGAATGCCTTTGTAAACATATGGAGAGACACAAAACTGTAATTAGGAAAAGGAATCGCTGAATTGATTTCACTCTTTCTTCTTCTGTGCTTGGCCTTCTCTCTGGTTGGTGTTCAGCGCTCTGAAATATGATGTAGCTAGAAAACCAGCCAGCTGCCAGCCCCACCTCACGGGGCTGAAGTTAATGGTTGATTTTTGGCGGGAATGAGGAGCTCGCTTGGTTCCTTTAATTTCTGTGATTCCATTAATTTCTCTAATTTCTTTAAATTCTGATGATACTACCATTCTCAAATACACAAAGCTTAACCTTATCTTTCAGGACACCAATTGCAGATTTGCAGTGTTCTTGGAACAATTGAAGATAATATTTTAGTGAGAACTTATATGGTGGCCTCTTACATTTAAGTATTTCAAAATTGATAAACTTATTTATCCTCTAGGATAAAATTGAATATGAAGTCTATATATTCATGGTTTTTCCTTATCCATTGTTATTAGCTTGGTTGTCTCTGTATTTTTTATTATTTTAACCTTTAAATGTGAATCTATTTTGGTGCTTTTATTGTTCCAATATTTCACTGTTTAAGTTTGAGTGCTCATAGTCTGACTTCGGAAATTGATAACGTTTCGGCGTTCTCTTGCACAGCTTCATTTTCATTGATAATACTTGATTTACTTTTGTTCCTATGTCCTTTTATCGAGTTAAGTTCTGTCAAAGAACTGTGCACTTTAGTTTTCATACAAGGAGAGAAGCATTTTACACTCTATTTGCATTTGACATTTGACAGTTTCAACTATGCACAATAAAGATTCCAACTTTTCTGTCGAAGCATTGGTCTGACTGCAAATGAGGTTCTCGCTGGTTCCTGCACTTCTATACCTTTTTTAAAAAGTTTTTTTCAGAAATTAAGGATGATGGAATCTGGCATTAGTATACCAAAACAAGTTTTCTTTTTGGTGATTTGGGAAAAACCTGATCAATTGTATGGATTTTCCATAATTGAAATCGAAAAACTGAATGGAACACTTTGATTGCCTTCTTTTAATTAGGAAACAGAAACAAAAAATGGATTTTAGTATATTTGTATGTTTCTCTCTCTTGATCGGCCATCTCTGAAATAAGAAACGGAATTTCAAATTGGATTTCACTCTTTCTTTCTTTCTTTCTCTCTGATCGGTGAATTCACTTTCAAGGTTTATGTGTTCTTTTCAATCACAGATTTGTCATTTTCTTTTTAAGTGGTAGTCAGCTAGAGAGTTTTTCTTGAAAGTGGAAAATATCAGTGAAGGGGAGAGGCTTTTTTGGAGGGATAATAGGATATTTTGAGTTTAGAATTCTTTTAGTTTATTGATTCACTATATGTGGACTCTTGATATGGAAGCATATATTGATATTTGTTTTGTTCATTTACAGTCTTATTTGCATTCACAACGATAAAAATATATATGATTATTCATATGGGCTCTTTCCTTGGATGCCTATGTCGGCAGTGTGTGTGTGTGCCCGCACGTATGCGTATAGTTGGATTCAGTTTTAGTTTTAGAAAACTTTGAGTGTGGAAGTCTTGGATGAACGGGGTTAGTTAATGATGACTGTATTTTGTTGTCCACATTCAGAAGCCTGACGGATTTGAAAGTTTGAGTCTTGGTATGGGCTCTTCTCTTTAAGGTTGTGTCTGCATCTCTATATTTAGATTAACTATGTTGAAATCTTTATATAGGATACTTGTCTTTGTTTGTTCATTTATAGTCTTATTCACATTTAACAACTTAGAGTGTGGAAGTCTTGGATGTACAATGTTCCTAATGGCTCTGCATGTTAAGAAAAAAATTAAATTGTAATGATGTGGAGTAGAATAATTATCTTATGTGTTTGGATTTTTATATCGATTTTAAGGTTGAGTTTTGAATACAAATTTAAACTCTACAAACCTATAGAATCTCCTGCAAACACACACATACACATATCATAATAAACATGTCAAATTCATAGTTGGACTTGTGGGCTGCTGTTGAATTATACTATCCATTTAAAGTTGTCGAAATCTTGTCAAGAAATTAGCATTGTGGCAAGTATCTTATGCAATTCACGAAATTCAATGTCCCTACTTTTATTTGTCCAAACATATCGTTCATTATTAACTTTGTGTAGAATATGCGTGGAGGAAAAAACAGAGGAAAAATGAGATGTTTTTATTTAGGGTTAATCCTATTTTTTTTATTACTTTCTTTATTCTTACATGGGTTTTCTTTTTGGGTTTATTGATCACTATTATGTATTTCTTCATACTAATCATCGTAAGTATTTGTTATGACTTCACGATATTCATGTTGCTAATTGACGTAATTTATGATGATGGGAGCCTTCGAAACAAATCCAGTCCTCCTAGGATAATTTAAGAGCTGAAGGGAACCTTTAGCTGGTCACTTTCATGTTAAACAGAGACTGCAGTTTTTGAAATGCGAATCCAATGTACGTAGCGTCTATCATACGGTGATGTGTTGACATATTACCTTGATGATGTTCATGATATGGTTACATATACCAAAGCGTCTTATCATTTTAGCTTTAAAGAGAACGAGAAGTTTTCGTTTAGCTTAAGCCATTTGAATATGGAACTCATGATTCTCTGCCTGACAAAGTGAAAAAAAAAAATACTGAATCAATTATAGCACTGGTTTAAATGCAACTGCTCAAAATTTAAGACAAAGTTTTGTTGTTTCTTTATTCTTTTTAGTTAGATGACATTTCACTACAACATAAATGACATTAGGTAACATTCAAAAAATGTTACATAATGTGTGATCAAAAATGTTACTATAGAATAATATAGTCAATCTTTGGATTTGGATGTTGATCTACCTATAGTCAAAGTATCACTTTTATTATCTTTTAGTAACACTTTTTCTAAGTGTTACATTAAGTTTTTATTGATAACACTTTGAAGCAATATTTTCTAAAGTGTTACATATGAATTTTATGTAACACCTTTTTGTAACACTTTTTATATTTGTAACACTTTAAAAAAAATACTTTAAAAAGTGTTAGATATGAATCTTATGTAACACAGAAGCATGTAGAAATACTATTTTTTGTCACAAAGTAGATGGAGCAACCCACGTCAAAATATCAACCAAAAATATGTATGGATTGGAATTGCCACTAAGCTAAGTTGATTCTTATTACAATTTTTGCTTTGTTTTATATATACACATACACACAAACACACACACACACACACACACACACACACATATATATATATATATATATTATATGTATATATAATATATTTTATATAATAAAGATTATGTTTTATAATATATGTATTAAATTATATTATACTGGGATTTTGTATATATCAAGTTTTATATTGTATAGTATATAGTTTGAAAATCATATTATATTATATATTAAAGGACACAACAAATTAAAAATATAAAAAATTTATAAAATAAATTTATCGACTAATAAATATTCAATCGGTAAAAATAAAAAATATATAAAGATATAAAATTAATTCAAACCGACATGATAAAAAAAGTTAAAAAGAAAAATTAAATAATAAAGAAAATAACGAAATAATAATTTACCAATGGAAAAAATTCCTAAGTAATTACCGACAACATCAATTTTCATTGGTAATTGTTTTTTAAAAAAGTAAAAAAATAAAAAAAAAGGTTAACGATGAAATTGGTCTCCGTTAGTAAAAGTTAAAAAAATAAATAAATAATAATAATAAAATATATACATGAGCATTTTCCGTCGGTATTAAGACGGAATTAATTGCCTTCGTAAAAAATAAAATAATAAAAGCAAAACTAAAATACTTTGTAAAAAGTAAACAAAAATTCAGTTAAAAAAACAGAGTACATGATGCCTATAATTTTTATGTTTGGTGATATCATTTAATTAAATAAATCTTTGACATGATTTAATGATAGTTATATAATTTTGTGTTACTAAAATATAACTTAAAAAGTGTTACAATCAATAAAATATATTGGTTCCAAGAGTGCTTCTTAAATAAAGTGATACCTATTGCGTTACAAAAGAAATAACAATAACAAAGTGATACTTAAAAAGTGTTACTTATATAAAAGTGTTACATATTGATGAAAGTGTTACCTATTTGCGTTACAAAAGAAATAACAAAAAAAAGTGATACTTAAAAAGTGTTACTTATATAAAAGTGTTACATATAAGTGTTACATATTGATAAAGTGTTACAAAAGTGTTACATAAATATTGTAATGTAAAAAGTGTTACAAACATGTGTTACATATGTACCTTATGTAAAAAGTGCTACAAAATTTGTGTTACCTAATGTCATTTATGTTTGTAGTGTTTTTTGGGTGAGTACGATGTGTGCCTTAAAGAAATTGTGTGATCAAAGTGTACCAGAATAATATAATCAATCTGATGGATTTGGATGTTGATCTGAAAGATCTAGAATATATTGAGTAAAGTGTCTTTTCCACAAGATTAATTTTTGGATCTTTAGCTATAGCTAAATATTTGTTTCGAGTCCATGCCATGCATTTTGTTGACGCCCTTTAAATTTGACAGCTGTTGTTTAGCAAATATCAGACGGATGAACAGGCATGGATGGATGCTATTAGATCCGTATGAAATGGAGCAACAGTCAAAATAAGTACATTGGATTGGCTTGGTCCGAGTACATGTCGCAGATAGTGTTTGGTCATCCTTGTCGTCATCTATATCTGAGGTATACATGTTAGTTCTTTGCTCCTAAAAGCTTATTTCTTTTGCACCTTATAAGTTGATCGAGCTTTCCCTAAAATTATTTCAAGGCATGAGTTTACTGGGTTTAATTCCAGCAGTTGTTGCTACAATTTTCACGAGACAATGATTTTACTAACTTATTGTTCTCATGGTACTTTTTGGGTTTATATGATATATACAGAAAAATTCGACCCAAAAATATCGTACAATTAATAGGAGCATTCACAAGACCTCCAAATTCGACATTAAAAATATCGTGCAATTCAAAGTGAATAAACAAGATAAGGATATCTGATCCACATGCCTTTTCTATATTATTATTATAATTCTTACTTGGAATCATTTTTTCCTTCGTGGCTGACCATTTTGTTTAAGTAAGAAACTATGTCATTTACTTTATTCTGTTGAATGACCATTTTGTTTAAGTAAGAAACTACGTCATTTACTTTATTTGAATGCAACATAGAGGGTCAGTTGTAGAGTTCATTTTGTGTTTAGAGTCTAATGGTATGAATAATATGGCTGTTTGATCTTTTTCTTATTGATGTTGTATGAGTCTTACATGATTTATCGGTCCTACTTTTATGTTTTCTAAGTTTAGTTTAATAGCATGCCTTTACAGAATAAAGTATTTGATTATTTTATTACCTGAACAATCGAAAGCATTGCATTTTACTTTGTCAGCAACTTGATAGATATATAAAGCTTTTTGGTCCATGTTTCGTGTTTCGTGTTTTCAGATAGTGTCAATCTTGGTAATGAGCTGATACAATGCAGAAAAGTGAAGGTTTCTGTTTCTTTTGGCTACTATTTTTGTTGTTGTGATAGGGGGACGATTTGCACGTGAGCTGTCATTTCATTGACTGCAATCTCTCAAGTGCTACGCCATATCAATAAGCTTATATCTTTCAGATTTAACCAACTTTAACCCGTTGTTTCTTCCAAAGACATTGGGCCTGTTTGTTTATGTTTCCATGGTCCATTTCCAGTTTCTGGAGTTGGAAATAGAATTTTGAGAATTTATTGGTTTTCGTGTGGAAATTGGGATTGTGTTTGGATGAATGAATTGAAATGTGTTTTATGTAGGGTTGGAAATGAGATTGTTTTGGTTTGAGTAGTTTTGAAATATTATTTTATGTATATAATAATTGAAAAGTTGGTAGTGGTGGGGTCCACTTCAATATTTTAATTTGAATATATGATATTATATTTGTAAGATTAAGTTAGTGGGTCCCATTAGATAGTTATAATTTAAAAATAGTAATATTTTAAGTAGATAAAGTTGATAATGGTGGGTCCCACATATATAATTAGGTTAAAATATGAGAATAGTGATTGATAAGTAATAATGAGTGATGTAGGGTAGTGTATAGGTTTGAGAATAGAAATTATAGGTTTGAGATGTTTTATGTGAAAAATAGAAAATGAAAATGATGATTTTCATTGGAAATTTTATGAACAAACATGATTCCACTTTTATGTATAGTTGGAAACTGGAAAGAGGCCATTGGAAACATAAACAAACAAGGCTATTGGTTTTTAAATGATGTTGAAGAACCCGTTTTGACAACAGGGGCGTTAACATCGGTGTTTTTCCTTTATAGACAATTTAGACATCGAGTAAACATTGATGTCCATTTTTCTTTTGTGGTGTTTGCAAATAAATCAAAAATCATTTTCGACACGGTTCAAGGATTTGGTTAAACATCATGCGGACCAAACTTTGCTTCAAGTAAGAATTTACATGTGGTTTGTGAGATGCATTGTACTTTTAGTAATTGGTACTTGATCCTTCTGAATGGAAGCAAGTGCATTTAACTCTTTACATACCAATTTAGAAAAGATGATCTTGAAAAAAAAAAAAAGGGTCCTATAGAAGGATAATGCCAATTATATTGTATTAAATTGAAGTTGCTTGGTCATTAAGTCTATTTGTTGACTTGGCAGTAATTAAAAATATCTTATGGAAGCAACTTTTTAAAAGCCCTAACCACAAAGATCTTTGAAAACCATCCAAATTCTGAACATTGTAGAAAACAAAATAAAACCTCTAAATCTTTGGGTTAGTCACCTGCCAGACGGTTTAACGGATCTAATTCGTTAGACAGATCCAAATATACGACCCGTCAGCCCACCAACAGCCCACACAAGTACCAATACCATATCCGTTGATCGCTGCTAATACATTTTAGGAGGACTACTTTACGGAGGGAAAACTAATATTTTTAGGGGTGCTACCAAATATTTTTCAGGATGACTACTGATACTTTTTGGGGAAGAACTAATACTTTTATGGGGAACTACTGATACTTTTTATGAGGAAAATTATTACTTTTCAAGAGGAATACTAAAATACATTTAATCAGAAAACGCAATACTTTTTAGATAAGACTACTAATACTCTTGACGGAAAAATAAATATTTTTCAAGAGGATTCCTGAAAAACTGTTCAAGGAGATTACTAGTACATTTAATCGTTACTACTAATACTTTTTGGAAGGACTGCTAATACTTTTCGGGGAGAAAAAATTAATTATATTCAGGAGAACTACTAAAATACTCTCCAAGGAACTACTAATACTTTTTCGAGCAACTACTAATACTTTTCGGATGGACTGTCCCAGAATATTATAAACAATGCCATTGGTGCATGAAATTACGAAAATACCCAGGTCGGGTTGGATCTATCTAACGGAAAAGACCCGTTAGACGGTCTGAAAGGAGTTTTTGTGTCAATCTTTTATGTTTTCGCACTTGTTACATTCTAAATATTAAAAACAAATTAGCTAATTTTTGCAGGATGTGTAGCTTGGAGTTTGAGTCTTTAATGATGACTAAAGTTGTTTGCACTACAAGAACATAGGAAAATAACGATGAACTTTTCCATCGTTAAACACAAAACGGGACGACGACGGAAAAAAATCCATTGTTAAATTACTCATCAGTAAACCTTTAAGATGGAAAAAATTTCCGTCATTAATTTTAGTTACAGAAAAATATGTTGCTAAATGTCAACATTTTCGTCTTTATGGTGTTTGAACAATTTAACTTATATACTATCGTTTGAAAAAAAAAAAAAACAATTTAACTTATGTAACGATAAATTATCAATAGAATTAAGCAGAATTTCTCGTCGCTCAATTAACGACGAACCAAAATCCGTCGTTAAATTTTCAATTTAAATGTTAAGGGACATAATAAATCCATCACTTTTTTTTTTTTTTAAAAAAAATATTAGTTTCTTTTATATATACACATATGGAACACTATATTCACGCAATATACAATACAATTTTATACTAAAATTATACAACATGATACTATAATTCCAAAATCATCGTAATACAATGTCTCGAAAAGACAATTCATCTAACTGAAGTGATTCATGATAACATAAAATACAATATATTTAACGGAAGTGATTGACAAAATCATTATGTCCAATTAAATTTACCGTTATTATCATATACAAGTGAGATACACGATGTGAGGTATAACAATCATTTATTATCATATTTTTTTATTATGAACCTTCTAAATGTTTTATCCCATTATAATATTTTTGTTTCCAAAAAAAATTCAAAACACTAATTTATTATTATTAAATCATTAGCAAAATCAGTTTATTTGTTTAGTTAACCTAATTTAACCAGTACTTTAAATTTGTGAAACAACTTTTTTTCATTTTTAAATATCCATTGGATATAGATTTATGACGACTTCAGATGAATTATTTGTATTTGGTTTTTTTGGTCCACAATATCTTCACAATATTTCACATATTAAATTTTATTTCATAAAATGCAAGTTTTAAGCATTGTATAACCCTTTTCAAGTCAAAATGCATTGTATGACATGGATTATATATGAGTACATATATAGGGGGAGGGTTATATAGGACCTCACTATTATATGAGTACATAGGACCAAATCCAGACCACATATCTACCTATTTCAATGGCTATTATTAATTCTGATTAATAATAATAAAATATATGGTAAAGTCAAAATGGGGGCAAATTAGTCCACATAAAAAATAGGGGGTGGCTAAATTAGTAAATCCCATGAAAATAGGGGAGTTACCCAAAATTGGTGGCATCCTTCATTCAACATTGCAATCACAATCCTGTAAGCAAAATCGAATCAGTCTTCTACTCTCCTTCTCCCCCGAATCTGTTGCATAGAAAACCATCTCCCACAAAATACAAGTCGATAGTTTGAGAATACAAGCAACAAACAAAAAATGGATGACACCTATGAAGAATGTTTCAAGACTCATGAACAACAAGGTAACAATTTTTCTCGCATTTCGATTGTTTAGGCTGTCCATTTTTACTGAATCTATTAAAAGTTTGATTCGCAGTTTTTTAAACCAAGCATCGATTCATCATTCCAATTTTTTCTTTACCCAGAACTTTGCTTCTAAATGATTAACATGTTGCTTATTTGTACTTATGTACATGCTTGTAACTATGCACAAGCTTGCGAATATGCAGAAACTGTCATGTTATGCAGAAATTCATTTCGTCATTCCCATTTTTTTTTAAAAACAATTGCTTGATATGGACATGATGTTGCTTATATGTGCTTAAATACTTGCTTTCACGTATGCAAAATGTTGCTTAGTTTTTACTGTGTTTTAAACTCTTACATTAATAATAGTTTGTTTGATAAGAACTATCATGTTATGCAAAAAAATAAAAACTTATACTTATATTGGTTCTCATTCATTCAATCGTTGATGGTTTTTTCAACCCAGAAATTTGCTTGGGTAATACTAAAATGTTGCTTAGATATGCATGACTACTTGCTTGTACGTATTCAAAATTTTGATTATGTCCCCATTTTTTTAACCCAGTACTTTGGTTAGTTATGACTAGAATTATGCTTACATGTGCATAAATATATGCTTATGCATATTCAGAATGTTGCTTAATTATTTATTTTGTTTGAATTAGGTGGGATTGCATATGTGCCGCAGCAACAAATAGAAATAACATCGGATTCAACTCCGAACTGGATACCAGAATGTGACGAAAATATGATTCCAAAAGAATGAATGAATTTTGACCAACATTTTTACTGCTTAATGACATACTATGTACTTCTTATTTGTGACTGTTGTAATGCTTTTCGAGCAAATAATTCAATATTCGGACAAAAATTGGTTATTGAAATCCAATATGTTTAATTGCTTATTGGTGTGTAAAGAATTGCTTGTGTAAGGATGTTATAGTGCTTTTTGATCAGGTTTTTCGTGAGAAAAAACAAGTAAAAAATATAAGATATCCATGTACCCGTCTATCCCATAGCATATTTATACCAAACAAATTACTTACAAGACAATCGAATTCTCGCTTACAAAGATTCAAAACCATGAAATAAATACAGCACTAACTAGAAAACATTCATATATCAACTACGCATGTACGTCAAAACCAACCAAATTTAAAATGGCTATAAAATACTACAATATTCAACAATTTGATCAAAGGTATAAAACAACACCGTTTCGTTGTGATCCTAACTCGTTTTAGCAAACTCATTCGCCCGCCCCAAAATCAACTCATTAGTTGCGGCCTCCCTTTTCTTACTCTTTTTTGCCATTTCCAATAGAAAATCTATCAAAAAAAGGACACTAGTCAGTTATATAAAGCATGCATTAACAGTCAATCATTTATAAGCATAAAAAACAACCAATCATAAGCATAATATAACATATATATAAGCAGAAAACAAACCATAGATAAGCGTAAATATCAACAACAATAAGCAGCTAAAAAACATCAATAAGCAATCCCCCAAACTTAGAAAAACATGGCAATACTAATTATCTCCTGTTTTGCAAGCATAATATAAAACATATATAAGCATATTGCAAACCATACATGAGCAGAATTATCAATAACAATAAGCAGTTGAAACCCTTAGTAAGCAATCCCCCCAGACTTAGAAAAAACATGGCAGTCCTAATTACCCCATGTCTGCCAACTTTGTTTTTTCAAATAAAAATCTTATTCACTCATAAAAGACATTAGCAACATCCTAATAAATCCAGCAAATTATCAACATCCTAATAACTACAACAATACACCTAAAAAATCCAGTAAAATTGGAAAAAACAAAAACCCACAACAGATCCTAATTATGCATTTAGAAGAACATAAATAAGCAGTATTACGAAAATCAATAAGCATTTGTTCTGCTTTTTTCGGAAGTATATGTGAAAGCCATGGACGTGGGAATGTGGGATTTTTAAGTTTTTTTTCGGGATAATCTTGTTCGTTCAAATATGAACCACTGAAAACAGAGGAAGATAGAACTTCATAATCCTTGTTTTAATTTTGAGGTGGATGAAAATTTGGAAATCAAAATCCAAAAAAATAAAAATTGCAAAACCCAGTTTTTTTTTGGTTTTGTTTTCTTACCCGGTTGGAAATCATCAGAGTCTGGGCTATTGGTGAAGACGACGGGCTGGAGACGACGAGTTGCTTGAGCAAATGCGTGTGGAGATGGATTTTCTTCTGACATTTGCAAAAAACTCACGAGAGCTGTGGATGAGTTTTGCTGAGTGAGGAGTTTGAAAAGATTTGGAAGAGAATCACGATTAAAAACCGTCCCTTAATTCTACCAAATATAACTTCCCTCCTAAAAACTAATATAACTTAGAATTACCAAAAAGTCCTTTTCTCCAATAAATTAACCACTGAAAAATGACAAAAACTGATTAATCTAGACCGTTTAAAAAATAAATCAATGCTCAAGATTTGGTCTCACATACTCACATAACTTATGTGGACTCACTAGATCCAAACCCTATATATATATATATATAATAAAATCAACTTTTTTTATTTTATTAATAAATTATTTTTAATTAAATTAATAAAATATAGGGTTCACGTGCAACTCACGTGCACCTTACTAGTAAAAGAAAAAAACAAATAAAAAGAGGGTTCCTTTTCCAATTTCAAGTTTCTCAACTGTGAAAAGATTCTTCTTCGTCTTTGTTGCTTATGCCGCCCCCTCGGCCCCACAACTGAACTGCTTCACTGCAAAAATTTTAGAAGTAAATCATGGCAAACGATATCGAGGTCATTACTGAGGCTCCCAAGGATTCACTGCCTTTACCCAATCTTCCAGAAGAAATCATTGAAGAAATCCTGTTGAGGCTGCCCGTGAATTCCCTTTTGAATTAAGGCGCGTCTCAAAATCTTGGGCCTTGTTTGTTTATGTTTCCAATGGCCTCTTTCCAGTTTCCAACTATACATAAAAGTGGAATCATGTTTGTTCATAAAATTTCCAATGGAAATCATCATTTTCATTTTCTATTTTTCACATAAAACACATCTCAAACCTATAATTTCTATTCTCAAACCTATACACTACCCTACATCACTCATCATTACTTATCAATCACTATTATCATATTTTAACCTAATTATATATGTGGGATCCACCATTATCAACTTTATCTACTTAAAATATTACTATTTTTAAATTATAATTATCTAATGGGACCCACTAACTTAATCTTACAAATATAATATCATATATTCAAATTAAAATATTGAAGTGGACCCCACCACTACCAACTTTTCAATTATTATATACATAAAATAATATTTCAAAACTACTCAAACCAAATACAATCTCATTTCCAACCCTACATAAAACACATTTCAATTCATTCATCCAAACACAATCCCAATTTCTACACGAAAACCAATAAATTCTCAAAATTCTATTTCCAACTCCAGAAATTGGAAATGGACTATGGAAACATAAACAAACAGGCCTTGGTTTTTGTTGATTTCAAGTTATGACTTTGCAAAGGCCCATCTCAAGGTTTCAACCCGGAATAATACGTATGCCCACAATAAACTTATATTTGGCTCTAAACGGCTTCCGTGGGATCTGTACACGTGTTCTCTTCGATCTACTGTTTACAGTGGTTCCATTTACCCTTTAACTGATGAAAACTTATTTGTGGAACGTGTTTGGTTTTATTATCCTTGTGTTGAGCAAGATGATTTGGTATGGCTTGTGGGGTCTTGTAATGGATTGGTTTGTGTATCCGTGTCCCCTGAAATTATCATTTTGTGGAATCCAACTACAAGAAAATCAAAACTTTTGCCGGACTCGGGCACAGATTTGGGTTTTGATATATACAGCATGTCATATGGTTTTGGTTATGATGAGTTGCATGATGATTATAAGGTGGTGGAGAATTTTGAGACAAGTCTCTTTGAGATTCATGTAAAGGTTTATAGTCTGAGGACTAACTCTTGGAAGGTTTTGTCAAATTGGCCGGGTGGGAGTACTTTTGGTGGGCCCGGCAAGTTTCTACATGGAGCCATCCATTGGTCAGTGTGCCAGTTTGATAGACCAGTTGAGTGGGTTATTGTTTCTCATGATCTTGCAATGGATGCCTTTGCTGAGTTACTTATGCCTAATTTTGGTGATAATGATGATGTCAGAGTCGAGGTTAACGTTTTAGGAGGTTGCCTTGCTGTGTATTGTGAACATAACTTTTACATGGATGTATGGCTGATGAAAAAATATGGTGTGAGTAAATCATGGACTAAAGTGGTTCGCATCCCATTCTTTGTGGATTTTAGGGATCATGAGTTCGTCCGTCCAAGTCCATTGTCTCTGTCAATGGATGGCAAGATATTAATTAACTATGGGTCAAATTTACAGATATATGATTCAAGTAAAACCCAGCCTCATCTTTTTAGTACTACCATCGAAATTGATGCTACAACGTATTTTGAAAGCCTGGTTTCACCAAATCTTGATGATGAAATAATCATTGGAAGGGCACTACCCAAAGAAACCATTACAGAGATACTTGTGAGATTACCTGTGAAGTCTCTCCTGCGCTTTAGATCTGTTTCAAAAGGATGGCTGTCTTTAATTTCAAGCTCTCATTTTGTCAAGGCCCACCTCAAGGTTTTGACCAAGAATAATGCATACATACATGACAAGCTCACCTTTGGCTCCACAACCTTTCCTGTGGATCTATACACTCTCTCTACTCTATGATCGAGTATTCTGTTTCCATTTATTCTATTCCTCCTGTAACAGGATCCACTCACCCTGGAATTGATGAAAATTTACTATTTCAGCGTGTTTCGTTTGACTGTCCTTATGCTGAGCCAAATGATTCAATATGGCTTGTGGGCTCTTGTAATGGGTTGGTTTGTGTAACTGTTCCCCCATCTGGCTTTATCGTTTTGTGGAATCCGAGTACGAGAAAATCAAATATTTTGCCGGGCTCTGGTACAGATTCCTACAACATGACGTATGGTTTTGGTTATGATGAGTTGCACGATAATTATAAGGTGGTGGAGTTTTTCAGTGCCCAGCATGAAACAAGTGTGTTTGAGTCTCAAGTAAGAGTTTTCAGTATGAGGACTAACTCTTGGAAGGTTTTAACAGATTGGCCTGGTGGGGATATTTTTGGTGGATCCGGCAAGTTTCTAAACGGAGCCATCCATTGGTCAGTGCGCGACTTCGATAGACCAATTCAGTTTTTTATTGTTTCTCATGATCTTGCGACGGATACCTTTGCCGAGTTACCCATACCTAATTTTTGATGTCGGAGTCGAGCTAAGCGTTTTAGGAGGTTGCCTTGCTGTTGTGAACATAATGAATACATGGATGTGTGGCAGATGAAGGAAAATGGTGTGAGGGAATCGTGGACTAAAGTGGTTTGTATCCCATTCTTTTTGAATTTTAGGGATCATGGGTTTGTTAGGCCAAGCCCCTTGTTTTTGTTGGCGGATGGTAAGATAATAATGAACTATGGGTCAAGTATAAGGATATATGATCCAAATGATCCAAAGGCTCATCCATTTAGTACTGACTTTGAAATTGAAGCTATAACTCATTGTGAAAGCCTTGTTTTGCCGTATCGGGATGAAGATAAGAACTCGGATTAGACACAGTCCCTGGAAAATTAGAAAAAAAGCTGAGTTCGCTTGGAAAATGTTGATAGCTTAGTTATTACTCCTGATTTCGACAATGAGGACAACAAGAACTAATACAAGTGGACGTAGGAATGTAAGTCGTATTTTGTAGTCTACTTTTTCCAATTTTGTCTTGCAATTATATGAGCTGATCACCTTGAAACATTCATTAGAATGCTTCTGCATGAAGTTTGTTGTTATGCCACTAAAGTGGCTATGGTACACAGTTGATTTTAGATTCCTCACACATTCGTGCTTTCCGGAAAAAAACCGCTAGTTTTCTCGATGCTCCTGGTTGAAATTTATTAATATGGTTATATCAGTGGTCCTCATTCTAAAAGTTCCCATTTTGAATTCATTCTAGTTCACTGGTTGCTATTTTGAATTTATGGTTTATGAACTTATAGTTTGAGAGTATAATGGCGTCTTGGCTCTTGCTTCTTTTTCTCACTCGTTCTTTCACCTGGGACTTCAATTGGCTAGAGGACGGAAAGAGATAATTAGTAGGAATTTTTATTTGAATATTTTCAAGTAAGAAGGAATGGAATAGAAAAGAGTTAAAGAAGATTTAAATGTGTTCTCGAGTCTTCCCTTCTTAATCAGTTGACATGCCTTTCAAAATTAATGAACAAGGTTTATATGCTGCTGATTGAAACTGATTGAAACTCTTAACCCAAACTCTTGAATTTTCTAAGCTACAACTTTGTCAAGTCAATGCACCAATAAGGTCCAATAATAGATTTTAGTGTTTTTGTTGTTACAAAAGTTGATAGTAAACTGCAACTTTAATCCACTGCCCTCATCTCAGTGTTCACATTTATTACTTGAGGCCATCTCCAACCGGTACGCTAAACTCCAAAATGGAGTTAAATTCTGACTCCAACCCAGCGCTATTCCCAGCGCTAATTTACAGATTTCAATAGTGTTGCGCCAATATACAGACGCTATCCAATTTCTTTTTTTTTTCTTTTCTTTTTTCAGGTTTGGTTTGATTAAATTATTACATTTTATCACATTAAAAATTATATTATAGTGTATCTTTATTTATGATGGTTTATTTAAAACTAAATAAATCTAACCATTTTATTTATGTACATAAATATATTTAGTAAGATTTAACTATGTACTGGGTTTTTTAAGGCGTATTATTTTAATTTACTGTAATTTTATATTATAATAGTAAAATTTATTATTTAATTAACTGAATATGTATTTATATTAATATATATTAATAATATTTGATGAGATTTTTTTTAATTTTTACACAAATTAAGAAAATAGATAAAAGAGTCATTATTGAGAGAATACTTAAGGAATATTCCTTTCGGTGCAAATTTTGAAGTAGATGGGTTGGAGATGAATTTTAAGTTTAACGCTATTTTAGTGCAAAATCTACTCTAAAATAGAGTTTTGGGTTGGAGATGGCCTGATATCCAATAATATTACTACATCCATATTGGAAAATGAGATGAAACAATTACTGGAGCTAAAAATTCCATCTGCAGTGTTCTTTTGTTCGACTAATGTAGTTTGAAAATTACATAAGGGTCCGTTTGGATAGAGTGATTTGAAATTCCAAGGGATTTCAAATGAATGGATTTCAAACTCCTTGGATTTGAAATCCACCTCTTGTTTGGATGATGTAGATATGTGTAGGGATTTCAAATCCATAGTAAATTTTGATTAAAAAAAATTAAAAGCTCTATTCATTTTCTTAATTGATATTTAATAAATAAAAATAAAAGATATAATTTTATTATTTTATAAATAATTATACTTTTATACAATTATACTTTTATACACTAATAAAAATATGAAATATATAACTTTTTTTATTATGTGTGATATGTGTGTGTGAAGATAGTACAGTGTGAATATGTGAGATAGAGAGAGTATATGTGAGTGTGTGTAAATGTGTGTAGTGTGTATAAATGTGTGTATAGTGTTTGTAAGTGTGTGCAGTGTGTGTAAATGTGTGTAAATGTGTGCAGTGTGTGTAAGTGTGTGTAAATGGGTGCAGTGTGTGTTAGTGTGTATAAGTGTGTGTAAATATGTGTAAGTGTGTGTAAATGTGTGCAGTGTGTGTAAATTGCAAGTAAGCATAAAGGGAAAAAAAGAATGGATTTCAAATGACTGGGTTTTGGAAGGGATTTCAAATCCTTTGAAAGTGAACTAAATTCAAAGAGGGATTTGAAATCCATTGATTTGGACTTATAAGCCAAACAAGGGTGTGAATTTAGCGAAGGATTTCAAATCCCTCATCCCAAATCCCCCCATCCAAATGCACCCTAAATGATTTTTGTGGTTTTATCATGTTTTTTTTGATCGGTGGTTTTATCATGTTTTGGCACTATACTTAGTGGTCCTCAGAGAAATCAGGCTATATTAAGAGGGGAAACTAAAACAAACAAATGGCTCAATAAATGCAAAACTGATCGTTTTTTAATTGTACATATGAAACCAATAATAAACATTTTTCTTTACCCCCCCGACAGCTTCAAAACAAACACTCAACAAATATTAAAAAAGTACTCCTGAGCCCACTGGCTACAATATCCAACACTAGCTAACACAACCATATGGAAAGTTTTCCTGCATTCAAGGCTACAAGGAAAAAGGGAAGCTAAGAGTCAACTTAGCACAATTCTCTACTAACAGCTAACTAATAAAGGCAAAAACTTATATGAGACCGTCTCATGGGTCAAAATCCGTGAGACGGAGCCCCATATTCAAATCCATCTCAATAAGGTGGTATTTTGGATATTATGAGGAAGTTATCGGATAAATCTGTAAGAGAGAAAGAACATAATATACGGAAAAACAGAAGAAATAAACAGAAAAGAGAGAGTCACATTGTTGTGTTGCTTTTCCACCCACCGCCACCATTGGCCATGAAATTATTGCCAACGGCAAGCCCATGGCGAGATTATTTCGAGGCTTGAGGAGGATTTGTACATATAAAAATGAAAAAAACCCACAATAATAATGATGATTCGAGAAAAAAGGGGATAATGAGGCCATATTTATCTAAAGATTGGCTTTTTATTCCAGATTCGCTGAATTTAAGAATGTAAAGATTGTTGTAGATATGAAGAAACATTTGAAGTATTGGGCTCAACAATTTCATCGGTTGTTTTCCAATAATCTTTGATAAAGGTGCAAACCATTTCATGAATAGTAATTAAGAAAATCACTCTTTTTTCAGAAATACGAGTAAATAGATCCCATATACACCCACAACTTGGGACTGTATTTTTTCAGACTTGCATTGATCTTTTTTTGGATTAAAGTATTATATTTGGACTGAAAAATATTACATAATTAAGTAAAAAGTATTATACATCGAACTGAAAAGTATTATAAATTGAGCTGAAAGTTATTATATGTTAAACTTAAAAGTATTATATGTTGAACTGAAATGTATTATAATTTTATTAGCGTGATCTTAGAAAATATCACTTTTTATCTGAAATTTATATGTTTTCAAAGAAACAACTTGGGAGTTGGGATTGTAAAAAAAGACAATGATTTTTGTTTTTTTACAGACTTGCAATATTTTTTTTTTTTTTTTGACAGGGAAATGAATTATATTAGGATTGCTGGAAAAGGTCCAGCGCTGATTGAGACAAAAATTTCGGGGGGTGGAACCATGAATTTGCTGTACAGAGGGTGTGTTTTGCAAAATGAGCAAATTCATGGGCCACAATGTTTTCCAATCTAGGAATCCAAAATAAGCCTACATGGGGATAACTACCAAGGAGATTAACAACATCCAACATCACAGATGCACAATCCGGGGGGGAATCAGATACGCCTTTAGCAGCAGAGATAATAACCGCGAAGTCACCCAGGAAAGACACGTTTGTAAGAGATAAAGTCAAGCTAGGGATATGCCCTCTCTAAGCGCAAGAGCTTCAGCGATGATGGGGTTGGAAATGCCTTGGAAGCTCTTAGAAAAACCCTGTAGAAATTCTCCATTTTCACCAAGGACACAAACGCCAATACCTGTAGCCTGATTTTGATTCGAAATAGCACCATCAAAAAATATGTGCGTGCCCGGGGAGGGGGGGCTTTACTCTCAATTCTGCTTCACTGAGCACGTGTGACGGTCTTTCAGGCCAAAATTTGGCCGTTCAGAACGTCAACAACATGTGTTTAGCAGAGATAATAATAGCGTGGGGCGAGAACAGTTGATCTTCAAAGCATTTTAAGTTCAGTCCAAACCAAATAGAGCAGCAGAGGGTGAGAACGATGGCAGCCACATGTTCAGGAGAGTTGAGCAATATTTCCCTAGCCCAGAGGACGCCACAAGGCTGTTGGAAAATAGAAATCAACTCCGAAAGACTCGCGAGAAACCATACCTGGGAGACAACAGGGCTTAGGAAGAAGGAGTGAGTTGTGTCCACTACCGGCTGATCACATAGTGGGCAGAGGACTCAGTGTGATAGATGTCTCATAGCCAAATTTTCTGGGCATGGGAGCGTATATGACAACAAGCGCCAGGCAAAATGGAGGATGCGAGTTGGCAGCTGGATTTTCCAAAGCTTTTTCCAAATGAGGGAGGGTGTTGCACTGGTGGAAACCATAGGGCCACTGATAGGAAATTCTGCTGGAAATAAAGTATTACAGACTTGCAACTGATCTTTTTGGAAATAAAGTATTACATGTTATCTTTTTGGAAATAAAGTATTACATGTTGATTGAAAAATATTACATGTTTAAGTAAAAAGTATTATACATCGAACTGAGAAGTATTACAAATTGAGCTGTAAAGCTTTATATGTTAAACTTAAAAGTATTACATGTTGAATTGAAAAATATTATAATTTTATGTGCGTGATCTTAAAAAGTATCACTTTTCATCTGAAAATTATTTGTTTTCAAAGTAACAAGATTGCTATTATTTACTTAAAAAGTTACATACAGTCTTGCTTAACATAGTATCACATTTTATTAAATAAGTATCACTTTTATACTCTAAAAAGTATACTTTTTAAAAGTAACAAAATTCATAGTGGTAGTTATTCTAAAAAGTATTAGTTATTCATTTGAAAAGTATAATTAGTTACTCTTAAAAATATTAGTTATTTCCCAATAAAAATATTAGTAGTCCATTTCCCTCTGATAGATATGGCCAACATCCATCTACTTCTTTATCCTTTCTTTTTCTTTTTTTCTTTCGGCCATTATTTGCACATACCAAAAGATTAAAAAGAGAAGAGTAACATATACAAATTTGGGGTTGAGTTTTGCGCATATAAGTTATGGTTTGGGCTCCATATATTGATCGACATAAGCGTGTTCATCCTCATGGGTTTTATATGAGCCAAATGTGTGCCGATTGGTGGGCGCTGGATTGAGGAACACATAATATTACAAATTGTTGTCATGAATTGAGAGAAGGTGAAAATTTAGTGGGAGATTGATTAAAGGGTAAAAAGTGATACAATGAATTTGTCCATAAGAAATAGAGAGAAACGTGTGTTCCATATAAACCTTAACGTATTATGGACTTGCAATTGATCTTTTTGGAAATAAAGTATTACATGTTGATTGAAAAATATTTACATGTTTAAGTAAAAATATTATACATCAAACCGAGAAGTATTAAAAATTGAGATGTAAAGTTTTATATCTTAAACTTAAAGTATTACATGTTGAATTGAAAAATATTATAATTTTATGTGCGTTATCTTAAAAAGTATCACTTTTCATCCTGAAAATTATTTGTTTTTAAAGTAACAAAATTGATATTATTTACTCAAAAAGTTACATAGTCTTGCTTAATAGTATCACATTTTATTAAATAAGTATCACTTTTATACTCTAAAAAGTATACATTTTAAAAGTAACAAAACTCATAGTAGTAGTTATTCTAAAAAGTATTAGTTTTTCCTTTGAAAATTATCATTAGTTACTCTTAAAAATATTAGTTATTTCCCAAAAAAATATTAGTAGTCCATTTCCATTTCCTCGATAGATATGGCCAACATCCATCTACTTCTTTATCCTTTCTTTTTTTTTTTTTTTCTTTCGGCCATTATTTGCACATACCAAAAGATTAAAAAGAGAAGAGTAACATATACAAATTTGGGGTTGAGTTTTGCACATATAAGTTATGGTTTGGGGTCTACCAGGTTAAAGGGAGGCTCCATATATTGACCGACATGAAGCGCACGCAGTTCATCCTCATGGGTTATATCTGAGCCAAATGTGTGCCGATAGGTGGGCGTTGGATTGAGGAACACATAATATTAAAATTGTTCTTTGTTGAATTGAGAGAAAGTGAAAATTTAGTGGGAGATTGATTAAAGGGTAAAAAGTGATACAATGAATTTGTCCATAAGAAATAGAGAGAAACGTGTTCCATATAAACCTTAACGTATTACGGACTTGCAATTGATCTTTTTGGAAATAAAGTATTACATGTTGATTGAAAAATATTCTTGTTTAAGTAAAAAGTATTATACATCAAATCGAGAAGTATTAAAAAAAATTGAGTCAGAAAGTTTTATATGTTAAACTTAAAGTATTACATGTTGAATTGAAAAATATTATAATTTTATGTGCGTTATCTTAAAAAGTATTACTTTTCATCTGAAAATTATTTGTTTATAAAGTAACAAAATTGATATTATTTACTCAAAAAGTTACATAGTCTTGCTTAATAGTATCACATTTTATTAAATAAGTATCACTTTTATACTCTAAAAAGTATACATTTTAAAAGTAACAAAACTCATAGTAGTAGTTATTCTAAAAAGTATTAGTTTTTCCTTTAAAAATTATCATTAGTTACTCTTAAAAATATTAGTTATTTCCCAAAAAAATATTAGTAGTCCATTTCCCTCGATAGATATGGCCAACATCCATCTACTTCTTTATTCTTTTTTTTTTTTTTTTCTTTCGGCCATTATTTGCACATACCAAAAGATTAAAAAGAGAAGAGTAACATATACAAATTTGGGGTTGAGTTTTGCACATATAAGTTATGGTTTGGGGTCTACCAGGTTAAAGGGAGGCTCCATATATCGACAAACATGAAGAGCACGCAGATTTATCCTCATGGGTTATATCCGAGCCAAATGTGTGCGATAGGTGGGCGTTGGATTGAGGAACACATAATATTACAAATTGTTCTTTGTTGAATTGAGAGAAAGTGAAATATAGTGGGAGATTTATTAAAGGGTAAAAAGTGATACTGATGAATTTGTCCATAAGAAATAGAGAAACGTGTGTTCCATATAAACTTTATCCGATTTTTTGTTGGGGCTCCATCTCACGGTTTTGGATCCGTGAGACGGTCTCATAAGAGATCCACTCACTAACAAAAAGAAAAAGAACACAAATCAAATAAATTACATAAGAGAAAGATGTCCTCGATTATTGCAAAATTCGAGCCACCCAAAGGATTCGCTACACAATCTCTTCACAATATATTCAACATCTATGTTAGGTATACGGGTGTATAAATGCGAGAGAGCTAGAAAATAAATGGAGGCTAGAATAATTGAAATGATAAAATATATTTTGCGAGAATACAACTTGAAAAATATATTCAATTTTTTTAGAATTTATCTTTGCTCTCTCGCTCTAGCTAATACCTTAGATTTGCTCTCTCGGATTGCTCAAATGGGATGATTTCAATTGACACTAACGCAAGCCAATTTATATGCAATGAACTGACTCATTAATTAGTACCACAAAATTAGGTGATAGTATTTTCCTAACTACTTTGACTTGCATTGTTCAACTTTGGTGGTTGGCTGAAAATATTTTCTTCACCACTGTTGCTCTTATTAATTTGGGCGGTGCCACAATAATTAATTTATCCTGGCCGGTTGGTGAATTATAATTTACTTATTTGTTTTTAACACCCCCTCTTGATTTACAATCTGAATACTATTTCGAAGTTGTTCCAATTTTTGAAGACTTACTGCTTTGGTGAAACTATCTGCGAACTGTTCTTTTGTGTTCACAAATCCCAATTGAATTTCTTGATAATTCACGAGACTTCTGATGAAATGGTATCAAATTCAATTTGCTTTGACCTTTCATGAAAATGCCATCGCAATAGTTGACATGTTGTCACAGAAAATTATTGTGGGAGTATCTTGGCTTTGCTGAACATCAACTAAAATTCTTCTAAGCCATACTTATTCACTAGCTGCATCAGTGTGGAAATATATTCCACTTCTACCGATGAAAGTGATTTTGTTTTTTGCTTCATTGATGACCAAGATATTATTTTTGAGCCCAGATAAATATATACTCAGATGTACTTTTGCCTTCATCAAGTGACCCAACCCTGTCACTATCTACATATCCAATGAGCTTATTTTCTTTTTCTTTGACATACTTGATGCCGAGTTTTTTCGTACCTTGAAGGTATCAAAGAATTCTTTTTGCTGCTACGAAATGTAGCTTGCTTGGATCGTGCATGAATCTTGAAATTAGGCTGACTGGATATACGAAATCAGGTCTTGTATTTGTCAAATAGATCAATATTCCGACTAAGCTGCAGTACATCTTGGGATCAGCATTAGTTGCACCATCATTTAATTACGATTTTTTCTTGTCTGCAAGTGGAGTTGAGATTGGCTTGCAATCGCTCATCTGAAATTTATTCAACAATACCTCAAGATATTTTTCTTGAGAAATAAATATTTTTCCTTTGATTCGCGAACTTGAATCTCAAGAAAATATTTCAAGAGACCCAAGTTAGTCATCTCGTACTCCTTCATCATTGTTTTTTTCAAGTTTTGCACAAATACTGGACTAGTCCCGGTATAGATTAAGTCATCTATGTAAAGACAAATAATTAAAAAATCATGCGCACCATGTTTCTTTCTATATAATGACGGTTCAGTTTGGCTTCTTTGAGAACCATTTTATTGAAAACACTTATCAATCTTGCTATTCCAGCCTCTTGTTGCTTGTTTCAATCCATATAGTGCTTTTGAGTCGATAGATTTTATCTTCTTCACCATGGGCAATCTAACCTTCCTCGGTTGATCCATGCACACTTCTTCTTCTAAATCGCCATTGAGGAATATTGATTTAACATCCATTTGATAAACAGGTAGCCAAAATTGTGATGCAATGGTCAGGACAATTTGTATTGTCTCCATTTGAGCAACTGGTGCAAATGTCTCATTGAAATCAACTCCTGGTTGCTGAGAATACACTTTTGGAACTAAGCGGGCTTTGTGCTTCTGAATTGAGCCATATTCTTTGTACTTGGTCATGTAGATCCATTTGGCCCCAATCACACTTTTTCCCTCGGGAAGGCCTACGAGCTCCCAAGTATTGTTCTTTTGAATGCTTGCAATTTATTCATCCATTGTGCTTTGCCAAACTTCTTCTCTAGCGGCTTCTTCGTAGTTCTGTGGCTCACAAGAAAAAAATGCAACATTACATGATTGAAAAATATCTCTCAAATCTCTTACTCTTCTAGTTGGACTTTCAGAATCTTGAGAAGATTCTCCAGGAGATCTTGTTGAGCTGGAGCTTGAGCTTCAGCTGATACTGGTAAGTGTATTAAGTTCATCACCTTGATTTGTTAAAACATGTGTTTGTCCAGGAATATTTTTTTTTTGATTTTCATTCCATATCCAGGACTGCATCTCATCAAAAATAACATCTCGAGAAATTTTGAGTTTATTTGTCTTTGGGTTTAGAGCACAATATCCCTTGGATTCATTACTCTAACCAACAAAGATCAATTTTTCTCATTTTCTTCAAACTTTTCTCTATGTTGAGAAAGAATATATGAATAAGCTATGCAACCAAAAACTTTGAAAGGATTTACCTATGGCTTTCTATGGTACCACACTTCATAAGGTGTTTTGTTTGGAATAGATTTCGTTGGCGAAACGATTCAAAAATATATGACTACATTTTCGCTTCTTCCGTAAACTTTTTGGAAGTCCTTTGCATGACATCATGCTCGTGCCATCTCAATTGTCATGCGATTCTTTCTCTCTCGCAACACCATTTTTTGTTGTGGTCAGAGCGAATTGTCGTTATGCAGGATCTCTTTTTCTTTGCAATAACCCATGAAGGATTTAACAATGATTTCGCCACATCAATCTGTTTGTAGAGTCTTTATTTTTCTACCACTTTAATTTTCCACATTTATTTTGAACTCCAAAATTTTGGAAATGATTTTGACTTTTATTTTAAGATATAGATCCACATCATTTTGGAATAATCATCAACGAACAAGAGAAAATACCTATTGTCGTTGAGAGATGGTGTTTGTGTTGGCCCACAAATATATGCATGGATAATCTCAAGAGGAGTTTTGGCTTTGTATGATGTCTTTGTAAATGGTAAACGATGCATTTTTCCATAAATACATCTTTCACAAGTCTTGTCTCGATCCGGAATGTTAGCTCTTAGGAAATTCATGTATAGATTTTGATGATACCTAGAAAACTTTGTATTAGGAAGTTGGCATCCCATTTTCAATGTAATTTCTACTTTGTAATAGATAAGATGTAAGTTGAGCTAAAAAGCAAATTGAGAAGACTTCTTGAAGAAATCATCGAAGACTCTCAACCAAGCACGATAACTAAGTCTTTCAAAAGACTTACATCGAGTCCATTAGAAGAATATGTCGAAGACTCAAGATGAAGTAAAAGGGTAAAAAGAGATGAATGATCGAGAGACAACTAAAGAAATACGTTGCCTTGAAATCGAGGAAGTTGCTTATTTTAGTAATAAGGACATACCGCAACCTTAAAGTGCTCAAAGTGAAAAGATGCAAAAGGGATGAGCAAATGGGAAGCTTGCGGTATTTGAGACTTTTTCGAGAAAAACTTGCGAGAAAAGGAGAGAAAAGGTCGGGTCAAAATCAAAAGCGCAAAATAAGACAAGCTAACGAACACAAAGTAGAGTTTGAATTTTTGTCTATCTCTTCAACGGACAAAATTCAAACTCCTACTATAAGTTGGGGAATTTTTCAGAGAGAATACAAGCAATACAACTGAGATAAAAAGAACACAAGAGCATTTTTGAGCAAGAATTTCAAACACTATCTCTCAATCTTAACTACAAAATACTCAAGCTATTCGAAGACACTTCATCCAACATATTTAATGAAAGATTGAATTGTTCAATAGTTGAAGAGGAAACTGTTGTGAAAAACAAAAAGGGGTCTGCACTACCAAGTATTGAAGGAAGTGCAGTAAGGTTCAAGGTCGAACAAGTTTTGAATCCAAGGGGGGTTGTGTGATCAAATCACGAAGATTTAAATAGTGAATACTTAGCAAATTTTGCACGGAGAGAAGAGCCGAGTCCAAGAAATAGCTAGTTGTGTGATCAAAGTTGTTTGGACTATACTTTTGTAACTAAAGTCATATGTTACAATAGTGAATTCCTCATGGAGTAGGAGAAGAGTGGAGTAGAGGAATTACCCCATCCCCGAACCACTATAAATTCTGTGTTCTTTTTATTGTCTTTATATTTCTGCATTTCATTACATTACTTTATATTTGCTATCCAACAATCTCATAACTCTCTAAAAATATAAGTGTCGATAAAACAAACTCAAAAAGGTGTAAGACTTCCGCTATTTAACAAGAAATCTGATTTCCTAAAAGTTGAATTTCCTCGGTTGAGTTACTCTATCAACAACTCTTTTAGACAACTGTTGAGTGGTTAACTCTCCTGCTGAATCTCAACACATTTGTCTTAAGGACATAACTAATTTCTCAAATACCCTGATTCTAGAAGATCTAAAAATTCGTAAAGTCTATTCAACTCTTCCTTCTAGATTTTACTATACCCTTTAGGACATACAAGTGGTATCAAAGCGGTTGGTTCAAAGAACCTTCCGCACCGGTTATTAAACTAGATCTCCATTTTCAAAAACATCAACACTTGAGTTTTCCAAAGTTTCTTTAAAGATTTATCATCATAGAATCAAATCTAACTCGTATTCCCATGTCTTCTATTGAATAATTTGATGATTGGAAAATATATATGCAGCACATCTCTCTCGCATTGCACGATGAAATATGGTTTGTCATTGAGAATGGACCCACCAAAATCACTAAGATGAACACAGTTGTTGCAAGAGCAACAAGATCCGGAGATGATGCGGTGAGAGTTCTTTGAGGTTGGCAATCCCAAAAGTGAATGGACAAATCAAAATAGAAAATGATACCAATTGGACAATGTGACGATGAACATACTTAACAAGACATTGGACAAAACCATGTTCAATAAAGTCAAATCTTGTAGAACAACAAAAGAAATATGGGATAAGTTGACTTTGATTTGTAAAGGATCAAAATAGATAAAGAAAATAAGCTTACGGTGGTTGAATAAAAATTGAAAACTTCAAAATGATGACCGGAGTTTCTTTGGATGAGTTGGATGCACGGTTCTTTCGAGATAACAAATGAGTTATCTTGTAATACCCAAAATTTATATTTTGGGCTTTTATTAAGTTTGTGAATTTTTAGATTTTTAGTGTTTTTATTTAGGGGCTAATTATATATATATTTAATTCAAGACCAATCTTTCAAGTCCAATGTCCAACTCGTCTGTGCCCAAGTTTAAACAAACCCATTTAATGTGAACCCATTACAAATTTAGCCCATTTTCCAGTAGTATTCTAGAATAACAAGATACCAATTTCAAATTTCCATATATATCAAATCTTGGTGTAACTTTTACGATTCTTTGGAATCCTTTGAGATTAAAACACTTAACCCTAATAAATCCTATAAAATAGATCAATAGTCCAACCAAAAAAACATACATATTCTCCTACTTCAAAAACAACAAAGTAAACAAATTTATCATTCAATTTCGCCTTTAGGTATGTACACGGCCAACCTTTCCCAAAACCGAAATCATGTCCCAACCCAAAAATAATCCAGCGAGCGGTATGCAAGTTCTTTACTTACCCGACGCCGAAACCCGTAACCCATCGATGCCCAAACCCAACATTACCGGAAATCCAATTCGTTGTTGCCCAAATTCAAACCCACGAACTTGTTGAAAAGCCTCCGTTCAGCCCGAAATCAACTACACTCTGTTGAAAGCCGCAGAAATTGCCGCGGCAGCTTGCGCCGCCCATGGTCGCCGGAGTGTCTGTGCGTGTGAAGTTTTTTTTAAAAAAAAAGAAAAAGAAAGAAAGAAAATAGAGAGAAGAGAGCGAGATGTGCAGATTGAGTTCAGTTCAATATGGAGATTATTTTGAGGGAGAAAGTGATTTTGAGAGAAGAAAAAAAAAAAAAAAGAGAAAAGAGGGGGGTTATTGCAGTTCGAAAGAACTGAAGAAAATAAAGTAGGAAAGTAGGAAAGTAGGAAAAATGAGAGGAAAAAAAAAAAAAAAGAGAGAGAGAAAAGAGAGATGGAGGATTGGGGTATACTTATGGGAGAGGAGGAAATGGGGAAGAAGGATTGGAATGTGGTCCCCATAAATTATTGTGAGAATTGCCCTTGACCCCAAACCATCCAAATTAGCCTCTAATCCCAATTTCAATTTCAATTTAACCTTCAATTCTATTTTTATCCTATTAAGCCCCTAAATTAGGATTTTTAGATTATTATTTTTAAGATTAAGTTTAGAATATTCGAGGATTTTGACTAGTATTATATTTCTATTGTTAGGCGATTTATCGAGCGAGGATTAGGCATGCTTGCATCCGACACTTCTAGGCTCTACTTAATTTTCAAAGCTACGTTCAAGGTGGGGTTTGTTTTTCTAAACTTTATTGTCCTTGTTAAATGCTTAGATTATTTTGCATGAATGTGTAGTATAGTGATTACTTAGGCACCCATGAGCCAGGGGACTCAAGAAGTCCGGGGTCGATGTATCCCTCGGTGGAACCCCTGCAAGTGCAATCTATGTCTATGTCTACGGTTTTTAAAAGATCTATGCTATGTCCTATTGGATTGTATTTGTATGCCTATGTGAGATATCTGTGTATTTAACTTGGACAATTTATAATCCACTGAGCTGTGTCGCTCACTCCACATATAACCAACTTTTCAGGTGAAGGAGATGGCGCTGGCTAAGGGCGGTGGATATGACAAGGCCTAGGAATTTATTTACGAATTTTTTTTTTTTAAAATGTTGAACTATTTACTTCTTTTTAAGTTATTAGTTTTATTTTTTCCAGTTCATAATTGACATAGTTAGACGATGGTTAAAATTTTATTCATGAAATATTTTACTTCCGCTACAATTGACGCAGTTTAATTTTATTATTAAATTATCCATGTTCCTTTTCATCGTTAAAATTAGGAGTATGCTCATTTATTTTATTAAAGAAATTCTAGGGCGTTACAGGTGGTATCAGAGCGGGTCTACCTTTCTGTCGACTTGCAAAAAACTAAATACGTGTAGTTTTGTCTGTGTACTCTGATAAATGATTTAGAATTTTTTTTAAACGAAAAGAATCTACGTATCCACCACCGCTATGCCACGCCAACTCCGAAGCCAAGGTACGATTTTTTTTTAAAAATATTCCGCTTTCTACTGCTAATGCCATCGCTATTGTTACTGCTACTGCTACTGCTACTGCTATTGTCAAATGCTATTGCTAAAGTGTTTTAATACCGTTGTAATAAATTTTACAATTCCTATTGCAAAGAGAAAAATGAAAAGAAGATGCTAAGATTTCTTGGATGCATAGCACGCACAATAGAATGCCATTGAACTATTGAGATATTATGACATTTGTGAACTTTATGGACAATAGAAAGAACTTAGAGGAATTAATTATTTTTATGCTCTATAGATGGCTTGTAGAAGGTATACAACACGGAAGTCCAATATTAGTAGCGTTAATAGGAGAGCAAGGATAGAGAGAAATGAACAATACAAATGGGAACCTAATTATAACCTTGGGGCGCATCTACACGCAATGTTGAAATTATGGGTAGAGGCTAGATATGCGATCGGTCACTCGACATCTAAGAGTTTAATACCTTATCGGAGTTACCCCTGCGAAGAGTAAGAGAGATATACAATCAAATGATAGATGATGTCCAGGGAGTTCAGTCGCGTGTTAGCTATGAGAAATTTGTTTCGGTTTTCCGACAGTGGTGGATAGACCATGTACAACTCACAATGGACGTTTCTCACTATTGGCCCAAAGAACAAGACATACATGATGATGATGCCCCTCCACCCGATTCCGGTGATGATGGAGATGCCCCTCCACCGATTCGGTGATGATGGAGATCAAAGGAAGACCGGAGAAAGATCCAAGGAAGACCCGGAGAAAGATCCAGAGGAGGACCCAGAAGAAGATGTTGATTAGCTAGCATTTGTTTTTATTTGTTTTAGTAGTCAATGTTTGGATTTTATTTTTTCCTTTCATTAGTATTTTGGTTTATGTTTTTAATTTTCAAACTAGCAGTTGTTTCTGTATTCACCGGATTAGTGTAAAAAAATATTGAGATTAATGAATGATCATTTTTTTAAATTGCCTTTAGTACTTGTTATCATTTATGGTTTAAATTTTTATATTGAGCTTAAAAATTTTCCAATTGGAAATTAACTTAATTTTATATTCGTGGTTATAGGATGAATCCTAGAGCCCCTAGAACTGGGGACCGCCACAAATTCAACACTAGAAAATTTCGGAAACGTAGTGGCGCGCCGGCCACAATCGTTGAAGGTCTAACTCGGGGGTGCTTTGAACCCATGAACCACCCGGCTCCAAAGCAAATAACGCTTCACATGTGGTGGAACAATTTTGCCGCTATAGACCTCGACTCTCACAGACGGGGAAGAGCGCACTTTGTGGAAGAATTGATAAGCAGGGTGGAGGGCATATTTGAATTGATTGAGTGCTTATTTGACGCACAAAGGGTTTCATGTGCGATATATCAACTCAAACAAGATGCGAGACATTGGTGGGATTCACACCGATGAACCATCAGCGACCCGAACGAGTGATATGCGATGGAATGGTTTTAAGGAATTAGTCATGCAACAATTTTTCCCGATCCTACAGAGATACAAAGGAAAGAGAGTTCCTAAACCCGCAACAAGGGGCGATGAGCGATGCTCGAGTATGAGCGAAAGTTCAATAATTTAGCGAGATATGCTATTCACTTGATGGACTGAGACATTAAAGAAGGCTAAGAGATTTGTATCCGGTTTACGTCCGAGTTGGGTGGGGTAGTGACCATCTTGGGGAACACATCATATTCTCTTTGTTGTGAAAGGAGCTCGAGCGGTTGCCTCCAATATGAGATTGGAAGGAGGTAGTAAAAAGGTTTTGAGGCTCCCAAAAGGAAATGGGAGGTCCAAACTTTGGAAAGTTTGTTAATAACAACAAACAACAAAGAGTCGGTGGTGCCCCTAATCGGCAAGGTCGTGACAGACGGGGCCACAATGCCGAGTGCGAGAAATATCATCATGGCGAGTGCTTGCCGGGAAAGATGTTTGTTACTGATGCCATCAACCAGGGCATCAGGGTTGGAACTTTAAGGGATATCCTAGTCAGCCCAGAGAGGATCAGAGGCCCACAGGAGGGAAACCCAGAATGTACGCCATGACCGAGCAGGACGCACAAGAGGAGCCTAAGACAATGACATGTATGTTACGAGTTTTTAATGTACATGCTCTTGTACTTTTTGATCTTGGTGCGACACATTCTTTCATATCGCAAAATTCATTGAGGATTAAATAATGTGATATGCGAGTCTGTGGAACCTTTGGGGGTTAGTATACCATCGGGTAAAACTATAGTGGCTGATCATAGAGTAAACGGGGTACAACTAAACATAGAAGGAAGAACTCTAGAAGCGAACCCATACGTTATAAAGATGAATGACTTTGACGTAATCCTAGGAATGGATTGGTTAAGTCGAGAACCACGCAAACATCCGGTGTCACAAGAGGGAAATAGATTTCCATGTGCCAAGGAGAGCAAATTTCACTTTCCATGGGACTAAATTGGGTGTTCCGCCATGGGTTATATCAACAATGAAAGCCGTGAAGATCTATGGATAGGAGAATGCCAAGCCTTCTTGGTGAATGTAATGGCTACCCGAAGAGAGAACAATTGTTGATATCCCGATCGCCCGAGAGTACACCGATGTTTTTTCGGAGGATTTACGGAATGCCACGGATCGACAAGTGGAGTTCACGATTGATGCGGTGCGGGAGCAACACCAACGTCAAAGGCACCATACAAAATGGCACCTAAGGAATTGCAAGAACTAAATGTGCAATTACAAGAGTTCTTTGGATAAGGGTTATGTGAGACCGAGCGTGTCTCCTTGGGGGCTCTGTGTTGTTTGTTAAGAACAAAGGCGATGCGATGAGGATGTGTATCGACTATGGAGAGTTGAATAATCTCACGATCAAGAACAAATACCCTTACCCCGCATTGAGGATCTGTTTGATTAATTAAAAGGAGCTAGAGTTTTCTCGAAGATTGATCCGAGATCCGGATATCACCGGTGAGGATCAAAGAAGCGGATATACCCAAAACAACATTTAGGACCCGTTATGGACATTACGAGTTTCTTTGGGATGCCATTTGGGTTAAGCAACGCACCATCGGTCTTTATGGACTTGATGAATAAAGTGTTTCATCCTTACTTAGATCAATTTGTCATTGTGTTCATCGATGATATCTTGATCTATTCAAAGGATAAACAACAAAGACGAAGAGCATTTGAGAATCGTGCTTGAGACACTTCGCAAAGAGAAAGCGTATGCGAAGTTCAAGAAGTGTGAGCTTTGGCTGGAAAGAGTGGTGTCTTGGGTCATGTACTCACCACCCGAGGTGTTGAAATGGATCTAGCAAAGTGGAGGCTATAAATGAATGGAAAGCGCCATCGACCATAAGTGAGGCACGCAGTTTCTTAGGACTTGTTGGCTATTACAGACGGTTCATTTGAGGTTTTGCCAAGATTGCTGGACCAATGACCCGGACCGGACGAAAGGAGAGAAATTCGATGGCGAGAAATGCGAAACCGGTTTCAAGAGTTGAAACATAGATTGGTTACCCACGGCTATTTTGACGATACCTAATGGATCGGAAGGGTTCATTATTTATAGTGATGCGTCAAAACAAGGTCTCGGATGTGTACTCATGCAACAGGGGAAAGTGATAGCTTATGCCTCGAGACAATTGAAGCAACATGAGCTTAACTATCCCACGCATGACTTGGAGTTAGCGGTAGTAGTACATGCCTTGAAGATATGGCGTCATTACTGCATTTTACGGAGGAAATGTGATATCTATACGGATCACAAAAGTCTAAAGTACTTCTTCACGAGAAAAAATTGAACATGAGACAACGAAGATGGTTGGAGTTAGTCAAAGTATATGGTGTACTATCCACAATCACCAGTGCAAAGCCAACGTAGTTCTTGATGCCTTGAGTTGGAAGAACAATGGTGAATCGCGAGTATGATCCGCGAGCAAGAAGCGGTTGATCAATGATTTCGTCAACATGAGAATTGATGTGGTCGTACCCCAACCAACACCAAAGCTATCATTTACGCTATGGTAGCAGAGCCGACTTTGAGAAATCGGATCAAAGAGGCACAAACGAAGGATAAGTTTTTGTGCAAAATGAGGAGCGAGCTTTATTTGGAAACATTAGAGGTTTCTTTGAAGCACCGGACGATACACTTACTTATGAAGGAGAGTATGTGTACCAAAAGACGAGAACCTAAGAAGGAAATCTTAGAAGTGTCTCATTGTACACCCTACACAAGTACATCCGGGAGGTACAAAGATGTATCGTGACTTGAGAAATACTTTACGGTGGAGAAACATGAAGGGATCTATTGCATCGTTCGTGGAAATGTGTTTGACTTGTCAACAAATCAAAGCTGAACACCAACGACCATCGTGGTTCTTTGCAACCACTTGAGGTCGATGGGAGCATGTTACAATGGATTTTGTAACCGGTTTCGATTGAGGTCGAAAAGAGGAAACGAAGCTATATGGGTTATCGCGAGATTGACGAAGAGGTGGCGCACACTTTCTACCGGTTAAGATAGCGAGTGGGAAGAGTAGCGTATAGATTGGCCTTACCGCTAGCAATGTCAGGAATACATAATGTTTTTCACGTATCCATGTTACGGAGGTACATGCGGATCCGAGTCATGTTGTTAATTATGATACCTTAGAATTGGATAAACAGATTTGTCATACGAAGAGAAACCAAGATAGCGATCTAGATCAAAAGGTGCACACGTTAAGAAATCGAGGCGTTGAGTTAATCAAAGTGCAATAGAGTGGACATAGCCAAGAAGAGGCTACTTGGGAACGTAAGGGCGATATTTTAGCATCACATCCAGAGGTTCAATCTTTGTTAGGTACGTTTAGTTTCGAGGACGAAATTATTTTTAAGGGGATAGTTTGTAATACCCGAAATTTATATTTTAGGCTTTTATTAAATTTGTGAATTTTTAGATTTTTAGTTAGTTTTTATTTAGGGGCTAATTATATATTTTTTTAAGGGAAGCCCAATCTTTCAAGTCTAATGTCCAACTGTCCAGGCCCAAGTTTAAACAAACCCATTTAATGTGAACCCATTACAAATTTAGCTCATTAAAAAGTCCAATTCCAGTAGTATTCTAGAATAACATGATACCAATTTCAAATTTTCTTATATATCAAATCTTGGTGTAACTTTTACCGCATTCTTTGGAATCTTGTGAGATTAAAACACTTAACCCTAATTAAGCCTATAAAATAGATCAATAGTCCAACCAAAAAACATACATATTCTCCTACTTAAAAAACAAGGCAAACAAATTTATCATTCAATTTCTCCTTTAGGTGTGTACACGCCAACCTTTCCTAAAACTAGAAATCACGTCCCAACCCAAAAACAATCCAACCGAGTGGCAACCGTAAGCCTTACCCGACGCGTCGCCGAAACCCGTAACCCATCGACGCCCAAACCCAATATTACCGGAAATCAATTCGTTGTTGCCCAAATTCAAACCCACGAACTTGCCGAAAAGCCTCGATTCGGCACTGAAATCAACTACCCCCGTCCAAAGCCGCTAAAAATTGCCGCGGCCGTGCCGTCTTTGCCGTGGTGGTCCGGAGTGTCGTGCGTGTGAAGTTTTTTTTAAAAAAAAGAAGAAAGAAAGAAAATAGAGAGGAGAGAGCGAGATGTGCAGATTGAGTTCAGTTCAATATAGAGATTATTTTTGAGGGAGAAAGTGATTTTGAGAGAAGAAAAGAAAAAAAAAAAGAGAAAAGGGGGTGTTGCCTGGTTCGAAAGAACTGAAGAAAATAAAGTAGGAAAGTAGGAAAAAGGAGAGGAACAAGAAAAAGAAAAAAAAAGAGGAGAGAGAAAAGAGAGATGGAGGATTGGGGGTATACTTATGAGAGAGGAGGAAATGTGGGAAGAAGGATTTTGGAATGTGGTCCCCATAAATTATTGACAGAATTGCCCTTCACCCCAAACCTTCCAAATTAGCTTCTAATACCAATTTCAATTTCAATTTAACCTTCAATTCTATTTTTATCCTACTAAGCCCCTAAATTAGAATTTTTAGATTATTATTTTTTAAGATTAAGTTTAGAATATTCGAGTATTTTGACTAGTATTATGTTTCTATCGTTAGGTGATTTATCGTGCGAGGATTAAGCGTGCTTGCATCCGACACTTTTAGGCTCTACTTAATTTTCGAAGCTAAGTTAAAGGTGGGGTTTGTTTTTCTAAAATTTATTGTCCTTGTTAAATGCTTAGATTATTTTGCATGAATGTGTAGTATAGTTGCTTAGGTACCCATGAGCCAGGGACTCAAGAGGTCTGGGTTGATGTATCCCTCATGTGGAATCCCTGCAGTGCAATCTATGTCTATGTCTACGGTTTTTCAAAAGATCTATGCTATGTCCTATTAGATTGTATTTGTATGCCTATGTGAGATATCTGTGTATTTAGCTTGGACAATTTATACTCCACTGAGCTGTCTCTCACCCCACATATAACCAACTTTTCAGGTGAAGGAGATGGCGCTGGCTAAGGGCGGTAGATATGACAAGGCCTAGGAATTTATTCACGAATGTTTATTTTAAAAAAAATGTTGAACTATTTACTTCTTTTTAAGTTATTAGTTTTATTTTTTCCAGTTCATAATTGACATAGTTAGACGATGGTTAAAATTTTATTCATGAAATATTTTACTTCCGCTACAATTGACGCAGTTTAATTTTATTATTAAATTATCCATGTTCCTTTTCATCGTTAAAATTTGGAGTATGCTCGTTTATTTTATTAAAGAAATTCTAGGGCGTTATATATCTACTCTTGGTAAGAAGTATACACACAAGGAAATGTGTATGAACATCTTGAGAGCACTCCCAGCTGAGTGAGAAATGAAGGCGATGGCTTTGAGGAACTAAATGGACCTCACAAAGATGAGATAGTTGCACCTAAGACTGCTACCTTGATAATAAGTGAGTCTAAGTCAACAGACTCCAAAAATATCATTGATAAGGAAGAAATATCCTTAATAGTCAAGAAATTCAACAAGTTCTTAAACAAAAACTACAAGAGGAACAAAGGAGAGTCCTCTAGAAGGCATTGAACTCGCTTTAAAGGAAAAGAGTAGAAACCCCCTAAGAGAGCTGAAAAGAGAGTAGAAGACTTGTGTTAGAATTACAGACAACCAAGTCAGTTTGCAGTTGACTGCCCCTATCCACCAGTCAACAAATAAAGAAATGAAGAAGAAAAAAAAGTCTTCAGGGAAAGAAGAAAATAAAAAAGAAGGCTATGATGGCCATTGAGACTGAGACATCCAAGTGTAAGGAAATAGTAGAGTCAGAAAGTAGTGAAGCGACTACTCTTTCCGAGACCGACGAATAGGCATTGATTTGTCTCATGGCAAAAGAATAGGAATATGAGGTAATTCTAAACAAATCTGATTCAGATTCTGATGATAGTGATCATGACACACACACACACACCATCATCCACTGATCTTTATGATTCATTAGGAAAATTGATGAAATATTTTGAGCACATAAAGTTCTCACACACACTCCTAAATGAGGAAAACAACCAACTCAAAATCTTAAACTCACGGTGACTAAAGAGTGGTGCTCTAAGTCACTCGGTGATGACAATAAAGAGTTGAAGGATAAGATAAAAAAGGTCAAAACACATTCATTTGCCAAGGAAAAAGAGAACTAGAGCTTAAAAAGGTTATTGCATCACTCAACAATCTATCTAAAACATTGGAAGAATTGGTGATGATTCAAAAATAGATTGGAGAGAAAACACGACTAGGATTCAATTCCTTGGTGAATGCTCAAACTCTAAGAGTGATTTTAAAGAAAGGATCCTCAAGCAATAGAGGAATCCAAAAACAACAACTCCATATGTTGCACCCACACATCACCAAAAGCACACACATATTGGCCTTAAATAAAGAGCAACGGTAAGAAGCCAATGAGTATCTTTGAGAGAACAGATGAACTAAATTCAAAAAAGTTCATCAGCAGACTCCTAACAGGAAGTATTCTGTTAAATCAGAATTGCCAAAGACCCCAGAGCTTTCCGAATAAGAACGCTTATGATGGGAATGGTAGAAATTATCTAACTCAAGTTGATTGGAATCTACCCATTAAGTATCAGCAGATTCCAAAAGGAAACAAGACAAAATGACAAAGGCCCAAAAATCAATATAGGTCATTTCCAAAGCACATAAATCATCACACCCATGCACCTAGACACAATGCACAAAAATTTCCATACTTTCACAAGAATGCAAACGCACAAATGCATACACAGACTTACAGATAAAAAACACAACTGTATGTAGCAAAAGCACCCAAACAATTTGCAAAAATTCATTATGATTACTGAATCGAAAAGGTGAAACCCTTAGAGTAAGATCATTTGGCTATAAGTTAGTTGGAATACCTTATAGTGCTAACCCCTCGGGAATAAAAAAAAGTTAAAGTTTCACCAAGCATAGTCATAGTCATGCGTCCATTTTTAACATCAATAAGTGTGTGTGTGGTGGCCATAAATAGGCGCCCCAATAGAAGTGTTTGCTCATTACCATGATTTTGCACTTTCCTACTTCAAATACAACAAAATCAACAGAACAACAAGACCGGCCATTTTTACCAAAATATCTTTTACAATACCTCTAGGATACCTAATAGACCTATTAGCAAGTTGAAGACACATTCTTGTGGGCATCAAGTCCCCTAAATCAAGTTTTTTAAAAATAGAAAGGCATCATTAATACCCGCGTCCAAATCGAGCATCCGATGTTTCTTTACCATTTCCCATTGCAATTTTAATAACAAAACTACATGGATATCACTGTTTAGGTGGCAATTGGTGCCGAAGAATCGCACTCGCCATTTCCGAAACCATTACATTTTTGTTGTCACCGAACTTCCTCTTGTTGGATGTGAGTTCTTTAAAGAATTTGACATATCTTTGGCACATTTCTTATAACATCTAGCATAGGTAAATTAACATTAACCTTAGATAAATGTTATAGAAATCCAAGAACTGCTTATCCTATTTTTAGTTCCTAAGGTGACTCGGGGAAAAGAATCGGAGGTTTGTAAGGATTGTTCATTTTGTGCAAGATAAATCCTTTACTCACATCTTCCTCTTTCTCGCTTGTCTTTGGAATCCGAGCCTTCGTTATCTCTTCAACACCTACATGGTTATTCAAAGTAATAGGAAATGGAATTTCAACTTTATTGTCAATAACCTTACCACTTTGTAACATGGTGATGACTTGTGCTTGTTCTGGTTGGCTGGGTAGCTTCCTTTTATTAACCACATGTTGAGCAAATTCACCGACTTGAGTGGCCAATTGACCAACTTGAGTTCTATAGATTCAAACCACTGATTGTTGGCCTCTTGAGTTTTCTTGCTAACTTAGAAGAATGAACTCAAGCTTTCTTCAATAGATGGAGGTTCTGATTGGTTTGATGGCTGACCTTAGGGTTGCGGTGGCCTCGGATAAATTTGAGATGGATTTTGTGAATTGCCCCAACTAAAGTTCGGATGATTCCGCCAACCTAGGTTGTAGGTCTAAGAGAAAAGATTATTACAAGGCCTTTGCTGATATCCCTGAATAGTGTTAATGTTCTCAGCTTGTTGTTCAAACATAACATTACAAACATTGGCCCCATGACAAAATTCGCCATAAATCTGCTGACTCGGCGAGAGGAGCGGCAACTAGTAGATGCCCCCCTTGTAGCCAACAATTGCACTTGCTTAGTCAATTCAGCTAATTGTTTCGTCACATCATAGCTCAGGCTACTTCATTTACGATAGCCTGTTTGCCTCTGGCACTCTTTTATTGTGAATTAGTGCTCATCATCTCCAGAAGATCATAAATTTCTTCGGCCGTGTGTTCACCCATGTCACCCCCAGTGGCATTGTCAACCATATATTTATAATTATGTGATAACCATCATAGAAAAATTGATTCAATAACTCCATTAGGTAGTGCTGATGTGAGCATTTAGTCTGTAAGTCCTTAAAGCGATCCCATGCCTCATGAAATGGCTAACTATCCATTTGACTAAAAGTAGTTATTTTAGCTCGCAGATCTGAAGTTTTCTGATGTGAATAGTATCTACCCATGAACTTATTGTACACGGCCTCCCAATTAGTAAGAGAGTTTGGAGGTAGAGACATAAGCCAAGATTTTACCCAGGTTCTTCAGAGTGTATGGAAAACAACACATTCGAAGCTGATCCTTATTCGAATCTTGTAGAGAAAAAGATTGAATGACAGAATAGAATTTCAGAATGAAGTTGAGAGGATCTTCATTGGAAATCCCATAGAACGACGGTAACTGATTGAAGTGTATGGTTTTATTATATGCTCATAGTTCCGTGTTGCTTGTCCCAAAGTGATGCAAGAGGTCGCAGTCCCAATGACAGGGCATGCAAACTCACGCATCAAAGGTTGTCGTGCCTCCATGTTGTTTTTATTTTTATTGTGGTTCATAGTCTATTTGTTCTTTCTTTGGAGCGTGATCATGAGAATCCTCGCTACTCTCCATAGAATCGTCCCCTTCTTTCCTTGTACATTTCACAACTCGATGGATGTCGTCCAAGAAAGGCACAAGGTCCCGATTGAAATTTCTACGTCCTTGCAAACACCAGAAAAGTAGATCAAATGCACCTGTGGAATAGGGTAAAAATCAAAAGGCAAACAAAAGGAATTCTAAACTAACAACAAACAAAAAGAATCCTAATCTAGAAATACGAAAATTAAACACAATAATTATTATGCCTAAAGTCTTCCTAAAAATGGCGCCAAAATTTTGTTCCACCGCTAAACACCTAAAATAAATCTAGCGACACTCACAAGAGCACAAGATCAATCGTAGGGTAGCAAGTTAACCAAAATCGTCCCTCGCGGAAGACTTAGCCGGTAAATAAATATTATGCGTCACAATTAACGAAAAATAAAATCATAAACACTCTAATTCAATTTTTAAGGTTTGTAAATATCAAAATTAATTATTAAAATGAATATCAAAACTAACACATGAGATCTGGATAGAAAATACGAATGATAAAAACATCTAGGGTATGAAGCCCCTCGATTTTCAATCTTGTATGAACGTGTAACCGATGTCATTAGACGACTATGTATTTTCGCGACTACTTTTAACGCGATATTTTGATGGATCACTATTAATAATATTTTTGCACCATATTATCATTTTATTTATATGATCAACTACTTTTTTAATTATTGGTCATTTTATTTTTGTTTTTAAATTCTTTGTTTATTAATCACTTAATTAATCATTTTTGCTACTACTTGAGTAGTTAGTAGACACCTTAGAATTTTAGGAGACCCTTTCACTAAGTGATTTATATCCTATAGAAATAAGAAATTGATTTAGAATAAGTGATTTTGAGACTCATAAGTGATTCTGGGAATTACTATTAATTTTGGGAATTGATATTTTACACCAATTATCATTATTTTTGGACCACAAACAAGCCTTATAGAGGACGGCCATAAGCTATTTTTGGGTATAGAAATTCATTTCCTTTTTTATACACTTACGCCACATTACAAAAACCTATACCAAATATCCTACACAAATTTTAAATTCATCTTACACCCACAAATTCCCACTCGGACCAACATTCCCCTCAAACTTCTCCCATTCTTACAATCACTAATCAACCCCATACCTTTGACCATCCCCTTGTTCCCCATGCATTAGACAACTTACAAGACTTAACAAAAATCCTCCTCCTCCCTCTCATTACAATCGGCCACTAGGTAGTATAGGAGAGAAAATTCATTCTCCTCATTCTTCATCTTGCAATCTCTCTCAAAAATCTCCAAAATAACTCTCTATACTCCCAACATTCTTCTTCTACACACTTAGCCAAAAATAATACAAGAATCCCTACCATTTTCTCCAAAATTCGAACCCATGGCACAAGTTAAGGAAATTTCTTCTTTCATCTTCAACCTATTTCCTTAAAACCTCTAAGCTTATCTCATTCCTTTACTAACTTCATGAATTTTTCTATTTTTAGATACCCTTAGAAGCTCTCATCTTGAGGGACTTAAGGAAGCCAAGAGTTAGTCATTAGCTTGAAGAGGACCTTCAAGCCATTTGTAGAAACAAGACAACAACGTAAAAATTGAGGTTTATTGCTACTTTTTCCTTTCCTCTTTTGATTTCAAATTTTAACACCAAATATAGTTTTAGTGTGGAAATGGGGGCTGATCTTGGGAGCTTGAATCAAAGATGTTAAGGTGCTAAGAAATTTCCCCATTTTAGACTCAACTTGCAAAAACTACACAAGGTAATTGTAGATTTCTTGACCCTTACTCTAATCTCTTCTTTCTTACCTCAAATCCTTCAAATCCTAACTCCAAATTCTGAAATTTGACATTAGGGGCTTCCTTGAGGTGTTGAGGTCGAAATTCCAAGAGGTAGGAAGAAAATATAAATTCTAGACTCAACAACAAGATTACTAAAGGTGGGTGGAAAACTCTTTATAAAAACTCAAATGATTTTGTAAAAATTGCATGTAGTGAATTGAAACTTGCATGATATATACAAATATGTATTTCATGTGTATTTCAAATATATATGTCCAACAATTTCATAAAAGTTTGCTTGATGTTTCAACTTTCCAAAAATAGGTGCATGCATGTACACATATATGAATTTCTTGATGAATTCTTGAATGATATGTTATTGCATGACTATGTACTTGAAATTTCATGTTTTATTTTCTTTATATTCTGTAAAACTTGAATATATATGAAAAATTGCACTAGTGGACCTTATATGCAAAATTGGTAAAATTGAAGGACTAAATTGCAAGGTTTAAAAACTGTGGGATGCTTCTGTAAAATTTCGAAAATGGGACTATACTACATTTAAAATATGATATTTTAAGATAATATCAAAAGTTTAAAGATTTTGAGATGATAAAAACTAACCTTTGAAAGCCTAAGGACTTAATTATGGAATTTTGAAAGTTTAAGGGCTAAAAATGAGATTTTTCAAACTGTGCAAGGATTTTTCTATACAATTCTAAATTTTTAACTTGTGTTAACTGAAAAACTTATATTTTGAGAAAATTCCAAAAATCAAAGTATTTTGAGTAAAGAAAACCAATTTGTTTTTTTAAATTTTGAGGACTAAAATGTAAAATACCAAATGAAGGGCCAAAAACAAAATTTTCAGGATTATTACGGCCCATATACCTAAAACAGATTACTTAATCTTTATTTTATAACATTTTGAACCCATGTTCATAACAATTAGACCCCAAATAAGCCTTAAGGGCAAAAACTCAAAAATTGGACTAGAAATGGAATTCTCAAAAGTTAAGGGACTTAAACTAACACTTTTTTAAAACTTCTTTTGTCCCAATAACCATTTGTTATAAGTGATATTTTAAAATTATAATCACATCAAAAGCCGTTTCGATTTGAGAGATCCAAATATTTTAAGTTAGGGCCAAAAATGACAATTTTGACAAAAAGAGGACCAAATTGGAATTTCTCAAAAACTCGACCCCAAACTCTTTGAAAAACTGATTCTCTGGACAATTTGGAGAATTTAGGAACTTACCTATATTTTTCGAGGTCGATACCTATAGGTCCCAAGAGGTGTGAGTAAGGTTTAGAAGGGGGGTTGAATAAACCTTACCAAATTCTCGATTTAATCCTTTTTAAAATATTACAGAGTTAACACACAACTAAGTTCTTGAGGGACAACTAAGTTAGTTAATCAGCAGAGTTAGCCACTCTCATGACTCGAGAGAATTTGTTGATAGAATAACTCAGCTGTTTAGTCTAAACCTTAACTTGGCTGTGTTGAGTTTTTCAGTGGAAGACATATCACCCTTGAATTTGATTTAAACTTGTTTAACACTTGATTTTAGCACTTAGTTAATTATCAGTTGGATAGCAAATTATCAGCAACTATAAGTAAGTATGCTGAAATAAAAGTGCTGAAATGTAAATGACACAAATGATTTTTATAGAGATTCGAAGATGGGGTAATTCTTCTAATACTCTCTTCTCCAACTCCTGGAGGAATCCACTAAGTAATGATCGGTTCACAAAGTGGTTATCAGTCTAGAGACAAGTCTTGATCACACAACTGACTTGCTCCTTGGACTCAGTCTAGAGATGCCTTGGTCACACAGCTGGCTTCTCGTCCGACTCAGCTTCTTCACAGGGCAGCTGCCTTGCTACTTTAGCTCACTTTCTCAAGCTTCTTGATTTGATCACGAAGCCCTCCAATAACTTGAGACTGGTTCGACCTTGAACCTTCCTACAATCCTCCTTGGAAAGTAGACCCCTTTTGATTCTTCAAAAGTTTCCTCTTCAACAGTTTGAAGTTATCTTTCCTTCACATGACTTTGTGTTGGATTGATGTCCTTCGAGATTTATGCTTGAGGATTTTGCTTGAATATCTTGAGAATATTTTGCAGGTTACAGTTTGAATAATGCTTGCTCGTTCGTGGTTCAGGTAATCAAGGTCACCTTTTCTCAATGAATTTCCTCAGCCTTTTATAGTGAACTTTCAAAAATCTGCCCGTTGAAGAGATAAGCTGATTTTCAAAAGACATTTGTGTTCGTTGGCTTGTATATTCTTGGTCTTTAATCTTGAGATGTAGACCTTTCCTCGTACTAAATGAATGTTCAACTTTTCAGGTTCTGACATGAGGTACAGTGCTTCCCATTGGTTTACTCCTTTTGCACGCTTCTGGGACGAGTACTTTAAGACCTGGCAGCATGGAAGTATTACTTATTTAAGTAATGTTCTTGACTTACGGCAACGGATTTCTTTCGATTGACTTCTCTTGTCACGCCTATTTCCCCAGGTGACCGAGTTTGCTCCAATCATTTGAAGACTCAACTTTCACCTTCAACTTGTGACTTGGCTTCTTGAGATGACTTAAATCGACACTTCACACATTGTTCCTCACGATACATCTTGATCAAGTTCTTGATCTTCTTTCTTGGCCATACTCATTTGTTCCACAACGGAGTCTTCACTTGATCTTGATTTACTTCTTGTACTTACGAGGCTTAGTGACTTGACTCGGCTCATCCCGCCCCTATCTATTACAATGAAAGTTACAAGGAAAATGGGGTGCCAACATTCTAATCTAAGTTTTACATGGCATTCATCAAAATCTACAAAATAAATTCCCAACAAGACCAAAACATTTTCGATTTCAAACCCGATAAATACTAGTTTTCCAAAAGGGGGCTACTTATAAAAATTTCTTTTGTCAAGGACCTCAAATTAATTATTAATTACCATGTTACAGCCTTGAAATTTACCGACTTATATATTTAATTATAAAATTTTTGTTTTCTTAAAAATTCCCGTACCTTAACAGACTCTTTACCGAATTTTAGAAATTATGCGTGGCGATTTCCTCGCCTTATAACTATTTGAACTTTTAAAATCTCCCGCATAATATATTGAATCCATCAAATCAATCAAAGCATATTTATCCTCTTGATAATTAGCTTTATTTAATATATTTACACCGTCAAACTACTAATAAATACTCGCGTATCTAATTTTCACGTACTTATACTTGTATTCCTTTTGCATAATTTGCATATTGTATTCAACTGCCTTGTTGACATATTATAACTCCGTGAACCTACTTGCTTGAGTCAACTTGTTGTGTCGAGCTCACAATCAGAGTGGACCAGTTAGGTAATGGAACCAGTAAGCTCGGCTGCTATTCCATTTATCGGCCCCATTGTCCTATTCCCACCACTAGAGGATGGAGTGTCCAATGGGAGAAGTGGGTCATAGACTTGAGGTGTAATCATGATTATGACAATCCGGGCCTATTTAACCCTATTGTGGATATGTCGTGCCTAGGAGCGATAAGGTACCTGGGCCTTGTGCCATCTAGCTCGGGGGGTTACAAGGAAGAACGAAGGAATCGGTGTCTGATCCATACGTTTCTGGAGTTACTCAGACCGTATTGCTTGTTTAGGCTGGCGTTACAATTCCTACGCAACCACTACATGACTTGCTCGAATACCATTCATGGTGCTTTAATGTTCACGAACTATTTTCAACAAGTTACATACTACTATATTATTTTGAATATCATGCTGCTTGTGAATCGTGTGTGACGCTCACATCATGAGCCATGCATTCTTCATATAATTGTTTTCCTGCATCGATATAAGCTACACTTACGCATGAACACCCATCCACCGAAAGGCTAGGGAAAGGCTATCCTTCATAGATGGCTTTTTGGGAACGGCAAGGGAACGGTCGTTCCCAGCTTCAAAGACACGAACGAACAACATGCTAGTTGGGAACGGCCATGGAATGATCGTTCCCTTTATTTTCTCCCACACGAACGGCCATTGAATAACCATTCATCGTCCGTTTGCCTAGTTTCTTTCTTCTCTTTCACTATATGTTCCAAAATAGTGCTTTCCGCCAACTTCTTTTTCCTTCGTCATTCTAATTGAACTTTTCCATCAAAAGAAGCATAACACATGCAAATAGACTCAACGACGAAACACACAAGTAAAAACATGAAATACATTATAAAAGATATAGAAAACAACTCAAAATTACCACAAAAAATACTAACAAAAATACACAAAACACATAGAAATAGTGCAATATTTAGATTATTTTTTTCAATCTCATATTTTTGGCATCTTATAATTGCAATACATTAAGTATTAATGAAGTTTGCCGATAATCATGTCACGCCCCAGATGGGGACGCGATGGGTATACAATACTAACATACAAACAAACTAACAGTCTAGACAAATAATAACATAACCCCAAATGAAATAGAGTCTAAAGCAAAATGAAAAATAAGAAGTCCAACAACAAAGAATAACAAAAAACAAATCCCAACAAAAATGGGAAAATCAACCCATGGCGGGTTCGACATCTTAAAACTCAACTTACTGGTCATTAAAAAACATGAGGGGATGAGACAAAAATCACAAGTGGATGTGGTGATCGGGTCCTAGTGTGCCGATATATTTATTTAAATGCAAGAAAATGGAAGTACAAAAAATAACAAAGGAAACAAGTCATGATGCGTGGTTCACACACGAGTTCACAAGCATCGTGATATATATATTCTTAAAATAATATACTTATACAATTTTGATAAAAAAGTTCATGATCAAACAGCACTATGTGATTCGAGCAAGACATGTAGGATTGCATACGGAATTAACGTTAACTCATGCAATACAAGTAGGGGTTGCATATGGAAGCGCCAACCAATGCAATACAAGTAGCGGTTGCGTGGATTTTAGCGCCAACCAAACAGTCCTAGTAATTCGATATATCGTATGGATCTTAAAATAATTCCTTCGTTCTTCCTTGTAACTCCCGACCAAGATGGTCATAAAAGACACATCACCTTATCACTCCATAGACAAAGATAAATCCACAGTGGAATTGCTCGGATTGTCATAATCATGATTATACCTCAATACTACGACCCGCTTCCCTTGGACAAACTGTCCCTCCAGTTGCGGGATTAGGACGATGGGGCGAGAGTGGAATAGCGATTTGAGCGCCAACAGTTCCATCCTTGATGTATCCATTCCGATCGTGTGAGATCGACACACCATATTCGTTCTTCCGGGAATATAATCTCAAGTACAAGATGTCAACAAGGTAGTCGAGTATATTGATTTAGGGAAAGATTCAAGAATGTTTTTCGAAAATTTGTGCATGGCCTTTATTGGTATTTGGTGGAGTAATTTGAAGACGATAATCACCGAGAGGATAAATAATCTTCGATGACTTGAAGAATTAAAGGGGACATAATTCCCGTTGTAGATTGAACCGGGAAAGGCAAGGGTCGGTGACAGCGTATTAATTAGTCAAGCGATCGATAAGTCAAGGAATTTTAAGAAAATAAAATATTCTAATTAATAATTATAAGTCGAGGTTCAGGGCTGTACTAAAAATAAAATAATTTGAGTTAAAGTCCTTGTTAAAAGAAAATTTTACAATTAGCCCGTTTTGTAAAAACTAGTCGTTTTAGGTTAAAAATTGAATAAGTTCTTGTCTCAACCTCAAAAAATTATAAGGTCAGTTCCTAAATTCTTTAAATTGTTCATAGATTATGGTTTGTAAAGTTTTGGGGTTGAGGTTTTGTAAAATACTCATTTTGGCCCTAAATTTATTAAAATTGCCATTTCGGGCCCCAAGTTTAAAATAATCGGATCTCACAATCCAGAAGGGATTTTAATGTGATTCCAATTGTAAAATATCCCTAACGTCAGTAGGATATTGGAACAAAAGCAATTTTTAAAATAAATAAGTATAGGTCCCTTAACTTTTGAAAATCCCATTTTAGTCTCATTTTTAAATAATTGCCTTTAAGGCTTTTTTGGGGTCCGATTGTTATGAAATTTAAATCTTGGGTTCAAAATGTCATACGGTTATAGTTAAAAGTGTATTTCCAGGTACATGGACTGTATAAGTGTCACGCCCCAAACGGGACACGAAGACGATCCACAACTTAAATATAAGTAAACCAAACATTCTAGACGAATATCATCAAAACCCAATAGAACAGAGTCTAAATAGCAGCGGAAATAAAGAAACAAGTACCTGTTACAACTTATAGTCCACAATATCCAAATTACATCCCGAAAACAACCAAAGATAACAACTTGAAAGTCAAAGGGTCCTACACCCTTGATTACATAAAACCGGAATAAAAAGAAATACAAGAGTCCAACAACAAACACCAAGAAGTAGTAAGTCCAACAACAATTAATTGTAACAAGTCCAGCGACATCAACAACAAAAGATAGTAAATCCAACAAGCAGAGCACAAGGGCTCAATCCGTAGTCGGTTCAGCATCTTCAACGAAGTCCTCATCTAAAGGTTAGAAAACGGTGGGGATGAGACAAAATCTCTCGATGGATGGGGTGATCGTGTGCAAGTGTGGCGATATATATAGTTAATGCGAGAAATCAGTTATATGAAAACGCGTCAGTATGATGCATGAATTCACACACAGTCCACAAGCGTCGTGATAAATATAATTAAGTAATATACCTATACAGTTCAAGAAAATAGTTCGTGGTCACACAGACACTATGTGATTCGAGCAAGACAGTAGGATTGCGTCACGGAATGTAACGCCAATCCCATGCAAGACAAATAATGGTTGCGTCACGGATTTGTAGCGCCAACTAATGCAAAACAAGTAAGCGGTTGCGACGGTTTGTAAGCGCCAACCAATGCAAAACAAGTAGCGGTTGCGTCACGGATTTGTAGCGCCAACCAACGGGTCCGATAACTCGGAATCGTGTGGATCGACACGATTCCTTCGTTCTTCCTTGTAACTCCCGGGCAAGATGGTCCAAGACACATCACGTTAGCGCTCCATAGGCAAAGACAAAATCCACAGTGGAGCTTGCAAGGCTCGGATTCGTCATAACCATGATTATATCTCAAGTACTACGACCCGCTTCCCTTGGACACTCGTCCCTCAATTCGGGATTAGGGCGATGGGGCGGAAGAGTGGAATAGCGGCCGAGCTGCCGGTTCCATCCCCGATGTATCCATTCCGATCGTGAGCTCGACACACCAAGTTGACTCAGCAGAAAGTAAATACAATCTATGGCAATCAATCAGCGATCGAGTATTATTGATTGGGAAGTAGTTCAGAAAATTTTTGAAATTCACGAGTAGCAATATGGCGTTGGTGGAGTTATTTGGATGAAGATGATTATCGGAAGGATAAGCAATCTTCGATATCTTGAAAGATTAGCTGGAACATAAGTCCGTTATATATTCAAAACCGCAAGACGAGTAAGTCGCGCGATCGGGTATTAATTAATCGGTCCGATAAGTCAAGGGTTTTTTGAGAAAAATAAGATACCTGTAGGGTGGGTGATAAAGGGTTTTTGAGAAAAATAAGATACTTTAATTAAATCTCCAAGTCAGAGGGTCCAGGGCTATTTTAGTAAAAGGGAAAATAATTTGAGTTAGGTCCTTTATAAAAGAAAAATTACAATTTAGGCCCATTTTGTAAAAATCAAAACTTTTGGGGTTAAAAATTAAATAAATAAATATCCCGACCTTGAAATATTATGAGGCCAGTTCCTAAATTCTCCACATTGTCAAGAGATTCAGGTTTTAAAGTTTTGAGGTGGAGTTTTTATAAAATTCTCACATTGGCCCCAAATTTGTGAAAACTATCATTTCGGGCCCTTAGTTTAAAATAATTGGAACTCACAAACCGGAAGGGTTTTTAATGTGATTCCAGTTGGAAAATGTCACTAAGGTTAGAAGGATATTGGGACAAAAACAGTTTTTAAATGAAATAAGTGTAGGTCCTATAACCTTTGAAAATCTCATTTTTGTCCCATTTTGAAATAATTGCCTTTAAGGCTTTTAGGGGTCCAATTATTATGAAATTTGAACCTTGGGTCCAAAATATAATTAAGTTACAGTTACGTTAGTATTTCCAGGTGCATGGGCTACATAAGTCCTGGAAATTTCATTTGGGTCCTCAAGTTTAGTCTTTTACACTTTAGTCCCTCAATTTTAGAAAAATTACTTTCCAAGCCCTACACACTTGGATTTTTGGAATACATTTAAAATATGTCATTTCCAGTACCTTAAGAGTGAAAATTTCAAATTTTAAAATTAAGGTCTGGTACAGTTTCAAAATTTGCAAAGTAGCCCTTAAACTTTCAAAATTTTACAATCTAGTCCTTGGGCTTTTAAAGGTTGATTTTATTTATCTTAAAACTCTTATAACTTTATTAAAATGTCCAAAAATTATTTTTGAACCTGAGTACAGTCCCAAAATTCGAAATTTGCAGAGGGATCCTTTAACTTTCATTTTCTTGCAATTTAGTCCACCAACTTTCTATTTTTGCATTTTTAAGTCCAAAATTGAAATTTAATCAATTATGCTCGACTTTTCCAGGTTATAAGTCATCCAAAACATGGATTTCAAAGATCATACACATGCATGTCCAATTCATACAAGAATTCATCAAATAGAACATTAAATTGTACATGCATGCACCTAAAATCCAATAAATAGCAATTTTGAGCAACTCTTGAGAATTTTCATGATTTGATACATAAAATTGACATGCAATACATAAATTATATATCTCAAGGGCTCATGATCAAAATTCTACATGCATTTTATCAAAAGCACCTAGAAGTTGAAAGAGTTTTTCCACCCACCTTAAATTGAAAAGTTATGAAATAAAAAGGGAAAATTTCACAACTTTGGATGAGGTCACTTAGGTCAGCCCCTAAGTCAAGAAATATCAAAAAATTGGAGTTAGAAAAATGAGAGAAAAATTAAGGAGAAAAGAAGGAGATAAGAAAATTGGGAAGACTACACTTTACCTTGTGTGAGAAAAGGAAGTTCAAGGAAAATCACATTTCTCAAAAATGAAAAAGGGGTGTTAAAATTGAAGAAAAAATAGAAGGAAGAAGGAAAATACACTAGAGTCCATTATCTTACCTTATAGTCTAAATCTTCAAAATTTTCTTGAAGTCTTGAAATCCTCTTCAAGGTGATGTCAAGCTCTAGTCTTCAAAGCCTTCTAAATGTACCTCCAAAATTAAATTTGAGCTTAAGTTAAGAAGTGAAAAGAGGTAGCTAGAGGATATCAAGATGAATTTAAGAACAAAACTTCTTACCTTGTATAGTTGTATGTTTCGAAAATTTTGAAGGAATGGGAAGAAGTTCTTGGATTTTTTCTAAGTGTTGGAAGAAAGGGAAGAAGGAATTTTATAGGGAGGTAGGAGGCTTCTTGGAGAGAAGAAGGAGAAAAATTGCAAGACTTGAATGTATTTGGTGTTGGTGAAATTGAAGTGCAATTTTGCACATTAAGGCCTAATGGCCGTGTATTTTGGGGAGAGAGGGAGAGAATTTTTGCAAGTCTTGTGTTGTGTCTCTTGCATGGAGACAAAAGGTGAGTCAAAGTATGGGCATAGTCAAGGCTTACATGGTGCTTGGTGAGGGAATATTTGAATGGTATAATTTAAATGTGAGTGAGAATAAGTTGGGGATTTTAATGATATAATATTATAGTATAAGATGATGTGTATAATGTTTGAATTAATGGTATAATTATACACAAGATGACTAATATAAGGTGTAAGTGTACAAGAGTTGGATGATATTTCTACTCCAAAAATCATCACCATGGCCGTCCACTATAGGGGTACTATGGTAATTCCATATATTTTTTTGTCCCAAATTTGATGATAATAGATGAAATATATCAATCTCCAAAATAATTAGTGATTTCCTTGATCACTTATAAGTCTCATGATCACTTAATCTAAATCAAATTCTTGATTCTATAAGGTAACAGTCTCTAAAATAAATAGTCTCTTAAAATTCTAAGGTGACTAATAAATACAAAAATAGTAATAATGATCAATCAAGTGATCATAAATGTGAAAAATAGAAGTAATGATGATCATGATCATAAGTAATAAATGAAATAAAATAAAATACAATATATATATATATATATATATATATTAATAATTAATTACGTCAAGTGACATGGTAAAATAGTCAATCAATACATAGGCGACAAAAGGATCAATCATAATTCGGAAAAATCGGGGCTTCACATTCTCCCCTCCTTAAAAGAATTTGGTCCCCAAATTCTCTTCAGAATAGTTCTGGATATTGATTCCTCATGTCTTCTTCCATCTCCCACGTTGCGTCTTCGACTCGGTTGTGGTTCTGCCACACCACTTTAACCATCGGAAACTCTCTCTTACGCAATCGACGTGTCTGGCGATCAATGATCCGGATCGGCCTCTCGGTGTAGGATAAATTTTCCATTAGAGGAGGAGTATCTTGAGTGATGATATGTTCGGGATCTGGTTGATACTTCTTCAATATCGATACGTGGAATACATCGTGCATTCCCGTATATGGTGTCTTTGGTAACTCGAGTCGGTAGGCTAACTTCCCGATCCTCTGTAAAAATTTTTACGGTCCAACATATCTCGGACTCAACTTGCCTCCTTTCTTGGATTGATCAATCATTTCCGTGGTGAGAGTCGAGAAATACTTCATCTCCGACTTCAAATTCCAAATCCTTTCTTCTCTTGTCCATGTAACTCTTTTGGCGGCTCGAGCTGTGCGAATCCGCTCCTTGATCGCTTGACCTTCTCCATGGCCTCCCGAACTAAGTGACCTTTGGAATCGAGGGCGACTTTGTTTCTCTTTCGGAGTCCATTGGTCATCAATCTCCCAAAGTGTAGTGGGGATCTACATTTTTGCCCATACAATGCCTCGTAGGGTGCCATCCCAATCGTGGCCACGATAGCTGTTATTCTAGGCGAACTCGGCTAATGGTAAATGCGAATCCCAATTTCTTGAAAATCCAATGTGCAGGCTCGCAACATATCTTCAAGGGTTTGAATTGTTCGCTCAGACTGTCCATCGGTTTGTGGATGTCTTTGCTGAAACTTAGCGAGGTACCCAATTCCTCGTGCAAGCACTTCCAAAATCTGGAGACAAACCTCGGGTCTCTGTCGGATACTATGTCGACGGTACTCCATGTAGTCGAATGATTTCTCGGATATACATTTGTGCAAGTTTCGTAAGCTATCGGTTTTCTTGATAGGTAAGAAGTGTGCGATTTTGTGAGTCGGTCTAGAACTACCCAAATAGCATCATGGCCTCCTCTCGGTCCTTGGTAGATCCGTCATGAAGTCCATCATTATGTGTTCCCATTTCCACGGGGATTCTCAATGGTTGTAGTAAACCGGATGGTCGTTGGTGTTCTCGCTTTTACTCGTTGACAAGTCAAACATCTTGCAACGAATTCCGCGCTACCTGGTTCTTCATGTTTACCCACCAATAACTCCATTTCAAATCCTTATACATCTTGTTTCCTCCAGGATGTATTGTATTTTGAACGGTGTGCCTCTGCTAGGATTCTATTCCTAATCTATTCATCACTCGGTACACAAACTCGATTCCGAAATCGATAACTCCATCTTGGTACCGAGAATTCTCGATCTTTCTCCTTTAAGTATCTTCTCTTTCAGAACACGAAGATGTGCATCTTTCTCTTGTGCTTCCTTGATCTCATTCAAGTAGATCGGGTTTTAACCGAAATATTAGCACATGAAATCTGAGTATTGGTCTCGTCGATTCCAATTGCTCGGCTCTTCTAATGATTCCCACTCTCGAATCATAAGTCCGGCTAAGCTTGCCTTTTCGCTCAAAGCATCGGCTACTACGTTAGCTTTCCAGGGATGGTATTGAATATCAAAGTGATAGTCCTCAATCAACTCCATCCATCTCCGTTGCCTAAGATTGAGATCCTCTCGGGAGAATAGATACTTCAAGCTCTTATGATCCGTGAAAAACGTGAATGTTGCTCCGTATAGATAGTGTCTCCATTTCTTCAACGCGAACACTATCGCTGCCAATTCCAAGTCATGCGTTGGATAATTGGCTTCATACGGCTTGAGCTTTAGCGTGATGCATAAGCGATAACTTTTTCTTCTCGCATGAGCACTTTGCTCCTAGTCCTTCCTTTGATGCATCACTTTGTAGACGACTTAAGTTTTCGGTTCCCTTTGGAAGGCGAAGACGGAGTCGTAGTAAGTCGTTTCTTTGACTCTTGAAACTCGCCTCGCATTTGTCATTCCACTCAAACTTGACTTTTTCCGGGTTAGTCGAGTGAGTGGTCGCTACCTTGGAGAAATCCTGGATAAATCTTCGATAATACCCAGCTAGTCCTAAGAAACTCCTAATCTCCGTTATAGACTCGGGTTGTTTCCATTCAACCACCTGCTCTGTACCTTGAAGGATCTTGCAATCCCGGTGCGGATACTATGTATCCCAAGAACGCGACTTCACTTAGCCAAAATTCGCACTTTGCTGAATTTGGCATACAACTTATGCTCTCATAGTGTCTCCAAAACCATTTTCAAATGACGTTCGTGCTCTTCTCTAGACTTAGAGTATACAAGTATGTCATCAATGAATATCACTATGAATTGATCTAAATAAGGTTGAAAGACTCAATGCATCGGTCCATAAATGCTACCGGTGCATTCATCGACCGAAAGGCATCACTACAAACTCGTAGTGTCCATATCGGCTTTGAAATGTAGTTTTGGAAATGTCTCCTTCGCGGATCTTCTTGATTGGTAATATCCTTGTTGTATATCAAACTCGAGTACACCGTCGCTCCTTGAAGTTGATCAAATAGTTCGTCTATCCTGGGAGGGGATATTTGTTCTTGATGGTCACTTATTTGTTAAGACCACGATAATCTATACATAGTCTTAATGTGCCATCCTTCTTTTTGACAAATAGACAGTGCTCCCCACGGAGACGTACTCGGGCGGATAAATCCCAAGTCCATCACCGTAATTGCATCTTCAACTCTTGCAATTCAAGAAGAGCCATTCTATATACGGTGTCCTAGCAATCGGGGTAGTCCCAGGGAACACTCGATGGTGAACTCAACTTCCCTATCCGGAGGGACAGTGGTGAGTTCTTGTGGAAATACATCCGTGTATTCTCGATACTATAGGTACTTGGTTAATTTGTGTCTCAACCGTGGGTTTGTTAATTACAAACGCCAAGTACCTCGAGCCCCTCTAGTGATCGCCTTCCTCGCTTTCATTTTTGAAATGATTGGGGCAATCTTAACTCGTGCCATTCCCGAAATTTCCACTTGGGTTTTAGGGTTCACATAGCTTAATGGACTTGTTATGGAAGTCCATTTGTGCATGGTGTGCAGATAACAGATTCATTCCCAATATCACGTCGTATTCGGATATAGGTAATAAGATCAAATTGGCGAGAAAAATTTATCTTATCAATCTTAACTTCGCATGCATTATAGATAATATATGTTATCCGACTTGCACCCATAGGAGTTGACACTTCTAGACATATAGGCATATGTTCCATGCATGCATGCGCGTTTGTGTACAAAATGCGGTGCGACAAATGAATGCGTTGATCCAGGGTCGAATAGTTTTAGCGTAGTGGTTAGATACTAGAAGCGTACCTTCCACCCGTCTGTTGCCTCCGGAGCCTCTCCGGCTAGTGCAAATGCTCGGCGGGCATCCTTGCCCGATTACCCTGGCCATTTTCGGCTTCGCGGGTTGCGTCTGTTTGGTTCGGTCATCGTACTTGGGCAATCTTTTAGCTGGTGTCTGATTATTACCACAAGCGCAAACACCTTCCTTGTTTACGCCATTGATCATTGGCGTATGTCCGGTTTACGGCAATGTGCACACACACTTGACCCGGCTTTTCTTGTCTTGGTCCTTTTCCCTTATATCTGTCTTATTAATCCGTCCTTCAAACTTATCAAATTTTGTTTAGATGGCTGTCCCCAAGCTATTCTCTTGAGACTGTTTGATGGCCTACTCTGTTGAATCTATCAATATGGTTGATCCCGACTCGAGCGGAGAGCTTCCTTTACCGCGGAGTGAGTAGGTTGTCAATTCAACATCAACAGATTGTTTCAAGTTCTAGTTTCAATCCTCGAGTGAACTTGTAAAGCTTATCTTCTTGATGATCGATTGTCCCCAGAGCATATTTGGACAATCGATGAAATTCGACTGCATCGAGCTATAGTCATGTTCCCCTACCTTAATCTATGGAATTCATCCCGGCGTGCCTCTTTCACAACCTGTGGAATATACATTTATTGAACAAGGCCAAGAAATTTCCCCATGTTCGGCTACCCGATCCTGTTCCCACCTTCTTTCAATCGCCCTCCACGGTCTCTAGTAGCCGATTCCGCATTTAAAATACGGCGAGTGTGACTTTCTCATCATCTGAATATTGGTGAGCATTGAAGATATTCTCCAATTTCTCTATCCATTCTTCTCGCTTTAAATCACCTGGCTCTCCTAAGAAAGCCGGTGGGTCAAACCGTAGAAATCGCTCCAACGTGCGAACGTTCGCCTCTCTGGCGGGTTCGGGGCACGGTGTTGAGGCTCGCTTGTTGTCTCATGAAAACCAAGATTTGTTGTAGGGCCTGCTTGTCAAGTTGTCTCTGCAGCAGTGGAGGAGGCGGTGGTAATTCGGGGAGGGTACCCGGTCCCCCGAGTACATCGTCATCCCCTCGGGAACGCGGCGATATCTCCCACGCCCTCGATGTTCGGCCATTCCGTATCTTGAAGTGTTAGTTGCGATCCACGAGTAAATGATACAATAATTATTTGCGTAAAGCAAGTTATATCGTAGGGAAAGTAAAAAGAAAACACAAGACATCGAATAAATAGAAAAGGCATATCCATTAATGTAAAACTTGAATACAACCATAGTACAACAATAGTAGCACCGAGTCAAAGATGCATCAAAACCAAAATACAACTGAATCTAATACAATAGAAAGTAAGGTACAACACTAGAATAAGCGTCTACAACAACAAAAGTACAAACTGACAATCAAGCTAACTAATCAGTGAGATCGCCATCATCGTCACTCGCAGCTATGTCCATATTCGGGGCCTGGTCGGGTGAGGTGGCGCCTCGACCTCGGGCCAATCAACGAAATCCAACCACTGCTCGAATCCCTGTGCATCATCAAGTCGAGCATCCTCAAGTGCCTCAGGCTCTCCGACCTCGACTCGATCCTCCTCAGGATCCTCCTCGGGGTCCTCCTCGGGGTCCTCTCTCGTCGGGTGCACGGGCTCCACCTCGGGTGGTGGCAATGGCTGTGCATTAGCGCGAGAGAGCGAGCCTCCGAGCGCGTCTCTCCGAGCTAGGGCCTGTGTAAGGTCCTCTATCACTATCATCGCTTGATGAGGGTCTCTCCCGCGCTCAACGGTGTCGCGAGATAGGCGGGCATCAATCTCCCATTTCTCGGCGGCCATCACTTGCGCTCTTCATTTTCTCTCGCACATTATCCAGCGCTCGGATATTCTCAGATCGATCCTCCCGCTCGTATGGTGTTGTCGCGGTCCTTAATGATAGTGGTCAACTCGCTCTTTTCATCTTGGCTCCTTGCCAAGCGGCCGTGTCAGTCCCCGCATACCGGGCGCTCCTCGGATAGCTCGAGGTCACTCGATCACTCTCCGGTGCGGTGAATCATCGGTGCCCGGTAGTACTCTCCGCTCAACACGGGCATGAAAAATGTCCCACCATGAAGTTGGCGCGGCTCCATCCCCGATCAAACAAAACTAAGGCGGATCAGTCAAAGGTAAAGGAAAGATAAGGAGAGAATAAGAAAAGAATGAATAAAGAAAGTCGGTCAAGAATCAACTAAGTCAAGACAAGTATGACTATGGAACCTCAAAATATGTTCTAACTTAGTTTAAACATCAATAAGACGGTTCTATGCCAATTTAAAATAGATTTCACACTTAATTGGTCAAGTCGCGGTTCTACCCAAAACACGCATCGAGGGTCCTATCATGGGTCAACTCGATGTAAGTTTCCATCTTACTAGCCGAGCTCGATACCACTCCAATCGTCACGCCCAAACGGGACATGACGACGATCCACAACTTAAATACAAGTAAACCAAACATTCTAGACGAATATCATAAAAACCCAATGGAACAAAGTCTAAATAGCAAGCAAAAATAAAGAAACAAGTACCGGTTACAACTTATAGTCCACAATATCCAAATTACATCCCCAAAAACAACCAAAGATAACAACTTAAAAGTCAAAGGGTCCTACGCCCTTCAATTACAAACCGGAATGAAAAGAAATACAAGAGTCCAACAACAAACACCAAGAAGTAGTAAGTCCAACAACAATTAATAGTAACAAGTCCAGCGACATCAACAACAAAAGATAGTAAATCCAACAAGCGGAGCACAAGGGCTCAATCCGTAGTCGGTTCAGCATCTTCAACGAAGTCCTCATCTAAAGGTTAGAAAACAGGTGGGGATGAGACAGAAATCTCAGTGGATGGGGTGATCGTGTGCAAGTGTGGCGATATATAGTTAATGCGAGAAATCGAGTTATATGAAAATACGTGAGTATGATGCATGAATTCACACATCCACAAGCATCGTGATAAATATAATTAAGTAATATACTTATACGATTCAAGAAAACGATTCGTGGTCACACAGCACTATGTGATTCGAAGCAAGACGGTAGGATTGCGCATGCGAAATGTAACGCCAATCCCATGCAAGACAAATAATGGTTGCGACGGATTTGTAGCGCCAACCAATGCAAAACAAGTAAGCGGTTGCGTCACGGATTTGTAGCGCCAACCAACGGGTCCGATAACTCCGAATCGTGTGGATCGGGCAATGATTCTTCGTTCTTCCTTGTAACTCCCGGGCAAGATGGTCCAAGACTGTCACCTTATCGCTCCATAGGCAAAGACAAAATCCACAGTGGAACTTGCAAGGCTCGGATTCGTCATAATAATGATTATACCTCAAGTACTACGACCCGCTTCCCTTGGACAATCCGTCCCTCGATTCACGGGATTAGGACGATGGGGTAGGAAGAGTGGAATAGCAGCCGAGCTGCGGTTGCCCATACCCAACGTATCCATTCCGATTGTGAGCTCAACACACCAAGTTGACTCAGGCATGAAAGTAAATACAAGTACAGCAATCAACCAGCAATGAGTATTATTGATTCAGGGAAGCGAGCGATTCAGAAAATTTTTTAAATTCACGAGTAGCAATACGGCGTTGGTGGAGTTATTTGGATGAAGATGATTATCGGAAGGATAAACAATCTTCGATATCTTGAAAGATTAGCTGGAACATAAGTCCGTTATAGATTCAAAATCGCAAGACGAGGAAGTCGCCGCGATCGGGTATTAATCGGTCGAATCGGTCCGTCCGTGGCGGTTTTTAGAAACATAAGATACTTTAATTAAATCTCCAAGTCGAGGGTTTTTGAGAAAATAAGATACTTTAATTAAATCTCCAAGTCAGAGGGTCCAGGGCTATTTTAGTAAAAGAGAAAATAATTTGAGTTAGGTCCTTTATAAAAGAAAAATTACAATTTAGCCCCATTTTGTAAAAACCAAAACTTTTGGGGTTAAAAATTGAATAAATAAATATTCCGACCTTGAAAAATTATGAGGTCAGTTTCTAAATTCTCCAAATTGTCCAGAGATTCAGGTTTTTAAAGTTTTGAGGTCAAGTTTTAATAAAATTCTCACATTGGTCCCAAAATTTGTGAAAATTGTCATTTCAAGCCCTTAGTTTAAAATAATTGGAACTCACAAACCGGAAGGGTTTTTAATGTGATTCCAGTTGGAAAATGTCACTAAGGTTAGTAGGATATTGGAACAAAAGCAGTTTTAAAATAAAAAGAAATAAGTGTCATTTTTGTCCATTTTTAACTTTTGAAAATCTCATTTTTGTCCCATTTTGAAATAATTGCATAAGTCCTGGAAATTTCATTTTTAGTCTTTTACACTTTAATCCCTCAATTTTAGAAAAATTACTTTCCAAGCCCTAAACACTTGGATTTTTGGAATACATTTAAAATATGTCATTTCCAGTACCTTAAGAGTGAAAATTTTAAATTTTAAAATTAAGGTCTGGTACAGTTTCAAAATTTGTAAAGTAGCCCTTAAATTTTCAAAATTTTACAATCTAGTCCTTGGGCTTTTAAAGATTGATTTTATTTATCTTAAAACTTTATTAAAATGTCCAAAATTCATTTTTGAACCTGAGTACAGTCCCAAAATTCGAAATTTGCAGAGGGGTCCTTTAACTTTCATTTTCTTGCAATTTAGTCCACCAACTTTCTATTTTGCATTTTTAAGTCCAAAATTGAAATTTAATCAATTATGCTCGACTTGTCCAGGTTATAAGTCATCTAAAACATGGATTTCAAAGATCATACACATGCATGTCCTATTCATACAAGAATTCATCAAATAGAACATTAAATTGTACATGCATTCACCTAAAATCCAATAAATAGCAATTTTGAGCAACTCTTGAGAATTTTCATGATTTGATACATAAAATGGACATGCAATACATAAATTATATATCTCAAGGGCTCATGATCAAAATTCTACATGCATTTTATCAAAAGCACCTAGAAGTTGAAAGAGTTTTTCCACCCACCTTAAATTGAAAAGTTATGAAATAAAAGGAAAATTTCACAACTTTGGATGAGGTCACTTAGATCAGCCCCTAAGTCAAGAAATATCAAAAATTGGAGTTAGAAAAATGAGAGAAAAATTAAGGAGAAAAGAAGGAGATAAGAAAATTGGGAAGACTACACTTTACCTTGTGTAGTAGGTGATTTGAAACTAGTTGGAGCTTCAAATTTGGAAATTTTGGTTCAACTCCAAAATCACCTAAGGTCAGCCCCTATTTCTCAAAAATGAAAAAGGGGTGTTAAAATTGAAGAAAAAATAGAAGGAAGAAGGAAAATACACTAGAGTCCATTATCTTACCTTATAGTCTAAATCTTCAAAATTTTCTTCAAGTCTTGAAATCCTCTTCAAGGTGATGTCAAGCTCTAGTCTTCAAAGTCTTCTAAATGTACCTCCAAAATTAAATTTGAGCTTAAGTTAAGAAGTGAAAAGAGGTAGCTAGAGGATATCAAAATGAATTTAAGAACAAAATTTCTTACCTTGTATAGTTGTATGTTTCGAAAATTTTGAAGGAATGGGAAGGAGTTCTTGGATTTTTTTCTAAGTGTTGGAAGAAAGGGAAGAAGGAATTTTAGAGGAGGTAGGAGGCTTCTTAGAAAGAACAAGAAGAAAAATTGCAAGACTTGAATGTATTTGGTGTTGGTGAAATTGAAGTGCAATTTTGCACATTAAGGCCTAATGGGCGTGTATTTTGGGGAGAGAGGGAGAGAATTTTTCAAGTCTTGTGTTGTGTCTCTTGCATAGAGACAAAAAGGTGAGTCAAAGTATGGGCATAGTCAAGGCTTACATGGTGCTTGATGAGGGAATATTTGAATGGTATAATTTAAATGTGAGTGAGAATAAGTTGGGGATTTTAATGATATAATATTATAGTATAAGATGATGTGTATAATGTTTGAATTAATGGTATAATTATACACAAGATGACTAATATAAGGTGTAAGTGTACAAGAGTTGGATGATATTTCTACTCCAAAAATCATCACCATGGCCGTCCACTATAGGGTACTATGGTAATTCCATATATTTTTTTTTGTCCCAAATTTGATGATAATAGATGAAATATATCAATCTCCAAAGTAATTAGTGATTTCCTTGATCACTTATAAGTCTCATGATCACTTAATCTAAATCAAATTCTTGATTCTATAAGGTAAAAGTCTCTAAAATAAATAGTCTCTTAAAATTCTAAGGTGACTAATAAATACAAAAATAGTAATAATGATCAATCAAGTGATCATAAATTTGAAAATAGAAGTAATGATGATCATGATCATAAGTAATAAATGAAACGAAATAAAATACAATATATATATATATATATATATATATTAATAATTACCCGTTAAGTGACGCGGTAAAATAGTCGATCAATACATAGACGACAAAAGGATCAATCATAGTTCGAAAAAATCGGGGCTTCACAATATGTCCTGGAAATTTCATTTTGGTCCTCAAGTTTAATCTTTTACAATTTGGTCCCTCAATTTTGTAGAATTACTTTCCAAGCTCTAAACACTTGGATTTTCGGAATAACTTTAAAATAAGTCCTTACACTTTTAATTAAAATTTTAAAATATTAAAAGTGGGGCTGGTACAAGTTTTGAATTTTGCAATTTAGCCCTTACACTTCTAAAATTTTTTAATTTAGTCCTTGGGCTTTCAATGGTTAATTTTATTTATTTCCAAACTCTTAAAACTTTATTAAAATATCAAAATAAAAATTTTGGACCAGAGTACAGTCCCAAATTTTGAAAATTACAGAGGGGTCCTTTAAGTTCTATTTTCTTGCAATTAAGTCCATCAATTTGCCATTTTTGCATTTTAAGTCCAAAAATTCAATTTTAATCAATTATGCTCGACTTTTCCAGGTTATAAGGAAAATAAAACATGAATATCAAGGTCCATAAATATGCATATACATCTCATTCATTAATTAATCAAATAGAGCATTAAAATATACATGCATGCACCTAAATTGCAATAAATAGTATTTTGAGCAATACTTGAGAATTTTTGAAACATAATACTTGAAATCAACATGCATTACAATATACATATACCTCAAGCTCTCAAGAAAAATAACTACATGCATTTTTAAAGAAAGCACCTAGAAGTTGAAAGAATTTTTCCACCCACCTTATAAATTGAATTGTTGGTGAAAAAAAGAAGGAGAATCACACTTGGTAACAAGGTCACTTAGGTCAGCCCCTAAGTCAAGATATATCCAAAAAAAAAGAGTTAGAAAAATGGAGCTTGAATTAAGGAGAAAAAGAAGGTGGTGAAGAAGTTGGCAAAAACTATACTTACCTTGTGTAGTGGGCAAAATGAGACAAGTAGTAGCTTCAAAATTGGAAGTCTTGCTCACCCTCAAAGAATTCTTCCAAGGTCAGCCCCTATTTCTCAAAAATGAGAATAGGGTGTCAAAATTTGAAAAATAAAAGAAGAAGGAGAAATTGCACTAAAACCCCAAGTTCTTATCTTATAGTCAAATTTCTTCACAAATTCTTAAGGTCTTGTCAAGATGACATCAAGTCTCTAATACCTTCAAGTTGTCTCTAAGTATACCTCAAAAAAAAAAAAAAAACTTAAATTAGAAGGTGAAAGAGATGAGCTAGAAGATATAAAGAATGGATTGAAGAAGAAATTTTTACCTTGTTAGTAGTATAGTGTTCGAATTTTTGAAGAATAAGAAGGAAAATTCTTGTATTTTTATTAAGTGTTTAAGAAGAAAATAAAAAGAAGATGGATAAATGAAGAAGATAGGAGATGAGAGTATGTTGGGGGTTCTTGGTAGAGATGTGTAGGAGAAGAATGAAAATTTCTCTCTTTTTTTCTTGGTGTTGGCCGATTTGGTGGAGTGAGGGAGGGAGGATGATTTGTTTTGTCTTGTGTAATGTTGTTGTATGGGGACAATTAGGTGGTCAAAGTATGGGTGTTGTGTAGGAGTTAGCAAAGGATGGGTGTTGGGGAATTTTGAGGGGAATGTTGGTAGATAGTGGGAATATTGTGGGGAAAAATGAAGAAAAATTATGGGTGTAGAATTTTTGGGTATAATGTATATTGTTGTGTATGTGTATAAGAATTGAGAGGTGTTTCTACACCAATTTCATCACCTTGGCTGTCCACTATGTATGTTATGTGTGGTATCCATATATATTTTTTTTTGTCCAAAAATTGATGATAATAGATGGAAAATATCAATCTCCAAAATAAATAGTGATTTCCTTGTTCACTTATAAGTCTCATGATCACTTATCCTAAATCAAATTCTTAATTCTATAAAGTATAAGTCTCTAAAATAAATAGTCTCTTAAAATTCTAAGGTAACTAATAAATACACAAATAATAATAATGATCAATCAAGTGATCATTAATGTGAAATAAAATTAATAAAGAATCATTAATCACAAGTAATTCATCAATTAAATAGAAATGAAATAAATGTGAAAATATATATTTATTAATATTTACCCATCAAAGTGACGCAATAAAGTAGTCAAAATAGTACATAGACGATAAGAAAAATAAATACACGCTCGAAAAATTGAGGGCTTCACATTCTCCCCTCCTTAAAAGAATTTGGTCCCCAAATTCCCTTCAGAATTGCTCCGGATATTGATTCCTCAGATCTTCTTCCATCTCCCACGTGGCGTCTTCATCTCGGCTATGGTTCTGCCATACTACTTTAACCATCGGGATTTCTCTCTTCCGTAGCTGACATATCTGCCGATCAATGATTCGAATCGACTTCTCGGTGTAGGACAAGTTCTTCATCGAGGAGGAGCATCTCGAGTGATGATGTGCTCGGGATTTGGTCGGTGCTTCTTCAACCTTGAGACGTGGAATACGTTGTGCATTCCTGCATACTGTGTTGCTAACTCGAGTCGGTAGGCTAACTTCCCGATCCTCTGCAGAATCTTGTAGGGTCCGGCGTATCTTGGACTCAACTTACCTCCTTTCTTTGGATTGATCAACCCTTTCCGTGGTGAGAGTCTGAGAAATACTTCATCTCCGACATCAAATTCCAAATCCTTCCTTCTCTTGTCCGCGTAACTCTTCTGGTGGCTCTGAGCCGTGTGGATCCGTTCCTTGATTAGTTTGACCTTCTTCATGGCCTTCTGAACTAAGTCATCCTTTGGAATCGAGGGTGACTTTCGTTTTCCTTTTAGAGTCCATTGGTCATTAATCTCCCAGTGTAGTGAGGATCTACAGTTTCGCCCATATAGTGCCTCGTAGGGTGCCATCCCAATCGTGGCCTGATAGCTGTTACTATAGGCAAACTTGGCCAACGGTAAGTGCCGAGTCCCAACTTCCTTGGAATTCCAACGTGCAGGCTCGCAACATGTCTTCTAGGGTTTGAATTGTTCGCTCAGACTGTCCATCGGTTTGTGGGTGTGCTGCTGTGCTGCTGTGCTAAAACTTAGCGAGGTACCCAACTGCTCGTGTAAGCACTTCCAAAATCTGGAGACAAACCTCGGGTCTATGTCTGATACTATGTCGATTGGTACTCCATGCGCGAATGATCTCTCGGATATAAGTCTCGCGCGAAGTTTCGCAAGTTGTCATCTTTCTTGATGGGTAAGAAGTGTGCGATTTCGTGAGTCTATCTACAACTACCCATATAACATCATGACCTCCTCTCGGTCCACGATAGGTCTATCACGAAGTCCATCGTTATGTGTTCCCATTTTCACTTGGGAATCCTCAATGGTTGCGGTAAACGAGATGGTCATTGGTGTTCCTCTTTACTCGTTGACAAGTCATACATCTCGCAATGAACTCTGCTACCTGGTTCTTCATGTTTACCCACCAATAATTTCATTTCAAATCCTTATACATCTTGTTTCCTCCAGGATGTATAGTATACTTCGAGCGGTGCGCCTCTTCCAGAATTTTATTTCTCATCTGCTCGTCATTCGGTACACATACTCGATTTCAAATCTAATAATCCCATCTTCGGGTACTGAAAATTCTGGTCTCTCACCTTTAAGTATCCTCTCCTTCAGCTTCTGAAGATGTACATCGGTTTCCTGTGCGGCTTTGATTTTGTCCAGCAGATCGGGTTTGACCGAATGTTAGCACATGTAATCTGGGAACTGGTTCTCTTTGGATTCCAACTGCTCAGTTCTTCTAATGATTATTAGCCTTGCTAAACTTGCCTTTCTGCTCAAGGCGTCGGCTACTACATTAGCCTTCCCGGGATGGTATTGAATGTCAAAATGATAGTCCTCAATTAACTCCATCCATCTTCGTTGCCTCAGATTGAGATCTTTGTGAGAGAATAGATACTTCAGACTCTTGTGATCTATGAAAACCATGAATGTTGCTCCGTAGAGGTAGTGTCTCCACTTCTTTAACGCGAATACTATCGCTGCCAATTCCAATTCATGCGTCGGGTAATTGGCCTATACGGTTTGAGCTTCCGTGATGCATAAGCAATGGCATTTCCTTCCTGCATAAGCACTGCTCCTAGTCCTTCTTTTGATGCGTCACTGTAAACGACAAAGCTTTCTGTTCCCTTCAGAAGGGCTAAGACTGGAGCTGTAGTAAGTCGTTTCTTCAGTTCTTGGAAACTAGCCTCGCACTTGTTGTTCCATTCAAACTTGACTTGCTTCTGGGTCAGTCGAGTGAGTGGTCCTGCTATCTTGGAGAAATCCTTGATAAATCTTCGATAATATCCAACCAATCCTAAGAAGCTCCTGATCTCTGTTACTGACTCGGGTTGTTTCCATTCAACCACTGTTTGTACGTTCCAAGGATCTATTGCGATCCCATTACCGGATACTATGTGTCCCTAGAATGCGACTTCGCTAAGCCAAAATTCACATTTGCTGAACTTGGCATATAGCTTATGCTCTCGTAGTGTCTCTAGGAGGATTTTCAGGTGATCCTCGTGCTCTTCTCTAGACTTAGAGTACACGAGTATGTCATCGATGAATATCACTACGAACTGATCCAAATACGGTCAAAAGACTCGATGCATCAGATCCATAAATGCTGCAGGCGCGTTCGTCAGACCAAAAGGCATTACCACTAACTCGTAGTGTCCATACCTGGTCTGAAATGCGGTTTTAGAAATGTCTTCTTCACGGATCTTCAGTTGGTAATATCCTTGTTGCAAATCAAACTTTGAGTACACCGTCGCTCCTTGAAGTTGGTCAAATAGTTTGTCTTTCCTCGGGAGGGGATATTTATCTCATTCTATTAAGACCGCGTGTAATCTATACAAAGTCTTAATGTTCCATCGTTCTTCTTGACGAACAATACCGGTGCTCCCCATGGGGAAGTACTCGATCGGATAAATCCAACCTCCATCAACTTCTGAAATTGAGTCTTCAATTCTTGCAACTCAATGGGATCCATTCTATACGGCGTTCTGGCAATCAGGGCGGTTCCCGATAATACCTCGATGGTGAACTCGACTTCCCTATCTGGAGGGACAGAGGTGAGTTCTTGTGGAAATACATCTGTGTATTCCGATACTATGGGCACTTGGTGAATTTGTGTCTCTACCTTGGGTTTGTTGATTATAAATGCCAAGTACTCTTGTGGCCCTCTAGCAATTGCCCTCCTTGCTTTCATTGCAGAAATGATTGGGGCAATCTTAACTCGTGCCATTCTCGAAATTTCCACTTTGGGCTTTCCCGGTTCGCATAGTTTGATGGACTTGCGATGGCAGTCCATCTGTGCATGGTGTGCGGATAACCAGTTCATTCCCAGTATCACGTCATATTCGGATATAAGTAATAAGATCAGATCAACAAGAAAATTTATCTCATCAATCTTAACTTCGCATGCATTATAGATAATATCGTTATTTGGCTTGCGCCCATAGGAGTTGATACTTCTAGACATATAAGCATATGTTCCATGCATGCATGCAACTTGTGTACAAAGTGCGGTGCGAAAAATGAATGCGATGATCCAGGGTCAAACAATACTTTAGCACAGTGGTCAGATACAAGAAGTTTACCTTCCACCACGTTTATTTCCTCTGGAGCCTCACGCCCAGCTAGTGCAAACGCTCGAGCGGGCATCCTCGCCCAGTTACCCTAACCATTGCCCGGCTTCTGTGGTTGCACTTGCTTGTTTTTATCCTCAAATTTTGCAATCCTTGGTGAGTGCGATTCACGCACAAATAGCGCAAGCACCTCCCTTGTTTGCTCCAACGATCATTGGCGCGTATGTCTTGTTTTTACGGTAGTGCGTGCACGTTTGTCCTGGCTTTCCTTGAACTGGCCCTTTCCCCTTATCCGTTTGGCAACTGGTCCCTTCTGAAACTTGGCAGGCTGCTTAGATGGTTGTCCCACAGCTGCCCTTTTTAGATTGTTTGATGGCCATTCGCTTGATCCGCCCAATGCGATTGATCGACTCAATGCGGAGTCGCTTCACCGCTGGTGAATATGTTGTCAATTCAACGATCGAGAAGTTTTGCTTCAAGCTCAGTTTTAGTCCCCTCGTGAACTTGTATAGCTTATCCTCCTCAGGACTGATTGTCCCAGAGCATACTTGGACAATCGATGGAATTCGACTCAGATCTTGAACCACCGACATGTTTCCTGTCTCAACTGTGGAATTCGTCCATGCGTGCTTCCTTTACCACTTGTGGAATGTATTGTTTATTAAACTCACCCAAGAAGTTCTCCCAAGTTCGCGACCCGTCCTGGACCCATTTCCTATCAACAGATCTCCACCGAGTCCCCTAGCCGCAGATTCTAATCGAAACATGACAAGTGTCACTTTATGCTTGTTAGAGTATTGAAGAGCATTAAATATGTTCTCCAATTTTTCAATCCATCCTCCGCTTTTATATCGTCTAGCTCTCCCAAGAAAGCCGGTGGATCAAACACTAGAAAACATTCCAAGACTCTATCATTCACCTCTCGGGCGGGTTCCAGTCTTGCGCGTTGATTGGCGCTATTTGTTGTCTCATGAAAACCAAGATATGCTGCAAAGCACGTGCGAAGGTTTTCTCCTGCAGCCGGTGGAGGAGGTGGTGGCAATTTTGGGGATGGTACACGTTCCCTAGGGACATCGGCGTCCTCACGGGAATTTGTTGGGGTCTTCCACGTCCCCTATGTTTCGCCATTCTCGTATATTGAAGTGTTAGTTACAATCCATAATATAAAATTATAAATGCTCAAAGTAATACAAGTAAAAATGCGAAAGTAACACAAGACAAGACACAATATAAATACTAAAGAAAGGCGTATCCATTACTAGAAAATATGGAGTACATGGGTTTAAAGTTCATACAATCAACAAGACAGAAATCGAGAAATACAATGGAAATTAGAAAATAAGCATCCAATACAACAACAAGTACATCCGAGAAATAAAATCCTATCTACTCGGTAACCGCACTGTCATCGTCACTGTTATCCACGTTAACGACCTGGACCTGATCAAGATCATGCCATGCCTCGGCGTCTGGCCAGTCGACGAACTCGAGCCACTCATTGAGTGCATGAGCATCACCATGTGGGGTGGCCTCAAGCGCCTCTAGCTCACTTGCCTCCGTTGGATCCTCTTCGTTGTTCGCCTCTTCACTGGGATGAAATTGGTGAGAGAAAGCTTTTAGGCCCAGACATTATTCAAGAAATGATAGAGGATGTGACACAAATTCGACAGAGAATGGGAAGCGCTTTCGAGCCAACAAAAATTTATTCAGATCAAAAAAGAAGAATGCTAGAATTTTCGGTAGGAGACCAAGTGTTCCTGAAGGGGGAACCAATGAAAGGGGTAATATGATTCAAAAAGAAAGGAAAGCTCAGTCCTAGATACATTGGTCCATTCCATATCATAGAAAGAATTGGTGATGTTGCTTACAAACTTGACCTACCTGCATCAATGTCTCAAATACATGACATATTTCACATTTCTATGTTAAGAAAATACGTTGCAAATCCATCTCATATTTTGAAACATGAACCAATAGAATTAAAAACAGACTTGAGCAACGAAGAGATACCTATGGAGATATTGTTACGAGAAATAAAGAAGCTATGAAATAAGGAAATCCTATTAGTTAAAGTACTCTGGAGGAATCAATCAGTAGAGGAAGCTACCTGGGAAACAGAAGAGGAGATGAGGGCTAAGTATCATAACCTATTTCGGTAAGTAAAATTTCAAGGATGAAATTTTTATAAGGAGGGGAGGATGTAATACTCGAGCCTTTCACTTACTCACACGGCCAATATAGTTCATGAATTACATGTTTGTTATGTGTTGCTTTCATATATAATGATGTTTGCATAGTTTATTTTATCTTATAGTCGAGGATTAATTTCATAATTTTTAACTCTCGTATGGTGTTTATTGACGGATTATTAATTTGAGTAGCTAATCACAACTATGAAAAGAATATTGATGTATTAAACTATTAGATATTACTAGGAAACACGTGGTACAATTAGAAGTACACGAGTTACATGGTTACACGTGGTAAATTTAAAAGTGAGAGGTGTCATCAATATGTGTATCGCGAATATAATATGAATATATTAGTTAAAATTATTAGCATTTCATGAAAGAGAGTCGGATATTAGTGTGATAGTAATATATGTATATATATATATACATATATACATATATAATTTTAGAATAATGGTTTCATTAAGAAAATAATAATAATAAGTAACAATAGGATAGGAGGCCGATAACATCATAATTAGTGATTAAATAGAGATTTATGTGTATGTACATATAAACTAATTCCTATATATATACATATATATACAATCACATAATAATGTGATAAGTTGCAGTATACATATATTGATTCTAGCGAGAATATGTAATCAGTGTATATTTGTGTCTTATGACTTATGAGAACATATATATCTCACTAAAATATAATTAACTACATAAGGATGAAAAGTGATCAAAATATAATATATATATATAGGCAATTGGAATATACCTGTGAGTGTGCTCGAATAAGTGGGAACCGCCTCAAATGTCGGCAAAGTATATTCTTAAATCTACTTCATTATTTTTGCAAGAAAGAAAAAACAGACACATCTCTACCGTTCGCCGAGTGCGGTATTTAGGAAGCAAGTTTTTGCCACCTAGTTTTGTAAGGTAACAATTCTTAGCTTGTGATATTAGAATTTTACTGGTAGGGAATTCAGAGGTTTGGTCTAATAAATTTGGTGAAGTCAGAAAAGATCAAAATCTTGAAAGAAATTTATTTTTTGCTTATAGTAAGCTGAGGAATTTTGAAAGTTATTCTTAGCATGGATTCAATAAGATTTTTGGTGAATACCGAGTAGTGTCACATCTTGATGGTGCTTTAAATCAAAATCAAAACTAGTTGATGATCAAGTTAATAGGCCAATTCAAGAGGGGGAGTTTATGCATAGTTTAATTAACTCATTGAATTAGTACCTAGTTAAACTCGAAATTCGAGTCCTTTGTAAAGTTAAATATAATTAATTTGTTGATTTTGGAATAAATTTTAATATCTTATATTTTTACAGGCCTACTCAAATCTAGTGTTAGTGCAGAAAAACATATTAGTTTTCTGTAGCACATCCAAAGGGTGAAATGTAAGTAAAAATCCATCTGCAACTGTAATGCATGAACATAATATTGTTTGAATTGATTGTATTATATGTGAATGTGGTATCTTATTGAATATACGTGGATATTATATGTTGCATAATTGACTTGTATGATGTTGCAATATGGTGCTTGGTGAGCCATTAAACATGCCATTCACAACATTTGTATGTTCACTAATATTACAAGATGATGTTCGCATCCACTAAAATATATATGGAAAAACAAAATGGATGTTTGTTGACCACTACTAGTGCACCGAGGCACAATGGGCGTGCTTATGATATATATTTAGGTATAGCAAGTGGGGTACTTCCTGGTGAACACAGAGGTAGATGGGAGATGGGCACTCCGTGGGTTACATGAGGATGGACCATTTGTGGGTACCTATGTTATGGCTGTACAGGGTGGAATACTTCTTGGCAGATACATGGGACGCAAGTAGAAGATCTTTGGCTGGGCCACGGGAGGATGGACCGCACGTAAGATCATAACGATATTATTGGTCATTTGATTATTATTATGTCCAGAGCTCTTTTTCGGTATGGTCATGGGCCCAAATGAAAGAAAATAATTTGAATAGAGTATTTTGATTCATGGATTTACATTTCAACATTGCTTGTTGGAAAAAGGATTTCTATTCTTTGGACATGCATGATTTTTACTTGCTGAGCTTTAGCTCATGTAGTTCATACATTGCATGTGAGTATGTGAATACCCGAGTCTCTGGCTTACTGTGCAGTGCTGAAGCTTGTTCAGGCTTGCTTTTGGGTTCATTTTGGTTTTGCTTATGTTATGTTATATGGAGGAACTCGTATTGTTTATAACTTTTGTAACTGCATGTAAATATATATAAATAGTGTGCTGGTTTGAGTTCTAGGTTTGTATATCTAGTCATCATGTTTACGTACAAACAGGGTTGACTGGCTTTTTATTTTAAATGGTAAAATCTTCGTTGTTGTGTACCAGGTTTATTCCGTTATTCGTTTGTTATAAAATTTACACAGAAAAAATTACACATTTTAAATAGAGTTTGTGGTCGAGTTGTAATATTTATATATATTTTCTAGTAGTAGTAATAAGGCTGAGTGTGACACACAACCTCCGGGTTAGAACCCCGTTCTCTAATCTCCCTTTCCTGCATCGTAGGATATGCGGCCTGGAGGAGAGGCCCTTGTAGTGCTAAGAACAACTGTCTTTGAGCGAACTGGCATGCTCGTATTTGACTAGAAACGAATTTGGTCATCCTGTTGGAGTCATCCAACAAACTCGCATTGAAACATAACGTCCCAAAATCTCGTTCTAGACTCTCCAGGTTTTTTCGAGATGTCTTACTCGTATAAGAACTCAAATCGAACGCGTCCTTCCATCTCGGGTCAAGAAATGCAAGAACGTTTTCATGAGATTTTATAATGACAATATCATAATCATAATATTGACGTTCATTTTTGCCATCTAAGTAATCTAGTCTTTTCGGTTTTGATTCAATTTTGTTTTTCAAAAAGCTTTGACAATTGAATTATCAATTTTAAAGTAAACTTTTTATCCGGTAAAAATAGTGAAGAATTCCTTCCGTTGATATGCCATTGATTTGCCTCATTGTGCAGTAAATAAAACGTTGCAATTTTCGCATGGTACATTGCCATTTGGTGTGGCTTTCGTAAGAATCGCGCCCACCAATAACCACCGGCATCTATATATAGAAACAGTTCATCCTAACCCTGTGGAATAGCAAGTTTCGAAAGCTTTTTACAAACTTCCTTGAGCTGTTTTATCCCTACTTGATGTTCATCTTCCCATTTGAAAATAGCATCCTTTTTTAGTAATGGGCTAAACACCTTCTTGTAATGCGTCAAATTGTTTATGAACATTCCTAAAAAATTAACAACTCCAAGAAAACTCGAGTTGTTTCTTGTCTTTAAGAACATCTGGAAATCCTTGTATCTTCTCCACAATGTGGCTCTATAGAATAATTCCAAGTTCATCAATTTCAATTCCGAGGAATTCAATCTGTCTTGTAGCTATCACTACCTTCTTCTCTGAAAGCACTAATCCTTCTTTATGGCAGACATCCGAAAACATCTCCAAATGTTTGAGATGCTCCTTGATATTCTTTCATGCAATAAGAATATCATCGATGTATACAAACAAGAAGTGAAATAATCTTTAAAGAGATGATCTATTTTCCTTTAATATATCTTGGGTGCGTTAGCCAATCCCATAGGCATCACATTCCAACTATAATATCCTTGTGGTATGGAAATGGTGTGAACTTCTTACTTTGTTCCTCTATCTTAACTGGTAAAATCCGGACTTGCAATCGAACTTTGAGAATATCATGGCTCCTTTAATACGATTAACCAAATGTTCTACGATTGGGATATAGTATCTGTCAAACTACATAATATTATTAATCCTCTTGTAATTAATAACAAGTCTTGGCATTCCTATTTTGATCTCCCCATGATTCGTCACTAAAAATCCTTGACTATCTTTTGTATAGAGAAACTCCTGGTGAAATCAACATAAGGTCAAGATGTTCCTTAAGTATTTTCTCGCATATCGTCACAATCCTGCTTTGGTTCATAAATATGGTTTCAACCTCACGAACTCATATTCTTTCCTAGTTTGACCTTTAAGGATGCTTTGAGCTCTTTGTTCCCACCATGCCAAAAGATATTCATTGTAGTTCCTTTGGATCTTCTTCTTGACATCCTCGAGTGATATTTGTTCTTCTATGGTAATATCACTCTGTTGATTCTCCATTAGGCTCATCATAAATTTCGCAATAGCCTCTGGAGGTACTCGTTCTTTTCCTTGTATTCTGAATGAATACAAGTTATTATCACATTCTTTTGTATCTTTCTGTGTCGAACCATATTGTCGAAAGGATAATAATGTGTCACCAAATTTTCTTTTATCTGCCATCATTAGGTTTCGAAGTTTTGCTTCAACACCATGCTTGCTGCGAAAATTGATAGGCGTTTTTCTGTAGAATGCTTCTCGCAGTCTCTGGACAATAATCTTATGATCACATAATGTTGTGAAAATAAGTTTACTTGTCTCATTTTCCTGTGTAAATCACTTGAATGTTTGTAGGAAATTGTTTCCTAGCAAAACATCTGCTCTTGTATCATGGAAATAGATTGGTGGCGTGTTTACTTTATACCATGGGGTACCGTCTGCGCGCCCCATCATGAATTCTGCTTGTTTAATTCCTTGATTAAGGATAAGAATCCTTTTAGAGAAATCCCTTCCTGCAATAGCTGGAAAAACTCCAATTTCTTTAGGAAAAACATCTGACTTTTGCAATACATATTCCGACACCTGAATCAATATAGCGGCAAAATACATGGCCTTGTATTCCATATAACATTCTGATAGATATGTATATGGAGAATGGGCTAGTGGTCATCCGATTTTGTGTCTTTTATCATCCATTATGAACTCCACTCCATCTTGTAATCTTCCTCAAGGTTTATTTCGTTAAGAAATTCAATACCCAGGATTAATTGCTCGGAGATTTTTCATGTTGTTCATGTGATACTCAACTCAATTTCACCCATTTTTAGGTTTCCTTGATACCTTCCAACTATAGGTTGTTGGAGATAATATAGAACATCACAAAGAAAAATATTATCATTTTGAGTGATGTCAAATATTACTTCAACTTCTCTCTATCCTTACGGACATTTCGGCTCTCCTTTTTTTTTTGGACACATTTGGGATTCATTAAAGCGTACTCGGTCTTTTTTTCTTCCTAACGACTTCGCTTATCATTCGTCTTGTTGGAAAGATATCTACTTGGCTCAACTCTAAGTCTTAGATTTTTGTTGAAGGCTGGTTGATCTTGAATTTTCATATCAATCTCTCGTTGGAGACTTAATAAGTTCTCGTAGAACCACCTGGTAAAGTCCTCAAAGATTCTCGGGACTTCAATAAATTCCTTTCTTAAGATTACTTTTGAATGATGTGTATTTGAGAGAGCATAGAAAATCTTGTATGTGATCGATTAAGGTCTATTTTTCTTTCATCAAATCGACCTTTTGAAATCTTGATGAAGGGTTAGAACTCGTTAAAATATCGATCTCCCAAATTGTTTGCAATTCTAGGATAGGCATTAAATGCCAATTTTCCTGCCTACAAATTTTCTATAACCTCCAAGGCATGAATCTATGAGATTTGAGATTCGTTTGTCAAAGATAGCAAGATCGAGGGGCGAATCAATTCTTTCCTTGAATTACGCCTTAATAATAACTCTTATGGCTCGATATGAATCCATGGGAGTGTATTTGCAACTTATCTCTTAACTCTAGTTTTGATCTCTTGAACTTCTCGATGAGGACCAATTGCATCTTGATCGGGTTACCGATAATCTCCATCGAAATGGCAAATTCTTCGGTAGTTACCCCTATGGATAATTTGTTATTTTTTGTTACGAAACCCCATCTTATCCAAAGATTGCGATAATAAAACCATCTTATATCCGAAGATTTGGATCTTCTTTCATAATCCTCATCGTAGTCATAGTTTGGGAGAAGAATCACGATATATCCTCCATAACCGTCAAATTTGAAAAATTTCTTCTTCACTTTGATTATGAACTAGATTCACTTCCATCATTAGAATATATATGTTCTTCATAATGACTTTCATCCGAGGGTAGATCCTCAAATTGATACACCTGGATTAAATCTTGATAATAGATGACTTCTTTGAACTCGGTGTAGCTTCAATGTCTCGATTCCTGGTTTTTGATTTTACGGGCAATTAGTTGAGATATGCCTTCTTGCTCCGTACATCCAACAATTACAATCTTTAAAACTTTAATTAGCTCTGGTGTGAGCTCGTCTGAAAGTTCTTCTTCCTGAGGTCCTCGCCGGTACTATGTTGATTAGAACCCGATGAAGAGGATCTACTCCTGCTCGGCGTTGGTCTTTGCCCTGATTTATAACTTATGGCCTTTCGTTTTGACCAAAACCTTCTAGGTCTCCATGAAGACCTACTCTTTTTGCTTTGCTGCTACTTCTGTAGTTGTATGGATGGCTTTTCAGCTACTTTTTCTTATGACTCTGTGGTTGACCTCCCACAACTGTTGGGATGTCATCATTTTCGCAACATAGATGAACTTTTTTATTTATTCCTCTCAATCTCTTATAATTTCTGTAAAGTAATGCTTGGCGGCACCATTTTGATAGCTTGTCCTTCAGGACATACATTCTTCTGGCCACCGTATCTAGGTCATATGCAGCCTTGTATTCCCTAATAAGCATTTCTCTCTAGGGACTTGGTATCTTCGCAAAGAAAAACTACAAAGCTTCTCTATCTTCCACAATGGACTTCCATTGGTACTCGGTGAACAACTTAATATATTCGTCAATATGATAAATATCATGTAAGTCAAGGCAGTAGAGGGCTTGTTTGTATCTTTTCCTTTTCTCTTGTTCCAATCCTCAAAAAATAGCATGTGCCGAGAGAATGGATTTTGATAAATTTGCCATATTATCAACGATTCCTTTCAATGACTCCCGGTAACAGGGCTTCTCATTTCGATCCGTCATATCCCATGCGATTTTTACGGATCCTTCAAGACTCATCTCAAGGAGTAGGATGAATCCTTTTTTGTAAGATCAAATGTTCCTATTTCAATCCGCATAGTCGATGCCCAATCGTCGATAAGGACTTCTTCATTCTTAAAACCTGAAATATCTAGATTTAACATTGATCCATATGGATGTATAGGATCAAATTGGGATTTTCCATAAGGCGTATTATATAAATTTGGCCTTTTGGAACATTGTTGAGTTCTGAAACAATAGGATCTCCTCTTGTAGTAAAATCTCTAGCGTGTGGCATTGGTTCATCCACATGGTGTGAACCAAGACTTTCTATTACGTTGGGATCAATTGGTGGTGGTGGAGGTGGTATTTGATGTTGGTCACGAGTAACCAAAGCCGATCCATCTCCGTGTTCATCTTTATATCTACAATTCCTAATCCCTGCGAAGGATTCTACAAGGTCATGCGGATCTTTAAGATTAATCTTTTCTACATCCATCACTTTTTTAGTTTATGACAAATTTTCCTTTGATGATAGCAAGGAGCGTTTTCATCGTCTATCATCGTCGTACAACTTCGGTTAGTTTCCCATTTTGTTGTAAATAGGGTACCGTTTAGAAATCAATACGTTTCTTTTTCCAAATGAACTTGGTTTGTCCTCCAAAATTTGACGATATCTCTGTAGGGTATACATCTTGGACAATTGTCCAAATCCATTTTCTTGGACAAAATTCTCTTTACCAATTGTTAATTACATAAATATAACAAATATAACTTAAAGTTCTTAATAAACTGGACTCGATAACATTTTAGTCATAGCACTTAGCCAAATAAGCCATTTGTGTTAGGAAGGGTTGTTAATACCCGAGCCTTTCACTACTCGCTAGACCAATATAGTTCATGCATTTTATGATATTTGCATTTATATCAATACTTCATAACGCACAATATAATTTCTTATTGCATTTTAATAAGTGATTTTTTAGCTATCACGTGATATTAGTTTTTCAAAGATTCATGAAATTCGATTGGTCAATCGTGCAATCGATGTAGGAGGATCTAGGTGTCGACCGCCAGGTATTGCAAGTCGACACATGGTATCATTAGAAATATAGATCCGGAAGTGAAATGCGGCATCGTGTTAATCGGAGAGCGGGATATAGTTTGTGAATATATATTAAAGAAAGAACAAATATAATACTAATAATAATATAGTGCGATATAGATATATATATAGAGAGAGAGTTGTATATATTTAATATGTTGTAGTTAGTATATATATACATATATAGATATATACTGATAGATATCCTATTATATATATGTATGTGATATGTAAAACAACTCATATGTATAATTATATAATAATATCACTAATGCATATCTAATCAATTAACGTGCATGAGCAGACAAGTGATAACTATTAGGCTCATACACGTATAGTTAGTTAATTATATTATATACGAATGATATTTTAAATTACAATACAACAATTAATCTACATATATGTGTGCTAGAATACACTTGCTTGTGTATTCGGTAACCGCCTTAGGTATTGATGGAATATATTTATAGGCACTTCATCATTCTTAATTAAAACACAAAAACAAAAGCACACACCTAGTTTTAGTGTTCTGTTCGTCAATAAGGGTATTCATGAAGCAAGCATCTTAACGCCGAACAACTTTTTGGAGGTAATAGTTTATAGCTTGTGATTAATTGAAATTTTACAGGCTTCGAACAAGGGAGCTTAGATTAATGAATTTAACAAAGTTATTAACACTCAAGTCAGGGTGCAGAGCTTTGTTTTTTTAAGCTCATGGGCTCAGCAATTTGATTTATAGAGAAAGTCATATAAGAATTAAAGAAATATAAAGTCTTGGGATTCAGGATTTTGAATGAATTAACTTATTTCCATCTTTTTCATAAATGTAAAGAACTTAGAATCTCTTAGCATGAATTCAACGGGAAAATCTGGAGGAGTGAGTACCAAGTAGTATCAAATCCTCATAAAGTACTTTGTTGAAATATATATATATATATATATATATATATATATCTAATCAGGTTGTTAATCAAATTAATAGGTATATTTTAGAGTTCTTTTATCCATAGTTAAATTTATCCAGTGAAGCAATAATTTGTAAAACTTGCGGTCATTACAGTAACTTTAATTATGGCATCTTAGAAATTAATACCTTGTATCATTATAGCTTATTCACACCGAGATTTGGACAATAACAATCAATGAAATTGTAGTAAATCGCAAGGCATCCGAGGTAAGTAAAAATCTATCGCAATCGTAATGCATGAACATAGTAATATTGTTTGAACGATTGTATTATATTATACATGTTGTGGTATCTTGTTGAAGACACGTGGATATTATATGTTGCACAATTAGATTGTATGATGTTGCAATATCTTTGCTTTCGGTGAGCCATTGAACATGTCATTCACAACATTTGCATGTGCATTTCATATTACAAGAGAATGTCCTCCGCATGCACGAAAATATTTTCATAAAGAAAACGGATGTTTGTTGACCACTGCTAGTGCACCGAGGCATCCGGGCATGGCTATGATATATGTTAGGTATAGCAAGTGGGATACTTCCTGGTGAACAGAGGGCTAGATAGGAGATGAGTTCTTGGTGGGTCACATGAGGATGGTCCATTTGTGAGTACCTATGTATGGCCTTGCGGGGTGGGATACTTCTTGGCGGACACAAGGACGCAAGTAGGGGACCCAGGTTGGGCAGCGGGAGGATGGTCCACACGTAGATCCATAATGATATTATTGGCCATTTGATTATTGATGTGTGCGAGCTCTTTTTACGGTGCATAGTAGTTGGGTCGGGGGCCCAAATGAAAGAAAATGATTTAAGAAAATTATTTTGATTCATGGATTTTACATGTTAGCATTACATGTTGGAAAAACATCATTATTCTTTGGACATGCATGATTTTTACTTGCCGAGCTTTAGCTCATGCGTTCATGCATTGCGGTGAGCATAGGAATGCCTCGAGCTTTTGGCTTCATCGTGCGATCTTGGAGCTCCTTCAGGTTTTGAGGATCATGGATATGGATGACGACTGTTGGGCTATGTTGATGGGTCGCTTTTCCCTTTTTGGTCTGTATTATATTTTGGTTTAAGGTTATACCCTCTTTTAAAAACTCTTATGTAAACATGTACATGTAAATAGTTGGGTGATGTGGGATATGTGTTTGGTCACATGCATGTCTGTTGTGTTTAATAACGGGGTTTGTTACCTCTTTTCTTGTGGATATGGGTTGTCATTTTCTTACAAGTAAAGTGATCTTGCTTGTTCGTTGTTAAAATGTCACGAGAAAAAAAAATGTACAGGTATATAAGGTTGCGTTGTCAAATTTCACTTTTCATATTGCTTAGTAATGTAGTAGTTGGGGTGGGCGTCAGAGTGCTATCGTAACTCGATTACATGGGTTCCGTAGACTATCCATGTACGTGAACTCTAAACTTGTGGAGTACAACAATGTCGATAAGTTTTACTTTATTGTCGATGCATCTTATGTTTCATGAAATTATAGTAGCCATGTGTTATTAGGTTATCCTAAGACAAGTGTTTGATCATGGTGAGAACTAGAGGTGAGAGTAGTAGTGGGGACAGAAATCAAGGAGGGGAGACACCTATACCAATGGGTGATCAAGATAATGTTATAAATCGACTTACGGAGCTCATCCGGCGACAATCGAACAAATTCAACAACTCATCCATCGAGAGAGATATATTTGGAGAACAAAGAGCGAAATGAACCAACCACGCCAAAGGGCGAGATCAAATAGAGATAGTGGGAGAAAGGTTCCGAAAGCTAAACCCCCCAACTTTTGAAGATACATCAGATCCCACAGAGGCAGAAGATTGGCTGAGGACTTTAGATAACATGTTTCAATACAGTAGGGTCCCAGAAGGAGAAAAAGTAATGTGTGCTTCATTCATGCTTCGTGGGAGTGCAGGACATTGGTGGGATACGATGGGGAGCATAGAAGATGTTACGACAATGACCTGGGAAAGATTTAAAGAACTATTCCAAAACAAGTACTTCACGGCTCCTGTTCGTGTAATGAAGATGAACGAGTTCATACAACTACATCGGGGAACTATGATCGGGGACTATATTCGCAAATTTGAAGAATTGTCCAGGTTTCCCACTCATATGGTTAGCATCGACGCACTAAAAATAGAAAGATTCCTTGAAGGGTGAGGCGAATCGTATAGAGATGTCGGCATGGCAGAATTGGGAATAACCTACTCACAAAGTTCGAGAGAGCACCTTTGGTGGTGAGAACAAGCTGAATTAAGGATTTTTCGTGCCCGGGAAGCTAGACGTCAATTCAAATAGGGACACGGACAGAGATGGGTTGAAGCCCGAAGAAGAGAGTTTTCCAAGTTCAAGAAAGAAGAAGAGACCTAACTTTCAACCACGCCAACGACAACAACAATGGGAACAAATTAAGCGCCAAAGAGCGATCGGGGTAAGACACCTATACCCTATGTGCAAGACTCAACATCTCGGGAAGTTGCATGGTCGATACCAAAAGATGTTTTACGTGTGGGATGCCAGGACATTTTTCTAGTGCGTGTCCAAATAGGTGAACCCTACAGACAAAACAATGTGCCGGCCCGGAGCATTTACTATCACGAGAGAAGAGCAGAGGCGAACCCATCGGTGGTTACGGGTAAACTTCTTATCTTTGACACCCCAACATTCGTACTATTTGATTCGAGAGCGTCACATTCATTTGCATTCACCGAGTATGTGAGGAGACTGGGTAGGACACACGATGTAGTCAAGTGGGTTACAATGTAACAATTCCTCGGGAGATTCTAAACAAACAAATCAAATTTTGAAAGCTTGTGCTATTCCAATCGAAAATAGAGAACTTTATGCTTGTGTTAGCCATGAAAGACTACGATATCATTTTGGGTATGGATTGGTTATCAAAGTATGGCGCTACAATCGATTGTCGAAAAAGACAGAAACCTTTCGACCTCGGGGAAGAGCCATTCACCTTCGTTGGAATCACGTCACGTTTTAGATTTCCAATGATATTAGCATTAAAAGCACAACGTTCATGGACACCGGCCGTGAAGGATACCTAGTAAGTGTCATGAGCATCGATGAACAACACCAACCAACTCTTGATGAAGTTCCAATAGTGAGAGAGTATTAGATGTATTTTCGGATGATCTTCCTGGATTACCACCTTATCGCGAGATCGAGTTTGTTATTGACCTAATTCCGGAACGTCTCCAATCTCTAAAGCCCCATATTGTATGGCCCCATTGGAACCCAGAAAGAACTAAAGACACAATTGCAGGAGTTGTTAGATAAAGGCTTCATTAGACCTAGCTTCTCGCCATGGGGTGCGTCCTATTCGTCGTGTGAAAGAAGGATGGTACGATGAGATTGTGTATCGACTACACGAGAATTGAACAAAGTCACAATTAGGAATAAATACACGCTACCTTGAATCGACAATTTGTTCGAGCAACTTCAAGGTGCAAAGAAGATTTTCAAGATCGACTTGCGATCGGGTACCATCAATGAAAATAAAAGAAGATGATATACCCGAAGACATGACCTTCAAAGACGAGGTATGGACACTATGAATTTTTGGTGATGCTATTTGGGTTGTGAATGCCCCTTTTGCTTTCATGGACTTGATGAATCGGGTATTTAGAGACTTTCTAGATAAATTCGTTATTGTGTTTATTGATGACATCTTGATTTACTCTAGAAGCGAAAGAGGAGCACAAAGTGAAGCAGTTGAGAATAATATTAGAGGTCTTGAAAGAAAAGCAATTATATGCTAAATTCATGAAATGTGAATTTTGGTTAGAGCGAGTAGTATTCTTGGGACATGTTGTGTCCGGAGCGGGAATCTCGGTTGATCCAAGTAAAGTAGAAGCTATCAACAATTGGCCACAACCTACAAATCCTTGAAACGTAGTTTTAAGGTTTAGCCTAGCTATTATCGTCGGTTTGTGGAAGGATTCTCTAAGATTGCTTCGCTTTAACGCATTGACCGAGAAAAAGTGTCGCATTCAAATGGACGCACTTTTTGGGAGACAACCCAAGCATTTTGCGGCTTTTGAAAAAAAAAAAACACATTGCGTGAGGTTGCATGTGTGCATGTGTGTGGTGTGTTATGTGCATGATAGTTCTTTTTATTTTTAGTCTATATTTTGTGTCTTATTCCCCCTTCACTTGGTTTTTGGCATTGACGTATCACATTATCACCTTAGCCGTTTGCCGATTATAGCACCTTCCAGGGGCGTTTCTCTTTTCCTCTCTTTTACATTCCTTACAAACTGCGGCCATTGCTTGGTTTAAGTGTGGGGGAGAAATTATCGTTGTATATGTGTTATGGTTGCAAGTGGTTGGGTATCACTAGCTTTATGATTGTTACAAGCTTTGTATTTGGTGGAAAGCTTACATGAAATATATGCCAAAACTTGAATTTTGATTATGAAATTACACCTGTGAACTTGATACGTAGGATTTGGCTAGGCTTGTGAATCGATCTTAGTGCTAGACAAATGAGGCAAAGGGTTATACCGTAGTCAGGTTGTGGGGATTGAATTGCGATGTTTTATTGGTGTGAATTAAGTTGAAACCCTATTTTACTTATTGTGCGTACACAAGATTGTTAAGCTATGAAAAACAAAATTGATAAAAAAATTGAAACAAAAGAAAAGAAATAAAAAACTTGAACAATTGAGATTATACTCCTCTAGTTATTGTTGCTTAGTAACTAGGAGCATTCATGAGCTACATGTTTGTCTTTTATGTAAAACGGAGGTACAAACATGAGTATGAGAAGTCACCCTAGGAGCCTTAAGAGAAAATCCAAAGATTACATTTAGTGGAAGACATCTCAAAATTTCTAGAGGAAAAAAACATTAAAAAGAAAAAAATAGAGAAAAAGAGATAAAAAATAGAAGAAAAAGTAAAAAGAAAGGAACAATAATTTTTTTTTTGCTAGCGATTGAGTGGGATGTTGTGTGAAAGGGGATTGCAACTTGTGAATGGATTTTAAACTTAGTAAGGATGGTGAACACCTTTGTTAACTTTTAACCTTAGTCGAGAGAGTTCATTGTGGAGATTGGGGATCGATTCGAGTTAGATCGGAGGTAGATAGAACATGCGTTATGGATTAATTGGCTTCCAAATTGGATATGATATTTCTTGTTGGGTTTGAAGGCACAATTATTTGCTTGACGACAAACAAAAGGCTAAGTGTAGAGGAGTTGTTTTGCATATTTTTGTGTATGTTTTGTGTGATGATTTGTGTATATTATTCATGTATTTTATTAGCACGTTGCACGTTTATTTGTCTTATTATGTTATTTTGTTGATTTTATAGGTATTGGTCGAGCAAATAAGTTTTGGGGCAAGAAACATCAAAAATCCACTTCTAGCGTATTTGCAACAATGTTTGTATTTTGGACATAACTTTCCCATCCGAAATCTAGTGGACCGATTCTTGCACCATTAGATAGATAAGAGAGAGTTATGCAATGTCTATCTTATTATACTAAATTCAAAATTGGACATTTTTCGGTTAAAATCATGGGCAATTGGAGATAATGTGATGAAGTTAAGGAGTGACACATTATAGTATTTTCGCCATAACTCTCTCTAGAAAATTGATATTGAGGTCATTCAAGCGATTATGGAAAGGGAAGAGATAGAATAATAATTTATAAGGACTCGAGATCAATTTTCATTGTTTTGAGGTCACATGGGCATGCGCTTCTCGGCGGCGAGGTTTGCGATCACGCGTGCGAGAAGGCGTCGTCGTCGTCGAGTCACTTTTCAAAGAAGTTAAGCGATTTTCTTCTCTTTTGGGCTCTTCCACCTTGTACAGAATTCTAGGCTTGTAAATAAGACTTGGAGAGCCCATATTTTCATACACTTTTATTATTTAGTACTTCTAAACCTTTGTTTTCATTGTTTTCTCTCACAACATACATTGGTGATTACTTATTTTCCATCGGAGATATTTTGGAGCTAGATCAAAGCGTATTATTCTTCGTCTTCTCTATATTGTTCATTTTTGTGGTGATTGTTATTATTACATGATGATGTTTATGATTACATTCTTCCTTTCAATTGCATTGATGAATCCATCTATAAGCATGAACCAACTTCTTTGTTCTATGATTAAGATGAATTAATTCGGATGAACAAAAATGAGTATTGATTGATTGATTATACATTGCCTAATTGGATTGATTTATTTTATAATTAATTATCGATCAACTTTGATTATCTTGAGGGAATAATTAAGATCGAGAGATGAGATTATTGCTTGACTAAATTCAGTTAGGAGGTTAGATATGAATCAACAACGTATTATCTAACTTGGTAAATAAATTGAATGAATTAGAACTAACAATACTTAATCTGTGAATTCTAAAGTTATCAAATCTAGGCTTAGTTTATATCTGTTTTTTTAATTGTCAATCACATGGTCAATTTATTGGTATTATGGTTGTGAGTTTGATAAGATGATTAGAAATCCTAGACGCTTTCTCCATACATTTTCAAAAGAGTTTAATTGTGCCTAAGTTTTATTTGTTCGTTACTTGTTTTTTCTTTAGTTAAAAACCACAAATGTAGTTAGAGTGTTTAGATTTATTTTCTGTCTTTTGTGAAACACAATTACTATTTTCTGATAAGTCCTCCGTGAAAGACGACTTTGGTTAAGTTGTCGCCCTACAATGATATCCTGCTCTTGCGAGCATCGTTAGACTTTTATAGGTGTTTAGCGGTTAAACATTTAGTATACTTAGAACTATCTTAATAAATTTACTTTGTAATTATGTATTTAATCTTTCTTGAATCATTTTGATTTATTATATTTAGTAGTCGTGTACTTTGTTAGTACTAGTCTTGAAATGTACTTCAATATTGATTTATATATATATATATTTTGAAATATGGCATATTCCTTTTTTCTTTTTTGAAATGTAAGTATGGCATATTCTAAGAAAGTTAAAGTTTGTTTAGGGGTTGAATAATTTGTTTTTCCTATAAGAGGTTAGGTTTTTCAAAATCTTTCTTGTCATTTTAGATGTGTGGTCCATAATTAAGCATCTAACAAATAAGGGAAAAATTTGTATGAGATGGTCTCATAGATTATATCAATGAGACGAGTCCTATATATAAATAGAATTTCAACCCAAACTCAAACTCATATAAGATTAACTTAACAAATAATGTTAAGTCGTTTTCCAAGAATATCAATTTAGAGTGTCTAAAGTATTTTCCAAATGTTGCTATTTTCGAGAGGTGATGCTTTCGGAGCTACTAATATATTATTGGTTGCGCTTAAAAGTGCTTCAATTTAGAGTGTGTTGGGAAATTTATTGTTTAGATTTTGATGAATGCCATGTAAAACTTAGAATAGGAAGTTGGCACCCCATTTTTGTTGTAAATCGCATTGTAATAAATATTTGGTCAAGTTGAGTTAAATCGACTATCCGAAACATGCAAGAAGACAATGGAGACTAGAAGGAAGACTCATTGCTGCAAGACAATTTGAGTATGGCAAAGAAGAGAAGACAAGAACTCGATCAAGGAGCAAGCGAGCTAAGATGCGGTGAGAGGAGTATCGTCAAGTCAACTCAAGATAAGCCAAGTCTCAAGTTGAAGTGATGAAGAGTCATCCAATGATTGAAGTCGACTCTAAGTCACCTGGGGAAAGCAAGGAAATGCGGTAAGTCGAGATAATCGAAAAAGATTCGTTACGAGAAATCAAGAGAATTACTTAAACAAGTAATATCTCCATGCTACCTTTCTCGTCGAAGTGCTCGTCGCGAAGCGTGCAAAAGGAATAAACCAATGGGAAGCACTACACCGTGTCAGAACTCTGAAAAGCTGAAGAACAATTCATACGAGGAAATGGCAATTCCAAGGACTGCAACAAGACAAGCCAACGACCACAAGTGACTTTCAAAAATAAGCCTATCTCTTCAACGGGCAGATTTTTGAAAGCTCACTATAAAAGGCTGAGGAATAACTCTGAGAATAAGACACGAAGGTTACCTTGACCATCTGAGAATTGAATACAAGCAAGAAAGAAACATTTTGTAACCTGAAATATTCTCAAGTTATTAAACGCTCAATCCTCAAGCCTACATTACGAAGAACATCAATCCAACACTCACCTGTGAAGGAAAGATAACTTCAATCGAGTTGAAGAGGAAATTTCAAGAATAAAGGGGTCTACATTCCACAAAGGATTGTAGGAAGGTTCAAGGTCGAACCAAGTCTTGAGCTTTTGGAGGGCTTCGTGATCAAATCCAAAGAGCTTGAGCAAGTGGGTTGTAGTAGCAAGGCCGCCTGTGAAGAAGGCGAGTCGCACGAGAAGCCGGTGAGTGATCAAGGCGTCTCAGATCGAGTCCCCTTATCAAGTCAGTTTGTGTGATCAAGACTTGCATATCCGGATCATTACCACTTTGTATATCTTGATCAATACCTAGTGGATTCCTCCGGGAGTTGGAGAAGAGAGGAGTAGAAGAATTACCCCATCTTGAACCTCTATAAAAACTTATCGTGTCATTTACATTTCAAAGACTTTAAATTCCTGCATCTTATTTGCTTAACTTTGTTGATAAATTTGCTATCTACTTGATAATCTCTAAGTACTAAATCAAGCTTTAAATCTCTGCTTAACCATAATTAAGGGTGTTAAGTCTTCAATGAAAACAAACCACGGTTGAGCTAATTCGGTCTTAACAATTTGAGTTATTCTATCAACAACTCAATCGAGTCATGTTGAGTGACTAACTCACCTTGATTAACTAAATTGGCTGTCCACCAAGGACACGGTGTGTAGTATCAACTCTTGTAATTTAAAAGGACTAAATCGAAAAGTTGGTAAGGTTTATTCAACCCCCACTTTCTAAACCTTACACTCAAACCCCTTGGGACCTACAAGTGGTATCGGAGCGGTTGGTTCATTGAGCCTTCCGCACAAGTTCTTGAACTAGATCTCCAAATTTTTCAAAGTCCGCTTTAGTACTTAAATTTTCAAAACTCCTTTTATCATTAAAAATTATCATGGAAGCAAATTTGACACGCATCCCTATGTTCACAATTGAAGAATTTGATGATTGGAAAATTCGTATGCGTGCTCATCTATCAAAGCATTACATGATGAGATGTGGATAGTGATAGAGGATGGGCCACTACAAATCTTAAAAGTGAACACGACTTTAAGAAGAGGCTGCGATTGAGGTGAAGAGGATGTTGCCCCTAGACCACTATGGTTGAAAAACCAAGAATGAATGGACAAATGATGACGAGAAAAGATACAACCTGGACAATGTAGCCAAGGACATCCTTTACAAAACCTTGGACAAAGCCATGTTCAATAAAGTCAAATCATGCAAAATGGCTAAAGAAATCGGGACAAGCTAACATTGATTTGTGAAGGCTCGAGCAAATCAAGGAAAATAAATTATCATGAGTCATTGTACAAAAAATTTGAGAATTTCAAAATGATCGCAGAGAAAACCTGGATCAACTGGATGCTCGGTTCACGTAAATCACCAACGAGCTATCTGCGCTTGCAAAAGAATATCCACGAAGGAAATGTGTATGAAGATCCAAAAAAGTCTCCAAATTTGAATGGGAAATGAAGGTCATGGCACTGAGACATTCCATGGACCTATCGAAGACCTCCAACCATGAACTATTCTCGGATCTCAAAGCCTACGAATTTGAGCCGAGAAGAAAAGATCGGAAGAGACAGGTTGTACCCAAAATAGTTTGCTCTAATTGTTAAGGATGGAAAGAGAGCCGAGGTCGTTAAGTCATTGATCCGGAAGAAATAGCCCACGATGGTTAAAGGTTCAACAAGTTCTTCAATAAGAACTACAAGAGAGGCAAGGCGAATCTTCCGGAAGACACTCGGCTCCCTCCAAGTCAAGAGAAGATAGGCCAACCAAGAGAACGGATCATCAAAAAGTGAATATCAAAGGGTGACAATCCAAGAATGGAAAGAGTGATCAAAAGGTTGAATATCTATCTTTGAACTGTAGGCAACCAGGTCACTATGCCATTGATCGCCCATATCCCGTAGTCAACAAATACAGGAATGAAGAAGAAAGAAAGGTCTTGAGAGAAAGAAGACAAGAAAAGAGAAAGGCAATGTTGGCTGCAGAGAATCCGAGTCAAAAGACATAGCTGAGTCGAGAGTAGTGAAGTCGACTACTCAAGTGACTCTGAAGAAGAAGCCCTGATCTGTTTGATGGCCAAGGAACAAGATCAACCCGACCAAGAAGATGAGGTACACTCTAACTCGCATTCTAGTGATAGTGATGTGACACACACACTTCATCACCCACTCGATCTTTATGATTCATTAGGCAAAATGATGAAAGATTTTGAACACATTAAATCCTCACACACACTACTAAATGAGGAAAACAGCCTACTAAGAGCAAAACTCACGGTGACTAAGGAGCCGAGTACTCTAAGTCAAATAGTCGATGAGAATAAAAGTTTAAAAATTTGAAAATGCCAAGCTAATAGCAAAAATAGCTGCCATAGAAAAGAGGAGAATGACCTCAAAAATGTGATTGCCTCATTCACTAAGGCATCTAAATCATTGGATGATCTTATTATGAGTCAAAGAGAATGTGGAGACAAGACAGGGCCTAGGATTTAATTCCTCTGTGCTATGTCAAACTCCAAAAATAATCTTGGAAAAAGGATCTTCAAGCAATGAAGAGTCTAAAAATCCAAAACTCCAAATGGTGCACACACATTCACTCCAAAGCACAATTACAAGTAAACGGCCTTGGTTATAAAGGAAAAGGAAAACTTGACCCTGTTGAGTGCGGCTGAAAGGACAGTGAGAAGAGATTGATCGAGTTCTTCAAAGAACTCCAAACGAAAAATACTCAGTAAAGAAGAAACAGAGCTACCAAAAACCCTTAAAATCTATAAAAGAAATACATATGATGGGAATGGTAGAAAATATCCAAGCCAAGCCGATTGGAATGATGTGAACTATGAGCATAGACTTATGGAATATAAGCCCAAATGGCAAAGGCCAGAACTCAAAGAAAGGCCATTCCAAAAGTATAAGAGCTTTCATCAAAGACACATATGCACCTAGGCACTACACTCGAGAGACACCACAATTACCCAAAGAAGGCGATTGCTAAAAACACATACACATGCATACGGACAAAAGAGCAATTTTGTATGAACCTAGAATCCCCAAGCAATTTGCCAATATTAATTGTGATTATGGCACGATAGATGGCAACCCCTTAGAGTCAAATCATTTGGCTATAAGTTGGTTGGATCATCTTACAATTCTAACCCCTCGGGACCAGACAAGTATGGGTACCTAAAATCAATTTCCTTGATTGCGGGTTCAAGGAAGCAGTGAGTGCCAAGGAACCTGGTACATGGATAGTGGCATTCCAGGACATATGATAGGAAACAAGAAAAATCTGTCAAAATTCAAGGAAGTTAAAGGAGCAAAAGTCATATTTGGAGGAAATGAAGCTCCGGTGAAATAAGAGGCATTGGATCCATCAAGAGGAACGAATCGAAATCACAAATGTTGCATATGTTGAAGGACTCAACTTCAACTTGCTAAGCATCGATCAACTCGTGACAAGGGCTATAATGTTGGATTTAACATGGGTATATGCCAAATCAAGGATCTTGAATCGAATGAAGTTGTGTTGCAAGGATGCGACAAAAGAACATGTATGTAGTAGATTGGTCAACCGCTACACCAAAGACTGTCTATTAGAAAAAGCACAATTTGAATCAAGTTGGCTATGGCACAAAAAGCTGAGTCACCTAAATTTCAAACGATTAACAAGCTTGCGTAGTAATCTTGTGGAAGGACTTCCGGACTCAAGTATACAAGAAGGAGAGTATATGTGACGCATGTCGAAGGGAAAACAGATCAAATCATCATTCAAAGAAAAGACCCGCCCATCTTCAACAAGAATATTACATCTGCTACATATGGATCTATTTGGCCCAAATGGAACCAAAGCTAGCATAAGTGGAAAGAAATACACCTTGGTGGTAGTAGATGACTACTCAAGATATATATGGACTATATTCATGTGTAAGAAGAAAGAAACTCTACAGAAACTACCACGGTGATGAAGAAAATTCAAAATGAAAAGAGCAAACCATTATCAAAATAAGATCGACATGAGGAATCGAGTTTGTCAATTGGATAATAACTCGATTGTATTGAAAATGGCATTGGTCATGAATTATCTCGAGCAAGGACTCCCAATGAGAATGGAGTTGCGGGGAAGAAGGAATAGAACTCCCAAAGAAGCGGCAAGGACCATGTTAGTTAATGGCGGGGTTACCAAAAAGATTTTGGTCAAGCAATCAACACGACTTGCTACACTCAAAAAGGATGTATGATAAATGACGGTGACAAAGACTCCTATGAGATTTGGACAGGAGAAAACCAAATGTTGCATATTTTAGAATATTTGGATGCAAATGCTTTATCCATAACAATGGCAAAGACAATCTAAAAGCTTTCGATGCTAAAAGTCGATGAAGGTATCTTCTTGGGATACTCAAACAAAGCAAAGCCTACTGAGTACTCAACAAAAGGACTATGGTTGCGAGAGAATCCATTCATGTGGTATTCGATGAGCCAAATGTAAATGGAGAAGATATTGAAGAGTCGGTGATAAAATGAATCCAAACATACTGAGAAAAGTCCCTATCTTCAAGTTTGGAATTATAAACTCGAGATGAAGATGAGATAGCCGAGTCTCATAAAATCTTTGGAAAATTTGCAGCTAAGTGATTGAGAGAGAGCCGATCAAAGCAACACAACTGCTAGACGATGAATCCACCAACTTACTTCAACTTGATGTAAGATGGTGAAAGACCATCCACCGAACATGTCATTGGAGATATAAGACAAGGTGTCAAAACAAGATCGAACTCAACAATAAGCTATGTTCACATGCTTTATCTCACAAATAGAGCCTAAAGATGTGTTACAAGCATTGGATGACACACATTGGATTCAAGCTATGCAAGAAGAGTGAATCGGTTTGAAAGAAATAAAGTATGGGAATTAGTTCAAAGACCCACCCATCAAAATGTTATTGGTACTAAATGGGTGTTCGAAACAAGATGAACGAGGAGGGTTCGTGGTAAGAAACAAAGCAAGACTAGTAGCCAAAGGATATTGCCAAGAAGAAGGAATAGATTTTGATGAAACATTTGCTCCTATAGCAAGATTGGAAGCTATAAGGATGTTTCTTGCCTATGCACTCACAAGAATTTTATTGTATATCGATGGATGTAAAAAGTGCATTCCTAAATGGTTTATTAGAAGAAGAAGTGTATGTTGAACAACCTCCAGGATTTGAGCGAGAAGACTCTTGGAGATAAGGTATACAAACTCAAGAAAGCTCTATATGGATTGAAACGGGCACCCGAGCATGGTATGATACTTTGTCACAATTCCTAATCGAGAATGGATTCACAAAAGGAAAAGTAGATAGAACACTTTTTGAGTTCAAGACAAGAAAGAGTATCTTTGCTTGTTCAAATATATGTGGATGACATCATTTTTGGATCCACAAACAAAGAGCTATGTGAAAATTTTTCAAACCTCATGCAAAGCAAATTTGAAATGAGCATGATGGGAGAGTTGACATTCTTCCTTGGACTCCAAGTAAAACAGCTGAAGGATGGAACCTTCATAAGTCAAACAAAATACACCAGAGATTTAATGAAGAAATTTGGTATGGAGGAGAAGTCTTCTGTGAAAATACCAATGAATACATCAGTCAAAATGGACATGGATGCAGATGGCAAGCCTGTAGATCAAACAAGATATAGAGCACTTATTGGATCATTGCTCTATCTCACACAAGCAGCCGGACATCACCTTTTCTTTGTAGGTGTATGTGCAAGATTTCAATCTGCTCCAAAAGAGAGTCACATGAGCGGCTAAGAGAATCTTGAGATACTTGAAAGGAAGCAAGAAGTTGGCCTATGGTATCCAAAGGAAGGTGGATTCAAGCTAATTGGCTACTCAGGCTCGACTATCTTTGGATGCAGAGTTGACAGGAAAAGCACCTCGGTACATGTCAAATGCTTGAAACAGCTGATTTCTGGTTTAGCAAGAAGCAAAATTCAATAGCCACCTCTACAGTGAAGCGAGAATACATAGTCAGGGCAAAGAAGCATTGTGCCCAAGTCCTATGGATGAGACAAAGGTGAGAGACTATGAAGTTGAAGAAAAGGAAATTCCAATCATGTGTGATAACACAAGTGCAATTTCAATCACTCGAGAATCTGTGTTGCACTCAAGAACAAAGCATATCGATGTCGATATCACTTCATAAGAGATCATGTTGAAAATAAGGACATCATATTGGAATATATCTCAACCGATAAACAGTTGGTGACATATTCACAAAACCATTATGTGAGTCAAGATTTGAAGAACTCAAGCATGAGTTAGGGTTAATCGGTGAGCCGAAATGACACTCGAGAAGACTCAAACAAAAGAGATGGAACACAAAAAGAGAAAAATTTGAATTCTCAAAATTAGCTAAATGAATCGGCCATGTCGGAGAGACAGCTATACCGAATTAGGACAAACAGTCATCGAGAGAACGTGACGAGTAAGAGTTAAATTAGCTAAGGGATGTTTGAGTCATTTATGAGCAAAGTGACAAAAACGCGATCGTTTTTACTAAGCGGGAATGTTTTTAAGAATGACGTCAAAGATAATGATGATGTGTACAGACAAAAAGTCGCATACCAAGCTTATGATTGGATATAAATGCTGCCGCATTAAATTCGAGACATTAAATGCTAATCGGCGTGCAAAATCTAAGCCGTTGATTTCGATCACATTTCAAAAACCACCCGCACGTCCTTTCAGAAACCATACTTAACTCATTTTCGTCTCTTTTTCTCTCACATATTACCAAAACGGTTCATTTCTATCTCAGAAGCAAAGGCAAAACTCTCTCAAAACCCTATCAGTATTCAAATCAATTTCTAAGTTTCTTTTCGGTGAAATCCTGAAAAATGGCATCAACCTATGATTTTGTCAAGCTAGGAAAGCAAATCCACACAGTCGGTCGAGTGGATTTCGAGGGCATGGTCAAACAGGGTCCGATGACGCCTCTTAAAGAAAATCGCCAAAAGCTCGAAACGTCCGGTGAAACCATTTTCGACGATGGAGTTTTCGATGACCTATGTGGAAGAGGTCGCACGGTTCTACGTGAACGCGAGATTCACGATGAAGGGATAAAGTCATCATTCACGGAAAGAAGTTCACCATCTCCTAAGGATTTGGTGAACACCGCTCACTACCAACGGAAGGAGCATCGAAATCAACGGCGATGTAGACTGTTCTTGCTGGAGGGAATTAGCCAAATCCGACTATCTTTGATAAAATAGTCTACACAAAGAAACAAGAGGCTATTGAAGGAGGATTACCACAAGTGTTGGACATAGTTGCCAAATGCATAGACATCAAATTTGGCGACTTTGACCAATCGTCAAAAGCAAAGTTGATCGTAATGGCTGCGATCATTGAAGAAATGAAAACAAATCAAGGCCGAGTTTGTCTCACTGCAGACTATGCCGAATGTAGGGAACAAATCCTTCAAGGAAGATGGTGCATTTGGAGGATCCCTAGGATATGGCTTGGTGATTGGCGGGTGATAGAGGTGAAAGGAGTCCTCTTAGACATGGAAAGGCGTTCCATGTAAACAAGAGGATGTTCAGATCAAACCTCTCGGGCGCACGAAGAGAGCCTACGCCAAGAGAGCCGACACGAGTGAGGGGAATCGGTGACCCCTGAAGATACAAATTGTTTCTCTCCACCAAAGAAGAAAGTTGCCCCCTGCAGCCGCTAAGAGAATCCCGCCCGTTTTGCTAAGAAAGACCGCCGCTCCCGCAAAGAAAGAAAAACAAACCTTTTGCCCTCGCCGCAGCTCGAGTCACTGCCCCCCGCAGCCGTGTCTCCTACCCAGCAGTTAGCGGCGGTCGAGAAGGACTCTCAACTACCTTCTCCGATCGTCAAAAAGAGGAGAATCGATAAGCCAAGATGGGCTCCTCGTAAGAAAAAACACCAAAGACGCCCCCCCGCCAAGACTGGAAGAAACTCTCTCTAAACCGCAGGTCTCTCGGTACAAACTAGGAGACGAAGAAGAATCATCAAGCACTCCGAGCTTGAGAAACCGGTGAGTCGCCCACTCAATTTGGAGCAGATATCGGAGACTGGCCGGAGAAGTAGAGTCTCCGGATATTATAGATGAAACAGCCTAAGTCTCTTGAAGGCGATCGTGACAGAGGCAAATTGAAGACACAAACTGTAGTGATGTGATGATCCTATCCCCACCTTACCCGGACATCCAAAATCGAAATGCGAGAGTGGAGGAAGTGGAAATTGAGTCGATCAAGGAACAGTTCCAACGGCTGAATTTATAGAAGAGGAAGAGGAATCTATTTGAACTTCCTCGACCGACCTCTGTGATCAAAGATGGATGAAGAAAGCGCAAAGATATCTTGCGAGATCTTCAAGGATAAGGAGAAGGAGAAATAGGCGAGAGGAAGGCGAGGCACGTGAGAAGGCCAATATCCGCCCCTATCACCGCACCATAGAACACACACATCATCTCCTTGATGTCTTATCGATGATGATGAGGATCGGACCCTGCTGGCCGCCACGGAAGAGTTGCAAATGCAGCAAGCAATGCATGAATCCAGAATTCTTCATGAGAAGAGCATGATGGAGGGACCAGGATAGTCCTCCAAAACACGGTTGAAATTGATCCAATGGGAGTAGTGCAGCAAATCGCCACCGTTGTTCGCCACCACTTTGACTCACTCAGAAGAAGGATTTAAGGGAAATGGCGATGAAACGGGTTAGTGGGGACCCCAATCGAGCCAACCCCTAATGAAGGTGTCTTACCACCGCCCCAACGGTGAACACTCGGTAGAAATAGCCGGGAGTTTGGAGACGAGTGACCCCATTCCAAGTCACTCGGTGGTGCGCCAACCGAGGGGGAAACTCCTCCACTCAAAGAAGGTCGGAGGATGTTGCATATGACTCCACAACGAATTTAGGAGGCGAAGTGGAGAAGGTACAAACACAACATACACAAACAAGTTGCCATCAACGAAGCTCGGATAGTTGAGACTGTCTCGGTGAGGTGCCAATCGCTCGAAGGCTAATGACGCGCGATGCGATCAAGGCACAGAGAATGAACAGCCACGGGAGTTAAAACTCGGGCGATGAAAGTGCAATCCATGGGGTTGAGACTCCAATGGATGCCACCACTGAAAGACCCTAAGACAACCAGACACTTTGTCGAAAGGGAGGTCCAAGGCCTCGCTACGATTGAGGCTGCAGAGGAGGTAATGAAGGCCAACGGGAGGTTGAGACTTCCGGGGTAAAAGAGGTGAAGTAGAGAACATCCCTCCTCCTATCATTGATACATCGAAAAGGAGATAAGCGCTTCATTATTCCCAGGATAATCCCGATGTAACTTTTCCGGGATCGGAAGGCGGACGAAGAAGTCGAGTCATCCCCATGACAGATCCAAAAGACTCGGTGAGGATGTTCCAAACACGAGCAAGTCGATCTCAAGACTACTCATCAAACTTTCAACTTTGATGGTGAGCCACCAATGGAAATCTCATCATCGTCCGATGACGCTCGACGATAAGGCCGAGGACATCCACTCAATTGGAGAAACCGGTGAGACCGACGAAGGTTGTTGAGACAGTGAGGCTCGCAAGCCGAGTCCACTTCACAAAAGACCCCACCAAACAGAGTTCATCGCGCGGGCTCCCCGCAGCAGAGTTCGACTCAAAAGGAACTTCACGCGCACCTCTCATCACCGAACAAATCCTAGTTGCCGTGATGATTCCTTTGTAGAATCATTTCCTTTCTCTCTAGAGGTACCCGACCTCCCGACGAGTCGAGAATGATCTCGCGCTTCCACGCACTGCAGATCCTGTTCTTCCATCCGACACCATCGTTCGGTGACTCGACTTCGACTTTGACATCACAGGTGCGTCACCGCAACGGAAGAAACAAATTGCGATTCGGGAGGTGTTCAAAGCATTATTTGTTGAAATTGAACGGATGGAGAGGCACCAGGCCTCTATGGACATGAGATGGATAATAGAGATGCCAACCTTAATGCCGACTTGAGAGGCATATAATTAATCGGGAATGGTGGCAAGAAGAAACAATGCGTGTGGAACAAGCTAGATATTTGTAACATTGTTCAACAAGTCTTTGGTATGAAGAGGCGAGAATGCCGATGCAAAACGAAATTGAGAGAACACATTGAGCACATGCATGAAGCTCACCTTTCCGAGATAAAGTCATTGCGTGAGCAAAATAAGAGTGATCTCCAGCGTATGGAAGAAAACATGGATAGAAAATTCAGCCTTCTCATGGCTAAGATGAAGCTAATTTCAAGCAGAGTCCAACGCTACTCGCTCCGAATTTCGGCCGCATACTCCGCAGCGGACTCAAGCGCAGAACTCGGCTATCGCGAGGCTCGACTTTCTCGCTTGCCAAGATATGTTTCAGGGGTTCCTCTCTCCTTTGATGATGCCAAAAAGGGAGAAGAGGAATACTTTAAAGCGCTAAAGAGATCGAAGGTTGAAAAGGGGGAAAGCATTTGTGAAGGGAAAGACAGTGAGGAAGTTACAAGGAAAAAGAAAGGAAAGTCTGTTGAGGGGGAAGAATCAAGAGATGTGACCTTAATGATTGCACAAACCCCCAACAAGGTTTTGTCACGGTGATATTATCGACAGAAACTCCAAATGACTCTGCCACTCCAACACTCTGCTATATCTATGGCCGAAAAGAGAAAGACAATTAAAGCGGGGATGGAGGAAGTGGAAGGAAGAATGGATGCCCGAGTTATGAATATCTTAAAACAACATGGAGGCATTCCAAAGAGAGAGACACTTATGCCATCTCGGATGCCGGAACTCGCCCAAGATCGAGTTGATGAATTTAAAACGCCGCATCCCGAAGGATACTTTGCAAACATGTCCATGGCTCAAGCTTGGGACTTGTCTTTCGGGAAAAGGGTCTCACGCTATGTGAAGAAGGCGACAGCGGAGAGACAAGCGATCGCTCACTTGGTCACTCCGCTAGTCACTCATTTGGAAGGAAGAAGACCCCAAGACAATACACGCCCGAGGAAGAGGAAGAAGCGTGGTGGAGGAAGAGGTTTGAGACTCCAGGCCTCGCCCAAAAACATTGAGTACATAGATCCGGCAAGAAAGGAGGGATCTCTTCGGGCTGGGTTCTTGACCAAGTAGCCAATCTGCAAGTGGCTAAAAGCAAAGCAATCCGAGTATGCGAAAAGAATAGAAGAAGAAAATAAGAGACAAACTCAGCTATGGGAGGAAAGACAAGAGAGATTAAGAAGAGATGAAGCTGCCCGGAAGGCTTATGAAAAGAAGAAGAAGGCGGCTGAAGATGAGAAAAAGAGAAGAAGACCAGAAGATGACAGAATCAAGAAGATGAAAGAGGAGGAGGTGAAGGAGATGAAGTGTTCTTTGTCCACCCCTTCATGTATTTTACTATGTAAATACATACTATGTAAGTCTTCTGCAATAAAGCTGTAAATTCTCTATCTTTTTGTGTAGACAAATGTTTGCTCTGATACACCTTGTAAACAATTGTGTAAAAGAACAAGAATGTTATGATCAATAAAAGGATTGATTCTACGCATACATTCTATGTGAATGCACTATCTCGTATGTATCTTTGCTATTTACATTTTGAATGTTTTAAGTTTTGGCATCATCAAAAAGGGGAAATTGTTGGGAAATTTATTGTTTATATTTTGATGAATGCCATGTAAAACTTAGAATAGGAAGTTGGCACCCCATTTTTGTTGTAAATCGCATTGTAATAAAATAGGGCTGGTCAAGCCGAGTTAAGTTAGCTATGCCCAAACATGCAAGAAGACAACTGGAGACTAGAAGGAAGACTCATTGCAAGACAAATTTGAGTATGGCAAAGAAGAGAAGACAAGAACTCGATCAAGGAGCGGCTAAGATGCGGTGAGAGGAGTATCATCAAGTCAACTCAAGATAAGCTAAGTCTCAAGTTGAAGTGACGGAAGAGTCATCCAATGATTGGAAGTCGACTCTAAGTCACCTGGGGAAAGCAAGGAAATGCGTCAAGTCGAGATAATCGAAAAAGATCCGTTTGCACGTAAATCAAGAGAATTACTTAAACAAGTAATATGTCCATGCTACCTTTCTCGAAGTGCTCGATCGCGAGAAGCGTGCAAAAGGAATAAACCAATGGGAAGCACTACACCGTGTCGAACTCGAAAAGCTGAAGAACAATTCATACGAGAAAATGGCAATTCCAAGGACTGCAACAAGACAAGCCAACGACCACAAGTGACTTTCAAAAATAAGCCTATCTCTTCAACGGGCAGATTTTTGAAAGCTCACTATAAAAGGCTGAGGAATAACTCTGAGAATAAGACACGAAGGTTACCTTGACCATCTGAGAATTGAATACAAGCAAGAAAGAAACATTTTGTAACCTGAAATATTCTCAAGTTATTAAACGCTCAATCCTCAAGCCTACATTACGAAGAACATCAATCCAACACTCACCTGTGAAGGAAAGATAACTTCAATCAGTTGAAGAGGAAATTACTGAAGAATAAAGGGGTCTACATTCCACGAAGGATTGTAGGAAGGTTCAAGGTCGAACCAAGTCTTGAGCTTTTGGAGGGCTTCGTGATCAAATCCAAAGAGCTTGAGCAAGTGGGCTGTAGTAGCAAAGTAACAAAGTTTGCCCAAGAAGAAGTTCGAGTCGCACGAGAAGCCGGTGAGTGATCAAGACGTCTCGGATCGAGTCCCAAAGGATCAAGTCAGTTTGTGTGATCAAGACTTGTATACGGACTATTACCACTTTGTATCGATCAATACCTAGTGGATTCCTCCAGGAGTTGGAGAAGAGAGGAGTAGAAGAATTACCCCATCTTCGAACATCTATAAAAACTTATCGTGTCATTTACATTTCAAAGACTTTAAATTCCGCATCTTATTTGCTTAACTTTCTTTGATAAATTTGTTATCTACTTGATAATCTCTAAGTACTAAATCAAGCTTTAAATCTCGCTTAACCATAATTAAGGGTGTTAAGTCTTCCAAAAAAACAAACCACGGTGAGCTAATTGATCTTAACAATTTGAGTTATTCTATCAACACTCGATCAGAGTCCTGTTGAGTGACTAACTCTCTTGATTAACTAAATTGGTTGTCCACCAAGGACACGGTTGTGTAGTATCAACTCTGTAATTTAAAAAGGAATAAATCGAAAAGTTGGTAAGGTTTATTCAACCCCCCCCCTTCTAAACCTTACACTCACACCCTTGGGACCTACAGAGTGTTCAAAGTAAATTTGTATGTTTGACACAATATTGATAAGGATTTGTACATTTGGTCTCCTACAATTAGGAGTGACAATTTCGAACGACATGAACCAAACACGTTATAAGCTAACTAAAATGTTAAAGGCTTATATTTTTCCTTTTTAAAACCCCTATTTTAAGTTTTATGCTATTTCTAATATGTAAAAATATGTTCTAATGTATTTCCATTGAAAATCCCTTATTTCTACATCTACATTCTCTCTAAAAGTTCACTATTCACTTACTCCTACAATTTTCAAATCTATTCTTAGATTTATTTTCTTATATTGTCTATCAATCATATTTTGCATGTGTTATCTAGATGTTTTGTGTATTTTTGTGTTCTTGTTTGTGTGTTTGTGCGTGTTTTCATTTCCTAACAAGTCGTTTATAGTGTCTTCTATTACATAGAGTGCTTTTGTTGTTTTCATATGTTATGGTGAAAAAGTGATCCAAAACAGCCAAAATGGTTACAATGGATGGACGACGGTAGGGGAGGCCACAATGCAAGGGTGCACGGTCGCGCTATAAAGTAACTGGTCAACCAAAGTAAACTTACAGAGTAAAATTACGTTGAATATTTATGATTATGCCTATGTGTTGTATTTTATTCGACAAATGTTTTTCCATTGAGCGGTGAAAGCTCACCCCTGCATTTATTAACATTTTTCATGTTGAGGAGCCTGTGCAAGGATTGGAGGCGGTGGTTGCGAAGTCAATAAATTTTATTTAATTTGAAATTTTTAGGAAAATTTTATATTGTAAATTTTGAATTACTTTATGATTCCTAGTGTTTTATTTTTAGAGAACTGTTAGGAAATTTATTTGATAGATTCTGATGATACCATGTAAAACTTAAACTAGGAAGTTGACACCCCATTTTCCTTGTAATTTGTATTATAATAGATAGGACTGGAAAAGCTGAGTTAAGTCAGCTATGTCAAAGATAACAAGAAGTCAACTGCGGACTGAATGAAGACTTTGCTGTGTGCCTGCTGAGTAAGGCAATGAAGGAAGTCAAGGACTCGACTGAAGGAGAGTCAACTGAGGAACATCTGTGAGAAGTGTCAGTCAAGTCAACTCAAGAAGCCAAGTCTAACAGTTGAAGTGATAGTTGAGTCAATCCCATGATTGGAGCAGACTCAAGTCACCTGGGGTAAAGGCAGCAGTCAAGTCAAGACAAGCGGACTTAGATCCATTTATTAAAGTCAAGAATATTACTCCATTTAGTAATATGACAAGTCGCTAGGTCTAAAAGTGTTTGGCCCGAATTGTGCAAAAAAATAAGCCAATGGGAAACACTGCACCTTGTGTCAGACACCTGCAATGCTGGAATACCATTTAATACGAGGAAATGTCATCATCACCAAGGCTGCAGACCAAGAAAAGACAAGCCAACGAACACAAAGTGACATTTGAAATTAGCCTATCTCTTCAACGGGCAAAATTTCAAATGGGCACTATAAATGGCTGAGGAAGCTATTGAGAAAAGGTGACCTTGATTACCTGAACCACGAAAGAACAAGCAATATTCAAGCAAGCAATCTGCAAATATTCTCATAGCAATTCAAGCAATTCCTCAAGCCTTAAACTCGAAGAAACTCGATCCAACACAAGCTGTGAAGGAGAAATAACTTCAACCGAGTTGAAGAGGAAACTTTTGAAGAATCAAAGGGTCTACTTTCCAAGTCAGGATTGTAGAAAGGTTCAAGTTTGAACCATTATAAAGTTTGTTGAAGGGCTTCGTGATCAAATCCAAGAACTTGAGAAGTCAGCTGAAGTAGCAAGGCAGCTGCCCTGTGAAGAAGCTGAGTCGCAAGAGAAGCCAATGTGTGATCAATCTTTGTCTCAGATCGATAACCACTTGTAAACTGTCATTACATAGTGGATTCCTCCAGAGTTGCTCGATCAAATTACGGTGGAGACGTCATGGAAGAAATGAAGCTACTAGGGAGCGTGAAAAGGAGATTCGTGTCAAGTACCCAAAATTTTCAATTCCGGGTAAGATATCGAATTTCGAGGACGAAATTATATTTAAGGAGAGTAGAATGTGATAATCCATTTTTTTAATTTGATTAGAGGTTAGTATAGGGGTTAGTTTAGGGGGTGAGTTTAGGGGTTATTTTATAGTATTTAAGGGTTAATATTAATTACTATAAATATGTATAATTTCATACTCAAATTCTACACCAAATTTCAAATAATTCAAGGTACAATATTTTTCTACTTATTATTCAAGTTTCCTATGTATATGTATATATATATATATATAATTCTCAATTTACAAGCTTCTTTCAATATTTATTTTTACAAATTAGTACGATTTATTAAAATCACATATTAATTATATAATTTTATTTAATGCGAGAAAACAAAGGGGTCGAGGACTAGGACTTTTATTGTTCATTTTTCTACATCGAATATCCGGGATTATTAAGGTAGGGATTTTATATTATTTTTCTTTATTTAATGTTCCATGATTATACTTCATTGATTGCAATATATGTCAAGAGGAAATAAATTCATATAAGTTAGGGGCCCTGAAAAGGTCCAGGGATCAAACGTATCTTTAGGGTGAACCCGCAATGCTATATGCGAAGAATCGCCGAGAAGAGGAAAAAGAGGAAATTAATGAATTTATTGTTGTAACTAATGTGAATGCTTTTCATGTTATATTAAAAATTGAGATATATCCCTATTGAGCGAGATGAAGCTCACCCACCTATTTGAAGATATGATGTTGTGGATGGTGGAATAAATCATGCTATATTTATATTTTAAATAATTATGATCGGACTAAATTTTAGATTTATGTCTTTAATTTTCCCGGTTTACGCTTGGAACAATTGTTGGATATTTAATTTGGAAGATGTAATATTATTATTATTATTATCATTATATTTTTTCCTTAAGAATTGAAAATTCTCAATCAACTTTTTGATTATTATTGGGATTACTTTAATCTATAAATTGTGTTTTCTTAATAATATATTTAGAGTACTTTAATTTGAGAAAATTGGGTCGTTACATTGATCCATCCTAAACATGTGGTCCCTTTGACGCCTTTGGAACTTGGCGTTGTCCGAGCTCCAAATCACCATTTTTGCGAATAATAATTTGAAGTAGGTGACTGCTCACGCCTTAATGCCTTTATCTGCTCGATCCAATCTCTTATTCTCAATACGGCCCTCGGATATCTCCGGTGATGGTGCATCGTGGTTGTCTATTTGTTGGGAGTCGTAAAGGGCACGATCTCTTCTTCTTTAGTGTTCTCTTCATGAGGGGCGTCATTTCTTCAACCACTTTCTTACCTAGGGAAGTCTCAACCTCCTCCAGGCCTTTATTACCCTCAGCAGTCTCAACCGATGGGCCTTGTACATTCCTTTCAAACAGGTCTTGACAGATATCCCGTTAGCAGATGGAGCCGCTTTAGGATCTTTAATGGCATCCTTGAGTCTCAACTCCTTGCATTGCAGTTTCGGGGCCAAAAGTCTCAACTCCCGTGGCCTCACTACCATCATTTGCCTTAGCGCATCAAAGCAACTTCATCAAAGCGCATGGCATGGCGGTGAAGTTTGGTGAGACAATCGAAACCGTCGAGCTTCGTCAACCTCATCTCTTGAGCTATAAGATTATCACCATCGCCTCCTAACTCCTTGCGGGGTTGCTCTCCCATAGCCTCATCCGACCTAGCCGTGGTGGTTTGAGCTTCCCCAACTCGGCACACCACCGGTGAGTCTTGAGCAATGGGGTCACTCAAAACCCGAGTCCCGACTATTTGTCCAAATAAGTGTTCGGCCGTTGGGGGGTGTCTCATCACATTTTTGGGAGTGGCTTGGCTAAGGTGCTCACTTCATCACCTTCCTTAGATTCATCGCCATTCTTCTGGAATTGTCTTCCTCGAGTGCACAGGAGATGTGGTTGCTTGAATGTTTTTCACCATCTCCATTATGTCGGGGCTAGGAGTAATCATGACGGATGAAGATTCTCCAGGGCCCCTAGTCATTTGTTGCTCGTGCATCTCTTTGGATTCTCTTAATGCTTGCTCGAACTTAGCTTTCGGTGCGACAACAAGGTCAATTTCTTCAATGTCACTATCATCTTGCAAATTTGGTTCCAAGGCAAACACAGTGCATCCGTGAAGGCACATGAATGAGGCTTTTTTGAATCTTCGACGACCTTCGCCTTCTCGATGGCCTTAAGCTTCTCTTCATCCTTCCTTTCATAAAGGATGGTTGTGCCTGATCGAGGATTAAGAGTGGAGCTAATTGAGATATTTCCCATGAAGCTCGAAGCTTCTTCTTCCACAAACTCAGGCCTTTGGAATTGATGTCTGGCATAACTCAACTTCCAATGCCTCCAGATCCTAAGTCGTTCTTGAATGTCAGTGTAGGCAGGAGACAACATTTCAAGGTCGTCATCCTCCTTCTGAATGGGCGCAAGTGGAGCATGTTCCTCGTCAATTGTTCGAGCATGAGTTGTATGGGACTTAACAACTAACTCTTCATATTGGTCAGCTGTGTTAGCTCCATGTTCCTCAGCTGTCTCCCGAACAACTATTTCTTGTTCAGTCTGCTGATCTAGGTCAGCAGTCTTCTCAACTTCCATGGTGATTGCTTGACCACCTTCTACTTCCTTAGACTCCTCGACTTCAGCTTCAGTAGTCTCCTTCATAGGTTCAGTGCCAGATTCAGCTGGATTCTCAAAGGCCGATCTCCTTACCAATCACCTTCTTTTTGTTTTAACAAGAGGAATTCCTTCCTCTTCAGCTTCCTCGATGGTTTCTGGCTCCACCATCCTTATGTTTTTTGTTGCAGTTGGCTTGTGAGGCACAGTTGAGTGCTTTTTCTTCACGACCAAAGAAGATGCAGTCGTATCCTTTTCCGTATCGGCTGCCGGGGAAGGTGCAACTTATGGGAAGGCTGCAGTGGTAGGTGCTTTTTCTGGAATGGCTGCAGGGGCAGGTGCATGCTTAGCGGGATCAGCTCTCTTCTTCTTTTGAATGGGTTTTGGAGAAGGATCTTGGGCGGTTGCAGCAGTGTCCTCAGGGATAGGATCAGCTGACTCACATTCGTTGGTGTCAGCTCTGCGTGTATGTCCTTGCCTCTGAGCACTGGATAGATTAGCCTTGAACATTTTCTTGTTTACATGGAATGGCTTCCCGGTGGTCGACAAAGCAGACCATCATCGATTATAGTCTTGTTCGAACATTCGGCAGATTTGGTCAAGATGAACTCGACCGATTCACCTTCTTCTCCTTCATAATTGCTGACCATGACAATCGGCTTTGTTCGAGATAGATGATTAAAACTACCAAATTTCATGTCCACACACTTGGACACAATATGCATCAACTTGTGATAGACGCGTCCTTGATCGGCGACGACTTGGGTGTGTAGATAGCCCAGCACCGACTACGGCTTGGCAATCTTCTTCCATGCCGCACAAAGTTCACATCCTTCTTAGCTATCTCCTTCATCCCTTCGGAGGCAGGTAACATTGTTGGCTAAGTCCGCGGCAGTAATCTTGATGTCCTTGTTGTGGACCGATTACCTTATTTCTCCGTCGTGAACCTCACGCGTTCACGTAGAACATCGCAACTTCTTAAAGGTACGTGTTCGAGAACTCCATAGTGAGAAATCCTTTGAAACCGATTTCTCCAACTTTGCCGCAATGTTCGAGCCAGGGGCCTTATCGATGCCTTGTTTCACCAAACCTTCAAAGTCCACTGTAGACCCCAGGGTGGATCTTCTCACCATCTTGACGAAATTGTAGTTGAGTGCTATTTCTTGAAAATAATCGGTGAAAAACTTGTAAAATGGATGTTGTAAGAACTAGTTTTCACTTGGTTGCGAGAGAAAAGCTCTAGTTTTCTTGAGTGAGATGAGTGTTTTGTGAGGAGAGAGAAAATTTGATTTTTGTATATAAATGATGTGAGGGGACGATTTTTAGAATTTGAATAGGTTGATCAAAATCAACAGTTCCGATTAAACATTTGAGACCACATTAATATTCCCGCATTAATGCGGTAGTATTTATATCCAATCATAGGTTAAATGTGTACGAGGTTTTGTTCGACACCATAATTACACCGACGTAATGCCCAAAAACATTACCGCTCATAGAAAATGAATGTGTTTTGTCACTTGCTCATAAATAACTCACCTATCTTCCAAAAGTGACTTGACTTGGCTTCTCTCTCCACATGATGATCACTCACTGTTCGTTAGCTAACTCGTCTGGTGATTTCCGACTGGTCGCTTTTCACTTGTTTGGAAAGTGAAACTTTGCTAATTTTCATTTCTCTCTTTTTTGACTCTGCTGATTGAGTCTTCTTCGAGTCTCCTAACTCGGCTCAATTAGACCTAGCTCATTCTTAAGATCTTCAAATATTGATTTACATAATGGCTTAGTGAATATGTCACTAATCGCTTATATGTTGATATGTATTCCAAAGTGATGTCTTTCTTTCCAACATGATTTTCTATAAAATGATATCTAACATCAATGTGCTTTGTTCTTGAATGAAATGAGGATTACGAGTAATTGCAATAGCACTTGTGTTGTCATACATAATTGGAATTTCTTTTTCTTCTATGTCATATTCTCTCGTTCGTTGCCTTATCCATAGAACTTGGCACAAAGAATTGCCTGACTATGTACTCTACTTCACTTTTGTGGATGTAGTTGTTGAATTTTGTTTCTTCCGAACTAAGAAACTAATCTATTTCCAAGCATTATGTACTTTTCCTATCCACTCTACATCCAGCATAGTCCGAGTCTGAGTGGCCAACTTCTTGGCATCCCTTCAAATACCTTAGGATTCTCTTGGTTGCAGTCATGTCACTCTCTTTTCGTGCAGATTAAAATCTGGCACATACACCTACATCAAAGGTGATGTCGGCCTACTTGCTATTAAATAGAAAGCAGTGATCCAATGAGAGGTCTATATCGGTTTGATCAAGAGCTTGCCATTTGCATCCATATCCATCTTAACTGAAGTGTTCATGGGAATCTTCACTGATGACTTTGCTTCCATACAAATTTTCTTCATTAAATCTCTAGTATATTTGGTTTGGCTTATGAAGGTTCCATCTTTCATTTTCTTGACTTGAAGACCTAGAAAGAAAGTCGGCTCTCTCCCATCATGCTCATTTAAAACTTCCTTGCATGTGGTTTGAAAATTTGTCACTGACTCTTTATTTGTGGATCCAAATATGATGTCATCCACATAGATTTGAATAAGAAATATACTCTCCCCATCTTTAATTTTGAAGAGTGTTCTATCAACTTTGCCTTTGGTGAATCCATTGTTAGTTAGAAACTATGACAATGTGTCGCACTGTGCTCTTGATGCTTGTTTTAATCCATACAATGCTTTCTTGAGCTTGTAGACTTTATCTCCAACAGTTTTCTACTCAAAACCTGGAGAGACTTCTTCTTCCGTAAGTCCATTCAAAAATGCACTCTTCACATCCATTTGATACACAATAAAGTTTTTGTGTGCAACATAAGCAATAAACATATTTATTGCTTCCAATCTAGCAACATGAGCAAAGGTGTAATCAAAATCTATACCTTCCTTTTGGCAATACCCTTAGGCTACCAATCTTGCTTTGTTTCTTAAAACAGATCATTCCTCATCCATCTTGCTTCCGAATACCCACTTAGTACCAATATCATTTTGGTGGGTAGGCCTTTGAACCAATTCCCAAACTTTGTTCCTTTCAAATTGATTCAACTCTTCCTACATAGCTTTGAATCCAATGTGTATCATCCAATGCTTGAGAAACATCTTTGGGTTCTATCTCGAAATAAAACAAGTAAACATAGCTTCGTGTTGAGCTCTGGATCTGGTTCTCACTCCATCTCCAACATTTCCAATGATTTGCTCAGATGGATGGTCTCCCAGCCATCTCACATCTGGTTGGAGTAAGTCTGCTGGATTCAGCCATCTCGCAGCTAAATTGTCTTGAACAACTTCTTCATCGATTCAAATTGCGAGACCATCCAGTGTCTCTGAGATTCAGCTATCTCATCTTCTTCAGGGTTGAGTGCTCCCACATCTGCTTCAACATAGGGACTCTTCTGCATAGTTAGCTGATTCTTTTTCTCACCTAACTCTTCTATGTCCTCTCCATTCACATTAGGTTCATCAAAACCATAAGGATAGACTCTTCCGTGACAATAGTCCTTTTGTTCAAAACTCTATAAGCTTTACTCTCATTTGAGTATCCCAAAAGGATACCTTGATCGGCTTTAGCATCAAAAGCTTTTAAGTTGTCCTTGCCATTGTTGTTGATGAAGCACTTACATCCAAAGATATTGAAATATCCAACATTTGGCTTCCCTCCCTGTCCAAATTTCATAGGGAGTTTTAGTCAATTGCATGTTGATCATACATCTATTCTGGGTGTAAGAAGCAGTGTTGATGGCTTCAGCCCAAAATCTCTTAGGCAATCTTGCTTCAGCTAACACCGTCCTTGCAGCTTCCTTGAGAGTTCTATTCCTTCTTTCCACTACTCCATTCTACTGTGGAGTTCTTGCAGCTAATAACTCATGAGCAATAACATTTTCAACACAATACTGAGTTATAATTCCATTGACAAACTCAGTTCCCCTGTCAGATCTTATCTTAATAATGGTTTGACTCTTCTCATTTTAAACTCCTCATCAGCTGAGGTAATTTCTGCAATGTTTCTTTCTTTTTTACAAATGAAAATAGTCCATGTATATCTTGAGTAATCATCCATCACCACTAAGGTGTATTTCTTTCCACTTATGTTGGCTGGTTCAACAGGACCAAATAAGTCCATGTGCAACAGATGCAATATCCTTGTTGAAGAAGGACTTGGCTTATCCTTGAAGGATGACTTGATTTGCTTTCCGCCTGGCATGTGCATCACAAATGCTTTCTTTCTTGTACACCGAGTCAGGCAATCCTTCCACGAGATTACTCCTTGCAAGCTTGTTAATTGTCTTGAAGTTAAGGTGACTCAGCTTCTTATGCCACAACCAACTTGATTCGGTTGTGCTCTTTTCTAGCAAACATGTGCTTGGTGTAGCAATTAACCAATCCACTACATACATGTTTTTCTGCCTTGTTCCTTGAAGCACAATTTCATTTGATTGACATCTTTGATTTAGCAAACTCCCATGTTGAATCTACATTGTAGCTTTTGTCACAGAGTTGGTGATGCTCGCCAGATTGAAACCGAGACCTTCAACATATACAACAAATGTGATCTCCAATCCATTTTCTTTTTGGATCTGTGCCTTTGATTCCCAGGAGCTTCATTTTCTCTATTTTTGCACCTTTGATTTTCTTGAACTTTGACAAATTCTCTTGTTTCTGTCATATGTCCGGAACATCTACTATCCATGTATCAGGTTCCTGCACTCATCCGCTCCCGAACCGCAATCAAGGAAATTAGTTTTTAGGTACCCATACTTGCATGGGTCCTGAGGGGTTAGTGCTATAAGACTTTCCAACCAACCTATAGCCAGATGATATGATTCTAAGAGGTTCCCATCTATTAGTTCCATAATCATAATGCACATTAGCAAATTGCTTGGGGGTTTTAGGATCATACAGTTGTCTCTTTTGTCTTTATGTCTATTATTTGTTTGAGCATTTGCTTACTTAGGGTAATAGTGGAATTTCTGTGCTGGGTGAGTTTTGTGCCTAGGTGCATATGTGTGTTGATAATAGCTCTTTCGCCTAGGGAATGATCTATGATGAGGTTGAGGTCTTTGCCATTTAGGTTTGTATCCCATAGGTCTTGACTGATATTTCACTTGGTTATTCCAATCAGCTTGGTTTAGATAGTTTCTACCATTCCCATCATATGATTTTCTTTCCTGAAATCTCTGGGGCTTTTGGTAGCTCTGCTTAGCTTTCACAGAGTATTTTTTATTTGGAGTCTGCTGATGGACCTGTCCAAATTTGGTTTAAGCCGTCCTTTCAACATACTCAACTGGTTGCTTGTGTCTTGCTACTTCAGCTCCCTCGAACTCTTGGAATTGATCACACAGCCTTCCAACGAGCCCAAAGCTTCTGGTTCAAACTTGAACCTTACTACTTCTCCTTCAATCTTGGAGAGTAGACCCTTTTGTTCTTCAAACAAATTTCCTCTTTGACTTGACGAAGCAATATTTCTTTCACTGAATGTGTTGGATTGAGTTCCTTCGAATTTAGGCTTGAGGAATGTCTTTGAAAGCTTGAGAGTGTTTAGCAGGTTTTTCTTGCTTGAATGTTTGATTGTTTCTTGTAAAATTTGTAACCTTCTCTCACTTGCTTCCTCAGCCTTTTATAGTGCAGATTCGAAAATATGTCCGTTGAAGAGAGAGACATATGTTTCAAATCTCACTTGTAGGTTGTTGGCATATCTTGTCCTTGAAGCATTATGAGAATCGTACCATAAGTTTAATGCTCTGCAGCCTTTCCTTGGTCTCTGCAGGTTTTCAGGTATATCCCATTGGTTTCTTGCTTTTAGCACTCTTTCAGCAAAACAACTTTATTGTTGGCAGCCTGACACATGCCTATTTCCAGCAAAACCTTGCCTTTTCTTCAAGTCTTGTCAGTCAGCTGACTGAGACAGCTTTTCTGTCACTTGACTGATCCTTCACTTGGCTTCACACAGCTGGGTGTTCTCTTCAATCTTCAGTCGACTCTTGTAATCTTTAACATAGCTGACTCCAACTCAACTCATACAGTCCTATCTATTACAAGTTGAATTATAAAGAAAATGGGGTGCCAACTTCCTACTAAGTGTTACATGGTATCATGAAAATATAAACATAAATTTTCCTGACAATTTTATTTTGCAAAATGTCATTATCCTCTTCTTAAAAATTACTTGAATTTGACAATTATTTGCATATTTTTGATATTTTGAAGAGTATTTTCATATTTGGACCTTATTAACATTTTGGTTACCTCGCATTTGTTACTTTTGAACAACTCATTTTTCTCAATTCATTTACATCATTCGCTCTAAGAGATTGACAAAAGAATGCTTCATGTCTTCACACAATGAGTCTATTTGCAGAAATTGTTATAGTTTGCATCTATAGTTCACCTAAATCAAATAATTATTTTTGGTAATTTATTCAATGAAAAATTAGAAAGAAAAAAATAGCAAAAAATGAACAAATTAGTGCCACACAAAGAAAAAAAAAGCAAAAAATGAACAAATTAGTGCCACACTCATGAAAAGTAGCAATTCTAATTGATATAGTTTAAAGGCATTTTCGGTTAAAAAATATTTGTAAAAATCTATTAAACTTAGAAAAATATTACATAATTACATTCTTGGGTGACCTTAATGACCACAACAATTGGATTTTGAGCAAGAATATCTCTCAATACCTTTCATTCATCTTTTGCTATATTGATCGTGAAAATCTTTTCACTACACTTTGCAAGTGTATAGTGTAGCTAGCGAGATAGTAACGAACAAGGTTGTATTCAGGGGATTGAATACGAACACTTAGGCTATAATAAATATCGTATTCTAATTTTATTGAAGCGCTCGTAAATCACAAAATTATTTATTATCTAATCTAAACCATAAATTAACAAATAAAAAGAAATTATTTAAATTATTAAAAACCCAAACTCCACAAGTTTTCAACAAATATGAAAGCAATCCTAGGCACATAATCGTAACATGCTTCTTCAATATTAATATCAATTAATGTTTCATCAAAACCAATTTATGTGTATCTATGGGTTCAATTCCTAAATTAGTTTATTCCCCCTCTTAGTTGGCATAAAAATAGTAAATTAATAACAATTGCTAGTATCCCTACTCAACAATTACTATTAACTCTCAAAAGAACTTTGAATTGAAATACTCCCCATAAAGAGTTGTAGGTGTCCCAACACGTTACACCCATTTATGTCTCGAACTCAATTTTCATTTGTTAGATTTCATCTCACGAATTATGAACTAAAAATATGATATGCAAATTATTGGTCGATAATCTACAAGAAATAAACATTGAATTCATGTAATAAAACACAAAAACCAAATAAGAAAACAATCAATATAGATTTAACATGAATCTACTGACTTTGATTATGCCATAGGATCATAAATATTTAGCCTCACATATTTGACAACAAATTCATAGACAAACTAGATATCAAACAGTTTGACATCATTTAAGTACAAACAAGAGATCTAAACTAAGAGGATAAAACCCTTGTGCTTTCATAGATGCGAAAGGTCTTGTGGTATTTTTGTTAATTAGTGCCTTCCTCGAGAAGTATGTAAATTTGTGTAAACCTAGTGTGTTTTGATGTATTTTCAGATGTAATGACTTGTTATTTCATCCAAGGCTTGTTCCCATTTTTATAGGTGCTTTGAGAGATTACTGGTAGAGTCCCGATGGGATTAGGAAATAAAATCATGCGTAGGACAAACCACACGGCCGTGTGATTTCAAATGGGCATACTGTGCGAAGTGTTTTCTTCTCGGTTTTTGGCACGGACAGTTCACACTGTCATGTCATTTCATATGGGTAGGTCGTGTACTCCTTCTTTTTAATTCTTTCCTAAAAAAAGTTGCACGGACGTGTAAAAACACATGAGCACCATTCACAAAGCGTGTGAGTTCACACGGTCCAACCGTTTACCTTGCTTTTTAGTCATTTTCTTTGTGTATTTGATCGTCTCTTTGCATTTGGCATTCTTTTGGGATATCTAACTTATATCTTTTCATTTTAGCTCTATTTCTGTAAAAATTACGAGAATGTGCGGTATCATGCCCTTCTAAGGAAACCAAATAAAATACACGTAATATACGTGCAAATGTATCAATTATATATCCAAATAAGCCCCAAAATAAACGTATATTTTACACGTATCAAATTCCCCCAAACTTAAACCATTGCTTGTCCTTGAAAAAAACTAAGAAAAATAATCATATGGGGTAAATAGAACACACAAGAACACTATAAAACACTTAACGTCAATCAAATCCATATTCAAGCGAACATGCAATTCATTATTAAAAAGTCATCAATCACAAATTCGGCATAATTAATACTCATATGTGTATTCGACATCACGAATAACAAGAAGTAGTGCATCATTCAACTCTCAAAGTAAATAGGACGTGTATACGCTCAAATCCATTCAATGACGTAGAACTACCATAAGCTTGCAAATCGTCTAACATCTCTACCACTCAAGTGTGCACAATTTAAGAATCAAAAAGGACTTTTTCTTTGGTTGTAATGTAGGCTCTTTGGTAAGAATATGCAAAATTTGGATTAAGTGACTTGACTTGACCAAATAAAATTTAAGTTCACTGAGACTTCAACTCACCAACCCAATTTTAACATTTTCAAGTTATTTTCTTTTTCACCTCATACTCCACCCTTTTTCATCTTTTTCATTATTAGGCCTTTCGTCTTCTTTCTTTTGCCTTAAGCTCTCAATTTTTCTAAAACTTTCCTGAAATTTTTCCTTTTCTTTTCTTTTTCAATTCAATAATTTGCTTTGTTTTTCGAGCTCCCTCATTGTTTCACGTATTTTTCGCTTCATCCCTTATTTTTGCCAACATTCTTTATCTCTTTCAACATTTAACCACATCTCCTGAAAATATATCTCTATAAGCTCAAATTTTAGGAATAAAAATTATTTTCAAGTTCAAAGTGCAAAATGTGGGTGACAATAAAAAGTTTAGACTCAAAGTGGCAAACTAGGAACCTAAATGCAATGTAAAAATGCAACGATGCTTAATCACGCATTCTTGACAATCCCCCAAACTTAAATTATGCTTCATCCCGAACATATAATAAAATTTTCAAAAGAAAGAGGAATGGGTGAAAAGTACTTACATAGCTCACTGTGGTGGAGGAGGTGGAGATTAGTGGCTGTTGGATGTGTCATTGGTCCATATGAGACATCATCTTGTACATATGTTGTTGTTGTTGTGTGATGGTATCAAAGCGCTAAAATACTCAGTGTGATACTCATCAATTGTAGCCGACAATTGATAAGTATCATCCATCAATGAGCCCATATTGACCTCCAACCTTTCAAGCCTATCACTAAATTCCCCGTGCCGACTACCTCCTTGCATAGAGGATTCCAGCCTATCCATCTCATTCATAGGCTCATCTTGCTCACCTTGAGCAGCAGTCGCTTGCTCTCCTCTCATCAACCAATTACCCCTATCCCTAATCGAGGTAGCATCCGGATTCGGGAGCCTAATTTTGGTCCTATCCATATGAAGTAACTAATAATCACGCCAATTAAACCTAATCATCTTCATTGCAGTTATGACAGTCAAATCCATCTTTTGGCCCCATCTGCACGTGCATACCCCTGAAAATTTACGTTAAAATGCTATGTGATAGGTGTAATTAGCCCTCCAACGCATATCCCCTCTCTTTCTTGCTTTTTCACCCTATCAAATTGTCTAGAGATGAATGCCTCGACAATGGCACTACCTCCGTCCTTGAAACCATACAAGTCAATATAAATAATTCATCAAACTGAATGACGCATTTGCTATCCTCTCTTGTGAACACCATTTCTACCAATGTGTGTTGCACATAGCGAAAAATGGGATTCCTAATATTAGATTCCTTAGAGGTACCCGATTTGTAAATTCTTCACCCCGTAATCTCCCCTCCAAAACCCTAGCATATCAAAATCCTCATGCTCATCAATCTCATATGCCGGAGTTTGATAAATTGCATTAAAATCATCAATCAATAACTCCCTCGGCTCATTCGCTAGTCTAAATTGAATACCCATCAAATTTCTTTTCCAAATTACCAATTCAAAAGTGCTCAAAAATTCATACGAATATATAACATATGTAGTCCAATTCCCATTCAACAAAAACAGGCCAATCAATTCGCCCATACAAAGGCGAAAATCATCCAACATTCCCAAATTAGTAAGAGTAGGTTCATCGGGATACTATGTCAAAATCATGTTTCGGATATAGAGCGCCTCCGCCGAACCCGGTGTGTCTCGTCCCTCGAGGGCAACATTGTAGTATTCTGCAGTTCGTTCACCTCATATTTGGATGGATTCCGGCCGGAGTGGGTTTCCTTCTTCTCCTTGTGTTTCTCCTAACTTCTTTTCCTTCTCCTCTTGAAGCCATGGATGTGGGTTTTGAAGCTTTTGAAAATCTGAAATTTAAGATTAAACTTCCCCAAACTTGAAGAAGAACAAGAGAAAATTGAGAATCGGAAGAAATTTGTTGTGGGTTTCTTGAAAGAGAGAAGTATTTCTGTTCTTGCTTGAAGATTTGATGTTAAATTTGAAGAAATTTGAAGATAGAATGGGGCATTTGTAGAGTCGATATTGGTAAAATGGGATAAATTGGGAGTGTTTGAGTTAAGAAGGGGAAGAATATTTCGTTGACCACCTCGCACAGTCGGGACCGTGCGACCTATTCTTTGTCTCTATTTTGTTGTGTGATGAACACTCGGCCATGTGAAATCACACGGCCCAGGCCGTGTGTTCGGTCTCTGTTTTGTGGTTCACAGGTCGTGTGTTTTGATTTTTCGATTTTTCCTTTTATATTTTTTGATAATAACCGGAGTTTGTCGTGACGCGTCTACACAACAACTCACAAAAACTAAAAAAAAACTAAAAATTAAGTTAATAATAAAATCAAAATCGAATTGAACGAAGGTGATAAAAATATAAATTGGATTGCCCTCCACAAAGTGCTAAGTTTTACGTCTTGACTAGACGTCAGGTTTCTATTCATCTTTGTCATTAAATGTGTCATTTGATGTCTTTGGGCCCTCGTATTATGTACCACTCATCGACAAATGGCATTGCCTTTGTTCTCTCGGATTAAGTTCGTGATCGCTAGGAAATTTGCCCTTTTGGTCGGGGTCTCCCATTTCTTTGTAGTGATTTAGGCTACTTGTGTTTAAAAGACTACGATCTTATGTTTACGTTTGTGTTCATTTGAGTGGCGGCTCCTCTATCACGTGTATTTTTGCTTCATCTTTATTCAATCTAGCTCTAGTTTCTCCGATAAACGAGGATAGCATCCTTTCTCTGATTGCTTTCTTTTTTTCTTGGACTTCGCTCTACCTTGATTACCCACATTAAAACTCGAGAGTGGCTTGAAAATGTTTGTTATTAGCACATGAAAAGTTTTCATGGTTTTTGACCCTTAATGGTGCTTGTGTGGGTGTCGATTGTTTCGATAATTGTTGTTGAAGTTCCTTTGTCTCACAAAGTTTGCCTCTTCTTCAACAACTACGGGATATCTAGGAGTCGCTTGTTGCATCACATCCAGTTTCATATTAAGCATGGATACTTGTTATGTGAGCATGGCAACCTTATCCTCATCCTAGACCTCCACCATACGTCGGACATTAGATCTCTCGGATGGCCATAGGTAACTAGTGTTTGCCATTTCCTCCAATAACTCTAGTGCATAATCCGATATTTCCCTAATAGTGCACCTCTAAATGCAAAGATCTATAATAGTTCTCGTGTTGCAACTTAAAACATTATAAAAGTAATGTACCTATTGGTAATCGGAATATCCGTGTTGAGGGCATTACCTCAATAGCTCTCTAAACCTATCATATGCTTCATATAGCGGTTCGCATATAACTACCTAAAAGGGCGATTTCACTTTTTAGTTGCAATGTTTTACTTGGGGAAAAATACTTAGCTTGAAAACCGTTGACTTAGTTCAGCCCAATCTACTACGAGTGGTGTCAAAGAGCATAAACATCCCTTAGCCTTATCGCATAGAGAGAATGCAAAAGGCGGAATCGAATGATATCCTCGAAACACCATTCATCTTAACAAGATCGCATATTTCTAAAAATTGCGTCGGATGCGCATTTGGATCCTCAATGGCTCTCCGCCAAACCGATTTTGTGAAACCATCTAGATCAATGCAGGTTTTAGTTCGAAATTATTTGCGTTAATCGGCAAACGGGCCACACCCTCATAACTTTGACTAACTTGGTGGAAGTAGTCCTTAAACGCTCTTCTCATGGGCCTCTCCTCAATCTGGTTTCGTCCACTTGCCCTATGTGGCGCTCCTTGCTATTCCTTTTATTCAAACCGTCCGATTATTCCCATCCGCCATCGCTTTAGATTTTTTCCTTAAGCTGTTTCTTTGTCTTTTCAATCTCTAAGTGAATGGGAATTGGTTGGGTAGATCTCGGGCACGCGTAATCATGCACTATTTGCACTCAACAAAAATACCGTTAGAACCAAAGCAAATAAAAAAAAATTAATACTTAAAAAAAAAAAAAAAATAAAAATACAAATAAAAGAATAAAAAATTGATGCTTGATTTAAGATTGAACTACTTATTACTATATCTAAGTTGAATATTTCAATATCCGACAACTACGACAAAAGCTTGATAGTGAAAATTTTTTCACTATTTGCAAGTGTACAATGTAGCTAGCAGAGATAGTAGCAACAAGGTCGTATTCCTCGGGGATTGAATAAGAAACACTTAGGCTATAGTAAATATCGTATTCAATTTTATTGAAGTGTTTAAAAATCACAAAATTATTTATCATCTATTCGAACCCTAAATTGACAAATAAAAAGAAAATATCTAATTAGTAAAAACCCGAACTCCACAAGTTTTCAACAAATACAAAAGCAACCCTCGGCACATAATCTCAACATGCTTCTTCAATATTAGTATCAATCAATGTTTCATTAAAAAACAATTTATGTTATCCATGGCACTACAACATAAATGATTTTAGGTAACACTAAAAAATGTTACCTAATGGCCATAAAATCTTACTATAGACAATAGGTAGCACTTTTATGGTTTGCACTTGCCCGTGCTACCTATAGTCTAAGGTATCATTTTTATTAGCTTTCAATAACACTTTTTCTAAGTGTTACATTAAGTTTTTATTGCTAACACTTTGAAACAATATTTCTAAAGTGTTACATACGAATTTTATGTAACACTTTTTTGTAACACTTTTTATATTTGTAACACTTTAAAAAATTAGTTCTAAAGTGTTACATATGAATCTTATGTAACACTTTTTTTGTAGCACTTCGTAGAAATACTATTGTTTGCCACCAAGTAGATTCGAACCCACGACCTGTTATGTATGGAAGTGGCAATTTGCCATTAAGCTAAGTTGATTCCTATTACAGCTTTTGCTTTGTTTTATATATACACATACACACACATACACACACACACACACACACACACACACACATATATATATATATATTATGTATATATAATATATTTTATATAATAAAGATTATATTTTATAATATATGTATTAAATTATATTATACACTGTATATATCAAATTTTATATTATATAGTATATAGTTTGAAAATTATATTATATTATATAATAAAGGACACAACAAATTAAAAGTATCAAAAATATAGAAAATAAATTTATCGATTGATAAATATTTAATCAAAAAAAATATATAAAAATATAAAATTAATTTACTAGAAAGATAAAAAAGTCCTAACATAAAAATATTAAATAATAAAGAAAATAACGAAAAAATAATTTACCGACGGAAAAAATTTCTAAGTAATTACTATAAAAACAATTTTCATTGGTAATTTTTTTTAAAAAAGTAAAAAAATAAAAAATAAGGTTAACGATGAAATTGGTCTCAGTTAGTAAAAATTAAAAAATAAATAAAATAATAATATAATATATACATGCGCATTTTAAAATTCGGTATTAAGATGGAATTAATTACATTCGTAAAAAATAAAAAAATAAAAGCAAAATTAAAATACTTTGTATAAAGAAAACAAAAATTCAGTTAAAAAAATAGAGTACATGATGTCTACAATTTTTAGGTTTGGTGACATCAATCAATTAAATAAATCTTTGACATGATTTAATGATAGTTATATAATTTTGTGTTACTAAAATATAGCTTAAAAAGTGTTACAATCAATAAAATATAGTGTTGCCAAGAGTGTTTCTTAACTAAAGTGATACCTATTTGCGTTACAAAAGAAATAACAAAAAAAAAGTGATACTTATATAAAAGTGTTACATATAAGCGTTACATATTGATAAAAGTGTTACCTATTTGCGTTACAAAAGAAATAACAAAAAAAGTGATACTTAAAAGTGTTACTTATATAAAAGTGTTACATATAAGTGTTACATATTGATAAAGTGCTACAAAAGTGTTACATAAATATTGTAATATAAAAAGTGTTACAAACATGTGTTACATATGTACCTTATGTAAAAAGTGCTACAAAATTTGTGTTACCTAATGTAATTTATGTTGTAGTGTGGGTTCAATTCTAAATTAGTTTATTCCCTCTCACGGGTGGTGAATAACAGTTGATTAATAACAATTGCTAGTATCCCTACTCAACAATTACTATTAACTCCCAAAAGATCTTTAAATGAACTCAAGTTTTGTTTGTTAGAACTCATATCTCGAATTATGAACTAACAAATATGACATGCAAATTATTGATCATATAATCTACAAGAAATAAGCATTTGAATTCATATAATAGAACACAAAAACCAATTAAGAAAAGAATTAATATATATTTAACAATATGAATGTACAATTTTGATTATGCCCTATGATCGAAATATTTGCTTTGACATATTTGACAACAAATTCATAGACAAACTTGATATCAAATAGTTTGACATCGTTTAAGTACAAACATGAGATCTAAACTAAGAGAGAACCCTTCTTGTCAAGATGGATCCTTCTTCAAGTCTCGAACCCTTGTGCTTCCGTAGATGCGAAAGGTCTTAAGATGTTTTTGTTAATTAGTGCCTTCCTCTGAGAATTATGTAGATTTGTGTAACCCTAGTGTATTTCGATATATTTTTAGATGTAATGACTTGTTATTTCGTCCAAGGCTTGATCCCCCTCTTATAGGCGCTTTGAGATATCACTGGTAGAGTCCCGACGTGAATATGAAACAAAATTCGACGTAGGAAAAAACCACACGACCGTGTGATTTCACACGGGCAGACCGTGCGAAATGTTTTCTTCTCTATTTTTGGCACAGACAGTTCACACGGTCGTGTCATTTCACACTGGTAGGTCGTGTACTTCATCTCTAAAATTCTTCCTCGAACAAGTCACATGGACGTGTAAAAACACATGAGCACCATTCACTGGGCGTGTGAATTCACACGGTCCAACCGTAACTTGCTTTTCGTCGTTTTTCTTCGCGTATTTGATCGTCTCTTCGCATTCGTCATTCTTGTCGGGGCTATCTAACTCGATATCTTCTCATTTTAGTTATGTTTCCTATAAATTATAAGAATACGCTGTGATATCATGTCCTATGAAAACCAAATAAAATACACTTAATATACGTGTAAATGCATCAATTATATATCCAAATAAGCACCAAAATATATGTATATTTTACACGTATCACATATTTCCCCAAAACCATATTTACCATGGGAATATATGTGTAGCAGATAATAAGTTAATCTATTAAGTACCTAGTGACATTGAACTTAAAAAGAAAAATTTACTGATAAAGCTAAGACATTGGCAATACTAATTTAATTAAGTTATTAAACTTCAATGGTAAATAATATTAATACATGATAAAACTTACTCTTTGTTACCAATTGTTATTTCTCTTAGACATCAACGCGGTCATTAAATTTACAGTCATTCTGCATAATTATTAAATTCCGTAAAATTTTGCACAACTTGGTCCAAAGGGGTAGGTGCCCCCATAGCATATTTTCTTTTTATTTTTTTAATTTATGTTTTACTATTTATTATTTATTTATAGATTCTATATATTTATTAGGTTTAAAAACAAAGGGTGTCCCGTTGTAAAAGATTTCTAAATTCGTCCATGTAAGGATTGCCTTTGAGTCTATCCCCTTCCATTAGGATTTGTTTTTTGTCCCTCTCTCTGCCATCGTTCAGATATCATCACTCTTCTCTTGGTATTCTATCTGAAGGTACTCTATCTCTTAAAAACTTGGCCATATACCTCTAAAATGTTCAATTTGCAATGCGCAGTTTTATCATAAAAATTAATAAGACAGAAGGGCATTTTGTTTTTAATTTTTAAAATATAATATGCGTGTGTATTTAAATGATTGGGTTGTAGTTCATTTCTTATTTTACAATCAACCGTAATTATCATTTTACGGATTTTAGGAAGAAAGGTTTTGTCTGCATGCAAGATATCTTAGAGGAATTTTCGAATCCATTGATATAACTGATGTTAAAATTATAATTTGCAATCATGAGAGACGTATCCATTTGTTGTGATTCATTCAACAACCCACATATAAAAGGAATGGTTGTAGAGAAATGTCACCAAACCCATTTATGTTAGTGATGTATTTTTAATTAGCAAATAGTTAAGTCATAGGCCTATAAATAGGCATTATGTGAAACATTTAAGAGTATCCCAAATTGGGATCAAAGACATCCCGAGAGGGATCAAAAGAGGGCAATCCCCAAGAGGGATCAAACGAGCATCACAGTGTAAAGCAATCTGTGAGCGATCACATCAAAAGAGTAAAACCAATAATTCCTTCAATTTATTTCTCAATGTCTCTCACATTTTCACACTTACACCCGTATACCCAACAACTGACAACTTTTCTGCTTTACAATAGAGTTATTGTGCAAGTTAATTCTGGTGAATTAATACATCTCCTTCTACTTGATTTCAGCTTGGTACATAAAATATAACGTAAGAATTCCACCAATTATAGTTCCTGTAGTGATTATAAAATAACCCCATCGACCATTTTCTGTTAAAGATTAACATTTTTTGGTCAACTGAGCAGCTAGAGGATGGTATGGGATCCTAGAATAAAAGCAACTCTTTTTTCTTCTCTCTCATTTTTCTTCTCTCCCTCAATATTCCTCACAAAGTGGAACAAAAACTAGTAAGATTTCATAAACATATTTGCAAGCAGCACGTGCTGACCATGTTTACATTTAATGAAAGATGCAGAAAAGCAGAACTCAAAGAACTAAGCAAATTATTCAAATGTCATTATCCAAGAAAATGTGGCTTAATTTTAATAGTTTTGCATAGTACTGATTTATTACTTATTCATTAGGATTACAATACTACAAAAGAATGCAGTAATCATTATATGAAGACTAATATCAAATTTCCAACAAAACTTAACATGATACATTGATTTAGAATAAACAATCGCAAGGAGACTATAAATTCAATGAATAAATTTGCACTTTCAACACTGATTAAGACCGTAAAAGTTTCTAACTTAGTTTCTTTTTCAATAAAAATTAAACTAAATTTAATTGATTAAAAAATTTCGCTTTTGACGTTACTTGAAATCACCGTTCTTCAACTTACCCCTTCTCATATATTGATTTGTGTCATGAAGACAAAAGAATTTTTATAATCTGAAAATTTCATTAAACTTTATTGTCTTACAAATTCCCCCAATCACCAACTATTAAATTGACACTACGAAAAACAAGATGACTCTTTGAACAACTTAGACTCTTCAAACTATTTATTCAAACTTAGGAAATATAATTCAAACTTTGGAATACTAAAATACTCTTGAAAATGCTACATGACACTTGACCAAAATAATTATTCTCCAAATTCAATTTATACTTCCAACAATGCCTCCCGTAAATTGAATTTGCTCTTGACTCCCAAAGCATCAACATTTCTTGAGAAAACCTGTAATACCGGGAAAAAAAAAGAAGTGTATTTAATTAGTTAGATGGCCCATTAGCGAATTATTATTATTATTGGGTTTATTATCCAATTACTTGGCCCATGAGGAATCATAAGGTGTTTGGGAAACTAGCTAGGGTAATTATATTATTAGGACTCTTTCGTTAGTAGGGTTTTATTATACCACATTAGAGAAGACAAACAAAAAAACACATTCTAGCTCTTTCTCTGCGCCACCACAGCCCCATCGTCTACCATACAACCTCGACGAAGTTTCTCTTCAACGTCACGATCCCTCAATTGCCTTCCCTATTTCATTCTCAACTCCTAAGGTAATTTTCTTATAAATTTGTAAACCCAATCTATGCTATTCAGAAATTTATGAAATTTTAATATGTTATTCATAATTATGTTTTTATTGTACTGTTAAAATTTCATACCAATCCGATAAGTACTTTTGTAGTTATTGAATTTTCAAACTAAGATGCCAGAATTTATGTTATTCCCTATTTTCATTTTAGAAATTCCAAAACCCTACTTATACATATCCAAAATTTGTGAACTTTTAATATGTTATGTTATCATATGTTTACAATATTCAGTTAAAATTTCATATACCTTTGAGTTGAACTTTATTTTATATGAAATTTGAATTCACGCTTTCCAAATCTTGAATATACTCTGTTTCTGATTTATAAATTCTAGAAACTATGTATAACGACCTTCAAAATATCTGAATTTGCGATATGTTATGTATCTTAATGTTTACTACCGTGTGGTAAAATATCAGATCATTACAACGTATTTATATTTACATATTAATTAATTTCCAAGATACTACACTTTTAGCAATGACTTACGTTTAAGTTTATAAAATTCAAAACCTAAAGTTAACGAATTTAATATTTTATGATTTTTTATATGTTACACTATGATGTGTATATTATACATTATGAAAGTTTAAAATCATATAGTACTATATTTATTTAAATATGATTTTTCTCCTTAGCTATGAAGGTTTAATGTTACAAACAATTTCGATTTCACAAATTCAAAATCCATAGCTAAATATTTCTAATATTCCTGAAATATTTATATGATATCTAGTTTTGAGTTTATTACCTACTATAAAAATACTAACTAATTATAGTATATGTTTTATGATAAAATATTATTTGATCCCAACTACGCAGAGATTTAGTATTGTTCAAACCTACCAAGTTGAATCCTAAACCTTAGGAAAATACCGCGAGCTTCCAAGAATGTTATTTTAGTGCTTCCGATATTGAGGTTAATACTTAAGTTTTGACTTCTAGGAACTAAGATGAATATATATCTATGTTAGGCGACGAGGACGACGAGCTCTGAAGTTCAATAGGGATATTGCATCAAATCATTCTACTATTTTTCAAGCAAAGTTTTGAGGTGGGGTTTGTTTTCTAAACTTTATTGTCCTTGTTAAATGCTTTGATTATTTTGCATGAATATGTAGTACAATTGCTTAGGCACCCATGAGCCAGGGACTCAAGAGGTCCGGGGTCGATGTATCCTCGAGTAACCCGTGCAAAGGCAATCTATGTCTATATCTATGGTTTTTCAAAAAGATCTATGCTATGTCCTATTAGATTGTATTTGCATGCCTATGTGAGATATTTGTGTATTTAGCTTGGACAATTTTTACTCCATCGAGCCGTGTCGCTCACCCCATATATAATCATTTTTCAGTTAAGGAGTCGCGATGGTTATTGGCGGTGGATAATGGGTGGCCTATGAAACTACTTGAGTAATGTCTTTTTATTTTTAAATGTTGTTTTCAATTGAATAAGAAATCATTGTACGAATTATGATTTCCTATGCAACTACTAGAGTGATGTCTTTTTCTAAATGTTAATTTTCAATTGAATGAGGAATTGTTAAAAAATTATTATTTTCTAAGTATTTACATAAGATGCTAGACTCGTGTGATAATTGATTGGTGTTGAGAACAAATGTTCGTTTCTAGGAAGTTTTCGAATTGAGATAATAAATGATGAATTACCATGATTTTCTAAGTTTATTTATGCAAATAGACTAAAAGGGATATTTTTTTATATAGATTAGTATATGTGTGAATTTCTTAGAGATAAATGAATATATGAATTTCTACACTTTATAATTGCTTCATTTGTTGCTATTAAATTTTGAATGAAATATATCTGTGCCTATCTTCTCTTATAAATAAATGTATGTACGCGATTTCTTCAAAATCTTTCACGTATCAAATGTTACATTAGAATTATATGTAGATGTCAAGTTTAATTCAAATTATTTTAGTCGATTGTTTCCCTTTGTAATTATTGTTCTTTTGAAAATTAAACGGCTCGCTATAACGAGTTCTCTTTCTTATGTTAAGAAAAAAGTATTCGCCAAAATGAATGTATGTGTATATTTTTATAGTCCAAAATTTCGGGGCGTTACGGGTGGTACCAGAGCGGGTCTACCTTCCCGTATACTTGCAAAAAATAAATACATGTAGTTTTCGTGTGTGTACTACGATAAATGAATAAGCAAAAGCTTTTTTAATATAAATGAAAAGAGTCTACGTATCCACCACCGCTATGCCACGCCAACTCCAAAGCCAAGGCACGGTTAAATTTTCAAAAGTTCTATTGCTATTTCTACTTCTCGCCATTGCTATTGCTCTTTGCTATTGCCATTTCTATTGCAGCATCGACAAATTACATGATTTCTATTGCGAAAGAAAAATAAATGATTTACTTTATTTATTGATGCAATACACATGTACCATAGAGCTATTGACTACGAGGTTTTGACACCCGCATGTGAATATGGAAAGGATAATATAAACTCTATAGGACTTGGAAGAGGACTTTTGTGATAGAATACGTGAGATTCATTACGAATTTATAAGCGATCGAGAATGTCTGGATTGACTATGAGTAGATTACTAGCAACATAGATTATGGATAGACTTTAGTGGCTTTCGAGTTGAATATTCATGATTTACGCCATGTTCAATTTTTTAGAGTTAATGATAATACATTGATATAGTTATGGTGTTTGTATATCATTTGGAAAGATAATAATTCTTGTTCGGATGTCTAAAGTCATGAAACTGAAGGTTAATGGAAAGGATTTAGAAGTGGATTTATATGTTATAGGAATGAGAAATTTTGATGTGATCTTAAGCATGGGCTAACTTCAAAGAGTCAATAAAGTACATTAGGAGGTAATATTTCAATGCATGAGTTTATTTTTCTATGGAACAAAGGCTTACCCATTGCCTAACTTAGTGTCGGAAAGAAAGCAACGGAAATTTTAAGAATGGAAATTGTCAGAGTATTTGGTTAGTGTAGTAGGTTCCCAATCTTTGATTTGATAATGGTCAATATGCTAAACGTTATTAGAGTTTGAATTAAGTTGACTAAATTTCGAGGACGAAATTTTTTAAGAAGGGGAGTTTGTAACACCCGGGAAAAAAAAGAAGTGTATTTAATTAGTTAGATGGCCCATTAGCGAATTATTATTATTAGGGAAAATGACATAAATGCCCGATTTTGGATGTCCAATACCTTCACAATGTCCACCCTAGCTAGGTTTCACAAATATACCCGATCTGGCCCAATTGTTCCCAAAAATAACCAGTTCAAACAAATTCCGGACAAAAGTACCCAATCTTCAGCATCTTCGGTGAATTGCAGCATTTCCCCTCCAAAAATCACGCTTCTGATCACAGCAAGATCTCTGATCAAAAATACGATCCTCTCATCCCAAATATTAACCAAAAACAGAGAGGGAACGCAAAGATACGAGGAAAACAAATCGAGGAGAAAAACTGGACTGTTAGAGATCACAATTCAAGCTCAAAATCAAGAGGAAAAAGAAGAACAAAACAGGTAACAAAACGCGATCTGTTTATCTTGTTCTGAGAATACCTTGTTTAGATATATTTCATGATTTTACAGATTGAAATTTAGGATTCAATGTGTATTGACTGAGATTGAAATTGAATTGAACCAGTAATTTTGCATGCAAATCCAAAAACCTGGCAGTTGTGAGATTCAAAATGCTTATTTTGTTCGAATTATGATCCAAAATTCTACAAAAATTGCTTCTCGTGATTATCTACGAATAAAACGTGTCAATCTGGAAAACACTGAATGCAGTACATTACGTGGTTGTTTCACATATATTTCTTTCATGTTTCACATATGTTTCTTTTATGTTTCACAATTGTTTCGTTCGCCTAATACAACACATTGCTTCTTGACGTACATAAACATTGTTTCATTCATGTTTCATATATGTTTCTTTTATGTTTCACTTAGCCAACTATTCATTGAAATCCACAGTTGAATGGAGCAAATCTCTTTGTAGTATACCACAATGGACAATGGGGAGAAAATGGAGAGTTTTGGAACTTTGAGATAACAGAATACTCATTCCAATGAACATCACATTCAAAGACACTAAGGGGAATCTTAGAACAATAAATTCAATACAAAAAGATATAGAAACTATGCAGATTAGATACAAATTGACAGAGACTCTGCCACCATAGAAAATAGAAAGTGATTACAATCTCAAATTATACTTGGAAGTGAAAAGCAAAGAAATGGATGGATGAAGTTCCCTTTGTGCATAGTAAGAAACGAACCGAGCTTGGAAATAACAACACAAAGAAAATGTGTGAAGGAACCATCGGCATGTCTATAGAGAGCTCATGAAGGAAAACATGGGCGTAACGCGATTGACTACATCGACTATGCAAACCTCATTAGCAGTAAATGTGGTCGGGAGAAGAAGACACGATGGAAATTTAAGAAACTACACATCTTTGAAGAAGAATTCCAAAAGGGGGATATCTACAACACCAAGGAGGAATTGATCAAACAGCTCATTTGTTATGCATTGAAAAATCATTTCCAATATAAGGTGAAGAGGTCGTGCAAGTAGAAATACTACGTAAACTGTATCGATGAAAATTGCAATTGGCATTTGAAAGCATCTTCCACATCAGGTACAAAAACATTCATAGTAAGAGAGCACGAAAGAACACACACATGTATGCTGGATAAGAGGATGAGCGACAATAGGCACGCCACGGCAAAAATAGTTGGGGACCTTATCAAATCAAAGTACCTCAACAACATCAAAACAATCTACACGCCAACAGATATAATTAGAGACACAAAAACGAGCATGGAATAAGTTTCGACTACAAAGAGGCGTGGAGATCGAAAGAGAAAGCATTGGAGGTAATAAGGAGAAATTTGGATGAGTCTTATCGTAAACTACCGGCTTACTTGTACATGTTGGAGGAAACGAATCCCAGATCGATAACTGAAATAGTAAGAAAGGAGGATGACACGTTCCTCTTCTTGTTCATGGCTATCAGTGCATCGATAAAAGGATGGAGGCACTGCAGGCCTGTTATTGTTGTTGACGGTACGTTCCTCAAAGCAAGCTATGGGGGAACTTTGTTGTGCCGCACACAGGATGGCAATGGGAGCATTTTTCCATTGGCTTTTTCAAGAGTGGATCGAGAACGATGGGAGTGGGGTGTGGTTTTTCACAAAGATAAGACAAACCTTTGGACTCAGGGAAGGGATGTGCATAGTCTCAAACAGACACGTGAGTATTGAGACAGAATAAAGGAGGTACAAAATGTAAAATATTTCTTTATATGATGTTTCACGTTTGTTGCTTATATGTTTCTTTCATGTTTCACAAATAGTTTCAAAAACATACCCCTTTACAAATTTCTCACAAGTATATTATTTTAACGATCAGGTATATCCCGAGGTCTCTCACGGGCGTGCACGTATCATCTACTAAACAATTTGAATGCAAACGTCAAAAGGAAAAACAACGAAATACGAGATCTGTTTCATAGCAAAGAAAGAAAAAGCATACATGAATGAAGAGTTCCAAAAGCAAGTGTCTGCACTTGACAGCGTAAATAGCAGAATTAGACCCTATTTGTCCAACATCGGCTACGAGAAATGGACACGACTCCACTGTCAGAGCAAACGATACTTTGTCATGACCTCAAACATCGCAGAATCACCGAATGCGCGACGGTGGCCGGGAGAGACCTACACGAATAAAACTTTGCTCGAATACTTGAGATCTTTAGTTCAAGATTGGACGTGCAGACATCAGATTGAAGCAAGATCAACATTCACAAGGATGACAAAAAGAGCTGAAGAGTATATGGGGAAAAACTACACCATTTCATTAAATTTAAGGGTAATTTAATGCAAACTTTCATCAGTTGGTACATTGTTTCAAACATGTTTCTTATATGTTTCATTTATGTTTTGGTGAAGCGATCAAATGACTTTATCTTCAAAGCCACACAAGCCGAGAAGATATTTTTGGACCTGGAAAAAGGACTTGCATATGCAACAAGTTTCAAATGGATGAAATTCATTGCCCACATGCTTTAACGGTAGTAAAAGATTTGAATGCGATCCGCACCAATCGCTTCGCCATACTACATGAAGGAAACAATGGAAGCGGCTTATTTGGAAACAAGTGTACCCAATCCCACATGAAGGTACCAGGTCCCGCTTAAGAAATCAATACAATGATGATTCTATCACGGAGGGCAAGGCAAAATCAGGAAGGCCAAAGAAAAAAAGACACAAAGCGACTTGGGAGAAAAGCGCCAAAACCGGATGTGGTAGATGTGGGGATCCTGGTCATAATAGAAAAACATGTAGGAATCAACCAAAAACAAAATAGGACTCATAGTAGAATATTACTATTACGAATATACGTGTAATTGATACAACTTCCACATATAGAAAATCAAAAGCAAATTGTTTCTATGTTGTTTGAAATACGTTTCTTACAATAAGATGACAAAACAAATGTTTGTTTCGAATGTGTTTCAGATATGTTTCTATTGCACAACGAAACCATTTACCAGATGGAACAATAAGAAACGTTAATTTGAATCCCAAACCAATCAACATCAATACATTAATTGAAAAACATCTCATAACTCGTCTGCAAATTGTTCAAAAACATACAACCAAGAAAATCTAATCGATAATCAAAACAGCCAATACCGATCCAAATCATCCAAGGAAAACTATTATAAATACCAAATATCCCATAGTACTAAAAGTACCAAAATTAAGACAAATCTGTTCAGGTGATTACACAATTTATCAGGATTTTCGTAACAACAATTCCCTAGAATCCTTAGGGAGTGGAGGAAGAATTTCAATGTCGCTGTTGTCCTCGTCGCCATTTTGTTGCTTGACTTCGGCGTGATTGTAGAGCAAATGACTAAACCTTGATCGCTCATTCTCTACGTCAAACGCCTCAAAGATCCATTTTCTTCCCAAAGAACAAAATATTCAACATAACAGGCAACAACAACACCACACTCACTACAAAAACAAATGTAAAAAATAGACAGTCAGCCATATAAAACAACTAAAACAAAAACAACAAAAAAGAACAAACAAATCGAAAATACATAGAAAAACGTCTTCTTGGTTAAAGAATGTCTTTCACAACAACGACTTTCATAGCGAAAGATTCGTCTTCAAGGATCGGAATATGCACCTCACCAAGTACAACGTTGGGATGGACACCATAAAAGGCTACCAAGGACGGGGAACCTAGGAAGGAGAGAGTCAGAAGCTTTCACAGCTTCAAAGACCACTTTCGAGAGAATCATCCGTCTTCAACGAATTGTACAAATAGATGGTTCTCTCCTTCACGCTCAACTCGTCCCATTACCCAATGCTCCATATCAATGCAATGTATGGGGAATAAGATGTGATCAACTTCCAACCATGGTCGTCCGCGACGCTATATCATATCCCATGATATAGTCCACAATCGTGGTATTGACATTGATCATGGATGATCCAAATGTTTCTTCTTTCTTTTATTCACTTGGCAATATTTCTTATAAATGCTTTGGATGCACCGGTCAAATATCGATCGTCGTTGTGAATGTCACAAAGACTATGCCCGTATAGGAATCCTCAAATAGTAGAAAAGAACATCAATATCTTTGCAAAATGAACACAAAACACAATAAAAAAAAAATAAAGAAGGGACAATTCAAAAAACAACATGGAATACAAGAAAACTTACGAGGAAGAAGCCAAGTACTCATCAACATAATACGGGTTGTGAAACCATGACTTCGACTTCACTTCGCAGACACCAAGTTTCAAAGAAGGCTCAACTTTGTCATCTTCCTCCGAGTATCGATTCGGGCTGAAAAAGAGTATCAAATAAACATAAAACCAAAAACAACAAACTAATCACAAATTTATAAACATTTATGTAATTGTTTCATATATGTTTCAAAATGGTTTCACAATTGTTTCAGATAGCAAGTAATTATAATATGAAAATAATAAAGGTGTATACCCTTGAGAATCAAACCCTTCGGCAAGCCAGTCGTTCAACCCATCCAGCAGGGCCCTTATCCCCGGACCTTCACCATATTCTCATCCAGTGGGCACCTTCCCTTAACCAAGGGCTTTGGAACTTTTTTCCCAGCATCCACAACATCATCTTTGTCGCCGGCATCTTCCAATCCAATCACCACGTCCGCAGGTTCACCACCTTCAGCAGACGGTTTCAAAACCCTCTTCATAGAAGGAGACAGATCGGAGGAGACACCAACTGGACTTTTCAAAGCACCCGAAACAAAAAAAAAAAAAACAAAAGGGAATAAAATAACAAATAACAAAAACAGAATCCAAAAACAACAAAAAAACAGAACCTATAATTTAAACACACCTTTCCTAGTGCGGCTTGACTTGCAAAGTGTTTAATACTTATAATTAAAAACAACAAAAAAAAGTATGAGAATTGACAACCTCTAGTTTGCTCTTAATATCGGCAAGTTCGGAGAAAACAATACCAAATTGTTCTTCCAAGAATTTTGAAGTTGAAACCTTAAAAGCCTCAAATTCCTTAGAAAACAACCGTTGATTCCTAGCAATGTCGTCAACGGTCTGATTCAAGCCACTACCACCCACAACCTCCTTCCTCTTCAACCTTCCAACAACAAAATCATCGTCAACCGGGCTGAATTTGTAATTTGATTTATCATAGAATGTCTGAATGCCCAGCTGCACCAGCACATCATCAGTAGGCCACAAGTTCATCAAACCCAAATGAAATAAAAAAAAAATCAAAAGTCAGAAACATAAAAGAAATAATTTCAAACATAAATGAAACAAAACGAAAAGAAAAAAATAGTCAAATCATATTGCTGTCATTGACCGATTGAATATCTTCATGTCAAGGTCTTGCACGAACTTTGTTGTCTTTCTCGGACTTTGAACACGCCCTGTTCAAAATACTCAGGATCTCACACCAACCCGAGCACAAAACTTGACGTTCACCTCGGGCAACACTCATAGAACCATATCCGGAAAGCCAACGAAAAATCCTTGAATTCTATAGAATTTCGTGACGCTTCCCACCAGGATTCTCCTCGCCTTGAAGTTTGTTTCGTACAATATTTCTTTGTCTCAACTCACGATCGTCACATCGAACAACTCACTCCCCAAGGATACATGTCAAAAACATCCATATCCTTGTCAACCAACTCAAAAATGACATCTCGACGTAACTACCGGGTAGAAGTAAAAAGAAAAAAATGGAGAAAATAAAGTAAAGCCAATTTTAGTGCATCTAAATCCTCATCCCCCCAAACACGGAGTAAAAAACATTCCTTGATCGATCGCTTATTAAACTTGTTCCTACTAGCAAAATACTTCTGAAATATAACCGAACTCCGAACATCCCCAGACAAAGAAGGCCTAACACCAACACAATTCAAACCAGTCACAATAGCAAACTCACCCAACCCAAACCGCAACAACTTCCCACCCACAGAAACAACAATTTCGTCCTTCTTCGAGTGGACGACTTGACGTTTTAACGAGAGAATGAACAAGCGATTCGAAATCAACTTCTTTCATTTCGTGAAATATCCAAAACAGGTCTTCTTAAATGCCTCCAGTTGGTTGTCAGTTAAGGTGGTCTTTATATTCTTAATAACATCAAACGAAAAGGCAGTATTTACTCGAGCACTGAACCAGTCAGCAGGGTCAAGAACAAACTTGAAACCCTAGAAACAACAATGAAACAAAAAAAGAAACATAAAAGAAACATAAAATCAACAACCACTTCAACTTAAAACGCATAAAAAACAAATGAAACATAATGAAACAAATACAAAATAAATAAGAAATAACATCAAAACAAAAAAAGAGTACAAATCAAAATACACAAAACTCATACCTCAAAGAACATCGGTTTCTTCAAAGGAAACCTTCTTCTTCCCAGCAGCTTTCACACCGGCATTCGATTTCACAACTTTGGAAGGAGATTTAACATCCAGAACCGCTTCTTCCTCAAAAACTTTTTCTACTTTTCTCTTCTTAGAATCCATAGAACCCAAGACAACCTTCTAAACTTTCCTCTTTTTCGAGGAATCAACATTATCTTCGAAGAACTTCTCAAAATTCTCTTATAAGGTGAGTTTTTGGAGCGTTTTTAGGAGCCATTAATAATACGAATACCAGCGGTTTGAAAAACAAACTAACCCTAGGAATAACGTGATGAAACTCGAACGACGAATGAAACTGAAAGCACTAATGGAGAACGTGGCCACAACACCTGAAGAATCGCAAGAAAAATGGGCGCGAACTCAATGGAATGAAGAAGACAAACCAAGAAGAAATTTGATTTACCTAGGTTAAGAAACTTGAGGGGGTAAAAAACCGAATAGCAACAGTAAAGTGGGCGGGTATTTTTGAAAAAAAAAAAAAGCAGGTCGGGTAGATTTGGAATAGGGTGGCATTTTTATCTTTTTTGAAAAATAAGGGCATTTTGTGTAATTTTCTCTTATTATTATTGGGTTTATAATCCAATTACTTGGTCCATGAGGAATCCTAAGGTGTTTGGGAAACTAGCTAGGGTAATTATATTAGGACTCTTTCGTTATTAGGGTTTTATTATACCACATTAGAGAGAAAAAAAAAAAAAACACGTTCCAGCTCTTTTCTCGCGCCACCACAACCCCATCGTCTACCATACAACCTTGACAAAGTTTCTCTTCAACGTCACGATCCCTCAATTGCCTTCCCTATTTCATTCTCATTTCCTAAGGTAATTTTCTTATAAATTTCGAAACCCAATCTATGCAATTCAGAAATTTATGAAATTTTAATATGTTATTCATCATGACGTTTTTCTTGTACAGTTAAAATTTCATACTAATCTGATAAGTACTTTTATCGTTATTGAATTTTCAAACTAAGATGCCAGAATTTATGTTATTCCTGTTTTTCGTTTTAGAAATTCCAAAACCCTACTTATACAAATCCACAATTCGTGAACTTTTAATATGTTATGTTATCATATGTTTACAATATTCAATTAAAATGTCAAATACTTTTGAGTTGTATTTAATTTTATATGAAATTCGTATTCACGATTTCCAAATCTTGAATATACTCTATTTCTCGATTTATAAATTCTAGAAACTATGTATAACGACCTTCAAAATATCGGAATTTTGGATATGTTATGTATTATAATGTTTACTACCGTGTGGTAAAATATCAGATCATTCCAACGTATTTATATTTAAATATTAATTATTTTCCAAGATATTACAGTTTTAGCAATGACAAACGTTTCGGTTTATAAAATTCAAAACCTAAAGTTAACAAATTTAATATTTTATACTTTTTGGATATGTTATACTATGATGTGTATATTATACGTTGTTAAAGGTTAAAATCATATAGTACTATATTTACTTAAATATGATTTTTCTCCCTTAGCTATGCAGGTTTTAATGTTACAAAGAATTTCAGTTTCACATATTCAAAATCCATAGCTAAATATTTCTAATCTTCTTGAAATATTTATATGATATCTAGTTTTGAGTTTATTACCTACTATAAAAATACTAACTAATTTCAGTATATGGATTATGAGAAAATATTATTTGATCCGAACTACACAGAGATTTAGTATTGTTCAAACCTACCAAGTTGAATCCTAAACCTTAGGAAAATACCGCGAGCGCCCAAGAATGTTATTTTAGTGCTTCCGATATTGAGGTTAATACTTAAGTTTTGACTTCTAGGAACTAAGATGAATATATATCTATGTTAGGCTACGAGGACGACGAGCTCAAGTTCAATAGGGATATTGCATCAAATCATTCTACTATTTTTCAAGCAAAGTTTCGAGGTGGGGTTTGTTTTCTAAACTTTATTGTCCTTGTTAAATGCTTAGATTATTTTGCATGAATATGTAGTGCAGTTGCTTAGGCACCCATGAGCCAGGGACTCAAGAGGTGCTGGGGTCGATATATCCCTCGTGTGGAACCCTGCAGTGCAATCTATGTCTATGTCTATGGTTTTTCAAAAAGATCTATGATATGTCCTATTGAATTGTATTTTCATGCCTATGTGAGATATCTGTGTATTTAGCTTGGACAATTTTTACTCCACCGAGCCGTGTCGTCAAGCCCATATATAATCCATTTTTCGGGTTAAGGAGTCGGCGATGGTTATTAGCGGTGGATAATGGAGTAATGTCTTTTTATTTTTAAATGTTGTTTTCAATTGAATAAGAAATCATTGTATGAATTATGATTTTCCTATGCAACTACTAGAGTGATGTCTTTTTCTAAATGTTAATTTTCAATTGAATGAGGAATTGTTAAACAAATTATTATTTTCTAAGTATTTACATAAGATCTTTGACTCGTGTGATAATTGATTGGTGTTGAGAACAAATGTTGAGGTTTCTAGAAAGTTTTCGAATTGAGATAATAAATTATGAATTACCATGATTTTCTAAGTTTATTTATGCAAATAGACTAAAAGGGATACTTTTTATATAGATTAGTAAATGTGTGAATTTCTTAGAGATAAATGAATATATGAATTTCTACACTTTATAATTGCTTCATTCATTTGCTATTAAATTTTGAATGAAATATATCTACAGGCCTATCTTCTCTTATAAATAAATGTACGTACACGATTTCTTCAAAATATTTCACTGTCAAATGGTCTGTTAGAATTATATATAGATGTCAAGTTTTATTCAAATTATTTTAGTAGATTGTTTCATTTTGTAATTATTGTTCTTTTGAAAATTAAATGGCCGACTATAACGAGTTCTCTTTCTTATGTTAAAAAAGTATTCAAACAAAATGAATGTATGTGTTTATTTTTATAGTCCAAAATTTGTATGCGTTACAAAACCGGTCCTCCAAGCGGTTTAGTAAAAATATCTGCGAGTTGCTCATTACTTCGGCAATACTCAATGTTCACTTCTCCTTCATTAACAAGCTCTCTTAAGAAGTGAAAACGAAGACGGATGTGCTTCGTTCTTCCGTGCAAAACAGGATCTTTGGATACAGAAATAGCCGAGCTATTATCACAATATAAACACTTTTCGGATCATGTTGCTTGAAATTCAAACTTTCAAAAATTCCTCTTAACAAACAATTTGACATCCAGCTGAAGAAGCTGCGATGTATTCCGCCTCGGTGGTGGAAAGGGCCACAATTGGTTGTTTTTTCGAACTCCATGAAATTGCTCCACTTCCAAGATTGAATATATATCCAGAAGTACTTCGAGAATCATCCATGCTTCCTCCAAGATCACTATCGGTATAGCCAATAAGTTTGATAGGAACTTGTGTTTCATAGAAAATACCATGATCAATTGTTCCTTTCACATATCTCAAAATTCTTTTGGCCGTCTCCCAATGATTTGAACAAGGATTCTCCATAAACCTGCTAACTAGACTTACCGCGAACATGATGTCGGGTCTAGTGGCGGTCAAATACATCAACTTTCCGATTAAGCTTCGAAACATGGTAGAATTCACAAACTTTCCTTCACTGTTCTTGCTTAACTTCAATCTAGTAATACAAGGAGTTGATACCGGATTCGAATTCTCCAGCTTGAATTTTTTTTAATTTGGTTGCATACTTTTCTTGAGAAATAAAGATTCCAGCCTTTGATTGTTGAACATTAATCCCAAGAAAATGATGCAACTCTCCCAAATCTGTCATTTCGAATTCGTTCATCATAGAGACTTTAAAATCTTTCAACATTCCCAAATCATTTCCCGTAAAAATGAGATCATCGACATAAAGGCTTACAACCATAAAACCTCCGTTAGTGTTCCTTTTGATATAAAGTGTGTGCTCAAAAGGACACTTTTCAAAACCAAAATTAATGAAATAATCATTAATCAGCCATACCATGCTCGAGGCGATTGTTTTAACCCGTAAAGGGCCTTTTTGAGTTTGTACACTTTATCTTCCTCGCCTTTTTTAACAAATCCGGGTGGTTGCTCAAGATAAATTTCTTCTTGCAAATAACCATTTAAAAACGCTGATTTCACGTCCATTTGGAATAATTTCCAACCATTTTGAGCAGCAAGAGAGATAACCAAATGAATGGTATCAAGTCTAGAAACAGGAGCAAATACCTCATTGAAGTCTTCACCCTCCTTTTGTTTGTACCCCTTTGCAACCAATCGTGCTTTGTATTTATTGATTGAGCCATCTGGATTGGTCTTTGTTTTGAACAGCCATTTAACACCAATCGGGGATTTATGCGGAGGCAAAACAATGAGATCCCATGTACCATTCTTTTCAATGGAATTAATTTCGTCATTCATTGCTCGAATCCACTTTTCTTCTTTTGAAGCTTCTTCATAAGAGACTGGATCTTCACCCGCAAAGAATGCAAAAAATACTTGATCTGGTGCATCAATCACTTCAGTTTGATCATAAATTTATCTCAAGCTTCTTGTCCTTCTCTCCAAAGGTGACGGTGAACTTTGAGGAGATTCGTTTCTTTCACCATCTTGAGTTGCATTGGTTGAGATTCGCTTCATCAAAATCAAAGATTTGCAAATTTGATGAACCTGAAAAATCTGAAAAATCATAACAAACTTTTTCATCAAAACGAACATCTCTACTAATCACAATTTTCTTTGTCTTTGGATTATAAAGCTTGTAAGCTTTAGTCCTCTCACTATATCCAATAAAAATGCATTTTTCAGATTTATCATCCAACTTTGTTCTCAAAGAATCTGGAACATGTGCATAAGCAAGACAACCAAATGTTTTCAAGTGACAAACATTTGGCTTTTTTCCGTACCAAGCCTCATTTGGAGTAGAATTCTGCAAACTCTTTGTTGGTGACCAGTTGATTAAATAGATAGCACATGATAAACCCAAACTTTTCTTGTGTAGTCATCAACAAATAATAAGAAATATCGGTTACACCGCAAAAGATGGAACTTGAATCGCCCACAAATATCCGTATGAACAAGCTCCAATGGTGAATGTGATTTCCAACTTGATTTTGTTGGGAATAGATCTCGGTGTTGTTTTCCCAATCGGCATTCTTCGCAAACTTCACTTATTGCATCAATTTGAGGCAACCCTTGAACAATATTTTTGCTTGATAATTCTTTCAAACTTTGAAATTTGAGGTGACCGAATCTGTTATGCCATAACTTGGAAATCTCTTCATCAAGAAAGATAACAATTGGCATTTACCACATCAAGCTTCGACAGAAATAAATTGTTCGAGCCCAAACCAATCTTTGCAACAAGTTGAATTTTCTTCTTCATGGTGCAAAGATTATTCACAACGTGAATATCAAAACCTTTCTTCATCAAGTGACCAACACTTAGCAAATTACTTTGCAATCCTGGTACATAAAATACCTCCGACATTTTTGAACTTTTCCATTTTTTGTTTTAAAAGCAATTTCTCCAACACCTTAGTTTTATATGACTTGGCATCTCTAAATGTAACTTTGTCCATGGTTAGCTTCGACAAGAGATGAAAATAAATTTTGTTGCCGGTCATATGTCGACTTGCCCCACTATCCAGATACCAAATATTTTCAAAATTTCCATCGAAGCTATCAACAAAGTTTGAGAATTTTCTGTTTTATTTTCATGCACCAAGCCGTTTCTTTCTTTTTTCAGGATATTTAATCCAACAATCACTTATTTTGTGGCCTGGTTTATGACAATGATAACATTCAATATATGCTTTGTTATCTTTATAGGTACCTCGTCCTCTTCCTCTTTGAAAATTCTGAAAATATCGTCTATTTTCTCCTTTTTTTGTTCTTCATGTTCTTTAGGTTGTCTTTCACCTCTTCCTTGTCCACGACCTTGTCCGCGTCCACGACGAGAACCACGGCCTCCCGTGAATGTGAATCGGAATTTTAAAGCTTGATCAAGAGAAGAAGTAAGTTGAGGATTTCTTTGAAGGATCCTCGCCGTGAGCTTCCAATCTTCTTGTAGACTCTCCATCGGTATTGATGAAAGATTTTGCGATTCTTCAATAGCCACAACCACATGATCAAATTTATTGGGTAGGCTTCAAGAACTTTTTCGACAACCCTTTGGGTCTCCATAATTTCTCCATTTGATGCCATTTGATTTACAAGAGAAGTAACTCTTATAAAATATTTCGAGATTTTTTCATTGTCTCTCATCTCTAATTTCTCAAATTCAGCCCATAGAGATTGTAAGCGGACTTTCTTCACTTGATCTTCAGGAATACATCGTCTCAAGAATTTTCCACGCTTCTTGAGCACTCTTTGCCTTGGAGATCCTTTCATAAATCGGAATTTCGATTGCTTGATAAATTTGAAAAAGTGCTTTTCTATCATTTTTCTTCTTGTTCTTCAAAATATTTTTTTTGTGCGTACCAATTGAGTTTCATCCTCGGGTGGATTTACACCTTCTTCAACAACACTCCATATGTCTTGAGATTCAAGACATAACTTTATTAGGTTACTCCAATAATCAAACTTTTCTCCATTGAAATGAGGCACAAGTGTAACAAGATTGTTGCTAGCCATTTCTCTCTCTCTCTCTCTCTCTCTCTCTCTCTCTCTCTCTCTCTCTCTCTCTCTCTTTTTAATATGGCTCTAGATACCAATTTCAAGACAAAAGAATTTTTTATAATCTGAAAATTTCATTCAACTTGATTGTCTTACAAATTCCCCAATATGGTGTCCTATTTATACACATGAATTGGCCATAGGAATCACCAACTATTAAATTGACACTACCAAAAACAAGATGACTCTTTGAACAACATAGACTCTTCAAACTACTTATTCAAACTTAGGAAATATAATTCAAACTTTGGAATACTAAAATACTCTTGAAAATGCTAAAGGACACTTGACCAAAATAATTATTCTCCAAATTCAATTTATACTTCCAAATCACAACTTTCTTCGCACCACGCTTGCCATTGGCATCATAGCCGCAATATTGGCCATGACATATGCCAAAGCGCCGGGAATGTATGTTATCTCGATTCCTTTTCGTTGCATTTGTCTAAAATAATTTTATCGAGAAAGAGAGAAAAAAGAGTGAGATCCCTTTTGTATTAGAGAGGAGAGTGGTCAGGGGAGGTTTTTGTTCGCCCTTTGAGTCGAAAAGAGAAAAAAAGAGTGAGATCCCCCTTAGAAAAGATTGTTTGTGAGGTTGTTGTTCGCCTTTTGAGTCCATTGTCGTTCAAATATCTTGGCTAATCCCATTGGTATACCTCTAAAAACTATCCAAGTTGGAATTACTTTTTACCCATTAAATTAAATTATTAATACTATGAAAGGGTATTTTAGTCTAATCAAATTTTTCTTGAGTAGTGTAGATATAGAATAGATAGATAACGTCAATGATTACATCTCAAGATACTTCATCTTTGCAAAGACTTGAAACACAGTCAATAACTCAATGATTCATTCCAATACACATTAAAATATGAAAATACTTGAAAATAAAACTTCATGGTTCTTATCATTTTATGCACTCCAATCTAGCAAACAATCACTACAAGAAAAATGCTCAAAGACATCACTTAAAATACATCAGTTTCATGAATTTCATGATGTCGTATACTATACAACATCATGTTTTAAGTGAAGCGATGTGTATGAGCGGATTTTTTCGCTATTACACATCGTTTTTAAGAGATGATGTCTTTGACCACCCCTTTCTCGCTTTATAACATCATGTTTAAGATCGGTTATTCCAACAAATATCTTTGTCCACTCTTTATTGGTTTATAACATCACTGTTAACATCATTTACTTAAATTAGATTCTATAACTCAATTATTATCACTTTAAAATAAAATAAAATTAATTTCCCCCAATTTGTTTCTTTTTTTTAATTAGAAATTTCCCCAAATCCTGACACCTATACTTCTTCAAAACTTACACTTAGAAAATCTTAAACATGCCGAAATACAAATCTCTCAAAAACAAACACATGCGCCCTCACGCCTAATCAATTTCCTGAATCGTTCTACCGCCCATCGCCACCAGTTCTGCCACCCGTTGCCACCACCCCTCTTTCTCTCTCACCATTGTGCCCAGCCACCAATGTCCGTCGAGGTAGAATATTGCATATTTTCCTATGATTTTTCAAGTTTACCCTGCATGAATTGATTAGATTTATTTCTCAGCAACTTTTGAGATTACAACAACTTTAAGGTTTGGCAATAATTTATTGTATCTTAATATATTGCTAATTTAATTCCATATCCACCTATTCGCTCTCAGAGAAGATTTGAGAAATCCCTAGCTAGTTCGCCCCTTTCTCTCGTTCGAGCACCAACCAAATTAGAGTGATCGGACTTTGATTTTTTGTTATAATCATCAAGCGCTTTAGTTGATTTACCAGGTTAGATTTAATTTTGTATTATTATTTTTTTACTCTCCCTATTGCTGGCTCCATATATGCATGCCAATGTATATGCGTGTTTGTGTATTTATGTATATATAGTAGTGAAGATGTTGAAGAGTTGAAAGTTGACAGCCATTGGTTGGCTTAAGTCCTGTTCTAGCATAGTCTGACAGTGACTGATGGGGTTGGTGAAGATGTTAAATAGGGAGATGACTGATGAGATAGCATTTTAAAGTTTGGTATCTTTGCTGGAAAATATTTGTGGGGATGTCATTGGAATAGGCGGCTTTTAAGCAGTTTTCTGATTTTTGTCGCTGAGAAAGCGTCGAGTAGACATGGCTGTGATAGTTAGTTTTCAGACAACTAGATTCGAGCACATCTTGATTACTTTTACTAGTTGCTGGCAGGGCTTAGTGCATTTGCATTTATTGCCTTTGTTTACTTTGCTAAATCTTATACGTACCGCCGTAGAAGAAGAACTACTATCGCCTCTCTGGGTTTTCAATCTCCAGTAAGAAAAGAAACAATTAACAATGTTATTCTTTTTTAATTTAATTAGTTAAAAGCTTGAATTTTTAGACCTATGAGTATGTGCTACATGCTAATTATTAATTGTTCTATAGAGATGGTTGTGGAGCTAAATTACTGGATCAAAATGGATGGTATAAAGATTCGATTCGCGCAATTCGATACAGTAAAAGTGGGCGGCTTTTTGTATCAGCTGGAGATGACAAGCTCGTGAAATTTTGGGATACTAATTCTTGGCATTGTTTTTGTTCTGTGTAAGCAGAGTTCTACATAATTCTGATTTTTTTTTTGTTTTTAGGAAATCAGAATAATAATTTTTCTGTATTTTCTGAAAGTTTTTGGTGGTGAATCTAACAGGGTTTCGGAGAAGAGAGTGACTTCTCTTGCAATAAGCAATGATGAGATGTTTGTTTGTTTCGCGGATAAGTTTGGAATGGTCTATGTTGTTAATATACGAGATTACAACTTTGAAAATCCTACTTCGGTTAATAAGAAGGTTGTTCCAATTCTTTCCCACTATTGTAGCATAATAACAAGACTGGTATGGACCGATCAAAAAAAAAAAAAAAAACAAGACTGGTATGGCATTTTATAACTTATGTATACCTTTTTAATATTTTTCTTGCTTCATGCAAGCGTTTATCACTTGGTGGTTAAAGTTTCCAAGTCTTTATATTGACACCTTTATTATTTATCACTTTTGTTGAGTATATATGTTATGTATTTATTGATTTGAGCCAATTGGGATATTCCTGCATATCATATCAGTATCTGATAATGGAATTTTCCGCATACATGTGTTGTTTGGTCCTTATATAGTCTTTTTTTTTTTTTTTTTGGAATCCACCTAGAGTCAGTTAGCAATGTCGAGTCTTTTTATCATTGTGAATGTGTTGTTTATGAGGCAGTGTACTTACTCTTACCATAATCATTATGCAGGAGTTTTCTCCAGATGGGAAATACGTTGTTACTGCTGATCGAGACTTCAAAATTCATGTAACAAACTTTTGATGCTCATTACATGTGGTGTGTTATTTTGTTCATTTATTATTTGCTTACTTTTGCTAATGACATGTCACTGTCTTCCCGAAAGAGCCCGTAAATGGGGCTCATGAGATACAAAGTTATTGCCTTGGTCATACTGAGTAAGTGCTTTTCATTTGTCACTTGTTCACTAGGATTTAGAGAATAACATTATGTCCATTGTAGATTTGGTTTACATGAAATAGTACTGAATCTTATTTTAGACCTCCACCATTACCAACACACACGCGCACATAAAGAGAGAGATTTTCTAAGTTAATATTGTGGGAACTCGAGATTCTCCGCTAAAGAACAACTGTATTAGGACATAATCTTAAATGATTGCCTATCATAAAACGTGATGATTAAAGTAGTTTCGTAAACTGATTATTGCATGGATGATGGATGAGAGAATCATTTTAATGTTGTTGTTGAATTCTCATTTTCAATTATGGGGAGATCATTATAAGATCTTATCTAATTTTCTTCTTCTTGTTTATCAACACATGAAATTTCCTTGCTTTGATCTTAACTTATATTAGATAAATGTGATGTCATAACCCGAAACTTTGCATTTTAATTATCATGATTAAATCATTCATAAGCATATAGTATATGCATTTTAAGATTTATATTCTTATTAGATTGCATGCAGAATCCTGAAATCTAAAGTTTTGCGTGATTTAATTAAGTTGTTAAGTTTAAAGTTGTTATGTATTGTGTTGTGAATTTAAATGTGAAGGGTTCATTGAGGTTATAATTTGGGAATAATTAAGTAGAAGAAGTAATATAATGATACTAATAGGAGAGAAAGTGGACTAGACATATATTTTTAAAAAAAAATAAATAAAAGAAAAGCTAAGCTATAATTACAAAGAAATTGATGGACTTGTAATCATTATATTACATATAAAATGTATATGCAGGACACTTACACACACGATCAATGTACAAATGTGTTGAACCTTTAACTTAAATGTGTATATATATATATATAGGTGTGTGAGAGACAAGGAGTAATGTATATATATATATATATATATTGTTAACCCAAGTGTTAGTAACCTGGTCTCAATTTCTCTATGTAGATTAGTCAGTCATTTGAAGTTGTCTGAACCCACTAACACTCTATCTAATATATGCCAGCACATTCAGCCCTCATGTTCATGTGCCACCTGTATGCATGTATATATGACACGAATTATACCCATGTTTAATTACCACTATGTCAGCCATTCTTCTATTATATCTTAACTAAAAATGGACAACCCACCGCCTTACAATGAGATAGAATATTCAATCTTAGTATATGGGCCAATCAATTACTCAAAAAGACACACACATGACCCTCAGTGCTCACGGACAGAGATTTCTATTACAAACTCTAAGGTAATATTCTTCTATAAAATTCAAAGTGGAGATAATCTATATATCTATGCTACTCCACTTCATTGGTTGAACATAAAATTTATAAATTTGTGTTTGGTGTTAATACATATAATCTGAGGTTTACGAATACATGTTGTCAAGTTAATGAGCTCAAAATTCTATTAGTTTAATAAATCAATTTGTTGAATTCATGTAGAAATTTTCGAATATATATATAACAAAAAAGTTCCAGGCTATTTATTTGTTCCTTTTAATTTATTTATGATAATTATAATAATTAATAATAATAAAATAGAATGATATAGAAATCCATGGAATAATTGCTTTTTATAAGGTAATCTATATATTATAATGTTCTAATCTTGTTACTAAATTTGAAAATCTAAAAGATTTGTCCATTTGATGTTAACTAATGTTAATCTTACAAAGTGGATTATTTTTACAAAGTGATAGTTAGATAGGTATGGTGTTTAAAAAAATCAATTGGCTAAATTTCAATTTCTTTAGGAATCGAGTAGAATAAAAAAAAAGATTTAGATTTTTAATTCATTAAACGATAGTTATACCTTTTCTAATTGCAAATCAGGTGTTGTAACAATAATGATTGTTATATTTGTAAGTATATATAGTATATCCATATAGATATACTGAGATATATGTGACTAAAGATTTCAACATAATGATGAAATCAAATGAGACGTGGTTATAAGTGGATTAAGAATCATATTAAATAGGATTGATTGCATGAACATGTCACAAGTAGCATCCACGTGATAATATTAGTTTTAAATATGTGATGTTGTGTTCGGTTATGTATTTTTATATGTCAATAGGTTAAACTTCCGATACATGAGCAAATAAGGCCAACTAGGATTCACCGAGATAAGGACACCCCTTGTGAGTATAATCTTTTAACTTATTATTTGACTTGTGTGATTATATAATGGATATCTTTGGAATGAATTGCTTATTTGTTTCTCTATAGTGATTAGAAGTTTGTTGCGCTCTAATGTGAATTGTATGATTCTTTTTGGTGATATCGTGATGAAATCGAGACATATGATCTCTATGTGATGACATTGAAATGGAATTGAGATATGTGACTCCACCGATGTTATTGATATGAAAATGAGATATGCAAGCTCTCTTGTTGTTATTGATAAAGAAATGAAATATGTGATTACGAGAAAATGCATTCATCGAGAGATTAATGTCTTACGTTATGTCCGCTAATGACCTTGAATCACGTGTTACAAAATTATAGATATCCGAAATTTTGGATTACGAGTACCGTGACGGCCACCCCGAGTTCATGAACTCTACGTGAATTAAGAATTACAGAGTGCAAGGCTATCTTCGTGATCACGATTTATTCTTGGTATTAGTGACACATATCGGTAAAAGAATATGACCAAGCACGTGCATGTATGTGGTTATGAATATTGTGAACAAATCAAAGAGTATGAAATGGTTGTGATAATGTGCTTGTTTGATGTTAAATAACTTGTTTCCGGATTATACTTTGCCGAGCTTGCAAGTCAACAAATGCAATGTTGCCAATTTTTAGTTGTTGTAGATAAAAGTTGATATGTGGGTTACGGGAAGTTTAAAGCATGGATCAAAGGTCGCCAACCGGATTCTCATCCTTCTCTTTTAGCTCATCATTTGCATTTCATATAGGGAGTCTATTTTGATCGTATATAAAAGGGCACGATCGTTAATGTCTGTAATATAGATAAATGCACATGTGTGAATAAGTGTTGTTAAATCTTTTTAAGTGATTCCACTTGCAAAAGAGGGTTACAGATCGTGATTAACAAGTTAATATCATGTACAATGCGGCCGTGATGCTTATGAACTACCGTTTTTATGCTATAAAAATACGTGTTACAAGGGTAAGGGTGTTACATGTTAATTTGGTATCAGAGCCCGGGTAGGGGTTCTGCAGACCATGGCATTACGTTTGCATTATCATTCATGTAGATAATGATGAGCAAAGTGTTGATGGAGGGGAAGAAGCGGTGAGCGAGTCACACTCATCTCATTCACCTCCACATCATGTACATGGATTATTTGCTTACTGTGTGAATCCACCATATCCACCGGTAAACCCCTTTGTACCACGTGAATAAAAGTATGAGAAACTTGGAAAAATGGGAGTTGTTGATTTTGTGGATATTATTGATCCAGTATAACTATGGCTAAAATGAACATATAGGGTTCTGAATTTGATGAAATGTACCCCCAAAGAAAAGTTGATTATGTAGTGTCACTTATTTAGGGAAATGCGTATGATTGGTGGGAGACTATAACTCATAGTACGGTTCAACCATTTGTATTGACCTTAAATGATTTTTTATGGGAATTTCATGATACATACTTGCCAGAGGTTTATAGAGATCAGAAAGAAAAAGACTTTCTTGAACTTAAATAGGGGAGTCGATCAATTGTAGAGTATGAAGTACTATTTAATCAATTTTCTCATTGTGCCCCACATATGGTAGCAACATAAAAGAAGAAATGAACTAGATTTGAGTTTGGACTTCGATTTGCTATTCGAAATTGTATTGCATCTACAGATTTGGAGTCTTATAGCAAGTTGAAATATGCAGTGATATGTGCTAATAAATTGAGAGTTGAATCAAAACAAAACTTTCAATATAATAGAAGTGACGAGAGATGAAACTAATGGATCTAGAAGAAATTTACTAAGCTCACAGAGAAGGGTTCCCGAACAGTTCTAAAGATGGTAGTTTTAGGGGTGCAATATCTGCTAGTAAGAGTGTTGGTTCTACACCATCAGTTCCCACCTATGTACATTGTGGTAAAAATCATTATGGAGAATGTAGATTACTTACAAAAAAATGTTTTAGATATGGCGAACTTGGCCATATAGCAAGGAATTGCACAAAATCATGTGAAGGACCCACAGTTGAGTAAACAAGATTTAGTGGTTTCAATCCTAATAGAGATAAAGGTCGAGGAAGATTGAGTATAAGAGTAGGCGCTAGTGCATAATAAAGTCAATCGAGCGGACTCGACTTGAGTTTTTGATATGACACGGGGAAGAAGCTAAAGCTACACCGACTCTAGTTACCAAGTAATCTCTCTATTTCTCGAATAAATGCGTATATTCTATTTGATTCGGGAACAACCCATTCATTTGTGTCACAATCATTTCATCACATTTGAGAAATAAGCCGGATACATTGTTTGTGATTTACTTGTTCGAACCAGCCCCAATAGGGGAATGTGGTTAATGTAAATATTTTATATGGTGATTGTAAAATCTTGATTTGGGATTTAGAATTACATGATATGTTGCTTGTTATGTCGTTAAGGGATTTCATTATGATTCTAAGTATGAATTGGTTAATCGTACACCATGTTAAGTTGAATTATTTTCATCAAGAGATAGTGTTGGAGCTTTTTGATCGACGCATATAGTATTTAAAGGGGAAACAAAAATTTTTCTGCGTGTATAGTTATCTACAATATTTAGAATGGTGAAGAAAGGTTATGATTGTCACTTAGCCCATATAATAGACACACAATTATGTGGTTCGAATTCTCTTTTAAGTTTCTTCATGTACATTGGCTGATTAGTGCTTTGATTGGTTTTTAAACGAATTAGATAAAAATGCTGAAGGTCTTATTTGGGTTTGTTTGTGATGATATTCATAGATGATATCTAGGTATACTCTCAATAACATGGAAAATTTAATTGATATTTAAAAAGATGCTTGGAACTATGAGGATTGAAAAAGAAGGACTATTAGTAGAATAAACTTGTGATCTTTTGGTTATATAGTACAATATGATTTTTCGATAAGTAAACCGAAAAAGAGGGCCCATGTAAATATAATTAGATTTTAAGGTTATATTGCAACAAAATGGACCAAAATGTGATTTAAAGAGGAAACTCTCTTGGGTACATGATGATATTGTGTATTTGAAACTCTATTTTAGGTTATTGTTCACACTTATTTTGCACAAAGTATATGATAATTGTGTAGTGAATTGAATGACGATATTTGTAATTAGTTATGGATAATTTAATATGAGCTTTGCAAGAATCGACTTACATATTAATTATTAATTTCCTATAGTGGTGTTATAATTTTGTTTTTATCCATGTCGATGTAAGATGATAGAGTTACTCAAATTCTTCACAGGAGCTAGGTCATTTTACAAAGTATTTTGAGTCCCGAAGTATAAAGGTTAACAAGAATAAGTATTTATATCCATTATTGATATTTTGGTTTAACATATCTTAATCGGTTAAATTTCTAGGACAAGGATAACAATGGGTTCAATCGAGATGGAAGTCATATGGAAAAATTTACATAGGTTTTTATAACTCACTAGAATACCACATATGAATCTAGATAACATGATAGTGCATGATTGTGTTTTGGATAATGATCATGCCGCTTCATAATGGGTTTATCTAATGGTACAAAAATCGTTGAGATCTAAAGGAAGTTATATGTACCTGGTACTAGGAAAATTCATACAAACAACTTAAGGTTACAAGGTCACTAATGAGGTTGTGTCGAGTTCGAGAGATTATAATATAGTTGTTGATGATTCGTAGATTCACTTATTGTTGGATTACCAGGAACATATATATATAAATCTATATGATTTGAATGGGGTCATTTTGGAATATCATTTATAGATTTTGATAGAGACCCAATGATCTTATCAAATTATCTAGAAGATCTTTAATTATTGTATTGTTAATAAGACGGGTAATTACAATTGGTGTATTTTCATAGAAACGAAAATGATGAGTCTACTATTTGGATATGTCTTTATAAGTTTTATAAAATACGAAGGGCGTAGTATGAATTTTTTATATGATGTTGGTTATATCACCAATATAGAGGCCATATTTTTTAATGTGAAGTAAAATAAAAATAGTTGCAAATTACGGGAATAATAAAAACTCAACCCCGATATATCGGTTGTTAAAGATATTGAAAGTATTGAGGATCCTATTCTTAGACTTGACCAATTATTATTAATATTTTTGGGTAATTTACATGTCCGGCAATAAACATTGGAAAAAAAATTATATTCTAATGGATGAACCTATAGCGCAAAAACACATCGAGTCATAAGAAAAAAATTGATGCAGTTTGGGTTATTGTTGATTGGCTAACAAACTCAGCCCAATTTTTACCATTTAGATGTGGTTCTACGCTTGAAAATCTATCAAAAAGGTATGTAATGATATTGTGAAACTATATGGTGTACCTTTATCTATTGTTTAAGATCAATATTTTCTTTTTACGTCTAGACTTTGGGGTAGCTTATAGCAAGCATTAGGCACTACATTATATTTTAGTACTACATTTCATCCGCAAAGCAGATTCTCGGTCGAGAGAACTATTGGAAGTGGATATACTTTGGGCATGTGTTCTTGAATTCAAAGGTTCTTGGGATGGTATATTGTATTAATGGAAATTGTATATAGTAATCCATATTACAAAATATTGTCATAGTGCCTTTTGAAGTATTAGATGGTAGAAAATATTGGATTCGGTCTCTTGGGATAAAAGAGGGAATACGATTATTGGAAAGCCCATGTCCGATTCAAGACACGATTGAAAAAGTGAACTTTCTTGAAGTTAAAGTCAATTATCGAGTCACTCGAACTAAGCAAAAGAGTTCTATTGATCAACATATGTGGGAAATGGAATATGAAGTTGGTGAGAAAGTATTCCTACCTATTTTTTTCTTGGAAGCGTATTCTCGGATACGGAAAGAAAGGCAAACCGAGTCTTCGTCATATCAACCCATATGAAATACTTGAAAGAGTTGGACCATTAGCTTATAGGCTTACCTTGCCACATGGATTATCCCATATTCATATTGTGTTCCATGTTAGTATGCTTCGTCAAGTATAAAATACTATAAATCGATCCATTATATGTTCTTCGTGATGAATCGGTTAAAATTGCCGATAAGTTAAGTTATGTTGAAGAACTAGTTGAAATAATGGGATATAAAAATAAATTAGACATAGAGTAATCCAATTATGGAGGTTTCACTCTAGACAAGAATCTACAAGGATGGAAAACAGAGCAACTTATGAGAGAGCAATATCCAAAGTTGATATACATGTACAAATTTCGTGGACGAAATTTTTAAGGGAGGAAAAATTGTCATAACCCGAGACTTTGCATTTTAATTATCATGATTAAATCATTCATAAGCATATAGTATATGCATTTTCAGATTTATATATTCATATTAGATTGCATGCAGAATCCTGAAATCTCAAGTTTTTGCTTGATTTAATTAAGTTGTTAAGTTTAAAGTTGTTATGTAATGTGTTGTGAATTTAAATGTGAAGGGTTCATTGAGGTTATAATTTGGGAATAATTAAGTAGAAGAAGTAATATAATGATACTAACAGGAGAGAAAGTGGACTAGACATATATTTTTTAAAAAGATAAATAAAAGAAAAGCTAAACTATAATTACAAAGAAATTGATGGACTTGTAATCATTATTACATATAAAATGTATATGCAGGACACTTACACACACGATGTTGAACCTTTAACTTAAATGTATATATATATATATAGGTGTGTGAGAGACAAGGAGTAATGTGTATATATATATATATATATATATATATATTGTAAAATCAAGTGTTACTAACCTGGCGTCAATTTCTCTATGTAGATTAGTCAGTCACTTGAAGTTGTTTGAACCCACTAACACTCTATCTAATATATGCCAGCTCATTCAGCCCTCATGTTCATGTGCCACCTGTATGCATGTATATATGACACGAATTATACCCATGTTTAATTGCCAATATGTCAGCCATTCTTCTATTATATCTTAACTAAAAATCGACAACCCACCGCCTTACAATGAGATAGAATACTCAATCTTAGTATGTGGGCCAATCAATTACTCAAAAAGACACACACATGACCCTCAGTGCTCACGGACAGAGATTTCTATTACAAACTCTAAGGTAATATTCTTCTATAAAATTCAAAAAGGAGATAATCTATATATCTATGCTACTCCACTTCATTGGTTGAACATGAAATTTATAAAATTGTGTTTGGTGTTAATACATATACTATGAGGTTTACGAATACATGTTGTCAAGTTAATGAGCTCAAAATTCTATTAGTTTAATAAATCAATTTGTTGAATTCATGTAGAAATTTTCGGAATATATATATAACAAAAAAAAGTTCCAGGACATTTATTCAGTCAATTGATTGTTCCTTTTAATTTATTTATGATAATTATAATACTTAATAATAATAAAATAGAATGATATAGAAATCCATGGAATAATTGCTTTTTATAAGGTAATCTATATATTATAATGTTCTAATCTTGTTACTAAATTTGAAAATCTAAAAGATTTGTCCATTTGATGTTAACTAATGTTAATCTTACAAAGTGGATTATTTTTACAAAGTGATAGTAAGATAGGTATGGTGTTTAAAAAAATCAATTGGCTAAATTTCAATTTCTTTTGGAATCAGTAGAATAAAAAAAAAGATTTAGATTTTTAATTCATTAAACTGATAGTTATCCCTTTTCTAATTGCAAATCAGGTGTTGTAACAAGAATGATTGTTATATTTGTAAGTATATATAGTATATCCATATAGATATACAGATATATGTGACTAAAGATTTCAACATAATGATGAAATCAAATGAGACGTGGTTATAATTGGATTAAGAATCATATTAAATAGGATTCAGTTGCATGAACATATCACAAATAGCATCCACGTGATAATATTAGTTTTAAATATGTGATGTTGTGTTCGATTATGTATTTTTATATGTCAATAGGTTAAACTTCCGATACATGAGCAAATAAGGCCAACTAGGCGTCACCGAGATAAGGACACCCCTTGTGAGTATAATCTTTTAACTTGTTATTTGACTTGTGTGATTATATAATGGATATGTTGGAATGAATTACTTATTTGTTTCGCTATAGTGATTAGAAGTTTGTTGCGCTCTAATGTGAATTGTATGATTCTTTTTGGTGATATCGTGATGAAATCGAGACATATGATCTCTATGTGTTGACATTGAAATGGAATTGAGATATGTGACTCCACTGATGTTATTGATATGAAAATGAGATATGCAAGCTCTCTTGTTGTTATTGATAAAGAAATGAAATTTGTGATTACGGAAAATGCATTCATCAAAGATTAATGTCTTCGGTATGGCCGCTAATGACCTTGAATCACGTGTTACAAAATTATAGATATCCGAAATTCGGATTCAGAGTACCGTCACGACCACCCCGAGTTCACCGAACTCTACATGAACTAAGAATTACAGAGTGCCATGACCATCTTCGTGATCAAGATTTATTCTTGGTATTAGGCCGCCCATAACAAAGTAAAAAGAATATGACCAAGCACATATATGCACGTGGTTATGAATATTGTAAACAACCCAAAGAGTATGAAATGGTTGTGATAATGTGCTTGTGTGATGTTAAATTACTTGTTTTCGGATTATACTTGCTGAGCTTGCAAGTCAACAAATGCAATGTTGCCAATTTTTAGTTGTTGTAGATAAAAGTTGATATGTGGGTTGTGAAGTTTAAAGCATGGATCAAAGGTCGGCCGATTTGGATTCTCATCCTTCTCCTCAGCTCATCATTTGCATTTCATATACAGAGTCTATTTTGATATGTATATAAAAGCGCACGGTCATTAATGTCTGTAATATGGATAAATGCACATGTGTGAATAAGTGTTGTTAAATCTTTTTAAGTGATTCCACTTGCGAAAAAGGGTTCTGATTATGATTAACATGTTAATATCATATACAATACAGCCATGCTGCTTATGAACTACCGTTTTTATGCTATAAAAATACGTGTTACAAGGGTAAGGGTGTTACATGTGATTTTAATTTGTCACTTTGGTGGTTGTTGAATTGTGTCTTTTAAATTGTATAAGGGAAGTGGGTTTTTAAGGGCAGAGTATAATTATCATTACATGCTTGTTATATTCTCATGAAGGATACTTGTTGGATATATTTTTTCTCCGACTTTTAGATTTTTTTGCATCATCATTTTCCCGTAGTGTTAATAACATATTGCTATTAGCTACTGATTATTTAACCTTACTCATGGAATCATCACCAGGTTTGTCTCCTGCATTGCATTTGTCAGTTCTCAGGATCATGCACAAGGACTTTTAGTCTCTGGAAGTGGTGATTCAATAGTGAGTTATAGAAATTCTGAAATTAAGTTTTGTATCAATAATGTACAAAAATATATAAACATTCTTTTGTACTGGGCTAACCTAATTTCGATGACTGAAGGTGTGATTGTGGGACTATGCCTCTGGTTCTCTGCTTGATACATGTGATGTTGGAGCTAAGGTAGGTGGGTAACTTGTTTGTCTTGTCTTGACTTCAGACTTTTTAATGTTGTATATAACTCCATTACCATTCTTTGAGGAACTTCAAAATATTTGAAAGTTCCGTTAATGTTTCGATGAATACTTGACTGTGAACTTGAGGCCCTAATACATCTTCAAGTGCAATGATTTTTTGATTCCGGGACCACCCTATGAAATTGTACAGGCTTGCACCGGTGCTGTTCAGTGCCAGCTAATGGATGCCGTTCACCCAGGGATGGTGCCAATGCACAAGGTCAATTTTGATGCGAAGAACGAGTACGAGATGATCCAAAACTACAAGGTCCTTCAAGATGTTTTCAACAAACTCAAGATCACTAAGGTATTAGAATTTTTCAATTAGTCCGTGATTTTTCCTAGTTTTTTTTTTTGTTTTTGGTAGGAAACTGCAAAATTGTGTTTAAATAACTGCTCCTGGAATGAATTTATCTTATAAGCTTGTTTTTAGATGAGTGAGTTTTGTATTCATTTATTGTTCCTGAATTCCTTTTTACCCTTGTCTTTGTAAGGAGAAATGATTATATCTGATGTTTCTATAATTTGTATGTTGTTGTTAATACAACACATCGAGGTTAACAAATTGATCAAAGGAAGGCCACTGGACAATTTGGAATTTATGCAATGGATGAAGCATTACTGTGATTGTGTCAATGGAGGGCTCATAAATAGGTAAACTCTTGTGCTAAAAAATCTTTCATGTGTTCCTCTTGGCTAAATTGATGATGTTTACCACCGTAGCTAAATTATTGAAGTGATTGTGTGTTAATTAAATGTTTATGAAACCTATCTACATATATTGTGCACTGTGTTGCTGATTTGTTATCATGATTGACTTATATAATTCTTCATTTGTCAGCTTCAATGTGATGTACAGATTGTCCTATGCAACTTCTTTGGGGCTCTTCTAGTTCATATTAAATTGCAATGTCCTTGACAAATAAGTGTGCCGTTAAAATGCAGCAAATCATATAAATAAGTGCATCTGAACATGTTGCTAATTCCGTCTTGACTTCTTTTTAGTTATTAAGTGTGGGGGTCACAAACTAATCACATATGAAAATATATAAGCATTATATCCTGATTATTGTCCCAGTAATTTGCTTTTTCCATATTGATTTACCTACCATTTTGTTGATCTTCTATTCCTCTATTTCAATGTTCTCTTATATATATTTTGCAAATGTTGGGCTCCTGAGCTTGAAAACAAATGTTGTTTGATGCTAATGTGAGGTATGCTACAAAATTGCTTATGTGGTTCGATATACCTCTGCAGTTGCAGTATATGAGGTGCAAATGATCTTCTTTGGTGTCTAGTTTGAAAAAATTCTTTGGTGTCAAGCACATAACTGATGAATTTCTCTCTATGTAGCTTTTATGAGAAAGTGTCTTGGATGGATTACACATTAACCTTTTTCAATGTATAAGATTTTACTTTCAGTTTTATCTTTTATGGGTTGATGTGCTTTAATTTATTGTTGCATACTTCCTTACGACATGTTTGAAAGGGAATAGCCTTTCTTTGATTTGTTTTTACAGGGAAAGCGCTGAGCTCTAGCTGGAGTAGCACCTTCTCAATATGATCATTCTCTGGTGAGTCTTATTTTTGTTGGCCCTATTACTAACAAATGGTGACAGTATTTGATAAAACCAGCACTACTTTTGACTTTCTTCCTATAAGTGTTGAATATAAATGATGCAGCTACTCTCATTCAGTTGGTCTGAAGAGTATCGATTGCTGATGCATTGTTATCTTGCAGTGATCATGACTGCAGGTCTGCAACAAATGTTGCAGCAAAATTGAGCTCCATTCAATCACTGGAGGTGAAATTGATGGTGACTCTGGATCTTTTTGTGTATTGGAGCATTGCAAGATACTCAATATGCAATTTACTAAATTGATTTCATTAACTAATTGTGATGCAGTTGAATATATTGATGAAATTTGTTAATAAAATTTGAGAATAGATGGAATTCATCATAGAAACACCAAATAACAGGATTTCTAAGTGTCCCAATTGCTAAGACACTATCTGAATTTGTTTTGGGTGTTATTGAAAAGTAATCTGGAGAATGTGTTTTGCAAGGATGTATTGTAAACATGTGATATATCAGGACGGGCATGTAGTGTTATGTATTGTAAACATGTGTATGTGCTGTAAGTGATTGAAAACATTCAGAATGACATTTCGTCCAGACCATGCTTGGCAGTAAAATTTTGATTGTCTATACTGCAAAATACTTTGTTTGCGGAATAATTATCGGGAGACTCGAGTTGACATATTCAAGTGAGGCAATATGCTTGAGAACTTAATCTTCTTCAAAGTTGAAACAATTAGTCTCTTATACTTTTATAATCATAAAATATTGGATGAAACCTTAGTAAGTTGTTTTATCTTTTAGTGTGATTATGATACTCAACTTGACTTTGCGATGCTAACTAAATATTGTCCAATTATCTATTTCCAGCTCTTTCTTTAATTCTTTGATATGTTAATTATGCGAGAATATGCAAATGTTGCACTAGATCGAGCTACGAGACAAGATCGATGGATGTTCATAATTTTGGTGATCGCCGCCATCATTTGTTCTCATTTTATTTTGATTTAGTATGCCAACTTTTGTCTAATTTGTAGTGGATTTGACGTGCATCTTAGTTTTGTTTAACTTGTTGGTCAACTCTCATTGTTATCGGTTGTATCATGATTTGTATTTGGATTAAGTTGTATTCGAGAATATTTGACATTTGTAATGAATTTGGATTTATTGTGTTGTATTAAGTGTTTTATGTTCAACCCATAACTATACATTTTGTTTATGGCCGTTTTCTAAAGGTTTAACACATCGGTTTCTAACCGATTTTGTTCCTAACAAAATCGATGTTCAACCCAACACTATAACATTATTTTTGTTAGAAACAAAATCAGTTACAAACCGATGTGTTAAGCTCTTATAACACCGGTGCAAAACTAATCTCTCAATCGATCTTAAAGGTAGCCAACAACATCGGTCAAAAACTGATGACGCTTAAAAAAGGCTAGCAAACCGCAAGTTAACAACATCAGTTGCAAAACAATGTGTTTTTATATAACAACATCGTTTTTTACATACTTCAAACTGATGTTGAATATGCATACATTTAACATACAACATCGGTCGGTTTTCACATAGACATCGGCTATAAATCGATGTCTATGAGCATTTTTCTTGTAGTGAATACATCCAGAATATCATATATTACGATTCACTATAAGCCTAAAGCCGAAACAACTTACTCAACAGCAATCCCGGTGAGCTTTGTTAATCCATTGATACTACCAACACTCCAAACCATAGTCATTTTGATCTTTTAGACAGGGAGTTATAGCATTCGTCTAATAGTCCTCTTTCTCTTAAATAAATAAGCATGTTATTCAAAATTAAAATTATTTGATATTTAAACTCTACTCATTATTCTAGTTGAATAGACTCTTGGTTTTAAAACTAATACGATTTAGATTTTTGGTTGCTTTAGTTCTTCTTTTACTTGAGTTGATATTGCAATTCGAGACTCTCTTTCCATCCACCTTTAATTTTTTTTGCAAAGTGGTGATGCAATGTTTAAATACTAAATAGACTTGTTTTCTCCAGAAGTTTATCAATTGTGTAACGCAAGTGAACACGGTCACACATATGAGCTAGCCCATTAAGATGTATACCACAACTTTTCCTTCCTTTTCTTTTGGTACACACTGGCTGTGATAGTAAGCTAATAAGAAAATTGCACCTCTTTCTCCTTTTCCCACATCTTAATAAAAAACCCTCAAAAAAAAAAAAAATTGTCCCGGAAAATACTAAACACATACATATTTGATAATAAACAATCCATCAGATAAAAATTCCTTAAATGTTTGAGTAGTATTCAAAAAACTTCCAAAGAAAACCCACAAACAAAAACCACTTGAAATACCAAACTGGCCCCATTGCACAATTAAATACATACATATAAGTCTTCATATAACAACCGGAAAAGATAAGAGAAAAAGGGGGGGAAATCGCCTGTTATTAAGACGTAAGAAGGAGGGTTGTGCCAGAGAAAAAGGACAGGAGACGGTTCACATGCTGAGATTGGAGAGAAAACCAGTCAACCATATAGTCATGCTTTATAATAACTACTGCAAAAACCCAACAAAACGAAGAAAGAGTAGGAAGAAAACATGTAGGTGAAATGCCAGAGAAATTTAAGATTTTATTCACGGAAAACCGATGTGAGCAGGAAATGTTTCTATTTACCTTTCTTAATATAATATATAACATTGAACTTATAACATACTCTAATTACACTTTAGCCCTTATTTATTATTATAAATATAGGGATATTTTAGTCTAACCATATTTGTACAGAAATATTCATCCTTTTACAAGTGTTAGAGATTAGGGATTAGGGATTAAGGATAGTGGTAGGGATTAGGGATTAGTGAATAAGGATAAGGATAGGGATAGGGATTAGGGAATAGGGAAAAACTGATATTTTTTAGGAAGACTACTAACGTTTCATCGGACTACTAATAAGAAAAAATAATACTTTTCATGGGACTACTGATAGGATAAACTAATATTTTTTAGGAGAACTATTAATACTTTTCAGTGGAACTACTAGTACATTTTAAGGGAAAACTAATATTTTTGAAAAAACTCTTGTCAAACCTCTAACGTGAATGTTATGTTAGACGGACCCAACCCAACCCAGGTATTTTTTGTAATTTCATCTGCCGGTGGTATTTTTGAGATTTTGAACGCGGTGGCATTTTTGTAATATTCTGGGGCAATGACGTAGTATCACTAGGGCCGTTAAAATTATTAATTTTTCCCCTGAAAAGTATTAGTAATCCCCTTGAACAATATTTGTAGTAGCTCTCATGAAAAAGTACTGATTTTTTCCCTCAAAAGTATTAGTAATCCACCTAAAATGTATTAATTGTCTATTGAAAAGTATTAGCGGTGACGTAATATTAAGGAGTTGAATAGGACATTGTTGTAAAAATCGGCTTAGGCGCCGACTAGGCGCTAGGCACTCCTAGGCCGATCCGATACAAAAAATCGGGCTAGATGGCCAGTAAATCGGGCCTAGGCGCCTGACTAGGCGGCCAAAAAATTGGGCCTTTAGTTCTTCTTTTACTTGAGTTGATATTGCAATTCGAGACTCTTTCCATCCACCTTCAATTTTTTTGCAAAGTGATGATGCAATGTAAATACTAAATAGACTTGCTTTCTCCAAAAGTAGATCAATTGTGTAACGCAAGTGAACACGGTCACACATATGAGCTAGCCCATTAAGATGTATACTACAACGTTTCCTTCATTTTCTTTTGCTACACACTGGTTGTACTAGTAAGCTAATAAGAAAATCACCTCTTTCCCCTTTTTCCCACATCTTAATAAAAAAAACCTCAAAAAAAAATTGCCCCCTGAAAATACTAAACACGTACATACTTGATATTAAACAATCCATCAAATAAAAATTCCTTAAAAGTTTGAGTAGTATTCAAAAAACTTCGAAAGAAAACCCACAAACAAAAACCACTTAAAATAATAAACAGACCCCATTGCACAATTAAATACATACACATGAAGTCTTCATAGAACAACCGGAAAAGAGGAGCAAAAGGGAAAAAAGAATCGCCTGTTATTAAAACATATGAAGGAGGGTCGTGCGAGAGAAAAAAGAGAGGAGACAATTCACACGCTAAGATTGGAGAGAAAACCAGTCAACCATAAACTCATGCTTTATAAAAACTGCTGCAGAAACCCAACAAAACAAAGAAATAGTAGGAAGAAAACATGTAGGTGAAATGCCAGAGACATTTAAGATTCTATTCACGGAAAACCGATGAGAGCAGGAAATATTTCTTATACCTTTGTTAATATAATATATAACATTGAACTGATAACATACTCTAATTACACTGTAGCCCTTATTTATTATTATAAATATAGAGATATTTTAGTCTAACCATATTTGTACATAAATATTCATTCTTTTACAAGTGTTAGAGATTAGAGATTAGGGATTAGGGATTAGGGATTAGAGTTAGGGATTAGGGAAAAACTGATATTTTTTAGGGAGACTACTAACGTTTCATGGGACTACTAATAAGAAAAACTAATACTTTTCATGGGACTACTCATAGGAAAAACTAATACTTTTTAGGAGAACTATTAATACTTTTCAGTGGAACTACTAATACTTTTTAAGGGAAACTAATATTTTTGACAAAAAACTCTTGTCAATCCTCTAAAGGGTGTGTTATGTTAGTAGGACCTAACCCAACCCGCATATTTTTTGCAATTTCATCAACCAGTGGCAAATTTGCGATTATGGACACGGTGATATTTTTGTAATATTATGGGGCAATGACGTAGTATCACTAGGTTCGTTAAAAATATTATTTTTTCCCTAAAAAGTATTAGTAGTTCCCTTGAACAATATTTGTAGTAGCTTTCATGAAAAATAGTGTTTTTTTCCCTCAAAAGTATTAGTAATCCACATAAAATGTATTAATTGTCCCTTTGGAAAAGTATTAGCGGTGATGTAATATTAAGCGATTTGCATAAAACATTGTTCTAAAAGGCACAGCGACCTCCTATCGCCGACTAGGCGCTAGGCACACCTAGTCGATCCGATTTTGCTAAAATCGCCTAAGAAAATCGTTTTGGCAAAAAATCGGGCTATGCGGCTAGAAATTGGGCCTACGTGGCTAACTAGGCAGCCAAAAAATAGGGACTAGCGCCCGCCAGCGGGCTAGGCTAGGCGAAACAAATCGCTAAAAATGGTAAATATTAAATAAAAAAAAGAGAAAAACAATGCTATTTCTAGGTGCCCGCTAGCATCCGCCAGCTATTTGGGCCACCGCTTTAACGAGCGCCAGCGATTCGCAACCTTGGCATAGAATCAATAGGACCCTCAAAAGTATTAGTTTTTTTCGTAAAAAGTATTACCAATCCCTCGGAAAAGTATTAGCAATCCTCTTGAACAACTTTTTTAGTATTCCTCATTAAAAATATTAATATTCCCCCTAAAACATAATAGTAGTCTTATTGAAAAGTATTAGGTTTTCCGACTAAAGGTATTTTCGTATTCCTCTTAAAAAGTACTAGTTTTTCTCAAAAATGTATTTGTAGTCCCTCTTAAAAGTATTAGTTCTCCCCCCTAAAAGTATCAGTAGTCTTCCTGAAAAATATTTAGTAGCCCCCCTAAAAAAATTAGTTTTCTCTCTGAAAAGTATAGTAGTCCTCCTAAAAAGTATTAGTTGCTCTTTGAAAAAGATTAGCAGCGGATGTGGTTATTGTGATGTTAGTGGTTGTGCAGTTGTTGGTGGCTGTGTGGGTCAATGGATTAGACTAACTGCGGGACGGGTATTTGGATCTGTCTAATAGATCTAATCCATTAGACGATCGATAGGAGACTAAGTTAATATTTTTAGGGGAATTACTAAATATATTTCACTAGTACTTTTGAAAGAAAAAAACTAGTATTTTTAAGGAAACTACTAAAATACTTTTAAGGAACTACTTATACTTTTTCGAAAGGCCGCTAATATATTTCGAGGACAAACGAAAAATTATATTATGACACCAACTATATTACAAAATACCACCGTTTAATATTTCAAAAAGCCATTGGATTTGAGTCCGGACCGTGAGGAGTTTGTGGCTAACAAAATGGATAATCATACCGAGCGATTCGGATCAATGCGACTATGTGCAACATGCGCGGGCCCGAGCTCGGGCTCGACTCGCTCGGCTCTGTTAGATAAATATTTTTATCATGATTTTGATGATTTTGTTCGATTTTATTCAAATGAGTTTTTAAACCAAAACAATGTCCCTAAATGTTGTCTAAATACTTGAGATCGACTTAAAATATTTTTACTATTTTTCGGAGTATTTTTGGAGTTTATTTTCGATAAAAAATTAGACAACACATTTGTTTAGGCTCGACTCGGCCGTCGCCCTATAGGCAACCCGTACTGAGTTGAGTTTTGAAACAGAAAATGGGACGTAGAAAAAAAAGAGAAAGGGCGACGGTCGACTAGGTGGTCGGCCACGGGGCGACCGTGCACAGGAGCACCTCTTTTGGTTGATCTTCTCTGTTTCGATTTTTATCAACCCCAACCGGTCAAGACTAAGGCGGGTCGCACCACCCTCCGACCGGTCCCCCTGTGTAAAAATAGCAAGAATTCAATTTCAATCTTATCTCTCTCGGCGACCGTCGCACCCCGGTTTATTAGCAAACTATCCGTTGCATTTTTCGGACAACTTTTCCCTATTTTGTGGGATTGATTTCTAACACTATTTTGATGATTTTAAATGGTTTCTTTTGCAAAGCAAATCACTCCCCAAGGAGGAGCCTATGTCCGGAAATGAAAGCCAAGTCCTCTCCTATAAATAGAGGCTTCATTCAAGCAACAAGATACAACACTTTACACAAGCAAAGAGCAATCAAGCAAACACTCTCATATATCTTGTTGTATTACACTTGTACTCATATTGTATCAATCATTATTGAGTTGTAATCTTGATTTTGGTCATCATTCAACACAAGACATCCTTGTGAGTATTCTTGTGGTAAGAATACACTTGGGTGATCTAGGTGATAGGTGTTTGAAGGTTGTGGTAATCTTCAAAGGTGTTGTAAGAGGGTTGTGGCAATCCTCAAGGTGGTGAAAAGAGGGTTGTGGTAATCCTCAATGTGTTGTATTAATTTTTGGTAAATTAATAAAATCTTTTTCTTTTTGAAATCCATCCGGATATCTTTGGGGTGGTAGAGGATTAGGCCCTAGGTGGGTTGAACCTCTATAAATCGAAGTGTGTTGTTTAAATTCCGCACTTAGCATTTCATCTTTGCTTGAGTTTTTCGAAAAAGCGGGCAAAATCTGAAAAACCGAGATAATCTATTCACCCCCTCTAGATTATCGTAGCCACTTGGACTAATAGCTCAACTCGGATGGTGCTCCGCACCGTCCTCGGTTCTTTTGAGCTAGCCAAAAGCTAGTCAAAATTGACTTGTTCCACTAGGTGTACCATAAAGAGCTCCACATTATTACTCCTTATTAGTGGTGAAGCTCTTTATAAACTAGCCAAACATTTAATATGTTTCCTATGTGGGATATTGCTTTCCATATTCCCACCCTTTTATATTCCATACATAAAAGGTTTAAGTAGCTAACTTCTTGCATTTATTTTCGTTCACCCGACATTGGTTTTGAGAAATTCAAAATGCTAAACTCATCTACCTCGCGGTGTAGATTACATTTATCTCATTTATTTCATACAACGAATAAATGAACCCACTTAAATAATTGGTTTGACCCAATTTATTAAAACCAATTCTAACAATCCCCCACATGAATGAAAATAAATGCATATGAGTATGCTGAGACACTAAAGAGAGTTCAAGCGGAAAGCTATTGCATCGAGAGAGGTAGCTTGTGGCTTTGAACCTTCCTTAGTGGAATACTATCAGATTTACTAGGCTATACAAAGTGATGCGATGTCTTGAAGCTGTTGTTTGTTTGTGTAAACCAAAACAACAAGTATCCACACAATATCTTTCCAAACACCATTTGGTTCTCAGTTGTGTTCATTTTGGCCCTGGACAACATCTTGGATTTATAAGTGTTTCATTGAAGCGACCCATCTTTACACTTATATAGATGATCTCCTATTAAGAGTATCTGCCATACTCCGATTCTTTCAAGTATAGGAATCATTAAAAGTTTATAACTTAACCTCACCACATTCCGAGGTTTTCCACTTGGACATGAATGAGTTGTAACTTGTACCAAGTGTTTATCTAAATATTCATAACTTAGTTGTCCCATTGAACCAAAGTTTTGGGATCTCCAATTCATAAAGTTGGGTTACCGCTATGAATACTCTTATTTTGTGGATTTTAAGCCGATTTCTTTCGATAAGCAATATACTTTATCTCTATTCAAACCTTTAGTTAACGAATCACTAGGTTTTCTTTCGATTTCACGTAATTGATTGTAATAACTCCATTTGAGATCAAGCCTAATGGTGTTATGTCCTCGACGTATATGTCGAGACTTACCATTGTACATACTATTTTGAGCCCTTTCTATAGCCAGTGACTATCACAATATATCATGATTGCAGCCACCGGCTTAGGCCAACAAGGAATATACTCTAGAAAGTTGTGAAGCCATTCTCGCTTCTTCACCAGCTTTATCCGAGCTATAAACTCCGATTCCATCGTTGATCGAGATATACAAGTTTGTTTGGAGGATTTCCATGACACCGCTCCACCACTAATGGTAAAAAAATAACCACTAGTGGACTTGGAATCTTTTTTGTCGGATATCTAATTAGCATCACCGTATCCTTCTAATACAATTGGATATCTTGAGTAATGTAATCCATAATTTAAGGTGAGTCTTAGATACCTAAGAACCCTTATCAATGTCTTCCAATGGTCATTTCAGGATTACTTGTAAATCTACTCAATTTATTAAGCTGCGTAGGCAATATCCGGACGTGTACAACTTGTTACATACATTAATCGCCAATAATCCGAGATTTTTCTAGTTGAGATACAGGCTCACCCCGATTTTTAGCTAATGTAAGCTTAAATCAACAGGCGTTTTAGCTGGAGGAAACTCATAAACATTGAACTTTTCAAAATCTTGTGATAAATCAAGTCCATCGAGATGTTTTAGAGATCTTAATTCCCGAATAACATCCGCTACACCCATATCTTTCATATCAAAATGTTTGGTCAACATTTTCTTAGTATTCATGATTACTACCTTAATCAACATGTCGTCACGTAAAGATATACAATCACATAAGCATTAGATGTGTCTTAAATGTAAACACATTTATCACACTCGTTAATTTTGAAACCATTTGACAACATAGTTCTGTCACAAATTTCTCGTGCCATTGTTTCTGCGCTTGCTTAAGGCCATAAAATGACTTAACGAGTTTGTACACATTTTTTTTTCTCCTACCGGGAACAACAAACCGTTCGGGTTGTTCCATGTAGATTTTCTCTTCTAATTCACCATTTAGAAAGCCGTTTTCACATCCATTTGGTGTATCTCATTGTTATGCAATGCAAAGAATAGCAATGAGAGCTCTAATAGATGTGATTCTTATCTGGTGAATAGGTATCAAAGAAATCAAGGCCTTCTCTTTGCTTAAATCCTTTAGCTACTAATCGGCATTGTACTTATCGGTAGTTCCATCGACTTTATATTTCCTTTTAAGGATCCACTTGCATCCTATATGCTTATTTCGGTAGGAGATCCGTCAACTCCAGGTAAGATTTTGGATAATGGAATTTATATTCATTCTTAATAGCTTCTTTCCCGAGAATGGAGGTTCTGGATTGGACAATGCTTCACCAATTATCATTGGTTCATTTTCTAACACATGAGTTAGAAAATGCGGACCAAAAGACTTTGTTATTTTGGCCTTTTTCTTTGCGTCTCGGTTCTTCATTACTTTGATGATCACCATCGGCGAAGATATCACGTGTTCTTTTGCGAGAATTAGCTTCTTTTCTTTCTTGACAAGAAAACACGTCTTCAAAAAATACAGCATTCCTTGACTCAATAATTGTACCTTCTTGTACATCTGGAATTGATTTGTGCACTAAAAATCGATATGTGCTCTTTGTTATTAACATACCCAATGAACATACAATTGAATGTTTTAGGCCCTATCTTGACTTGTTTTGGCTTAGGTATTTCTACTTTAGTCAAACACCCCCACACTTTAAGGTATTTGTGTTGACGTGCTTTTTGGTCAACAAAGGTAAACATGGAATTTTAATGACGTGGAGAATAAATTGAAATGAAAGCTATCAACCAGGGGCTAATTTGGCCTTTTTCATTAGAATTACCGAGCGGAGCGTGTCTTGTCGGTTGCTTCTATTATAATTCTTTATTGTCTCTTTTCTACAATCTTTTTTCTCTCTCTTTTTCGTCCGCCTTATTACAATCTGTGAGCCCCTTTTTATACCCAATAAGGAGTTAATCATTCTTGTATTAAATTGGTAGTGGGACACTTGTCCATTGTAGGGTGTATCTTGTAGGGTGTATCTCTTTGATTGATTAGTTGCTATATACTAAAATAATGATGCTATTTCCGCACGCGCGTGGGAGTAGTCATGTGTTTGGGAGAATCTTGTTGACCTTGAGGGAACATTACCGCTTTTGAGGAACTATTTTATTGGGGGTATGTTCTTTTTGACTAGTTGGTACGTCATCTTTTGTTGCTCTTGTTACGTTGGTCTGCTCGGCAGGTGCCCTTTAAGTACCGCTTGACTTTGTTCGTTGGGCGAGCTCGGTTTGTGCCATGTCATTAGCTCGGCAAAGCATATGTCATTGACTTGGCGGCTTACGTTATCCGAGTTATCCTGGTGGTGGCATCATTATTAGGTTTGAATGGCCATGTTGGATTACTTTGGTTTAGCTCGGCTCGGTGTCATTACTTTGATTCAGCCCGACTCGGGTGTCATCGATGGCCCTCAAATTTAATTGTGAGGAGAAAATTCTTTGAATCGGATTTAAACTTAAATGCTAATCATGAACCTTAATGAAGAAGAAGAAACCTTAAAAGTCTTGATCACAAACAATTTGTCATTCGTTATTTAATGCTAGAAATGGCGCATTAATTGGGAGCTATGATGGAAGACACGTGGCATTCTCGCGGTTGGACCATTTTGCACAGAAAGCAGGGAGACACGACCATTTCTGCAGGGGATATGGCGTTTCTTGCAACTCGAATACGAAAAGACGTGCCCGTTGGGTGGGTGCGCCACTTTCGAAGGAAATTACCCTATAAATACCCAATTATTCTTCCATTTCCTACTTTTGCATCTACCATCTTCGAACAAAGATCCACCGAGACCGAGCAGAATTTCGAGGTTGGCACAGAGCAAAGAGTCTCAAGAATACTTAGGTATTTTCAAATTTTTCCTTTCTTCCATCTTTTCTTAACTTTTTCCCTCAAAAAACATGTCCGGTTCCGAGGATAGTCAAAATCAAAACCCCAAAGTGTTGAGGTTGAAATAGAGGACCCTCCATCCGATCCTTTTGTTAATTCCTTACCGAGAAAGAGAGGTTCCACCGGCAAGTTTAATCTTAATCTTCGTCGATCTTTCTAGTTGAAGCAGTCTCGAGGAAGAGGTGCCACTTGAAGAGACGCACGTGATTTTCTACCCTACTCCGGTGACAATATTAGGGACGGTCAAGTGTATAAGCCGGGTTTACCTCGGGAGGAGTCGGCGAAGAAGTTGAACACTCGGACCATCATTAACAGATCTGCTTTGAGATTATGGGTTCTTTCCGTGATGATCGTGAAGAGGTTAGGGGTTCGGAGGAGGAGGTGTCTTGAGGTTCCCGAGCGGTGGCTCGGAGTGAGATGGGCACCGTCATGGAGACCGAGGCGGGGTGGCGGCCCCCGTTGAATGTAGTTGAAGACCGGACCAGACCGCCCAAAATGAGCGAGATGAGCATGATAATGCCGAGGGAATTATAGGAGTGTACTAGAAATTCATGATTCCGTCGCCGACAGTGCGTTTTTGTGTCAGGACCTGCCGAGGTGCGCCGAGTATCTGCCCGACGGTGGTGCATTGCCATGTATTCCCACGACTTGTTGTTGGTGAGGTTTCCGTTGCCTCGTTTCAACGAAGTGAATCCGAAGTGGAACTTGCCCCCATCCCAGTGCATCCAGGTGACACGGGGTCGGATTTTAGGTCTGTTGGTGCTTTTTTCCAAAGAGAAGTACTCGCGCCCTCATTTTGACGAGATAAACAAGCTCTTTCTCGGAAGGCGACCCCAAGAGCCCAAGGACTCCTTCGGGTGGCACTATGTGCACGACCCAATTATCCGGACGGGCTGGTCTCGGGCCTTCCTTGTCTCTCAAAGAGTAGAAGGACAAGTTGTTTCAGGTTGAGGGCGATCGGCGCCCGACCGGGAGCTCATTCCTTTCCCCACCACTTACTTTTTGATACGATTTCCGTAAGCATTTTCCTTTGTTTTGAATTTTTCTTTTCCTTTTCTTTGGTCATTGACCTTTTATTTCCTCTTATTGTGTAGGTAATTGGCCCTCTATGGGCGGTCTCTCCAGGGCCTTCGTGAATCGCCCGGAAAACATCCGGTCGTGCCCAAACCAGACAGGGGAAGATACAAGTTAAGTTCCGAGATGGAGTTGGTTGCGGCCGGCTGCGCGCAGAGGTCATCCGACATCTCGTAGGGCGAGGGAGGAGGACCAAGCGGGGATGGATCCTCGTTGGCGGGTGAAGAGTCCCGGGTCAAGCGTAGCCCGATTGGGGCGAGTAGGTCGTTCGCCTCCCACAATGCATGTTGGGCAAAGGCCCCACGACCGAACAGGCGTACCGCCTCAACAGGGCCCGTTCCTCCGGGCAAGTGCTTTTGATGGCCTAGTGGACGAGCGATTGAGCGAGCTCGCCCGACCGATACTCGGGGTAAGCATATTTTCATGAGTTCAATATTTTCACTTTAGTTATTGGTTTCGATCGTACTTATGTTTTGTTTGTTTGTTGTAGGTCTAGCAGGGGAGAACTTGTTTGCCCATTTTCACCGGGTGAGCGGATCACGCCCAGGGGTTGGAGTCGCTGCGGGTCAAACTGCGAGACCATGGCGAAAAGATGGGTTGAGATCCGGCGTGGCAAGCGCCTGTCAAGACGATCGAGAAGAGGAGCAGCCTCGGGAGGAGGAGAGGGAGTGGCGTGGAAATAAATGAGCACAGGCGAGCGGCCGGGCCTACTCCACGGGTGTTGCCAATAAATGTACCCTCAGGCGAAGAGCGTCGGCGGGCTTTCTCTGATGATTTGGGATGGGAGGCTCATTTCATTCCCCCAATCTTGGCCGAGAAGAGGCTTGTGAAGAGATGGTTGGTCGGTGGCCGAGGTGGTTCATCGAATTTGCCAAGTGCTCGACGCCCACCGAGGGAGCGGTGGCGAAGGCACTGCGCCCGACGGGCAACGCGGGACGTGTCGGCCAAAGCTTGGACCACTGGGATCGAGGACTTCTACAAAGAGACCGGTTGGGATGAGAAGGCATAATATGCCATGAGCTTGTCGGGCAGAATTATCGGCATCCTATGGCATATGATCAGACAGGCTCGCGACCTAGAGATGCGCCATGGTAACCTCCAGGAGGCTCATGATACTTTGCTGGGGATTCAAGCATCCCTTGAGGTTCGGGCCGAAGAGGCTGTGAAAAGCACCACGAGAGGAAAGAAGAAGCTGCGGAACAAGCCATGGCCGCCTGGGACGCTGCTCAGAAAGCCAAGGAAAAGCTCCGAGCGGAAGTCGCGCGTTTGAGGGAGATGGTGGCCTCCTATCCAGGGGAAATGGAGAGGCGAGAGGTCGTAGTCCGGGGAGATGGGGAGACTTTCGGGAAGTAGGTCGAGGAGGCTCGAGTGGAGGCCATTCGAGCTTATAGGCGATCGAGAAGAATACGCCTACATGTTAACCTTTGTGGGCATGCGACCGATATTATGGAGATCTTGTGGACCTCAAGAAAGGAAAGTACGTGGGTCGAGTTGGAGGAAGAACTCGGCCGGTGAATGCGGACTTGGATGCTATTCGCCCACGATTTCTGATGTGGTTGGCGGCGGGGCGCTTCCCCGGCTCATGAGGAGGAAGTTGCCTCGGTGGTCCGACCCTGGCTCTTTCCTCGGCGGAATCCACCCCGCCCTTAAGGCGCACTTCTTCTTTTTTGCTTTTGATGTAAATGGCCTCAGGCCTTTTGATATAATTTGCTTCGGCCCCCTGTGTAAACATTTTGCTTAGGAATGGAATTTCTTTTCAACCATCTATCTATTCTGTTGTGCCTCTTATTTTGATTTTTTTGCCGAGTGTTGCGCTCGGCTTCCTTTGTATGCTCAAGTGGTAAACTGAGTGCTTGAATATATTTTTACCAAGTATTGTGCTCAGTTTTATGGAATTCTATCTAAGTATTTTGCTCGGTTTTGGGCGAGCCTTTTGCGTAAAATTTTCTAAGTTTCGTGCTCAGTTGTGACCGAATTGTTTTGAGTAAAAATTTTCTAAGTTTCGTGCTCGGTTGTGACCAAGTTGAGTGGAATCATTTCCAAGATTTTGTGCTCAGTTTTGACCGAGTCTTTTGAGTGGAATTATTTCCAAGATTTTGTGCTCGGTTTTTGACCGAGTCTTTTGAAGTAGAATCATTTCCAAGATTGTGTGCTCGGTTTGACTGAGTCTTTTGAGTAGAATCATTTCTAAGATTTTTGTGCTTGGTTTTGACCGAGTCTTTTGAGTGGAATCATTTCCAAGATTTTTGTGCTCGGTTTTGACCGAGTCTTTTCTTGAGGCAAGCTCGATGCTAGGTCGAGTTTTATGGCGAGCTCAGATTTTGGCGAGACGAATAGTCTGCGCTCGGGACTCGGCCGAGGCGAATAGAGCGTGCTTGGGGCTTGGCCGAGGCGAATGAAGCGCACTCGGGGCTTGGCCAAGGTGAATGAACTGCGCTTGGGGCTTGACCGAGGCGAATAGAAGGTAATCTTTAAGAAGAGCTTACGAGAATATCGGATGAAAAAAATAACTTCATCTCGGTTGCCTAGGGTTGTGGGAACCATCGAGCATGTTATTATCACTTGAGAACATCTCCACTGTGTTGGAGCAACATCTAGGAAAATGGATCAAGTAAAATGTTCAGAAATCCCAGGCTTTACTGATAATATTTCTTTAAGTAGGTTACATTCCATGGATGAGTGAATTTTCCCCACTTAAATATTCGAGCTCGTATGCGCCATTCGATAAAGCCTTTGCGATTTTATACGAGCCTTCCCAAGTCGGTTTTTAATGGAGTGGGCTCTGCTCTAGTGACTTTCTTTAAGACCAAGTCACCAACTAAGACCTTCATTTCTTTCACCTTTGAGTTGTAGTATCTTTCACTTCTTTGTTTGTATATAGCATTTATCATCTCGGCACTACATCTCTTTTCTTCCAATAGATCTAGCTCGGCTCTCAAAGCGGCCTCGTTCTTTTCCACATAAAAATTTGCAACTTTGAATGTTGGGGCTCCGATTTCCACAGGAATAACAGCCTCAGCCCCGTAGGCTAGTGAGAAGAGCGTTTCCCCCGTGGCAGCTCGGTGCGTTGTTCGGTAAGACCAAAATACACCATGTAACTCCTCGTGCCAATTTCCCTTAGATTCTTCTAATCTTGCCTTGTATATTTGAGAATTTTATTTACTGCGGGTGGTATGGAGTGGAGAAGTGGTTCTTGATATAATCTTTATCGAAAGCTCAAAATTTTTCATTATCAAATTGCTTCCGTTGTCCGTTACTATCGAGTGAGGCATCCCAAATCTGCATATTATTGATTTCCACAAAAGTTGGTGGTCTTTTCTTCACTTATTTTTGCCAAAGGTTTTGTCTCGGCCCATTTGGTGAAATAGTCCACCGCGACTATGTCATATTTGATGCCCCTTTGCCGGTGGGGAGTGGTCCGATGGGATCAACTCCTATTTGGCAAATGGCCAGGATTGAAGATTAAATTGAGTTGTTCGGGATGGTGCCACGACTGCGGAGTGAATCGTTGGCATTTTTCGTATTTTTTACTATCGAGATCGTGTCTTGTTTTGGGGATGGCGGTAGTATCCTTCACGGGTCAATTTGTGTGCGATTGGGCCAAGCACGTCGCCCGCCTCCCAAAACGCCTTTGTTGCGCAAAGGCCACCCACGGCCGAAGCGGGGTGTACCGCCTCAAACAGGGTCCGTTCATCGGGCAAGTGCCTTTGATGGCCTAGTGGACGAGCCGATTGAGCGAGCTCGCCCGACCGATACTCGGGGTAAGCATATTTTCATGAGTTCAATATTTTCACTTTAGTTATTGGTTTCGATCGTACTTATGTTTTGTTTGTTTGTTGTAGGTCTAGCAGGGGAGAACTTGTTTGCCCATTTTCACCGGGTGAGGGGGCTGCCGCCAGGGGTTGGAGTCTGCGGGTCAAACCGCCGAGACCATGGCGAAAAGATGGGTTGAGATCCGGCGTGGCAAGCGCCTGCGAAGACGATCCGAGAAGAGGAGCAGCCCCTCGGGAGGAGGAGAGGGAGTGGCGTGGAAATAAATGAGCACAGGCGGATCGAGCGACCGGGCCTACTCCACGGTGTCGCCAATAAATGTCCCCTCGGCGAAGAGCGTCGGCAGCCTTCTCTAATGATTTGGGACGGGAGGCTCATTTCATTCCCCCCAATCTTAGCCGAGAAGAGGCTTGTGAAGAGATGGATGGTCGGTGGCGAGGTGGTTCATCGAATTTGCCAAGTGCTCGATACCCACCGAGGAGCGAAAGGCACTGCCCCGCTGGACGGACGGCAACGCGGGACGTGTCCCAAAGCTTGACTCGGGATCGAGGACGTAAAGAGACCGGTTGGGATGAGAAGGCATGATATGCCATAAGCTTGTCGGGCGGCAATTATCGGCATCCTATGGCATATGATCGGCTGTGCTCGCGAGCTAGAGATGCGCCTTGGTAACCTCCGGGAGGCTCATGATACTTTCTTGGGATTCGAGGCATCCCTTGAGGTTCGGCCGAAGAGGTGTGTGAAAAGTGCCGCGGAGGAAAGGAGGATCGCGGAACAAGCCATGGCCGCTGGGACGCCGCTTTCGAGAAAGCGAGGAAAAGCTCAAGCGGAAGTCGCGCGTTTGAGGGGAGATGGTGGCCTCTATACAGGGGAAATGGAGAGGCAAGAGGTCGTAGTCCGGGGAGATGGAGGTGACTTTCGGGAAGCGAGGTTGAGGAGGCTCGAGCGGAGGTCGTTCGGGCTTATAGGCGTCGAGGAAGAATAAGCCAACATGTTAACCTGTGGGCATGCGACCAGTATTAGGGAGATCTTTGTGGACCTCAAGAAAGGAAAGTCTGTGGTCGAGTTAGAGGAAGAACTCGGCCGGCTGAATGCGGACTTGGATGCTATTCGCCTCCGATTTCCTGATGTGGTTGGCAAGCAGGGCGCTCCCCCAGCTCATGAGGAGGAAGTTGCTTCCAGTGGTCCGACCCTGGCTCCTTCCCTCGGCGGAATCCAGCCCCCTTCCCCTTAAGACGCACTTATTCCTTTTTGCTTTTGATGTAAATGGCCTCAGGCCTTTTGATATAATTGGCTTCGGCCCCCTGTGTAAACATTTTGCTTAGGAATAGAATTTCTTTTCAACCATCTATCTATTCTGTTGTGCTTCTTATTTCAATTTTTTTGCCAAGTGTTGCGCTCGGCTTCCTTTGTATGCTCAAGTGGTAAACCGAGTGCTTGAATATATTTTTACCAAGTATTGTGCTCGGTTTTATGGAATTATATCTAAGTATTTTGCTCGGTTTTGGGCGAGCCTTTTGCGTAAATTTTCTAAGTTTCGTGCTCGGTTGTGACCAAGTTGAGTGGAATTATTTCCAAGATTTTGTACTCGGTTTTGACCGAGTCTTTGAGTGGAATCATTTCCAAGATTTTGTGCTCGGTTTTGACTAAGTCTTTTGAGTAGAATCATTTCCAAGATTTTTGTGCTTGGTTTTGACCGAGTCTTTTGAGTGGAATCATGTCCAAGATTTTTGTGCTCGGTTTTGACCGAGTCTTTTCTTGAGGCAAGCTCGATGCTAGGTCGAGTTTTATGGTGAGCTCGGATCTGGCCGAGATGAATAGTCTGCGCCGGGACTCGGTAGAAGCAAATAGAGTTGTGCTCGGGGCTTGGGCGAGGCGGATGAACCGCACTCGGGGCTTGGCCGAGGCGAATGAACTACGCTGGGGCTTGACCGAGGCGAATAGAAGGTAATCTTTAAGGAGAACATACGAGAATATAAGATGAAAAAAATAACTTCATCTCGGTTGCACAGGGTTGTGGGAACCATATTGAGCATGTTATTATCACTTCGAACATCTCCACTTTGTGTTGGATCAACATCTAGGAAAATGGATCAAGTAAAATGTTCTTAAATCCAGGCTTTATCGATAATATTTCTTTAAGTAGGTTACATTCCATGGATGAGTGAATTTTTCCCCACTTAAATATTCGAGCTCGTATGCGCCATTTGATAAAGCCTTGCGATTTTATACGGGCCTTCGCAGTCGGTTTTAATGGAGTGGGCTCGGCTCTACAGTGACTTTCTTTAAGACCAAGTCACCAACTAAGACCTTCATTTCTTTCACCTTTGAGTTGTAGTATCGTTCACTTCTTTGTTTGTATATAGCATTTTTCATCTCGGCACTACATCTCTTTTCTTCCAATACATCTAGCTCGGCTCTCAAAGCGGCCTCGTTCTTTTCTACATCAAAATTTGAAACTTTGAATGTTGGGGCTCCGATTTCCACAGGGAATAACAGCCTCGGCCCCGTAGGCTAGTGAGAAGGAGTTTCCCCATGGCAGCTCGGTGCGTTGTTCGGTAAGACCAAAATACACCATGTAATTCCTCGGGCCAATTTCCTTAGATTCTTCTATTCTTGCCTTGTATATTTGAGAATTTTATTTACCGCTTGACGACCATTTGATTGCGGGTGGTATGGAATGGAGAAGTGGTTCTTGATATGATCTTTATCAAAAGCTCAAATTTCCCTGTTATCAAATTGCTTCCCATTTTGTCAGATTTACTATTGAGTGAGGTATCTCAAATCTGCATATTATTGATATCCACACAAAGTGGTGGTCTTTTCTTCACTTATTTTTGCCAAAGGTTCGCCCGGCCCATTTGGTGAAATTATCCACCGCGACTTTGTCATATTTGATGCCCCTTTGCTAGTGGGGAGTGGTCCGATGAGATCAACTCCTATTTGGCAAATGGCCGGGATCAAGATTAAAGTGAGTTGTTCGGGATGGTGCGACTGCGGAGTGAATCGTTGGCATTTTTCGTATTTCTTTACTATGGATATCGTGTCTTGTTTCGGGGGATGGCGGTAGTATCCTTACCGGATCAATTTGTTTGTCGGTGTCGACCTCCCGCATGGTTCCCGCAGATCCATTCATGCACCTCGCATAGTGCAAAGTCGGCATCGGTCTCACGATAGGCATTTGAGCAAACGTCATCAATATCCGCTTATATAAGACACACCATCCACCATGGTGTACCGAAACCCGCCTTGGATCTAAGAGTTCGGGCCTTGGCCTTGTTTTTTGGTGGATCCCATGCTCCGGTATTGAATGATTGGGGTCATCCATGTTGACTCGGCTCCTTCGGCCGGCATTTATCTTGTCGATGTTTAGTGATGGAGTGAGTAAATGAGTGACCGTGACCTTTCGATCGGTCGGCCCCGAGCTAGATGCCGATCGGGCGAAGGTGTTAGCTGAGCGTTCTCTCACCTAGGGATGTGTATTATTTCCGCCTTGAACTGCGAAACTTTATTTCTTGCGAGCTCTAAATATCGAACTATTTTTGGCTCCTTTTTAGCCGTAGTTTCCATTAATTTGATTCACTACCAATTGGTAGTCATTTGTGAAACAGTAGTTTTTTCAATCTCATGGAGGCTTTGCCATCTCAATCCCATCGGTAATGATTCATATTCTCGCCTCATTATTTGTTGCGGGAAATTGAACCGGATAGCCGAGAAGAAACATTTGTTCTCCGGGTTTATTAGGTCAATACCCGCTCGCTTCGGTATATGGTGGAAGAGCCATCGACAAATAGTTTCATTCTTCTTCTTCGCTAAATTCCACTCGGATGGGTAGGGTGAATTCTGCGATGAAGCTTGTCAAGGTTTGTCCCTTAATAGTGTCCTTGGTTCATATGAGATCTCGAATTGGCTGAGTTCGATGGCCCACTTGATCATCCGTCTGAAGTGTCGGTCGGTGTAGGATCTGCTTTAATGGGTGCTCGGTCAATACGATGATCTTATGTTCCGGAAATATGGCCTCAATTTGCGTGAGGAGATGACCAATGCGTATGTTATATTTTCCATTGGGGGTATCGTAGCTCGGCGTTGTGTAGGGGTAGTGACATAATAAACTAGATATTGGATCGAGCCATCTAGCCGAAGGATCACCGAGTGACGGCGTATTCGGACACAATGAGGTACATCTACATTTTCTCACCTCGGGTTGGCTTTTGTAGAATATGGACGATCGTCGGATGTTGTTTGACCATGTCGAACGCCGCCCGCGCTTGGTCATGTCTATTCGAAACCCTTGTTCTTCTTGATTACTTCAAGAAATGCCTACACTTGTCGGTTGACCTCGAGAAGAATCTGCTCAAATCGGCTAGGCGTCCGTCAAGCTTTGCACCTTTTTCTTGTGTTAGGTTGTTCTAGATTGATTATGGCCTTAATTTTATCCGGATTGGCCTTGATTCCCCTTTGGTGAACATATATCCCAAATTTTTTCCCGAGCCGACCCCAAACGTATATTTTTTCGGGTTTAACATCATTTTGTACTCGCGTAAGACTTAGAACATTTCATTGAGATCATGTAGATGGTCAATGAGATAGTGATTTTACAAGCATATCATCTTACATAGACTTCCATGGTGTGTCCTATCGACTTTTGAAATATTTTATTGACTAACCTCGATAGGTCGCTCCAAAGATTTTTCGATCCAAATGGCATCATTTTGTATGAGACTCCTCTAATTGAGTAGAAGGAAGTATTCTCTTCGTCGTATGGATGCATTCGGATCGGTTATAGCTGAATATGCTTCTATGAAGCTCATCAATTCATGGCTTTGTTGTTGCGTCGACCATGTAGTCTATATTTGGGAGAGGGTAACTATCTTTGGGTCATGCTTTGTTTAAGTCTATGAAATCGACGCAAAGGCGCCATTGTCCGCTACTCTTCTTCACAAGTATGGAGTTGGCTACCCATCGTGGGTAGAGTACTTCCCGGATGAATTTATTATCCAAGAGTTTACCAACCGGCTTCCAACGCGACGCTGTCGGGCCTAACTTTCTCTGTTTCTAAATCACGGTCGGCGGTGAGGTCGATATTTAGATGGTGGCGAGGCATGTTTAGGGTCAATGCCAGGCATGTCGGCGTGAGTCCACGCGAAGAAGTCTAAATTGTTACTTAGAAATTCAATAAACTCGATCGGAGTGGCTCTTGTAGGTTGTGCCCGATCCCGAGTTGTCGTCCCCTATTCTCGCTTATCAACATCTACTATGTCGACCTCCTCTACCGGCTCGGCATGCTTTCGCTTTTTTGCTATGTCCTTCCTTTTTCCGGAGTAATTCTTCTCCTTCCATCGGTTCTTTTTGGGTCGTCCGTCAGGGTTGGCTCGGTCTTAATGGTTTGATTTTCGACTCAACTTTGGCTCGGCCTCGCAGCAGGCCAGATGTCTACGCTCCCCTGTTGCTCGTCGGACCGCTTTCTTAACAACATTTATCTCCGTGGGCCTGATCTTGAGGAGCATTCCGAGATTCCCTTTGATTCCCCTTGTGAATCTCTTCTCCGCTTGAGGTCGGAAACTTGATGCGAAGTGATACACCGAGATGGGTCGCTTTCAAGTGGTAAAGCGAGGTCGGCCAATGATGGCATTATACTCGGGGTCCGAATTGATTGTTTTGAATGTCGTGATTATTGTCCTCTTATGCGCCCCCCGGCTTTATGGCGTTATACTCGGGCACGATCTTCCTAGAATGTTGTGGTTGCATGGCTTTATGTAAATGTCATCTACGTTTAATCGCGGAAGGCCCTAATGTAAATGACCGAGGCGTAACTACCCGAGTCAACTAAAATCTTGTGCACTAGGATACCAGGATGGGGGCCGTGATGACCGAGTGAGGATCGAGTGGGGGTGTACTAGTTGATCGCATCTTGGTCGGAAAAGGAGAAGTATCTAGTTAGTCGGCCTCTCGGATTTCTCGCAAATCGGACGTCTTCGCTTCACGTTCTCGGCTTCTCGAGCCTCAACTTTTATTTGTCGTTGGACCGGTTATCTCGGCCCTATTCACATTGATCATTGTTAAAGTTTCATGCCCGTTGTTATCATTGGGCGGTGGTACTCGGGCGAGGATTGGGATTTGTTTTGGATTGGTTTCCAGCGGTGGGTGGTGGAGGTTATGTACATAATGTTTCAAGCCTCCTTTTCTCGACCAACCTCATGATTTCTCGGACAAGGTCTCGGCATTCATCTATTTTGTGGTTGATCGACTGTGGTAGCTACAATATCGATTGGAATCCATCTTGGATGGGTCGGCCTAATTTGTGAGGGCGGGAGATAACAGATTTAGGTTTCTAATGTCCTTCCGGATAGCCGAAGGTGTGTGTGTCAATGCGCTCTTCAAAGGCGCCACTTGACTCAAACTTCTAGGTGAGCCCTATAACTGTCGTGGTGTTGTCGAAAATGGTCTCGAACACGGAACCTTTCCGGAAGGGGCGTCCCACAGGCGTCCTTTCGAGGATTTTGGTGTCATGCTCGGTAGCGATATGGCCATGGACTCCTCGGCACATATGTGTCTTTTTGCTCGGAGGAGAAACTCCGAAAAGTGCTCACCCCGATTTGTGGATGGCATAATTGAATTGGGTTCCGGGGTGAACCCATCCACGGGTCATTTGTGATGACCATCGTGTCATCGATACGACTCCATTTCACGGATTTGTTTGTTAAACCGTGTGATGTAACTTTTTAATGACTCGCCCCGCCTGCTACTGTTTTATGTTGACGGAGAGTCTCTCGGGCCGCGAGACCTTGAGCGGGATAGTGTGTGTTGAAAGGGCATCTTGTCGTTCCACGAATGTATACATCCGTAGTAGAGTTCGGAACCAACGGTGCGCCCGATCACCAAATGTCGTGGGGAAAGCTCGATATAGGATGGCGTCACTTGGGCTATCGACTCCATCCATGCCAAGTATTTGTGAATGTGGGTAGTGGGGTTAGTTTCTCCATCATATAGTCCGATCTGGGGAACTTTGAACTTTGCGGGAAGAGGAGTTTCAAGATGTTGGGGCAAAAGATGATGCCACGCTCGTCAGGCCATGGTGGGACTCGGATGATGTCGAGCCCCTTCATGTGTTTTTCCTCTAATTCGTTGAGTCATCTTCGTAGGTGGGTGATTTACGCCTCTCGCTCGTCGGCCAGGTGGGCCTCCAGGCTCGGTGGGCCGGATGTTCTCGATCTTGAGTGAATCGGAGTCTCCATTTATGGACCGTTGAGGTCATTCTTGAGTCGGAGTCCGGCCCGGGCGCCCCGCAAATATAGAGCGGGTTCATCGACGATGGAATAGTGGAGAGGATTCGGTCACTACGTTGTGTTGGGCGTCCTCGCATTGTCTTCTCTGTGTTGCGTTCTCAAGTTGAGGCCCCAAGAATTGGCCTCCGATTGTGCGGGTTTATCGGGGGTCGATTTTGAATATTTCTTGGGGGGGTCTACCTGAGGTGGATTTATTTGGGGTTGAGGTGGTATTTGAGGCTTGGGGGTTTGCAAGGGCTTGAGCCAATAGTTGGCTCGTTTGTTGGAGAAAGTTAGGGTCAGGAAAGAGCTGCGTGATAGGTAATGCAATTGTGACCCGGTTCTCTTTGTGGTGCATTTTGGCCGTTTGTATTTTGGCCAACTTGTGTTCCATGGGGCAGGTCGTCATTCCTCTGTAGATTTCTTGAGTTCTCACTCATTTTTTAAAGAGAAAAAGAATGTGTTAAATTTTTGCTGGAAATGTTCAGGCAGGAAACAGAATATCACCGTATTTTTTTTTTTTTTTTTTGGGAGCGCCTTCTTCTAGCGCCAATTTGTTGATGTGCTTTTTGGTCAACAAATGAAAACATGGAATTTTAATGACGTGGAGAGTAAATTGAAATGAAAGACTATCAACCAGGTAGAGGTGGCAAAATTGGCCCGGCCCGATGGGTGGCCCAACCAGCCCGCAAATAAGGTTGGGTTGGGCTTGTTTTTTAAGGCCCGAAAAAGTCGGGCCTAAATGGCCCGACCCAATAGGCCCGACAGGCCAATCGGGCTTGGGCCAAAATAGCCCAATTTTTTCGGGCTGGCCAGGCCCGAAAAAAATCAATACTTAATTTATGGTTCACAGCCCACAGATTCTGAGATTCAGTCCTCCAGCTTTCTCCATAAACCAAAATCACTTTTCCCAAGACAAATACAAAACCTATACCTTATTTCTCCTTCACATCTCAATAGTCAATATCTCATGAATACCACTGTCACCCCCAAATCGCCCATGCCGCCACCTCCACCTCCACTGGCCACCCCACTCGCCGTCTGCCATCGGTACTCCAGCTCCGTCTATAGCAGTTGTTGGAACAAGACCAATAAGTACAGCTCTGTCGTAACATATGAATTCGTTGAAAATTTGGAAGCCATATTGCAATGCCTTTATGCCTTGTAATTGATTTGTTAATGACTTGTTGCTGCTGCCAACTTTTGTTGGTTTCATTTTCCTTTTTTGTTTTCTTAAATGCATATTAATGTTACTGTTTTTTATTTTTTTAATTAGGCTCTTTAAATATTTTAATTTGGGCTTATTTGGCCCGATGGCCCGTGGCCCGTGGTAGGGCTGGACTGGGCCAGGTAATATTGAGGCCCGATAAAAACTTGGGATGGCCCGACCCGACCCGATTTTGTGCATTGGCCCGATGGGCTTGGGCCGGGTTGGCCCGCCCGAGTTTTTGCCACTCTACAACCAGGGCTAATTTGGCCTTTTTTATATTAGAATTATCAAGCAGAGCGTGTCAGTCGATTCTCTATAAAATGCTTCTATTACAATTCTTTCTTCTCTTTTTTCTACTTGTCTTTTTTTTTCTCTTTTTTTGTCTGCCTCATTACAATCCGTGAGGTCTCTTTTTATACGCAATAATGGGTTAATCATTGTTGTATTAAATTGGTAGTGGGACACTTGTCCATTGTAGGGTGTATCTGTAGGTGTATCTCTTTTATTGATTGGTTGCTATATACTAAAATAATGATGTTATTTAGTGCGCGCGTGGGAGTAGCCATGAGTTTGGGAGAATCTTGTTGACCTTGAAGGAATATTCGCTTTTGAGGAACTATTTTAATGGGGATATGTTCTTTTTGACTAGTTGGAGACGTCATCTTGGGTCGCTCGTTACGTTGGTCCGCTTCGGGCAGGTGCCCGATTTAAGTACCTTCGACTTTGTTCTCTGGCCGAGCTCGGTTTGTGCCACGTCATCATTTCGGCAAAGATACATCATTCGACACGGTGGCTTACGTCATCCGAGTCATCCTGGTCCGACATCATTATTAGTTGAATGGCCACGTGGGATTACTTTGGTTTAGCTCGGCTTAGGTGTCATCAATTTGTAGAAAGGTTTGTGACCTTTACATAACTCATCATGGAGTTTTATCCTTATTTTTGTGGTATTTTATTTAGAATGTGGTTATGAGAGAATTGCTTCCCCACAAATTCCGAGGTAAACCGGAATTTATCAACAAATCATTCATCATCTCTTTCAGAGTTCGGTTTTGCGTTCAAAGAATATTGTTTTGATTGTGGTGAATAAGGAGCAGTCGTTTGATGAATAATATCAGAATCTGAGCAAAATTCATCAAAAAGAGCTCCATATTCTCCACCTCTATCGCTTCGAATTATCTTAATTCGTTTGCTAAGTTGATTTTCAACCTCACTCTTATAGTTTTTAAAAACTTCTAAAACCTTATCTTTACTTCTCAAAAGATATACATAATCTATCTTGTGCAATCGTCGAAAAAAGTAACAAAATACTATTTCCGACCTCTAGTTTGCACAAACTTTAAATCACATATATCACTGTGAATTAAGTCTAGAGGTTCTATTTCTCTTCCACCGAGTGGAATGATGTTTTTGGCCATTTTCGCATCAACACAGATTTCAACACATGTGATGTAAATTTATTTTAAAATTAGATAGTAATTCCAACTTTACTAACCTTTTCAAAGTGTTAAAATTCACATGTTCTAATCTAATTTGAACACTCAAGCAAATAAGAAGAAGCATTTATTTTATTGCTTTCAAAGTTTTGGAGTACATTCATTACATTCATCTTGAACGATCCATTATCTAAGTACCCCTTCCTATGAATTGTCCATTTTTCCTTAGTACAAACTTTTGAGCATCAAATACTAATCTAAGTCGTGTCTTGACCAACAACGATCCTGACACTAAATTCTTTTGAATGTCTGGAACATGAAGGACATCTAAAGCGTGCGAAGTGCGCCTCTAAAGTGCCCAATGCAACTATGTGCGACGTCCGCGGGCCGGACTCGGCTAGGATGGTGCGGTGCTTTTTGATCTAGCCAAAGGCTAGTCAAAATTGTCTAGGTCCACTAGGGTGTACCAAAGAACTTCACATGATTACTTTCTTTATTAGTGGTGGTATTTATAAACTAGTCAAACATTTAATATGTTTCCTATGTGGGATATGGCTTTCCATATTCCCACCCTTTTATATTCCATATATAAAAGGCATTTTAAGTGGCTAACTTCATTCATTTATTTCTCATTCACCCGACATTAGTTTTGAGAAATTCAAAATGCTAAACTCATCTACTCTCGGTGTAGATTACGTTTATCTCATTTATTTCATACAACGAATAAATGAACCCACTTAAATAATTGGTCAAAATCCGGTCAAAACCCAATTTATTAAAACCAATTCCAAAAGTAAAAACTTGAACATTTACCCAAAAAAATTTCAAACGAAAAAAACAAACTCACATCTAATATTTTAAAATATCAAACCAAAAACTATAAATAAAATCGAACGATCCACGACAACATGTGAACATTTTTATGCTATGCAATGCTTATTTAATGAAATTTATTAAACTGGTGATTGTCGGGTGAATCTGCCTCCAAGCGATCTCCTCGAAGCACCTAGATTTCATCACCTGAAATGTTGGGAACATTAAAGGGGTGAGCTAAAGCCCAGTAAGTAAACCCCATGCATGTGATACATGTTTATGCTATGCAATGCTTTGACAAATATTCAGTGAATGTTGAAATTTTTACAAGGAACTTTTGCTAAAAATATTATAGGATCTTTATAATTAAATTTACTAATTCCGTATTTTTAAACTGAGCGTTAAAGGTAACACGTCTAGGTTAGGACTCCTAAATTTAGGGTGTTACACACCATCTACCAATATCTTTGCCGCTAGAGTAACTTTGGACCATGCTTATTTAATTACCACCAAAGCACATGAATGAACATAAACTTACAAATGCATAAACAAGTACGGGACCATTTCTGCATTAACTAATATAGCCTTTTCCATGATTGTCAGGATAGAAACTATCTTTGAAGTTTCAGTTAATTATAAAAAGAAAAACAGAGAATTTCCAAATTTACAAAAAAAATGGGAAACTTGAGGTTTGATTCTATCTTAAATAGAGGAGGTAATTGTAATATTTTTACAAATTAAAATGTTTTTGCTTATGGAGGTAGGAAAAGTTGAATACATTTTGTAATTTTTAAAAACATATGGGTTTTTTATTATTAGCTCAAATCTCATGGGTAGTTCTTGTAATTGTCCCTAATTCTTATCAGTATCAATAGTAACAATATAGCTACACATAAGCCATAATGACTTTAAAACAAAAAAAAAAAACAGAAACTTTTGGACAGAGGAGAACTTACATCGCCAGTATAATTGGAATTTCAACCGGGAGAGATCAGAAAAACAGTGACTACACACTGCCATGGTCATTTTTGGGACGTGACAATAAACTTCATATAAATGAATATTTGAGACTGACAGATACCGAAATTGCAAGACATGATTGGAAAAAGTAAAATACATAACACAGACTTACTTTCTTTCGATTTCCAGGGACAATGTCTAATCCATGTTGATTTCTTCATCTGGATAAGGCGAAACTAGGCTTTCCGAATAGGTTATGGCTTCAATTTTAAAGTCATCAAAGTCATTACTAAAAGGATGATGCTGCGGGTTATTTGAATCATATATCCTTATACGTGATCCATAGTTAATTAATATCTTGCCATCCACCGACAAAGACAACGGCCTCGGTTTGACAAAACAATGATCCCAAAAATTCGGAAAGAACGGATATGAACCACTTTAGTCCACGATTCTGTCACACCATATTCCTTCATCGCCCACACATCCATGTAATCATTATGTTCACAATTCACAGCAAGGCAACCTCCTAAAATGTTTAGCTCAACTCTAACATCATCATCATCATCATAATTAGGTATGGGTAACTCAGCAAAGACATCCATTGAAAGATCATAAGAAACAATAAACCACTCAACTGGTCTATCCGAGCCACGCACAGACCAATGGATGGCTCCATTCAGAAACTTGCCCGACTTGTAAGTATTCCCACCCGGCCAATTTAGCAAAACCTTCCAAGAGTTCGTCCTCATACTGTAAACCTTTACTTGAGATTGAAACCCACTTGTTTCATGTTCGACACTGAAAAACTCAACCACCTTATAGTCATTGTGCAACTCATCATAACCAAAACCATACGACATGCGATAGCACTCAAAACCGACATTTGTACCAGTGCCCGGCAAAATATTTGATTTTCCGGTACTCGGATTCCACAAAATGATAAAGACAAAAGGAGAAAATACACAAACCAACCCATTACAAGAGCCCAGAAGCCATATTGAATTGCCTTTCGGCTCATTATCAGCATAAGGAGAATCAAACGAAACACGCCGAAACAGCGAATTTTCATCAGTTTCAGGAGGAATAGAATCAATGGAAACAGAATAGTTGATCACAGAGTAAAGAGAACAAGTGTAGTGATCCAATGGAAAGGTTGCGGAGCCAAACATGAGTTTCTCATGCATATATGAATTATTCTTGGTTGAATTCTTGAGGTGGGCCTTGACAAAATGAGAGCTTGAAATTAAAGAAAGCCATCCTTTTGAAACAGACCTGAAGCGCAGGAGAGACTTCACAGGTAATCTCAAGAGTATCTCCATAATGATTTCTTCCGGTAATGTCCTTCCGATGATAATTTCATCATAAAAATTTGGTGAAACCAGGCTTTCAGAATAGATTATAGCTTCAAGAGCGACACTAGTATTAAAAGGATGAGACTCTGGGTTATTTGAATCATACATCCTCAAACTTGAACCATAGTTAATTAATATCTTGCCATCCTCCGACAAGAACAACGGACTCGGTTTAACAAATCCATGATCCCTAAAATTCAGAAAGAATGGGATGCAAACAACTTTAGTCCACGATTCTCTCACACCATATTCCTTCATCACCCACACATCCATGTAAACACTATGTTCACAAAATACAGCAAGGCAACCTCCTAAAATGTTTAGCTCAACTCTAACATCATCACTTTCAAAGTTTGGTATAGGTAATGCAGCAAAGGTATCAACGGCAAGATCTTGACAAACAATAGCCCATCCAATTGATCTATCAAAGTTGCAGACTGACCAATGAATTGCTCCATTTAGAAACTTGCCCGACCCACTAAATGAAAACCCACCGGGCCAATTTGACAAAATCTTCCAAGAGTTAGTCCTCATACTGTAAACCTTTACATGAATCTCAAAGACACTTGTCTCGAAAAACTCCACCACCTTATAATCATCATGTAATTCATCATAACCAAAACCATACAGCATGCTGTAGTAATCAGAATCTACGTCTGTGCCAGAGTCCGCAAAATTTTCGATTTTCTCGTAGCTGGATTCCACAAACTGATAACTTTAGGGGCAACAGATACACAAACCAACCCGTTACAAGAGCCCACAAGCTCTATATAATCACACGGCACAACAAAAAGATTATCGAACCAAACACGATCAGTAATTATGTTTTCATTAGGTACATAGTAAATGGAATCAGTGTAAACAGTATCCTCAACTAGAGAGCGAATAGAACACGTGTATAGATCCACCGGAGGCAGTGTAGTGGCAACGATAAGTCTATCGTAGGCATATTTGTTATTCTTCGTTGAAACATTCAGATGGGATTTCCCAAATTCATAACTTGAAATCAATAAAAGCCACGATTTTGAGACGCACCTGAATTTCAAGAGGGAACTAACCGGCAGCCTCAAGAGGATTTCTTTAATTATTTTTCTGGAAGATTGGGTAAAGGCAATGAATCTTCGGGAGGTTCAGTAATCATCTCGATTTCATTTGCCATGATTTACTTCTTAAATTTCTGCAGTGAAGTAGTTCAATGGTGGAACTTGAAAGACCATCAAAGAATTAAAACCTCTCTCCTTCAAGGAAAGCACGAAACAAAAACCTCGTTTTTCTTTTGCGATTGCTGTAAACGATTAGTCCAAAGCTTATATTTATACAACAAACGAGGATGTGAAAACTTTCCGCCTAAACTTCCTTACGAAATAGTAAAAAAATCTGTGTACAGCCTGTGACATTAATTCGGTAACTAGTAAAATATATCTAAGAAACAATTGATGGATTTAATTGATTTGCCATCCAAAAATAAAATCAACTATCGTATTTTTTATAAAGTTGAGATTTGTGTATATTTATTAATGGAAGGTTTTGAATTTTGTGTGGATTTCTATGTGTAACTATAGTATATCGGACACACAAAACTTCAAAAAATAAAACATACAAATCTTGACAATATGGTATTGTATTTACCTGTTGATTTTATGCTTTCTTAACTTAAAACAATAATATATTATCTTTTCAAAAACTAAATTGAATTATCAAAAAGATCCCTAATTAAAAATCGAATAATAACATTTAAATGGCAAAAACTCATATAGGGAAATCTTCGAGTGCCGCCTCAAGTAAGCGAATCCCTCTTGACCAGCGGACTGGTCGCGGATCTGTTGACCAGTCCGCGGGTCAATGCTACCTGCAATTTTTTTTTTTTTTTTTTTGTTTTTATTTTTCTTCCCACTTAAAAATGATTTTATGAGAAAAAGTGTCGGTTATTTTAGATGAAGTATCATATTTTTTAATATATCCAGAAATTATGGCATTGAAGGTAAAATAAATATATCGAGTTAAAGTAACACATTTATGAGTAAAAATATATATTTTTGAGACAAAATATCATGTTTTAAGAGTAAAAATATATATTTTTAAATAAAGTATCATATTTTTTTAATAATAAATACAAAAAAGTTGAATAATAAATATGATATAGTTAAAGTAATACTTTTATAAGTAAAACTATTTATTTTTAAGATAAAGTAACATATTTTTTAATATAGTCACAAATTATGAATATATTACAACAAAAAAAAATATATAATGATTAAAGTAACACTTTTATACATTAAAGTATCTATTTTTTGAGATAAAGTATCATGTTTTTTAATATAGTCACAAATTAGAAATGAAGGAAAGAAGAAAAAAAATAAATATGATATAGTTAAAGTAACACTTTTATAAGTAAAAGTATCAATTTGTTGATACGATTACAAACTATGAACAAAAAAAGAGAAAAAATAAAAAATAAATATGATGTAATTAAAGTAACACTTTTATAAGTATCCATTTATTGAGATAATGTATCATATTTTTAATAGACTTGGGTTCAATTCTTAGCTTACGCATTTAGAGGCTTTTTTTTTTAATTTACGGACTTATTTATGAATGGTTTATATACATGTTTATACTAAAATTGGACAACAAACACTAGTGGTGTAGTGGTAGAATACCACCATACCTCTCCATAGGTGCGGGTTCGAGTTTCCCTTTGAAACGGATTTTTTTTTAAATAACGAGCCGGTGTCTTTGGCGGATGGGCTGAGGGCGGATGGACCGGGGTGGGGGCGGGTGGCGCGCGGATGGGTTGTAGGATCCGTCTTACGAATAGAATTCGTAAGACGGTCCCTACAAGAGACCTACTCCATTTAAATTTGTATTAAAAAAGGTTATTAATTTGAATGAAAATTTGGAAAATCAAAAATATGAATTTGATACACCAATAAACATAGCAAAACTTAGGTAAGACCATCTTACGGGTCGGACCATGTAAAGACGGATCCCACCGGCCTACGACCAGGCCCGCCCATTCTTATTATTATTATTTTTTATTCTTTTTTGGTTTTATTTGCCCCACACACCCCACCTCTCTTCTCCTACTTCTTTCGCGCCCTTCTTCTTCTCTCTCTTCTTCCTTTTCTTTCAAAACTTCTTCAACTTGCCTTTTGGAATTCGATTTTTGAGTTTTTGAAGTTGTAATTGTGCTTTGTTAGTTCGAGATAACATCCGGTAAGAACATCATTATTTTTCTCGTTGTTTTTCGTTTTTGTTCGATTCTAGGGTTTTGATTTTGTTCTTTTTATTTTTTGAATTGGCTTGCATGACATTGTGTTTCGAGCGGTGTATCTAGGGTTTGGCTATTGCTTTGAAGCTTTCAAGTTTGAAAATGACTTCATTTTGTATATTTTCGCAAATATTTCTGTATTTTTCGAAAAACATAAATTGTAGAGGAAATTTTATGTTTCTTATGTACTTTGATGGTATATGTGTAGTTTTGTTGGTAGTCTTGCGATTTTTACATTTTATTTTTGCTATACTAGAAGTGTATGTGATTAAGAGAAAGTTGGTTATGTTGGTACTCATGTTTACATTTATTTGACTTCATGGCTTAGTGTGTTTTTATACCTTGAATATATATGTATATGCATCTAGGAAGTAACATATTTAATGCTTAATAGTATCATAAATTACATTTAATGTATCATTTGTACTTTTAATATATGGCGAGTCTCATGGTTGTCTTGGTTTTGTTCAATTTTCATGGTTTTTCTTGAGTTTTTACAATTCTCTGTGGGTTTACATTATAGTCGAAGATAACACAACAAAAGGTATTGGTAGTAAGGAGAGGTAGAGGTAGGGGGAGGAGGAGGGGAAGGGGTAGGGTGGACTCCCAAGATGATGATATACGAGGATGATATAAAGGAATCTCAAGTTAATTGACATTCCGGATATAGAACATTGTTGAGGCGTCGATGAAGGAAGATAGGGTTGAAACATTGACGAATCAAGCTATTGTTGGGATGTAAATGACGAAGCCTTGGTTAAAGAAAGCTCTGGCGATACATTAATGAAAGAACCCCGAATAAAACCGTGATGATACATCAATGAAAGAACCCCAGTAGGAACCCTGCTGAAACCCCGATGATACATTAATGAAAGAACCCTTGAAACCCCTATTTGAAAAACACTTTGCGATACATTAATGATAGAAGCCTCTGTTGAAATGTTGAAAAATGAAACATCGATGAAGGAGGTGTTGTTGGGAGCTTGACGAAGAAAGTTCTGTTGAAACCTCGACTCAAGGAAAAGTTGAAGAAGAAGCAATTAGGATAAGGGTGTTAGTGATGTGCATGATGAGAAGATTGAGTAAGGTTGATGGGACAAAAAAATCCTCGATGAAGGAAATGAGCAAGATGTTGGTGACAAAAAAGTTGGTAAAAATCCTCGCAAGAAAGAAACCTATCAAACGATGATAATAAGAAAGGAAAGCTATTAGACGATGATACCAAGAGGTTAGTGTACTTGAAAGTATTAGTTTTTGTTTTCAAAGTATCATTATTTTTGTGAAAAGTATCGAGTGTATGTTACATATATGTTTTATGGAAAGTAGGTGTATGTTTATCATGTAATAAATCGGTGTTTATATGCTAGATGTATCATTTTCATACTAAAAAGTATATAGAATTTATTCAAAAGTATCATTATTGTATGCCTTGTTTTCATATAAATGTTGATTTTTATCACCGGATATAAATCGGTGTTTACATGCTACAAGTATTATTTTTTATTTTGAGAAGTATCTAAAATTTAATTAAAAATATCGAAACTGTTTAAAAGTATCATTTTGTTATCCGAATAGTATCATATTTCATACTTCAGAGTATTATAAATTACTTTCAAATTATTATTTTTCATATGTGATTGTATTAATTATATTTTTTTTTGCAGCAACTTTCTTACCCAGTGTAGACCCAAGGGTTTATTTGATGTTGTGAACTCTTTGACTGTTAGACAAAAAGATGACGTGAAGAGTATTGGGTTTGGTGGGTTCTTGAATCTTAATGTTCAATATTTACCTGCTCCAATGATTCTGTGGCTAGTTCAAAGGTTTAATGGGAAGAGTCGGTTGCTTAGTATTGATGATAGGAAGAGGTTTCTAATTACTGCTGATGACATTTGTGATGTTTTCATGCTACCAAGGAGTGATCGAGAAGTTTTAGTTTTCAAACGGAGTGATAGTTTGGTAGTGATCGGGAAGTTTTAGTTTTCAAACGAGTGATAGTTTAGATCTGATTGTTGAATTTAAGAAAAAAGTTGGCATTGAAGGGAGTTCTAGTGTCGGCACTTTGAAGACCAAGTTGATGGATGGTTTTAAAGAAAGAGGTGATGACTTTAAATGAATGTTTGTTTTGTATAGTTTATCAACTTTATTGACCCCGAGTGCAAATAGGATGTTGATGTTTCGTGCTTTGAGTCGCTGGTGGATGTGGATGCCATTGCACATTTTGATTGGTGTTCACTTGTGTTGGAAAGGCTTGGCAGGGCGGTTGATAATTTTAACAAGAAGTCTACCACCCATATAAGTGGTTGTATTTTGTAGGCCGCAGATTATATATTTGCATCATCTTAAATGACAAGGAGTTGTTGAACCATTTGATCTCCCTCTCATCCAGCACTGGACGAAGTAACCGCATAAGAAAGCGTGTGAAAGAAAAGAAGAGTGCTGGAGAGTTTGGTCAGGGGGAGTGGGTGGAGGACATTTATCCTATTTCTAGAAAAACAAAGCCAGTTGTTGAAGAGAAAATAAGTAGTTCGACTGATGGAGGTATGGATGAGAGGGGAAAGTCTGGTAAAGAACATGTTGAGAAGGAAAAATCTGAGAATTTTGATGAATCTTGAAGAATCATCAAGTTTGTATTACGGAGGGGAAGCGTGAAGTGATGATAAAAATGTAAGTTACATTTATTTTCATCTTAAAGTAATAATCTGAAAAGTATCCTTTTTTGATAAAAAAGTTTTACATTTTTGCAGGGGTGCACAAAGTCCTCATTTTTTGTTGAAAAGGGACATGGAAGCCATAAGCCATGTCCATATGGAGAGACTTCGATCGGAAATGCATCGTGAGCAGGGCAAATACTTCTTCATCACACGATAATGAATTCTTCTCAATCGCAAAACTTGACGAGTACATCGATGTGTTAGATAAATGTTTTTATCATGATTTTGATGATTTTGTTTTATACCAAAACAATGTTTTTAAATGTTGTCCAAATACTCCTAAATAGTTTAAGTTTCTTCTACTAATTTTAGGAGTATTTCTTCAAGTTTATTCGACAAAAATTGGACAACACTTTTAATGATTTTGTGTTAATGTGTTTTTTACACCAAAATAATGTTTGAATATGTTGTCAATACTCCCGATTGGATAACACTTCCGTTTCGCGTTGGACCGGTCGCCCATAGGGCAACCCGTGCCATTGTTATTCATCTCATATACTCGATATTTGCCTAAATAGTACTTGATTTTTCAAAGTATTCACACAAGTGCCATTAAAAGGATTTTTCGATTTTTAGGCACTATTCAATAAAGCTTGTTTTATCCGAGTCTTGTAAAGGATTATAATTTGTTTTGATAAAACATTCGATTTCTATCTTCTTCTCAAAATTATGCATTTGATTGCACATATTCATTCTTGTCAAAACTCTTGTTCAAATACTTCTTTTAAATGAGGTCTCAACTAAAAGCTCCCGGATTTTCAAACTTCAAAAGAGACCTTATATAGCTTCCTATAAGCATATTTGAACTTATATGTTTTTATTGAACTCTTGATGATTTTCTTTAAAGCATAGTATGTGTTACTTGTTATAGTGTCTCTATTATTCGATATTAGTATGCTCTTGTGCAAGATATTTTATTAAGATTTTGCAGAATTTTTTGTTATTTTGGAACAAGCTTAATGACCAAGGCAAGGTTAGTAGCTCAAAGGTATTGTCAAGAAGAAGGTATTGATTTTGATGATACATTTACACCTGTAGCACATTTAGAAGCAATTCGCATTCTACTTGCCTATTCTTGTTTTAAGAAAATTTCAAGCTTCACCAAATGGATGTTAAATCCACCTTTCTAAATGGTTTTATTCAAGAAGAAGTCTATGTAAAACAACCGGGGTTTGAAAATTTTTCTAGGCCAAATGATTTTTATAAAAGGCCTTGTTTGTTTAAAACAAGCACCCCGTGTATGGTATGATAGACTTAGCTATTTTTTGCAAAATGGTTTTACAAGAGGTAAAATTGATACTACTCTTTTTTTTTTTTTGAAAAAGGGCAAGATTGCTTACTTGTACAAATTTATGATATTATTTGTGCTACTAATGAATCTTTGTGCAAAATATTTTCTAAGTTGATACGAGGTAAAATTAAGATGATCATGATGGGGAGCTCAATTTCTTCCTTGGACTTCAAGTTAAACAATGCCAAGAAGGTGGTTATATTTCACAAGTAAAGTATACAATAGAACCTTTTAAGAAGTTAGGCATTGAAGAAGGAAGAACCATCTCAACCTCTACCAATGTAAAGATTGACAAAGGTCGAGGAAGGCATATTAATTGACAAACATATTCAAGGTATGTTCATTAACTTTTCTTATTCCCATAGACTCGACATTTTTATGCCTTATGTCTATATGCTCGACTTCAAAAACAATCCCAACGAATCTCATTACAGTGTTGTTAAAAGAAATTTTCAAATATTTGAAAGGCACTTCTTCTTATGACTTGTTCATCCAAAGTTTTAAAGCGTTCATATTTTTCGGGATAATAAGTCCGGTGATTATAATTTCTCAAAATATGGTTCGTCATAATCGAACTAAACATATTGAGATTCGATATCTTTTTCTAAGGGATTGCGTTTCTAAAAAACAAAAATTGAGATGTATTTAATTCCGTCTCAAGAAAACTCGCGGACATTTATTTTTAATCATTGACCGCCGAGTCTTTTACCTCATTTCGAGCTTATTTAGGCGTAATGTATATTAAATGAGGTCTATGATTGCTTTTTGCATATTTTTAAAACTTAGGGGGTGAAAAATCGGATTTTTATGCAAAATTGGACAGAAAACAGAACTAATGTTCGTGCGGTCGCCGACAGAGAGGTCGACCGTCGACCAATTGCAGGCACCGGTTGTGAGAGAGGTCGACCGATCGGTCGATTCGGTGATGCACGGTCGCCCTACCCGTCGACCGGTCGCCCTAGGTGATTTCGGGGATAAAGTTGGTTGTCCTTCATTTCGTATTTTTGATCATTTTCTTCAAAAATCAAACCCCTTTGCAAATTTCACACACATTTCACCCAAAATGATTTCATTCTTGTATAATCTATATTTTTGGGTTTATAGTACGAGTATATCATCCGTATCACTCGACTCCTCCGATTGATTGGTAAGTTTAATTCCTCTTTTGATCTCAATTGGGTGGAACCCTTGAGAAAATGCTTATGTATTGATTTTTGTTGGAATTCTTGCATAATTGTGTTGTGAATGATGATTGTTGATGAATGATATTTTTAAAATTGCTTTTGGTGATGAAAAACTTGACTTGATTACATTTACAAGGGCTATATATATCTTCTTTATCATTTGACGCCCGCCAAGTGTTCGATAAAATGATTCAAAGAAAAATTCACCACCTACATGATTCTCTTGTTTTCAGATGTCTTATATATTTATAGAGATCATGTTTTGCAAATCAAATGAGCTTTTACGAGCTTTTTACAAGTCATATGATCAATTCTTCCCTTAGCCCTTGGGACTTAAAGCTCAAAATTCTATAGCTCGATATATTTGCGCACTTTGATATGATAATATGATGTTTTTATCGTGCTAACATTCTTTTTGATGATTTCAAAGGGGGAGAAACAGGTTATAAGCTCATTAGCTCAAAGAAGCTAAAATAAGCTCGAGAAAGAAGCTATAAGTTGTGGCTATTAAAAGCTAAAAGTTGTGGATCATACTTAGTCCATTTGTTGTATTATGGACTTATTTACATGTCTAATGATGTTTTGTTGACAGGTGGAGCTTATAAGCTCTTGATTCTTAAGCTAAATATGTAAAAGCTGAGCTTTTAGCTTTTTGTTGATTGCTTCTACATTACTCTTGTTGTGCATGTTTATAGGGGGAGCTTTTGTAAAATGTTTTTGAAAATCTATACTCCCATCCTTGTGATTATATTGCGTGGAATGTTGTCGCTCACAACGAATAGTTTATTTTTAACCGGTAAAATTGTTTTGTTTTCAAAATCAACCTCTTTAAATTATTTTGGTTTGTAATCATCAAAAAGGGGGAGTTTGTTAGATAAATGTTTTTATCATGATTTTGATGATTTTGTTTTTATACCAAAACAATGTTTTTAAATGTTGTCCAAAAACTCCTAAATGGTTTAAATTGCTTCTACTAATTTTCCGGAGTATTTCTTCAAGTTTATTTTCGACAAAAATTGGACAACACTTTTAATGATTTTGTGTTAATGTGTTTTTACACCAAAACAATGTTTGAATATGTTGTCCAAATACTCCCAATTGTTTTAAAATATTTTTACTAATTTTTCGGAGTATTTCTTGAAGTTTATTTTCGATAAAAATTGGACAACACTTCCGCTTTCGCGTTGGACCGGTCGCCCTATAGGGAAACCATGCCTGGAGATATGTTTTGAAACAGAAAACTCAACGGAAGATTTTTTGAGGAGGTCGACCGGTCGACTGTGCCGTCGACCGGTACCTGGGTTGAAAGAAAAACTCCCTGTATTGCTAAAATGTGACCTGGACCGGTCCCCTAGGGGTCGAAAGTCGGCCGGTCGACAGGTGGTGTCGACGATCGGACCCCACCCTGACCGGTCCAGCAGACTTGTTTTCCAGTTCATTTTCAATTCAGTAATAGTGCGCGACCGGTCGCCCTATTGTTTGACAGCAAAATTCTAACCGTTGTGCAGCAGACAACGTTTTCCTAAATTATGGAGTTGATTTCTAATAGCTATAATCTTGATTTTAATTGCATTTTTTTTGTAGATTTCAATCTCCTAGGAGGAGCCTATCATGTTCAAGACATCTTCTATAAATAGATGAAGAATTGAAGCAACACAACAAGAGAGAAAACTACAACACAACAAGATACACTCAAGCAAACATATTTGTTCTTCATTGTTATTATTCTTGTTGTAATTTGCCTAGCTTATCACTTTCACATCTTGAGGTCTAGGCTTTATTTCTTGACTACACTTGCACTCAAATTTGTATTATTCATTATCGAGTTGTAATCTTGAATTTGGTTATCATTCAAAGACAATATATTCTTGTGAGTGTTCTTGTGGTAAGAACACACTTGGATGATCTAGGTGATAGGTGCAAGAAGATTGTGGTGATCTTCTTATTGAAGAGTGTGGTGCTCTCCGAGGTGTTGAAGAATTTGGTATTCTTCAAGTCGGAGATTGTGGTAATCTTCACAAGGTGCCGTTGAAGATTGTGGTAATCTTCAAGTGAGATTGTGGTAATCTCAAAAGAGGTGTTGTAAGGTGTTGTTGTATTAATTGTGGTAATTAATAAAATCTTTTTTTCTTTTTGAAATCCATCCCGGAGATACTTGGGGTGGTAGAGGATTAGGCCCTAGGTGGGTTGAACCTCTATAAATCGACGCGTGTTATTTACTTCCCGCACCTTTACTATTTTATTGGCTTGTTTGATTCGAAAAAGAGGGCTAAATCGAGAAAATGGAGATAATCTATTCACCCCCCCTCTAGATTATCGTAGCCGTTTGGACTTACACGATGAAGTTGTGAAGAATTCCTTAAGATGAAAGAATGTAATGACCCCACGCATAATTAGCCGATGCCTAGGTTTGATCTTTTAACCCCTGAGACAGAGTCACCCGTTGTTGAAGAACAACCTACCTATGAAGCGAATATTGATGATTATGTACTCCAACAACTGAATGATAGTCAAATTGATGAAGTAATTCAAGGTCCGATTCAAGCATGCGGGGCAAGTTGTAGGCGATTAGTGTACTATATGTTAAATATTAGTTAAATCTTTTGAAAAGTATCATTTTTGTTTGAATAAGTATCTTTTTCATTATAATAAGTTTTTGTTTCTTAGAGAAAAGTATCTGGTTTTTTCAAATAAGTATCTGTTTTCTTTGAATAAGTATCATTTTCATTTGATAAATTATTTATTTAATGTGTTCTATCAAACATGTGATTTTTGGCTTATAAACGAAAAGAGTTCTTTTCATTCTAAATTTATGAAGAAGAATAATCGGTATTTGGTTGGAATGACCGGAAAAAAAGAGGCATTGTTGATTTCAAATTTTCTTCGCATAGTCCTAAAAATAGAGTAAGTAACAATGAGATTTATTGGATATTCCCTTTTTGATGAGAAATGTTATGTTGATTATTTTTATTTATTTTTTTCAAATGTGTTTGCACATCTTTGGTGATTTTTTTGTTCCTTTGCAGATGGGATTGATTATTTGAATGATTCGAGCTTGATTTATGTTAATGTAATTGACATATGGTCTATCATTTTAAACAAAAAGCGGTTGGGCGAGAACGATCCAAAACACTTTTATTTCAACACTCAAAGACTCTGTAAGTAGTATCTATTTTTGTTTTGTTGTATTTTATTTTTATGTGGGTCACTTTTTTTTATTTTTTATTTTTTGCCGAACAACTATATCTTGTTGATCATTTCCGAGAAAAGATTATGCTAAAGATGTGAGAGGTTGTTGGAGGGTGTGCATGAGATCGTTGAACAAACCCAATTTCAATGAAGTGGATCGTGTAAGAACTTTAGTTTGTTATTTAGAAAGTATCATTTATTTGTGAAAAGTATCTCTTTATGCTTGAAAAGTGTCTCTTTTTCTTGAAAGGTATTACAAAGCGTAATGAAGTATTTATTTTTCAAATATGTAGATATTTGTTCCATATTGTTATGAAGGTCACTTTGTTCTTTGTTGTGATCAACTTTGTTGAGAAGAAAATTCAATATCTCGACAATCACGGTCCACGATCTGTTTATTTGATGAATATCATGGACTTGCGACTTTCTTTGTCGGTAAAGTATCATATTATTATTATTATTATTATATATGAATTTTACATGAATTGAATTGTCGTGACAACAAATGCAAATGGCTCTCTTTCTAGAGGAGGAAAATCACGTCAAAGCTCATGAAGTAGCGTCATATTTCTTTGAAAATGTTCCTTTTCCATGGCAAAAAAATGACGGGGAATATAGATCGTGGTGTGTTCCTAATGCACCACATGGAAAAATTTGTGGGTAATGTTTACTCAACTCAGATTTTCGCAAGGTATGAACACTGTTTAGACAAATAATGTGTAGTTCATAATTATTTGTATGTGTTTTGATATTATTTTTCTTTTCTTTTTTGTTTTGAAGCTTGTTGAAAGACGCAAGTTAAGAGCTGCGTACTGTGCAAGAATTATCCTGTCTGATTTGAACGAGTTGAAGGTGCAAATGGAAAAGAAAGTTCTTAAATTTATCAATGACTTCAAGGAACCCGTGAAGGAGCGTCCCAAGAAATATCCCAGAAAATAGAAGAAATGAAGTTGTAGAATTTTAGATTTAGACATCTTGATAATGTGTTTTGTCCCTCAAATTTGTAGTGGTGTTTTTTGCAAATGTTTGGCATTGTATTTTCTTTTGTCAGTTTAACATAATTTTGTAGTTCTTAACTTATTTATTTTGGCAATCAAGAGTTAATAGGATTTTATTTGTAGTTCAATATGGCAGATATTTCTTAAAATATCATGTGTAATGGAAAAAATATCAGTTTTTCTTTAAAAAGTAATATAATTCTGCATTTTGATGTATAAAATGTTAAACCATTATAATTTAAATGTATCAATTTTCGAATGTAGGAAAGTGTCAGTAATTACTTCAAAATTATCATCATTAAAACCACAAAGTTATAAAAAATTCATTATGTAAAATAATCTAGCATTTTCGAGTTTTGTAAACAAACTTATTCGCACTACAGGTGACACAATTGGAAATACAAGATAAACTAAAAAGTATCATGTATAATCGAGAAAGTATCATTATTTATGTAAAAAGTAACATATTTCTGTAATGCAATATATAAAATATGAAACCATAATTTTTGATCTTGAAAGTATCATAATTAGAATGAAAAGTATCACTAATCACTTCAAAAGTGTAAAACTACAATTTGTAATCTTTAAAAATTATCTAAAAATAATCGAGCATTTGGAGTCTTGGAACCAAACTCCTTGGCTTGAGAAAATCGGTCACATCAACGTTTTATTCTTGCTCTTTTCCAAACTACCCTTTATCCCTTTTCTCCTACCTTTTGTAACAGATCGAGTAGGATCTTGCAACTTATTAGATGTACTTGAAAGCTGCAGATGATTCATCTTGGTCAAGAAATTTTGTGTATTCTTCAATGCGGTAATAGCGAGAAAATCTCTATTATACCCTTCTTTAATGATCTTGCTTCTTCATTTGCTTGGCATTTCAAGACAAGCTCGTAATATATTCGTGCCATTTCATGACGCCATGGAATGCGTCATACTTCGCTTCTCGGGCTTTTCATATGTCATTATTTAAGTTATCCCGCACCTTAGATTTTTAAATTTATGTCCATCTTTTTAATATATATATCCGGTATCTTCACATAAGAATGAAGACGTGTTGGGATTTGGTCCAAGATCCCGCCCGCAATGGGCTTTAAAAAGAGCGCGGCGCGGCCCGTGATTCGAACTCGTGAGCGCCTGGATTGCATAGTTAAAGGATAGCTTAAAGGATATGATTTGGACTACCTATACCAACAGATGCATCTTCTTTTCTCGTGCCCATTACATAGAAACTCCGAGGTTAATCGTGCTTGGCCCGGAGTAGACATGGGATGGGTGACCCCGGGAAGTTTTTCAGTGGTGCGTGATTGAGGACAAAACGCGCTAGAAAAGACTCATGTTGGTTTGTGGGGGGGATCGTCGCCAATCCGAGTAGCTAGAGGTCCAACAACCGGTATCGAGTAGGTCACGAGTTCGAATTCCCTTGGAAGCACGCTGCAGATGGAGGTTGCCGGGAGCGGTGGAACCGAGATCTTGGCGCAATGAGGTAAACGGACGAATCGAAGGGTAGGTTGCCAGGTGGCGGAATCGAGGTAAAACAATTTCGAGTGAAGGTGTAGGTTCTTTGGGTGGACGAGAATCGAAGGGTAGGTTGCGGATGTCCGGAATCGAGGTAAAATAGATCGAATCAAGGTGTAGGTTCTTTGGGTGGACCAGAATCGAAGGGTAAGTTGCCAGGTGGCGGAATCGAGGTAAACAGATCGAACCAAGGCGTAGGTTGTTTGGGTGGCGAATCGAGAGGCTTGCGTGACGCGACGCTTGAATCAAGGCGTTAGAACGGCGAGGAAGTTTGGCGAGCAATGAGGTTGCCAAGCACTAGAGCCGAGATCTTCGCAGTCTTTGGGAGGGGGATTGTTGGGATTTGGTCCAAGATCCCGCCGCAATGGGCTTTAAAAGAGGCGAGCGGAGCGGCCCGCGATTCGAACTCGTGAGCGCTGGATTGCATAGTTAAAGGATAGCTTAAAGGATATGATTTGGACTACCTATACCAACAGATGTATCTTCTTTTCTCGGTGCCCATTACATAGAAACCCGAGGTTAAGCGTGCTTGGCCTGGAATAGACATGGGATGGGTGACCCCCGGGAAGTTTTCGAGTGCGTGAGTGAGGACAAAACGCGCTAGAAAAGACTCATGTTGGTTTTGTGGGGACGATCGTCAATCCGAGTAGCGCTAGAGGTCCAACAAGACGAAGGATATGCAATGAATGGTAACACAAGATACCGCATTCTTCAAATTTCTTGTAGGTGCAAGTTATCTTGATTCACAAAGGATCAAACATCACACGATTTATATCTCCATCCTCGTATGAGAAGAAATGTTATAAATATTTAACACCTCATCCACATGAACTAAAGTACAAGTAGTAGAAATTGAGGATATAAACAATGCCTCAAAATCCTTGAACAATGTCAACGTGTATACCTCGGAGCGTGCTTTAACATCCCGATCAATGGTATGGTACTTGTTGGGATTGATCTTGATGATCGGAATTCTTCATTTTGTTCTTTCATTCTCCAATTCTTCACTAGTTCTTTGAAAATACCAAAAAAATCGATCAAGCTTGTGGTCTTTTTGCATTGAATCGCATGGCATTATTAGTACTTTCACTCCTTTGTGAGGAAAGTATTCGCATGTAAAAGAATTCCTTACTTAAAGTTGTGCACCATTTGTCCTTTAGTTCATACAATCGTCGAACCATGTTTGTTCCTCCAATCCATATGTAGAAATCATGTTACTCCAACAAGTTTCAAACTCGATTCGCCCTTACATCCCCGACAAGCATTTCCCAAATACATTCTTAAATGAATTGTTGCTCTTCAATTGTCCAAACTTGCTCACATCATGTAACAATTTTATGCTTTAAATTATCGTATATTGAGTTAAAGTATCATACTTTTCTATTGCATTAGAAATTGCTTGGTCTTGATTAGTGAATATAGTGATAGGACACTTGCCTCCCATGGATTTCTTGAAAACCTCAAAATCCATTCAAATGATTGATTTTTCCTTCGAGAAAAATGCACAACCAAACATCACATTTTTCCAATGATTGTTGATGCCAACAAATGGAGCATAAATCAAATTGTATCTATTTGTGCGATATGTGGTGTCAAATACTACGACATCTCAAAATGTCTCGTAATCTTCTCTCATCATCGAGTCTCTCCAAAAATGTTGCTTAATTTGGCCATATCATCTAATTTAACTCTAAAACAAAAGTCCTCCTCTCCGGATTGTCGCTCATACAACATTTTAAGCGATGTTTGTGCATCCCCACCTTCCTCGGTTCTTTCGGTTTCAAACGGTTTACAAAATTCAAATAATCTTTGATAGTGTGTCCAACACTTTCGTCCCCACCGCTTCATGTGCCATATACCGATAAGAATCTTTTGGTCTCATTAGGAAGAAACCATATCTTCTATGACTTTTTCCCTTTTCACTTGTAATTTTTTTCTTTCGGAAGCGATGAAGGTGGCTCCACTCTTTCCTAGTAAGTGGATGATTGTGTTCTATAATATGACTCAAAACCTCATAAAGGCCTTCTTCATTTAGTTTCACTCTCATTGTTGCATTACATTTTGTACGGGTAACAGGAAAAATTTTCTTTTTTTCATTGTTGGAGTTTATTCTCAAATTTCCCGATCTCTTAAACCACTTAGAAGAGCAAACAAAGTATTTCTCCATCATAACTCTATTAGATTGTGTTCTTGCGAACACTAAATCCTAGTTTACGACAATGATCGCAATACATTTTCGCATATCATCGTTATCTTCCTTTCAATCTCAACCGAGAGAACCAAAAATATCCACAATGCCGTTCATGTATTCTAGGAAGATTTAAATGAAACACAAGACATGTTAAAACAGAAGGATACTTTTTTATTAAAACGTAATACTTTTGCATTAATATTTAATACCTTTCTCCATTGGTTCTGTACTCTGTTCAATAGTATCCGCATCATTTATATTTTCATCTTCAATGATTTCTATATGTTCTTCATCACTAGAAATAACAACTACTGAATTTTATTTTTCACCTATAAGTAGAAATGAATAAAATATAATATTAATAAATACTACAAAAATATAGGTTGTTTTTTAATATGTTAATATAAAGTATTAATGTTCATGTTTAAAGGTAACATGTTTATTGCTATAGAGTTCCATTATTGTTTACTAACAAGTGTCTTTTTTTGCTTTACAAATTTCAAAATGGTTTAGTATCACTTTTAATTACAAAAGTATCGTATTTAAATTCAAAAGTATCATTATTTGACTGATTAGTATCACCTTTACAGCAAAAAGTATGAATCATGTAACATAACTTAGTGCATTACCTTCCTGAATGAGTAAATCGTTTCCATTTTCATTCTCTATTCCAGAAGTCGTCTTTGTAATCAATATTTGTTGTTGAATATAGCAATAAGTAATGCTTTTTCGTAGAACTTTTGTATGTATACAAAATCGAATTGGACTGGACCTTCAAGAAGGTGAAAATTTCATAGAAGGTCGAACTTTTGATTTTTGGAGCTGGAAGAGGTCGAACTTGCAGAGAATATGAATTTTTTGAATAGCTTTACGTCTTTGTTAAAGAAATTGCTGTTAAAATTGTAGAAATTTTAATGAAGATCTTGAGTTTTGGAGCAGGGGAGAGGGTGATGAGTGGTTTGGTTCAATATTCGATTTGAACCGAGATGGCGCGTCGACCAGGGTGGGGGTCCATATGTGGGGTGGGTGTGTGCTAATTGGGGGTCCAGTCCGGTGTGGGCGGTGTGTATGACTTGGGCTGGGGTTGTTGGGCCCAACGTATTGTGTCTTAAGTTTAGCTGTAATTTTCGTTTTTTTAATAATACTGACTGGATCCAGCGGGTTGGGGCAGGCGAGCAGGCGGGTGTAGGATCCGTCTTACGAAATGGGATCCGTAAGACGGCCCTACGAGTAACCAATAATAAACATAATCATTCAAGAATAGAAATATCCCAAAATGAATACCACGAAATATATAAGTAAATTATGTTACAAAAAGTAGCAAATAATGAGAATAATTAAATATTTTATTATTCACATTAGTATTCCTATAAATATACGTTTTCATTGCTTTTATTCTTTCAAATCCAAAAAAAATATTATTTGGGTATCTTGCACTCTTATGCAATCGATTAGTCCAAACCTTATATTTATACCCTAACTAAATAGGGTCATTTCTTTGTATTTTTCAAAAAACAATTAACTTCATCACGTATATTTATTTTCGTAAATTTTCTATTTGATAAAATTCTTTTGGGTAGTTGTACTTGTGGGTACTCATATGTGTTTTAAATTTAAAAGAATTGCTTCAAAAGATTTTCGCCTAATTCTACGAGTTACACGTTCACTTAGTGTGGAAAATGTACTTTTGATAAATACATGAATAGTTTTGTTATCTAATTTAACATCAATTTATTTAATTAAAAATACGTTGCCAAACATGAAAAACATATAAAAATAATTTTCTTGGAAAAAGAATTTTGCTTGATTTCTTTTCTTTTTAATCTAAAACTTGTTATATTTTCCCGTGATATATAAGCTTTTTCGTCTTTATCCTGAAGAAACAAACTATAGAAAGTAAAAGAAAAAATGTTTATCATGTTGTCAAATAATCATGTTATCTTGTCAAATACTAAATATCTTAGAGTTAGTCTCTGTCGGACCATCTAATGATCTAGATCCGTTAGATGGATCTAAATATCCTACCCATCGCCCACCGATCCGACCGGATTCGCCAAAAAAAAAAAAGAAAAGAAAAAAAAAAACCATTGCGCATTCGGACATCATCGTAAGTCGTGATTTGGAGCTCTAATTTCCAGCTTTTTCTTCCTTCAACCACAACCAGCGCCGAGCCACATTTGCCATAAAAACAACCACAACGGCGGCGAAATACAACACCGAAGAGGGCTAAAAATACCACATCACGGCGCATCCACCGGTGCGCACCTACACTACGTGATATTTCCCCCTTCGCCATCTCTCGTAAATTCGCACCACCACCTCCGTCGCACAACCATCAATTTATGTGTTCGCATCGAGCCTAATAGATATTAATTTGTGTCTATATTCCGGCCCTACTTAGTAGTTAAATCTACATTGGACAAAAGCTTAAGAAAGTGCGACAATGGAGGCCGGAGACAACTTGAAGAATGACAGAGGTAACGAAAGTGAATGCCCTGTATTTTTCATTTCGTTCATTATTAAAAGTATTACACGTCGCATTTAAATGTATTAGATGTATTTAAAAGATGTATTAGACTTTACAACTCCGTGGAAAGTCTCTCGTTTTATATTTAAAAGGCACAACTTTGAAGAAAAGTATTACACATTGCATTCTAATATATTGGATGTATTAAAAATGTATTATACTTTACAACTTCGTGGAAAGTCTCTCGTTTTATTAATAAATGGCACAATTTTGTGGAAAAGTATTACACATTACATTGTAATGTATTAGATGCAACAAAACAATGTATTAGACTTTACGACTTCTTAGTAAATCTCCATTTTATTATTAAATGGCACAACTTTGTAGAAAAGTATTACACATTGCATTCTCGATGTATTAGATGCATCAAATAAATGTATCGACTTTTAAGTGCATCATATTATATATTTTATTTCTTAGTTGTTCCTAACTTGTATTACTTTTAGGGTAATAACACTAACAATGATTCCGTTGATGAGAATGAAGAAGGCAATAATGACATAGAGCAGGGGGACAATATCGTTGGAATAGAAGGTGAAGGTAAAAATAGTTTTTGTTGCTCGAGAAAAGTATTACAAATACATCCAAAAAGTATTGTGTTTTATTCTCGAAAAGTGTCATAATTTTCATACATTCCTTCCTGTTGATTATTTTCTTCTGTTAAATATAACCAAGACTGCTTTGGTTGTCTTATTGGTAGGAAAAGGAATAGTGTTGAAGAAATATATGCATCGTATTGCAATCATGCTCGACAACTTGGATTTAGTATTCGTAAAATAACTATGATATGCAATAATGTTGGTGTTGTAACGAAAAAGTATTTTGTTTGTTCTTGCGAGGATCTACAAGATCCGAAAACACCATTGAGAAAAAAAAAGAAATAAAATTATAATACACGGACGGGATGTCGGGCATCATTGAGGGCAAAGTTGAACATCGATGGTGTTTATGAAATTATTGACCATAGTATGTTGTACAACCACGAACTCACTAGAAAAGAGTGGAGTCATTTGCATCGTTCTGAAATGGTGGTTACCACTGAAAAGGCTAATGCTATTGGAGAGATGATTTCTTCTGGAATGAGAGCCACTGAATCTTTCTGATACATGGCACAAGATGCAGGGGTGAAGACGCATTGGTCATACAATGAAGGATCACTTGAATTTTGTGAATCGTTTCAAAATGAATGCAATATAGGCAAAGCGATGCACAAATGCCGATTGACATGTGTAATCTGTGTTGGAGGGATTCAATGATGAAGGAGGATCGCAAGATATACAATGATGTTGTTGTCTTTGATACAACATATCGAATGCATCCGTATAATTTGATTTGTGCTCCTTTTGTTGGGATTAATAATCATTGGAAGAACGTGATGTTTGGTTGTCATTTCATAGCGGATGAGAAAATGAATCATTCGATTGGCTTTTTGAAGTTTTTAAGAAATCAATGGAGGGTCAATGCCTATATCAATCTTCACAGATCAAGATCTAGCAATTGGAAATTTAATTGAAAAGGTAAAAAATTAATGTACAATTTGCACTTTGATCAATATGTAATACTTTACTTTGTTAATGGTAATATATTACAATGTCGTGTGTAATACTTTTCGATGTTAAATGTAATGCCATCGAATCGTACTCTGTCTTACAAAGCGCACTTCAATATATATTTAAAAATATAATTTTTTTATATGTAATACGTTTCTTTCTTAATACTAATACATCCAATTGTTATATGTAATACTTTTTTAACTGTTTTGTTTATTTTTTTATATAGGTTTTCTAGGAACACGACATATGTTATGCTTATGACACCTCTACAAAAATGTAAGCCGGTTCGGGAAGTTGAAAGGCGACAAATGCTTCAACGATGCATTTACCAAGTGTTTATCGGTGCACAATCGGTAATTTCAGACCGTTGGAAGAAAATGATTACAAAAATGGGTTAGAAGGCCATCCATGGTTTAAGAGGTTATTTGATTTAAGGGAGAAGTGGTGTACAACATTTAACAAAGACTTTTTTCTCTGCTAGAATTTTTTCTTCACAAACAAGTGAAAGTACAAACTATACCATTGGATTTAATGCGAAGAAAACAACCAGTTTGTCAAACTTTTATGGAATTTTCAAGGAAACAATTAAACGTTGGAGGACAAATGAAGCAAAGGATGAATTTCGGTGTTCAAGGGCAGCTCCTACATCCGTATTGCCATTGACAGGACTATTGAAACATGCCTATGAGGTATACATATTGAAACTTTTTAAAGATTTTGAAGATGAATGTTTGAAGTCAATTTTCACTTCTTGTACAATGTTCCATTTTGAGAGCGACATTATGTTTTATCTTTGTTTCGAATGATGATGGAGATGGTTCACATACAGTGACATTTTGTACTGCACCTAAATTGATAAGTTGCTCTTGCAAGAGATTTTAAGAATGTGGTTTACTATGTCGTCATTCATTACGGGTCCTTCATGTGAATTCGGTGACTGAAATACAAAATTGCTATATCAAAAGAAGATGGACAAAGTTTGCAAAAAGGGACTTATGGGATTAATTAGATAGAGGAATTGGACAGAGTAAGAAGCCTAAGGATTGCATTCCTTGGTGTCTTGAAATGGCGCGCAAGTATTATAATCTGGTATTTTGAAATGCCAAGAAAATGAGGAAGCAAGAAGAATACTTGAAGATGGTTATAACCGGGATTCTATGGCAATTAATGAATTGATGGCTGCAACAATGAATTCTACAGCTGAAACTGAGATTTCTAGTTCTTCTACTAATATCCTAGATCCTACTCGTTCAGTTACAAAGGGCAGAAAACAAAGAGCGAAAGGGCATTTTGAAAAAAAGCAAGAAGAAGAAGAGTGCTGACACATCAAACACAAATACATCAAGGGAGTTTAGGTAAAAAACTCCTAATCCTAGACTGTTTTAGGATGGTTGATTATTTGTACTTAATTCTGATTATTGTTTACAATTCACTTCTCTCGCAATACATTGTAACTTATCTGCTAATACTTGCCAATGTATTTGCTAATACATTTTACCGTATCTGCTGATACATTCCTATTTTTGTGTGGGAATTCATAACTTGTTATATTGTTAGTTGTTCTGATTATTTCGATGTCTTTTCATATCTCATATTTATAATAATACAATGTTGGTTGTGCCACTTTTCTGGCATAGGGGATTAATATATTGTAACGTATCTGTTAATACTTGTCATTATATCTACTGATACATTTCTTATTTGTGTGTGAATTCATATCTCATGTTTTATTGTTCTGGGATTGTTTATTATTTGAACTTAATGCATTGTAAAAACTTACCTGAACCTATAATACTTGCAACTGTTTGTAAAAAGCCCTCAGCAAGTAGTCTGCATACAAACATTACTCATTTATGTTAATACTTTTATGTTTCACATCTAATACTTTTCTGTTCAACAACTAATACATTTCTTAAGGAACAATTTTTTTTTTGCAAAGATAAATACATGACAAAACTAATACTTTCAAGTTTCAATACTTATACGTTAGCTTGTACTTCTAATAATCCCCTGTAGGAACCGTCTACAGCTAACAAAAAGCAGTGGTAATACTTTTAACATTCAATAATAACACATTTACACGTAACTAATAATACTTGCCTAAAATATTCAAATTATTTTTTCATAATCATTCAAAAATCCACCAACCATACGATCTCTGTACCAACCATCTTCAGACCCTGTACATCATAAAACACATTATGTTAACAAAACATATCACTACGAAACTAATAAAAACGACTTCAGGTTCAATAAAATCTTACATGAAACTCATTTTTTAAGCTACTTCAGGGCCCTTGCAAATTCAAGAACATCATTCTCAAGTTGAACTCTTTTCTCATTCAACGTGTTCAACAGAATTCTGGAACAGAATGATGTCCTTTAAAGCACGCCTTACATTGCCCTACAAAAAATAAAAACAAAAAATAAAGGCATGAAAAAAAATCATACAGGAAATGATCAATATAAGCAATATTTGTTTCATCAAGAATAATACCAATTTCAAATCTGGCTTTGAGTAGACTTGCCCAATAAAATTTTCCATGTGGTGCATTAAAAATACACCACAGTCCACGTTGTTGGCGCTGCTTTGCCAGCTGAAGGGAACATTTTCCGAGGAAAAATGCTCAACCTCTTGGGCTCGTGGATGACTTAATTCTTTCGCCAAAGCAGAAAAACTATTTTGCTGGAAAAAGCGAAAAAACCATAAGAATATTAACTAATATTTCTGATACTTTTACAAAAATAATATAATGTAACAAAATGTTGTAGCTTACCACAATAGTCTCGAGCTTGTTGTACTTTTCCACGGCAGCCTCATGGTGGACCAAATTGTCCAGAAATTGAACCTTGCCAGCATCAAAATTGATGACAACAGTTACAAAATGCTCTTTGAAGCAAACTGGGAAAAAATCTACAGTTTCAACAAAAAAGAATATAGCTAATACTTTGCAGTGTAACAACTAATTCCTTACAGTGTAACAACTAATACATTACAGTATAATAGCTAATACATGAAAATAAAGATGATTGCTTACCAAGTCAAAACCACTCAAGTCCATCACTCTTACTGCTTTCATCCATCTTTTGCCTAATCTCTGCCAGTGACTTCTTCAACAATGTTTGATATGTATAACATTTGCAAATAAAATACAATATTTAATATACCATTACATAATGTAGAGCATGACAATACATGAAAAAAAAAAAACATTGTTTGCTTTACGAATCGCCGAGCATAGAAATAAAAGCATTTCCTCCTATTTGCATCCACGGTTCTTGTTGAGGAGCAATGCCCATGCATCAATAATGCTTATGTGGATCAAACTTTCATCATTCAACATGTGCATATCAGCAAGCGACACGTAAAAAGCACTAGCATGTGCAAAAATTGGTTCATCTCGACTGAAAAAAATAACTTACAAAAGTTAATAATGAAAAAACATTATTAAAAGAACAAAATAAAAAATGACTGAAAAGTTCAAACATTACTTACTCTTTCTTTTGTTTGTGATTGAAGAAACAGTAGTCAACCACATCCTTTTGCTTCCTTGACAACACAACTCTAGTAAAAATTTTGCTGTGTTTTTTCATAAATGAACACCTGAAAAGTTTCTTCTTACGGATGGGCCACCGTTCAACTGTTTGCACAAAAACAATGGTCAACTATTAGTAACAACTAATACATTATAGTGTAACAACTAATACTTTACTCTGTAATAACTAATACATTACAAAGACAACAACTAATACCTAATAGTATAACAACTAATACATCATCATCGCCAAATCTTCCTTTTCATCTTCCACTTCTTCCTTTTCATCTTCCATTTCTTCCTTTTCATCCTCCACTTCTTCATTTTCCTGGTATTACCTCACGCGCATCAGGTTTATGAGGTGTTAAATCCTCATCTTTATTCACCCCAAGTATTACATCCTCGGTATTAAAACCTCATTCGGAGTAGGAATATCAAAGCGGGGTGAAAGGTCAATGAATTTCTTCATTCTTTCAAATTTACTTACCACCGCATCAACATACTCATGAAGCTTGGCACTAGAAAAACCGTTGAGTCTCGACAAATCGAGTTGGAGACAATGAAGTTTCTTTTTTCACCAATTGTGCCTCGCAACGTCTTGACCCTCTCCATGTGAGCATAAAAATAACATTCATATCCCTTCTCAAAGAACATGGATAACTCGGTCATTTTCGCAAAACAAAACAACAAAAACATTAGAAAACTATTAATACTTTTGCAAAGAACTAATAACACATATAACAACATTTATCTTACATCCTTGGCCAATTTGTGGATCTCCTCATCCATAATATCTCCTTTGGCAGCTTGTAATTGATCAATTCAAACAACTTGTCGCCCTCGATGTCATCATCCTTCCGATACTTCTTTCTCTCATCCGTCTCACCTTTCTTTCCATCCTCCTCATCTTTCACTTGCCCTTCTTCCTCAACAATATTTTCCTCCCTATTTTTCTTCACATACTTCCCTTTTCCTACAAGACACATGATATGTGTCTCAAAAACTTTCCTTTCCAAATTCCCCAACCGCAATTTCTTCAAAGAATGGTGTTCTTGATTCTATCGTATTCCAATGTTGTATCCAGGGTAGGGTTGTGGGTTCTGCACGACCTTGCCATTTCAACCTATGGAAGTACAAGATTTGCAAAACCAAGATGCAACCACTAACGATTCTCAACATTCCCTGATTTGTACTTGTTCACAGCCACACACTTCCTATTCAGAACATGTGTGCACTAATCCAACTGTTTTATTTTGTCAACCTCAACCACTGACCGTAACACACCAAAGTCCACATTCAGTTGGCACTTGGTGTTAAAAAGGAAGACAATGAAAATAACACAAAAAACCATTTAAAATCATCACCGCCGTCAACCATCATCTCCATCACACACCTAAAAGACTTCAGACTAACTTCTCCCTTAAACTTGTACCTTTCATTCCAATCAGCCATTAGACCCAACTCTCATTATTTCTTAACACATCACATCCTTCATTCCCCGGTAGAAGAAAACAGACACAAATATCATCCGCCGTCACCACAAAACTCCTATTCTGATCTATCTTAAGAAGCTGGCTTGTACCATTAAAGTTGCTAATCAACCACTTAAGCATTTTTGTGGGATTGCATTCACCGCAACCATTTTTAATAGCCCTTCAAAACCAATGTCTTCCACATCTTTCTTTTGTGCAAATCAAGTTGGATACCACTTCACACGACTATATGGTCTACATTGTGTGACAAAATCACGCAAAAATGCATAAAAAAATAGGTCAATGCTAATACTTTACAATGCGAGTAAAACTAATACTATTAACAAATAATAGTAATACATTTTAGCTTTTTTCTTTTCACTGTAACATTTTTCTCTTTTGCTTGCTTCTTCGTCTTTGGTGGAACAAACTCCTCACTTGAGGATCAATCCTCATATGGAACCAAAGCCAATGGGGGGATATCATCATGTTCATCATGTTTTGACTTCTGCGCTGGGTTCTTAGTACACATTTTGTTACTGCACACACAAAAATGCCAAAACACCAACAACATAAAAACCACAGAAATCAATAACTAATAATTTACAGGGTAAATACTAGCACTATTCAAGAATTCACATAATATCTAATACTTTTCAATGTAACAACTAATACTACTGAGAGTAAGTAGTATACAAAAAACCAAACACAACCAACATTTAAAAAAAGATTATGAAAACAGAAAATGGCTTGATAAAGTAAATGTTCACTAACAAAAAACAAAGAAACAACATAAAAAAATAGCAGCACAAAACACCTATAAGAGCCGGAAACTAGGGTTTGGACTAATACTTTTTAGTGTAACAACTAATACAATTGAGAGTAACAAGTAATACAAAATACAAAAAACCACCAACATAAAAAATAGGGCTAACAACTTAACAACAAATAAAAACAGAGAGATCATTGCTAATACTCTACATGATATCAACTAATACTATTTGAACTAACTACTAATACGTTTTAGAAAAAGATTACGAAACACGTAAATGTTTGGATAACTTAAATGTTCACTAACAAAACCATTGAAGTAAACAAAAACACATAAACAAATGAAATAACAAATAACCCTCAAAAAAAGAAACTAGGGTTTTGAACACGCGAATCGTGGTCTTTAAAAAACTCGAACGTAAATGCTACAAACTCGATCTTTGAAAACTCTCGCACAAACCGCTACTTCGAAAAAGTATGGAAGGGAACATTATGACCAAAATATCTTGTTGAATGAAATGTGAGAAGCCACTTGAAAAAAACGACAGCGGTTCAGTTTGAAAGAGGAGTGGGAAGAGTTGATACCCGCTGAAAATTGAAAAGACACGTTAAAAATTACAAAAGTGCTACTGGTAGGCGGAAATTACTAAAATGCCACCGGTTCGTGGGTCAGATCCGTCTACGGGTCAGACCCGTTAAACGGTCTGACATGAGTTTTTGTGAATATTTTAAGTTTCATTTGAATTGATAAATTGAGGTCAAGATTTTAAATCTATAATAACAAATCTTTAAAATTATTTGGATAGCTCATTGATAGAGTGAGTCTTGTTGGAATTTGGTTATAGAAATTGCGTGTTGACCCAATTTTGACCAAACATTTAAGTAGTTTTCATTAGCGAAAAATATAATTAAATTATATGATAAAATTCTACTAAGTGAGTATATGATATTGGCATTTGGAATTTATCAAAACCAATTCCGGGTGAATGAGAAATTAATGCTAGAATTTAGCCATAAAAACTAGAAGATGGTATGGAAAATGGATAATGCGAGGAAGGAGAAAAGCTCTATCCCACATAGAGTAGAAAGCCAAAGTTTGCTCAATTCATAAATCCCAAGTTGAACAATTGGGTTTAGGCCCTTGGTGCAAGAGAAAATCATTTTGAGTGATAAGTGTGTGAATTGGGCGAAAGGGTGTGAAAATATAAAAAATAGACTATCGAATGTAACCAATATATGTCATGAATTGTGAAAATATAAAAATAGACTAAGTATCGAACAAAATCAATATATGTCCTGAATTTGCTCGGGGGATAAGTCGACTGTATGGACCCCCTTGGTCACCGGTTCCCGCTCAAGCCCGCTTTGTCCGAATTTTAAGTTAAAAATACGATTTTCACCCCTAAGTTTTAAAAATACACAAAATGCAATCATAGACCTTATTCGAGATGTATTATGCCTAAATAAGCTCAAATTAAAGTAAAAGACTCGCGGCCAAAGGTTTTGTAAACATATCCACGAGTTGATCTTGAGATTTTAACAAATCACATCCGAATTTTTCGTTTAGAAACACAATCCCTTAGAAAATGGTGTCGAACCTCAAGTATGTTTAGTTTGGTTATGATTAACGTGATTTCGAGCAATATTTATAGCAGACGTATTGTCACAAAAAAATAGGAACATTTTCGAAAGAACATTTATAATCCGCTAAAGTTTGCTTCATCCAAAGAAGTTGAGTACAATAAAAGTCCGCAAAAATATATTCGACTTTAGTTGATAAAGATACACAATTTTATTTCTTTGAAAACAGGATACTAGGCAATCGCTAAAAATTGACATGATCCGAATGTACTTTTACGATCATCAATATTTTCCGCATAATCCGAATCACTATATCCTTTTAAAGAAAAACTTTCATTCTTTGGATAAAACAAACCATAAGAAATAGTATCTTTCAAATAACAAAAATTTGTTTTAACGGCACTTAAATGAGATTCTTTGGGATTGCTTTGAAATCGAGCACATAAGCATACAACATGAAGAATATCGGGTCTACTTGCGGTAAATAAAGTAAACTACCAATCATACTCGATATTTTGATTTATCAACCGACTTGCCTTTCTCATCTTTGTCAAATTTGATATTTGTTGCCATAGGAGTAGCAACAGCTTCTTCCTTCTTCAATTCGAATTTGTTAAGAATCTCTTTAGTGTATTTGGATTGAGATATTTAAATACCTTATTGGCATTGCTTTATCTCGAATCCCTAGGAAGAAATTAAGTTCTCCCATCATACTTATCTCAAATTCACCTTGCATAAGCTTAGAAAATTTCTTGCAAAGAGATTCATTAGTAACACCAAAAATTATATCATCAACATAAATTTCTTGCAAAGAGTAGTATCAACTTTACCTCTTGAAAACCATTTTGCAAAAGAAAAGAACCAAGTCTATCATACCAAGCTCAGGGTGCTTGTTTTAAACCATATAAAACTTTTTCAAGTTTATAAACATCATTTGGCCTAGAAAATTTTTCAAACCCCGGAGGTTGTTTGACATAGATTTCTTCTTGAATAAAAGCATTTAGAAAAGTGGATTTAACGTCCATTTGGTGAAGTTTGAAATTTTTAAAGTAAGAGTAGGCAAGTAAAATACGAATAGCTTCCAAACGTGCTACGGGTTCAAAAGTTTCATCATAATCGCACTTCTTCTTCTTGACAATACTCTTGAGCTACTAACCTTGCTTTATTTCGAACTATGTTGCCTTGATCATCAAGTTTATTTTGGAATACCCATTTTGCGCCAATAATTGTTTGTGATCCCAAACATCATTCCTTTCAAATTGATTCAACTCCTCTTGCATCTCAAGAAACCAATCTTCATCTTAAATGGCTTCCTCAAAGATTTTTAGGCTCTTTTTGGGATATAAGGGCTTTTTCGGAAAATTTCCTTCTAGTCATTACTTTGTCCGGAGGATCCCCAATTATAAGATCTTTTGAATGATCTCCTTGAATTTCAATGCCACGGAAGATCAAAATTATCACCCTCATCCTTTTGTTGAACATTAGAAGTTGAAGGTTGATCATTTGATGTGAAAGGTTGATCATTTTGAGCAAAGATTTGGAACAATTGGTCCAACTTCATCTTCTTCATCACTATCATCAATTGGGATTCTTTCAACTCCGGAGGATTCATTGAATTTAACGTGAATAGACTCCTCGACCACCATGCAAGTTTTATTATAAACCCGATATGCCTTGCTCTTGGTGTTCAAAATAAAACACTTACAACCAAATATTTTGCAAAGAGTTTAATATTTGGAGTTCTCCTTTCCAAAGCTCATAAGGTGTTTTATTCAACTTGGGATGAATATATCCCCATTTTATGACATAACAAGCAATGTTGACGGTTTTGGCCCAAAAATATTTTGAAAATGAAACTTCATTGAGCATAGACCGACAAATTTCTTGAAGAGTCCGATTTTTCCTCTCGGCAAAGACACCATTGTGTTGAGGAGTTCTTGAGCAACAAAATTATGTGTATACCCCTTGGTTTCACACAATATTCTAAAATCACCATCAAATTCACCTCCCGGTCACAATTTATCAAACTCATTGGCGGCATCACTTTTATTTGCAAGAAAAATAGCCCAAGTATATCTAGAGAAGTCATCAACTATAACAAAGGTGTAATGTTTTCCACTTAGACTTTCGGTGCCAATATCCCCATACAAATCAAGATGAATTAGTTGTAAAAGCTTGGTTGTGGAAATTTCATTTTGGGCTTAAAACTACTTTTAACTAATTTTTCTTTTGTGGTGTCACATAAGCGAAGATTTTCAAAATTTAATTTGGGTAGTCGTTTGACATATTGGTGTTTGTAAATCTTTTATAAATTTGTGTATCCAATATTTTCAAATCGCCTATGCCATAAACTAGTTAAATCATTATTGACGACAAGACAAGAAACATTTTGACTAACCAAATTATTTGTACAAATTTTATAAAAATTGTCTTTTCTACTAGCTTCACAATTTTTTTACCATTTTTAAGAATAAGACATTTTTCTTTATTAAAAACAACATCATAATTTGAATCACAAAGTTGGCTTACACTTATCAAATTGAACTTAAGTCCTTTTACTAATAAAACATCACGAAGAGAGAAAGAAAAATTACCAATGTCTCTTTTGCCAAGAATTTTTCCTTTGCCATTCCCGAACATGACCATTCCTTCTTCTTTGAGTTTGATGTTGGTAAAAAGTTCTTCACTTCCGGTCATGTGGTGTGAACACCCACTATCCACGAGCCATTTGGAATCTTCCGTGATTGTTATAGCCCCTAGTACCTACAAATAAATTATTTTTAGGTACCCTAAAATTTTGGGGTCCATGGGGGTTAGCATTGAGACCTTTGAGTCTCCAAAAATGACTATTGCTATTTCTAAGTTTACATGTACTAGCAAAATGTCTATTTTTACCACAATAAAAACAAGTAAAATATTAGGACTACTTGGCATAAGAAGGTTGGAACTTGGTTCTTTTTCTTAAAATCAGTTTGAAAAGGTTTATAACCAAGTCCTAGTTTAGATTGCTCACTTATTTGTGCACCAAAGATTATTGTGACCTTATCCGCATCGAAATTAACACGTTGCACATCCTTTTTCAAATTTTCAATCTTTTTAGTGAGCAATTATTTTTCGGAATCAAGACTTTGAACTTTAGCAAGAGTAATAGAGTGTGCTTAATCAAAAGATTCATAAGAAGTAAATAACTTGTCTTTTTCTAATTTTATCTCTTTAAACTCCTTTTTCAACTTCTTGTATTTGCAAATCATATCTTTAAACTCATTTTGTAAATCATCATAATCACATTGGAGTTCATGTATTAAACAATAAGAGGAAGAGTTAGAGCGCACTCGTTATTATCATCGTCTATGGCCATAAGACCATGTTCGGTTTTCTCTTCATCATTGGATGTTGCAAGAAGTTCATCCCACATTTTGACATCCGCGTTGAAAGCCTTCTTTTTTTGAAAAGGCTTTTTCTTCTTTTGTTCCTCCTCCGCCAATTTTGGGCAATCAGCTATAAAGTGCCTGGGTTACCCGCACTTGAAGTATGAATTATCTCTAGCGTTCTTGCCTTATTTTTGTTAACAAATTTGACAAATTTTCGAACAAGGGCAGCCATTTCCTCATCATCCTCATCACTAGCATAATAGGAATTATTTGAAGCAAGACCCTTAGTAGTGTATTGCATTCCGATCGTGAGGTGGATGGTTTGGAATTAATTCTTTCTTGAGATAGACATCATAGATGAGAAGATTTCCAATGAGTTCATCAAACTTGAGAGTCTCAAGGTTTTGTGCTTCCGTTATAGCCATCACCTTTTCGGACCATGAGCCGGGAAGAGCATTCAATACTTTAGTTACCTTATCTTCCTTCGAGATGACCTTTTCGAGCGCCAATAAAGGATTGACGATGTTGTCTAGCCTTTCCACCATTTTAGAAATCCTTTGTCCCTCGAGCATGATGAAGTTTTTGAAATCTTTAACACATATTTTTTTTCTAGCTTTTTTACTTTCTTAGTGCCTTTTTAAATTGTTTCCAATTTTTCCCATACTTCATGTACCAACCTTATTCCTCTAATCCGGTTGTACTCGGTGGCGGTGAGTGAGCACTGTAAAATATATCCGGTTGTAATCGATGGCGGTGAGTGAGCACTGTAAAATATTCAAAGCCGTACCATTTAGAGAGAAAGCTTTCTTGTCATTTTCATCGAATTCTTTGAAACTCTTGAGGGTCGTAGTTCCATCCTCCAGCCTTGTGTGTTGGTTGAGCTATTTCTTCAATAACGGCGTTCCAAATATCAAAACCACAACCTTGTAGAAAGCATTCCTTTCGGTCTTTCCAAAAGGAGTAGTTGTTAGCGTCGAATAGTAGTGGCTTGTTGGTGGAGGCGCCGGTCGTGAGGTAGCTTTCGCTCGTAGTAATGGATCTCCTCTTTACTTGTAAAGGTTAAACGAGCTTGCCAAAGAGTTTAGCCTTGATACCACTTGTTAGTCTAACTGGCTATGAAAATCTAGAGGGTGGGGGGTGAATAAATTTTCCCAATTTTTCAATTTACGCCCTCTTTTTCGAATATGGAGTTGGTGAAGAATAAAAAGTGCAGAAATATAAATGACACACAATGATTTATAGAGATTCAACCCATCTAGGGCCTAATGCTCTACCACCGGTATGTCGGAATGGATTTCGAAAAGGAAAAAGTATATTAATAGATACCACACTATTACAACCTTTACCTTGAAGAGTACGACACTCTTCTTACAACACCACCTATGAATATTACCACAATTGATACGTGTAAAATATACGTGTATTTAAGGGCCTATTTTGATACATTATTGATGCATTTGCATGTATATGAAGTGTATTTTACTTGGTTTCCTTAGAAGGGCATGATACTACGTATTCTTGTAGCTTTTACAGAAATGGAGCTTGAATGGATAGATATTAGTTGGAAGGCCTAGACAAAATTGACGAGTGCAAAAAGAAGATCGAAAAGACAATGAAAACGGACGAAAAACCAGTCACACGGTCGGACCATGTGGTATCACACGACCGTGTGACCTGTTCGTGTGAAGCAACATGTCCGTGTGAAGTGTTCGGGAGAAAACAGAGGCAAAACCAAGCCACACGGTCTGGCCGGGTAGGACCACACAACCGTGTGGTGTGGCCGTGTGAAACCCCATGGCCCGTGCGATCTGTCTGTGGCGGATTTTTGTGTCCTTTTCCAACCAAAACTCTACAAGTGATCTCTCCAAGCACCTATATAAAGAGACCAAGGGCTGCACGAAAATTCATCCATCGATACAACATACAACACACTAAAATACATAGGATTACACAGATCAAAGCCCTTCTGAGAGAGGAGGGCTAGGTTACGAAGAACACCACAAGGCCTTTCACATCTACAGAAGCATAAGAGTTTCGAAGGCTCGGAAGGAGGACCCATCCTGACAAGGGGTTTCTTTCTTAGTTTAGATCTTATGTCTGTACTTAAACGATGTCACAATGTTGATTTCAAGTTTGTCTATGAATTTGTTATCAATGTTTGGCTAATCTTTTTTGGATCCTAGGCATAATCAAAATCGTGGATTCTTGTTAAATCTTGGTTACTTGTTTTCTTAATTGATTCATGTGTTCTATTTTATAAATTCGAGTGCTAATTTTTAATTGTCGATTATCCGATCAATAATTTGCATGTCATATTTGTTAGTCGTCCGGGAGGTGAGTTCTAATGAAATGAAAATTGAATCAGACATAAACAGATAATGTATTGGGAGACTATTTTGTTTGTGAGGAGTATTTCAATTCAAAGATCCGTTGTGAGTTAATAATAGTTGTGATGCATCGGGAGACCTCAATTATTATTAATCTAATCTTATGTGCCACCCGCGAGGGGAATAAACTAGTTTAGGAATTGAACCCATAGAAATGCATGAATTGGTTTTGTGAAACATTAATTGGATTTAATATTGAAGAAGCATGTTGAGATTATGTGCCTGGGGTTGCTTTCGTATTTATTGAAAATACTTGTGGGGTTCAAAATTTATTTCTTTTTATTTTAATTTTTGATTTTATAAAAACTCTTGATATTCGGTTGCTAAAATAAAATTGGAATACGATGTATTATACCTAAGTATTTCATAGTCAATCCCTAAGGAATACGACCTTGCTTGCCATTATCCTATAAACAATATTGTACACTTCCAAAGATAGAGATCCAAATATATTTTTGGCACCGCTGTCGGGGATTGAAAGATTCTACATAGATATAGTAATAAGTAGTTCAATCTTAATAAAAGCTTTTTGTAAATATTTTATATTTTATTTTTTCAATTTTTTTAATCTTTTTTATTATTTTTCGTTATTTTTTTTTTCTTCTTTTTTTCGATTTTTTTAATTTTCGTAGTTTTTGTTTTATTTCTTCATTTCTAACATTGTTTTGTAATTGCAGATAGTGCATGATTGTCACGCCCAAACGGGACGCGACGAACGATCCACAACTTAAATACAATAACCAATACCCGACAATATCAACGAGAACCCAATGAAACAGAGTCTAAATAAATGAAAATAAAATAACAAGTACAATTACAACCTACATCTACAATCCAAAATCCATATTACATACCCGAATATCAACCAAATATAACAACTTAAAGTCAAAGGGTCCTACGCCCCTTGCCATTACAAACCGGAATAGAAAGAAATACAAGAGTCCAACAACAACACAAGATAAGAGTCCAATCAACAACAAGAAGAAGTAGTAATTCCAACAAGCGGAGTACAAGGTCTCAATCCAGGGTTCGGTTCAAAGATCTTCAACTAAATCCTCATCTAAGGTTAGAAAATAGGTGGGGATGAGACAAAAATCTCAATGGATGGGGTGATCGTGTGCAAGTGTGGCGCAATATAGTTAATGTGAGAAAATAGTTATATGAAAACGCGTGAGTATGATGCATGAATTCACACACGATCCACAAGCGTCGTGATAATTATATTTAAGTAATATACTTATACGATTTGAGAAAAAGTTCATGGTCACACAGCACTATGCGATTCAAATAAGACAGTAGATTGCGCACGGAAATGTAACGCCAATCCCATGCAAGGCAAATAATGGTTGCGACGGAAATGTAACGCCAACCAATGCAAAAACAAGTAAGCGGTTGCGTATAGATTTATAGCGCCAACCAAACGGGTCCGATAACTCGAATCGTGTGGATCGACAAATGATTCCTTCGTTCTTCCTTGTAACTCCCAGCAGATGGTCCAAGACCGCACCTTATCGCTCCATAGGCAAAGACAAAATCTACAGGTGGAGCTTGCAAGTGCTCGGATCCGTCATAATCATGATTATACCTCAAGTACTATGACCCGCTTCCCTTCGACAAACTCCATCCCCGATTGGATTAGGGGACGATGGGGCCGTAAGAGTGGAATAGCAGCCGAGCTGCCTTGTTCCATCCCCCGACGTATCCATTCCGATCGTGAGCTCGACACACCAAGTTGACTCAGCAGAAGGTAAATACAAGTACAGCAAAACAACCGTGCAATGAGTATTATTGATTCAGGGAAGCAAGATTCAGAAAATTTTTGAAAATTCGCGAGTAGCAATTTTGGCATTGGTGGAGTTTTTGGATGAAGATGATTATCGAAAGGATAAGAAACCTTCGATATTTTGAAAGATTAGGTGGAACATAAGTCCCGTTATAGATTCAAAATCGCAAGGCGAGGAAGTCGCTCCGCGACGGGTATTAATCGGTCAAATTGATCCGATAAGTCAAGGATTTTTGGGAAAGTAAAATACTTTAATTAAATTTCCAAGTCAGAGGGTCCAGGGCTATTTTAGTAAAAGAGAAAATAATTTAAGTTAGGTCCTTTATAAAAGAAGAATTGCAATTTAGCCCCATTTTGTAAAAATCAAGACTTTTGGGGTTAAAATTGAATAAATAAATATCCTGACCTTGAAATATTATAAGGTCAGTTCCTAAATTCTCTAAATTGTTCAGAGATTCAGGTTTTTAAAGTTTTGAGGTCGAGATTTTATAAAATTCTCACATTGGCCCCAAATTTGCAAAAATTGCCAATTCGACCTTAAATTTAAAATAATCGAACTCACAAACCGAAAGGGCATTTAATGTGATTCCAGTTGGAAAATGTCACTAAAGTTAGTGGGATATTGGGACAAAAGCAGTTGTTAAAAGAAATATGTGTAGGTCCTTTAACTTTTGAAAATATCATTTTTGTCCCATTTTGAAATAATTACCTTTAAGGCTTTTAGGGTCCAATTGTCATGAAATTTGAACCTTGGGTCCAAAATATAATTAAGTTATAGTTAAGTTAGTATTTCCAGGTGCATGGACTGCATAAGTCCTGGAAATTTCATTTGGGTCCTTAAGTTTAGTATTTTACACATTAGTCCCTCAATTTTTGTAAAATTACTTTTCAAGCCCTAAACACTTGGATTTTTTGAATACTTTTAAAATATGTAATTTCCAGTACCTTAAGAGTAAAAATTTCAAATTTTAAAGTTTAGGTCTGGTGCAGTTTTAAAATTGCAAAGTAGCCCTTAAACTTTTAAAATTTTACAATCTAGTCCATGGGCTTTTAAAGGTTGATTTTATTTATCTTAAAACTCTTAAAACTTTATTAAAATTTCCAAAAGTCATTTTTGAACCTGAGTACAGTCCCAATTTTAGAAATTTGCAGAGGGGTCCTTTAACTTTTGAAAATATCATTTTCTTGCAATTTAGTCCACCAACTTTCCATTTTTACATTTTTAAGTCCAAAATTGAATTTTAATCAATTATGCTTGACTTTTTGAGGTTATAAGGCATCCAAAACATAGATTTTAAAGATCATACACATGCATGTTCAATACATACAAGAATTCATCAATTAAAACATTAAATTGCACATGCATGCACCTAAAATTCAATAAATAGCAAATTTGAGCAACTCTTGAGAATTTTCATGACTTGATACATAAAATTGACATGCAATACATAGACTATATATATCTCAAGGCTCATGATTAAATTTTCTACATGCATTTTAATAAAACACCTAATAGTTGGAAAATATTTTTCCACCCACCTTAAAATTGGAAATTGTGAAATAAAAAGATAATTTCACAATTTTTGATGAGGCTTCTTAGGTCAGCCCCTAAGTCAAGAAATATCAAAAATTTGAAGTTAGAAAAATGAGAGAAAAATTAAGGAGAAAAAGAAGGAAATAAGGAAATGAGAAGGACTACACTTTTGTTTCTTTTGAGTCCATTGGTCATCAATCTCCCAAAGTGTAGTGGGATCTACATTTTCGCCCATATAATGCCTCGTAGGGTGCCATTCCAATCGTGGCCTGGATAATCGTTATTGTAGGCGAACTCGGCTAATGGTAAGTGCGAATCCCAACTTCCTTGAAATCCAATGTGCGTGCTCGCAGATATCTTCAAGGGTTTGAATTGTTCGCCGATCGTCCATCGGTTTGTGGATGTCTTCTTTGTCTTTGAAACTTAGCAAGGTACCCATTCCTCGTGTAAGCACTTCTAAAACTGGAGACAAACCTCGGGTCTCTGTCGGATACTATGTCGACGGTACTCCATGCAATCGAATAATTTCTGATATAAATGCGGCAAGTTTCTCGCAAGCTATCGCTTTTTTTGATGGGTAAAAAGTGTGCGATTTTGTGAGTCGGTCTACAACTACCCAAATAGCATCATGGCCTCCTCCTCGGTCCTTGGTAGGTCCGTCACGAAGTCCATCGTTATATGTTCCCATTTCCACTGGGAATTCTCAATGGTTGTAGTAAACCGGATGGTCGTTGGTGTTCTCGCTTTTACTCGTTGCCAAGTCAAACATCTCGCAACGAATTCTCGCTTACTTGGTTCTTCATGTTTACCCACCAATAACTTCTTTTCAAATCCTTATACATCTTGTTTCCTCCAGGATGTATAGTGTATTTTGAACGGTGTGCCTCGCTAGATTTTATTCCTAATCGCTTTCGTCATTCGGTACACACACTCGATTAGGAATCGATAACTCCATCTTCAGTACGAGAATTTCGATCTTTCTCCTTTAAGTATCTTCTACTTTAGTTTTTGAAGATGTGTATCTTTCTCTTGTGCTTCTTTGATCTCTTTCAACAGATTGGGTGTAATCGAAATGTTAGCACATGAAATCGAGTATTGGTTCTTGTCGATTCCAATTGCTCGGCCTTTTCTAATGATTCCCACTCTCGAATCATAAGTCTAGCTCGGCCCGCCGCTAGAGCGTGCGCTCGACGTTAGCTTTCCGGGATGGTATTGAATATCAAAGTGATAGTCCTCAATCAACTCCATCCATCTCCGTTGCCTCGATTGAGGTCTTTCGAGAGAATAGATACTTCAAGCTCTTATGATCCGTGAAAACCGTGAATGTTGCTCCGTAGAGATAGTGTCTCCATTTCTTTAACGCGAAAACTATCGCCGCCAATTCCAAGTCATGCGTTGGATAATTGGCTTCATACGGCTTGAGCTTTCGTGATGCATAAGCAATAACTTTTCCTTCCCGTATGAGCACCGCTCCTAGTCCTTCTTTTGATGCATCACCGTAGACGACAAAGTTTTCGGTTCCTTTGGAAGGGCTAAGATCGAGTTGTAGTAAGTCGTTTCTTGACTCTTGAAACTCGCCCGCACTTGTCATTCCACTCAAACTTGACTTACTCGGGTTAGTCGAGTGAGTGGTCCGCTATCTTGGAGAAGTCCTGGATAAATCTTTGATAATATCCACTAGTCCTAGAAACTCCCGATTTCGTTCTGCACTCGGGTTGTTTCCATTCAACCACCGCCTGACTACCTTGAAGGATCCACCGCAATCCCGTGTCGGATACTATGTGTCCCAAGAACGCAACTTCACTAAGCCAAAATTCGCACTTGTCTGAATTTGGCATACAACTTATGCTCTCGTAGTGTCTCTAAAACGATTTCGGATGACGTCGTGCTCTTCTCTAGACTTAGAGTATACGAGTATGTCATCAATGAATATCACCACGAATTGATCCAAATAAGGTTGGAAGACTCGATGCATCGGTCCATAAATGCCTGGTGCATTCGTCGGGACCGAAAGGCATTAGTACAAACTCGTAGTGTCCATATCGGGTTTGAAATGCGTTTTGAAATATCTTCCTCGCGGATCTTGATTGGTAATATCCTTTGCCGTAAGTCAAACTTGAGTACACCGTCGCTCCTTGAAGTTGATCAAATAGTTCGTCTATCCTCGAGAGGGGATATTTGTTCTTGATGGTCACGCTATTAAGACCACGATAATCTATACATAGTCTTAATGTGCCATCCTTCTTTTTGACGAACAACACAGTGATCCCCACGGAGACGCACTCGGCCGGATAAATCCCACATCCATCGTTTTTGTAATTGCGTTTTCAACTCCCCGAACTCAAGAAGAGCCATTCTATACGGTGTTATGGCAATCGGGCGTTCCCGGTAACACTCGATAGTGAACTCGACTTCTCTATCCGGAGGGACAAGTGGTGAGTTCTTGTGGAAATACATCCGTATATTCGACACTACAGTGTACTTGGTTTATTTGTGTCTCAACCTTGGGTTTGTTAATTACAAACGCCAGGTACCCTTGAGCCCCTCTAGTGATCGCCCTCCTCGCTTTCATTCTTTGAAATGATTGGGGCAATCTTAACTCGTGCCCTTCCCGAAATTTCCACTTCGGGTTTTCCGGGTTCACATAGCTTAATGGACTTGTTATGGCAGTCCATTTGTGCATGGTATGCATATAACCAATTCATCCCCAATATCACGTCGTATTTGGAGATCGGTAATAGGATTAAATCGGCAGAAAGTTTATCTCAAAGAATCTTAACTTCGCATGCATTATAGATAATATCCGTTATCCGACTTGCACCCAAAGGAGTTGACACTTCTAGACATATAGGCATATGTTCCATGCATGCATGCGGTTTGTGTACAAAATGCGGTGCAACAAATGAATGCGTTGATCCAGGGTCGAACAATATTTTAGCGTAGTGGTTAGATACTAGAAACGCACCTTCCACCACATCTGTTGCCTCCGGAGCCTCCCGTCCGGCTAGTGCAAAAGCTCGAGCGGGCATCCTTGCCCGATTACCCCGGCCATTTCCGGCTTCGTGGGGGCGCGTCTGTTTGGTTCGGTCATCGACTTTGGGCAATCTTGGTGGTGCCGACATTACCACAACAAGCAAACACCTTCCTTGTTTACGCCAATAGTCATTGGCAAGTATGTCCCGGCCGTAATGTGCACACACTTGACCCGGCTTTTCTTGTATTGGTCTCTTTCCTTTATCTGTTTTGTTAATCGGTCCCTTCAAACTTAGAAGGCGGTTTAGATGGGCTGTCCCCCACACTTGTCCTCTTAAGACTATTCGATGGCCTACTTTGTAGAATCTGGTCCAATACGGTTGCGGGCCCCGACTCAATGCGAGAGTGCGCTTTACCGTGGCCGAGTAGGTTGTCGGTTCAACATCAAGAACAAGTTTCAAGTTCCGTTTCAATCCTCGAGTGAACTTGTAAAGCTTATCCTCTTGATCGATTGTCCCCGAGCATACTTGGACAATCGGTGAAATTCGAACTCGATCGAGCTACTGTCAGTTCCCTTGCCTCAACTGTGGAATTCATCTCGGCGCGCTTCTTTCACAACCTCGTGGAATATACTGCTCGTTGAACTCACCACTAAATTTCCCATGTTCGACTACCCGGCCCCTGTTCCCATCTCCTTTCAACTACCCTCCACCGTCTCTAGCGCCCGATTCCGGCATTTAAATACGGTGAGTGTGACTCTGCTTTCGTCGGAGTATTGAAGAGCATTGAAGATATTCTCCAACTTCTCAACCTATTCTTTCGCTTTCAAATCGTCCCGCTCTCCCAAGAAGGCTGGTGGGTCGAATCGCAGTAAATCGCTCCAACGTGCGATCGTTCGCCTCTCTGGTGGGTTCGAGAGCATGGGGTTGAGGCTCGCCTGTTGTCTCATGAAAACTAGTATTTGCTTTAAGGCTTGTGCGGTCAAATTGTCTCCGCAGCAGTGGAGTGGAGGAGGCGGAGGTAATTCGGGAGAGGGTACCGGTCCCCGGGTACATCATCAACCCTCGTGGAACGCGACGAGGTCTCCCACGCCCTCGATGTTCGCCATTCTCAGTATCTTGATACATTAGTTGCGATTCACGAGTAAATGAATACAATAATTATTCGCGTAAAGCAAGTAATATCGCAGGAAAGTAACATCAAACACAAGACATCGAATACATAGCAAAAGGCAAATCCATTAATGTAAAACTTGAATACACCCATAGTACAACAATAGTAAATACTAAGTCGATACATCGGAACCAAAATACAACATAATCTAGTACAAAAGAAAGTAAGGTACAACACTCGGAATACGCGACTACAATAATGTAATTACAAACTAACAATCGCCTAACTAATCGTGACATCGCCATCATCGCCGCCAGCCTATGTCCATAATCGGGCCGGTCGGGCCGAGGTGGCGCCGACCTCGGGGCCAATCCACGAAGTCTAACCACCGCTTGAATCCCGAGCCTCATCGAGTGGAGCAGCCTCGGTGTCTCCGGCTCTCCAATGTCGACCGGGTCCTCCTCGGGATCCTCCTCGGCGTCAGTACGGGCTCCACTCGGGTGGTGGCAATGGCTAAGCATTAGCGCCAAAGCAGACCTCCAAAGTGCGGCGTCTCTCCGAGCTAGGGCATGTGTAAGGTCCTCTATGATCGCTATCCGCTTGATGAGGGTCTCCTCCAAGCGCTCGACGGTGTCGTGGGATAGGCGGACGTCAATCTCCCATTTCAAGCGCCGTCACTTGCCCTTTTCATCTTCTCTCGCATGTTATCTAGGCACTCCTCGGATACTCAGATTTGGTCCTCCCGCTCTTATGGTGTTGTCGCGGTCCTTGATGATGATGGTCGGCTCGCTCTTTTCATCTTGGCTCCTCGCAAGCGCCGAGTCAGTCCCTATTACGCCGGGCGCTCCCGGGCTAGCTCGTGGTCGCGCGATCACTCTCCGGTGCCGTGAATCATCGGTGCGGTAATATTCCCGCCAAAGATCGCATGGAAAACATCCCACCATGAAGGCGTCGGCTACTCCATCCCGATCAAACAAAACTAAGGCGGATCACCAAAGGTAGAGGAAAGATAGGGAGAGAATAAGGAAAGAACAAATAAGGAAAATCAGTCAAGAATCAACTAAGTCAAGACAAGTATGACTATGAAATCTCAAAATATGCGTTCTAACTTAGTTCAAATATCAATAAGATGGTTCTATGCCAATTTGAAATCGATTTCACACTTAATTGATCAAGTCGCGGTGCTACCCAAAACACGGATCGAGGGTCCTATCCAGGGTCAGCTCGGTGTAAGTTTCCATCTTACTAGCGAGCTCGATACCACTCTAATCGTCACGCCCCAAACGGGACGCGACGATTTAACGATCCACAACTTAAATACAATAACCAACACCCGCACAATATCAACGAGAACCCAATGAAACAGAGTCTAAATAGCAAATGAAAATAAAATAACAAGTACAATTACAACTTACAAAGTCTACAATCCATAATCCATATTACATACCCGAATATCAACCAAATATAACAATTTAAAGTCAAAGGGTCCTACGCCCTTCAAGCATACAAACGGAATAGAAAGAAATACAAGAGTCCAACAACAACACAAGATAAGAGTCCAATCAACAACAAGAAGAAGTAGTAATTCCAACAAGTGGAGTACAAGGTCTCAATCCAGGGTCGGTTCAAAGATCTTCAACGAAATCCTCATCTAAGGTTAGAAAATAGGTGGGGATGAGAGAAATCTCATGGATGGGGTGATCGTGTGCAAGTGTGGCGCAATATAGTTAATGTGAGAAAACATTATATGAAAATGCGTGAGTATGATGCATGAATTCACACACAAGACACAAGCGTCATGATAAATATATTTAAGTAATATACTTATACGATTTGAGAAAACAGATTCATGGTCACACAGCACTATGTGATTCAATCCACATGTGTAGATTGCGCACGGAAATGTAACGTCAATCCCATGCAAAGCAAATAATGGTTGCGTGACGGAAATATAACGCCAACCAATGCAAAACAAGTAGCGGTTGCGTGCACGGATTTGTAGCGCCAACCAAACGGGTCCGATAACTTCGGAATCGTGGTGGATCGATAACGATTCCTTCGTTCTTCCTTGTAACTCCCCAGGCGGGGATGGTCCAAGACCAAAGACCTTATCTCTCCATAGGCAAAGACAAAATCCACAAGTGGAGCTTGCAAGGCTCGGATCTATCATAATCATGATTATACCTCAAGTACTACGACCCGCTTCCTCGGACAAACTCCATCCCCGCGCCATGGATTAGGGACGATGGGGTAGGAAGAGTGGAATAGCGGCCGAGCGCGGTTGCCCATACCCGACGTATCCATTCTCGACGTGAGCTCGACACACCAAGTTGACTCAGCAGAAGGTAAATACAAGTACAAAATCAACCAGCAAATGAGTATTATTGATTGAAGAAGCGATTCAGAAATTTTTGAAAATTTGCGAGTAGCAATTTTGGCATTGGTGGAGTTTTTGGATGAAGATGATTATCGAAAGGATAAGCAACCTTCGATATTTTGAAAGATTAGGTGGAACATAAGTCCCGTTATAGATTCAAAATCGCAGGCGCAGGGAAGTCGCTCCGCGATCGGGTATTAATGTCACAAATTGATCCGATAAGTCAAGGATTTTTGGGAAAGTAAAATACTTTAATTAAATCTGCAAGTCAGAGGGTCCAGGGCTATTTTAGTAAAAGAGAAAATAATTTAAGTTAGGTCCTTTATAAAAGAAGAATTGCAATTTAGCCCCATTTTGTAAAAATCAAGACTTTTGGGGTTAAAATTGAATAAATAAATATCCCGACCTTGAAAAATTATGAGGTCAGTTCCTAAATTCTCTAAATTTTTCAGAGATTCAGGTTTTTAAAGTTTTGAGGTCGAGTTTTTATAAAATTCTCACATTGGCCCCAAATTTGCAAAAATTGCCAATTCGGACCTTAAGTTTAAAATAATCGGAACTCACAAACCGGAAGGGTCTTTAATGTGATTCCAGTTGGAAAATGTCACTAAAGTTAGTGGGATATTGGGACAAAAGCAGTTGTTAAAAGAAATATGTGTAGGTCCTTTAACTTTTGAAAATATCATTTTTATCCCATTTTGAAATAATTACCTTTAAGGCTTTTAGGGGTCTAATTGTCATGAACTTTGAACCTTGGGTCCAAAATATATTTAAGTTATAGTTAAGTTAGTATTTCCAGGTGCATGGGCTGCATAAGTCCTGGAAATTTTATTTGGGTCCTTAAGTTTAGTATTTTACACATTAGTCCCTCAATTTTTGTAAAATTACTTTCCAAGCCCTAAACACTTGGATTTTTGGAATACTTTTAAAATATGTAATTCCCAGTACCTTAAGAGTAAAAATTTCAAATTTTAAAGTTTAGGTCTGGTGCAGTTTTAAAATTGCAAAGTAGCCCTTAAACTTTCAAAATTTTACAATCTAGTCCATGGGCTTTTAAAGGTTGATTTTATTTATCTTAAAACTCTTAAAACTTTATTAAAATGTACAAAAGTCATTTTTGAACCTGAGTACAGTCCCAATTTTCGAAATTTGCAGAGGGGTCCTTTAACTTTTGAAAATATCATTTTCTTGCAATTTAGTCCACCAACTTTTCATTTTTACATTTTTAAGTCCAAAATTGAAATGTAATCAATTATGCTCGACTTTTCCAGGTTATAAGACATCCAAAACATAGATTTTAAAGATCATACACATGCATGTTCAATACATACAAGAATTCATCAATTAAAACATTAAATTGCACATGCATGCACCTAAAATTCAATAAATAGCAAATTCAATAAAATTCAATAAATAGCAAATTTGAGCAACTCTTGAGAATTTTCATGACTTGATACATAAAATTGACATGCAATACATATACTATATATATCTCAAGGCTCATGATCAAATTTTCTACATGCATTTTAATAAAACACCTAATAGTTGGAAAATATTTTTCCACCCACCTTAAAATTGGAAATTGTGAAATAAAAGGATAATTTCACAATTTTTGGATGAGGCTTCTTAGGTCAGACCCTAAGTCAAGAAATATCAAAAATTTGAAGTTAGAAAAATGAGAGAAAAATTAAGGAGAAAAAAAGAAGGAAATAAGGAAATGAGAAGGACTACACTTTACCTTGTGTAGTAGGTGTTTGGAGACTAGTTGAAGCTTTAAATTCGGAAATTTTGGCTCACACCAAAATCACCTAAGGTCAGCCACTATTTCTCAAAAATGAAAAAGGGGTGTTAAAATTTGAAAAAAATAGAAAGAATAGGAAAGAAGGGTCTAGTACTCAATTCTTACCTTGTAGTCCAAATTCCTCCACTAGTTCTTCTTCAAGTTTGAAGTCCTTCTTCAAAATGATGTCAAGCTCTAATCTTCAAAGTCTTCTAAATGTACCTCCAAATCAAATTCAAACTTAAGTTAAGAAGGTGGAAGAGGTGAACTATGTGATATCAAAAATGGATTGAAGATAAAATTTCTTACCTTGTAGGGGGTGTTCGATTTTTTTGAAGAATAAGGAGAGAATTCTTGAAAAATTTCTAAGTATTGAAAAATTTTCTAAGTGTTCAAATTGTGTCTTGCATTTTGCCTCATGCATGGGAGACAATTTGAAGGTCAAAGGTGTGGGCAAGACTTGGTTTGAATGGAATGTTGGAAGACTTCCAACATGTTGGCAAAAATATTATTAAAGAAGTAATATAAGAGATGATGTGTATAATGTTTGAATTAATGATATAAGGTGTAGGTGTACAAGAGTTGGATGATATTTTTACTCCAAAAATATCCATGTTGGCCCACTATAATGGCATTATGGTAATTCCATATATTTTTTTCCCAAATTTGATGATAATAGATGAAATATGTCAATCTCCAAAATAATTAGTGATTTCCTTGATCACTTATAAGTCTCATGATTACTTAATCTAAATCAAAATCTTAATTCTATAAGGTAAAAGTCTCTAAAATAAATAGTCTCTTAAAATTCTAAGGTGACTAATAAATATAAAAATAGTAATAATGATCAATCAAGTGATCATGAATGCAAAATAGAATTAATGATGATCATGATCACAAGTAATTAAGTAAAATAAAATAAAATACAAAATAAATATATTATTAATAATTACCCGTCAAAATGACGCAATAAAATAGTCGATCAAAAGTATAAACGACAATAAGGATCAATTATAAGCTCGAAAAAATCGGGGCTTCACAATGATCACGCGTTCTAGATTTACTCACCAATACCCATTGATTTAGAAAATGAGAAAACAACAAAATAACTAAGAAAAATATCTAAAGCAATGGCGGATGGGACTAATCGAGAATGCCAGGAATAACGTAAACAATGAGGAATGCCCACGGGGCGGATGCACAGGATCGGATTGTGGAAAGGCCGAAAAGGGCAATTAGAGACTACTTCAGGAAGTTAGTCGGACTTATGGGGGTGTGGCCCGCTCGCTATCAATGCAAACAACTTCAAACTAAAACCCGCATTGATCCAGATGGTCTCACATAATCAGTTTGGGGGAAGAGCCGTTGAGGATCCAAACGCGCATCTGGCGCAATTCTTAGAGATCTGTGATACTGTTAAGACAAACGGTGTTTCCGAGGATACCATTCGATGCCACCTTTTTGCATTCCCCCTATTAAGATGCTGCAATTGAAATCTGAAATCGCCCAGTTTAGGCAACTTGATTCAGAGCCACTATATGAGGCATGGGATAGATTCAGAGAATTACTAAGGAAGTGCCCTCAGCATGGATATCCCGACTACCAACAAGTTCAGTATTTTTTATAATGGTTTAAGTGGCAACACAAGAACTATTATAGATGCTGCATCTGGGGGTGCACTGCTAGGGAAATATCCAGATGAGGCACTAGAACTGCTAGAGGAGATGGCAAATAATAGTTACCAGTAGCCATCCGAGAGATCCAATGTCCGACGTGTGGCAGAGGTTCATGATGAGAATGTTGCCATGCTCATAGAACAAGTATCCATGCTGAATATGAAACTGGATGTGATGCATCAAGTGACTCCAAGAGATCCTGCAGTTGTTGAAGAAGAGGCAAATTTTGTGGGACAACAAAGGAATTTCAACAACAATTATAGAAATAATTAGACACCCAATTACTATCATCCGGTCTTGAAACCATGAGAACTTTTTATATGCTAATAATAAAAACGTTTTGCAGCCACCTACGGATTTTGTGGGTAATCAAGGCAGAAAGCAGAGTCAAGTGACAAGAAAGCATTTGTAGAAGAGATGCTATTCTCGTTTATCGAAGAAACTATGACAAGATTGAACAAGGATGAAGCAAAGATAGACATGATTGAGGAACAAGTCACTGGGTTGAACACGAACGTAAATGCAAGATTGAAATCTCTAGAAACACAAGTATCACAGATTGCTACTCTGCAGTGGGAGGCCAACATCAAAATGACAAATTCCCAAGCGACATGGAACTGAATCCGAGTGAACAGTATAATGCAATTCGTCTGATGGATGGTACATATTACGAGGGCTCACAGATTTCAACTGACCAAGTTCAACGATAGTGAAAAGGAGAAATATGAAGTCTGGCTAAAGACGTAAAACTTAGCGCTTTATGGGAGGCAACCCAATTTATTTCCTATTTTTATTTATTTTTAATCGTCTTCAATTTAATTAAATTTTAATTCCATTTTTTTAGTATTAACTTAATTTTTAGTTCTGTTTGGTTTTGTGAGTTGTTTTGTAGGAGACATCATGGCAAATTCCGGGTTCTAAAAAAAAGGGCTGAAAATACATCACACGGCCATGTGAACCAAGTCACACGGGCCATGCGACTCGGCGAACCAGGACTCGTCACGGCCAGGCCGTGTGACACCACACGACCATGTGGAGTTGGGCGGATAAGGAGTAGCGGACCGTGCGAGCCCGCACAAGCAGTGTGAATAGAACAGACGGATTTTCTCTCCATTTTTCACTCCCGAAACTCAATTTTTCTCTCATTTTCTCCTACCCAAACCCTACAACTAAAAAATTTCCTCCCAAAACACTCAAACACTTCTAAATCTCCTCCAAATTCACTTCAAATCTCACCCTAAAAATACAAATTCTTCACCTTCTTAAGAAACCCATCACCAAACTTCTTCAATTTCTCAACTTTTACAAGTTCTTCACCAAGTTGGGGATTTTTGATTTCAATTTCAGATTTTAATACTTCATAAACTTGGTGTTCATGGCTTCTAGGGTAGAAAGAGGAACAATAAGGAACACAAGAAGAAGAAGAGAGCCAACACGAGCCCGAACCCGAACCACAACTGAGAATATGCAGCCAACGAATCGGAGGCCTATGATGTTATCTTGTCGGATGAAACACACCAAGCTAGATGGGTCGTGCTCTATTACCGCCATGGATAAATACAAAGTATCCCGATGAACCTACTCTTACTAATTTAGGTTTATTGGAAGATTTTCGATCTATGTGCGGTCATATAGATTGGCACAAATTGTTGAACGGAATTGGGCTACTTATTCTATTTATACGATTGAGTTCCTATGTAGTTTTGAATCGTAGTCCAAAAATGAAATTTGATGGGGATTAGGTTCCGGTTAGCAAATGAGCGAGGGGAGTTGTCAATTTATGATTTAAATTCGATATATAAAACTCCGTCTTATGGAGTAGAAGAACATGAAGATTTTGATAAGGATAGGTTTTGGAGAGAGATAACGGGTAAACGGATTTATACTATTTGGGTACTTCAAAGGCATCTAGCATTAGGAACCCCATATTTCGCTATTTCCCTATTGAGAAGGCCAAGGCTATTGAAGAATCAAAGAAGCCTCATTCTTGTGCCTTCACAAACGCTCCCGAATATGCCTTAGAACCGGTGACAAAAAAGTGACAACGATGTTGAGGAAATTGGCCTCACGAGGCAAATGGAGAAAAACGAGTTTAGGCAAGCCATAAGGGAATCCAAAGAGTCGCACGATCGAGTATGACAAGTGGCCCTGGAGAATCTTCATCTATCATGATTACTCTAGACCGGATATAATGGAGATGATGAGAACTGCGTTCATCCACCACATCTCCTGTGCACTCGAGGATGTTAGTTCCAGAAAGTTGGCGATGAAGCTAAGGAAGATGATGTAGAGGGCATCTTAGCCAAGCCATTCCCTAAAGAAGGTGTTGAGACACCTTTGACTACTGATCACTCTATTGGACAAACAAGTCGTGTCTCGGGTTTGAGTGACCCCAATGCTCGAAACTCGGTGATGCGCTAGCCGAGGGGAAACTCAAACCACCACAAAGTCAGTCGGAGGAGCTGTGGGAGACCAAACTCAAAGGGAGTTAGGAGGCGAAGGTGAGACATTTACGTAACAACAGACCGTGTGGTTAAGAAAGCTCGGGACGGTTTCATCTATCTCACTGAAACTTCACCGCTATGCTATGCGAGCGATGAATGTCACTTGACGCAGCCAAGGCAAATGATGGTATTGAGGCTACGGGAGTTGAGACTCTTGGCCATGAAAGTGCAATCTAAGGAGTTGAGACTCTAAAGGATGCCACCAAAAACCCTAAAGCATCTCCGTCTGCTGGAAGGATATCCGTCGAAGACCGTACTGCAGTTGAGACTGCAAAAGGGAATGTTGAAGGCCCATCAGCGGTTGAGACTACTGAGGGTAATGCCTAGAGAAGGTTGAGACTTCCTTAGGTAAGAAGGTTGTTGAATAAGTGTCAGTCCCTAATGAAGAAATCATTGAAGAAGAGGAAATCAGTGCTCTTCACGACTCCCAAGAGAACGTAGATGTGAATTCTTGGGAACTGATGATGAAGCTAAATCTAGCCCATTGAGAAATCATCCGAGGGCAAAGCTGCTGAGGAGGCACTGGCAAAAAGGAGACAAGCCTGTGAAAAGGCTGCTCTTGTGAACTTTACAATGGTTGATGGCCCACCCCCAATGGTGCCCTCACCCTATAATGACGCTGATGAGTCAGCCGAGGACAAGTCTACACAAAAGAAAGATACAACTGATGACGAGGAAGTTGTTAAGATAGTTGAGGATCAGTCAGCTTAGCAGGCTAATACAGCTGCACAAGATGCCGATGACGTTGAGACAATTGAGGCACAACGAGCTGAAGAAATCTTGAAGGGAAAAGGGAAAGGCTTCACAGGTGGAGGACGTGGAAATTCCTATTTTTCCTGAGGATCTTTTTGCTGACTACTTTCCTTTTGAGGCGCATGTGTCTTTGGAAGCAGAGTCTGTTGCGGAAAGTGCTAGATACACCGTCCAAGTCCCAGTTGAAGAACTTGGAACTCCGCCTGACACAACTATAGTGTTGATTGGGTTCGTTTGATGTTGTGTGGCCAGAAGAGCAGTCCACTGATGCAGCCAACTTTTGCAAGCCTTCAAAACCATCTGTGCAGAGATAGAAAACATGGAGCATGGATTTGCAACACTCAACCAACGACTTGACAACCACGATGCAAACATCACAGGAGATATCCGAGGAGTAGTTTTGAGAATAAGGGAATGGATTGGGCAGACTAAGGCACTAAGGCATGAGCATGTCACATACTTCAAGTTTTTATTTCCAAAAATGGTGATCTGGAGCTCAGACAATGCCAAATTTCAGCAGCGTTAGAGGGACCACATGCTTAGGATGGATCAATCTCACAAGAGTGACATGGAGTTGCTTAACGCTCAACATAAGTCAGAACTTCAGAAGATGGAGACCAACATGGAACAACAAATAAAGGTGATCCAAACTAAGATGAAGCTGATGGCAGCCGAGACAGTGGCTCTAAGATCGAATTCGAGCAAAGATACTCCAAGACTCACGACAATCAAGATATGACGAATAGCAAGATTGATCTACTCCTTGGTGGAGTATTTCCTCGATTGGCTCTACCCCTTGGTGATGATGCCAAAAAGGGGGAAAATGAAAGTAAGTAAAGAACAAATGAGTGACAAGGATGGAAGTAAGGGGAAAGCAAGCAAGAGGGAAGGTAGTGAAGTGAAGAAGCCATCCTTGAAAATCATGCTTGCTAAGACCCCTCAGGAATAATCATCCACCACCACTAAGGTGCATTTTTTCCACCGATACTAATTTGGTTCAACAAGGCCAAATTAGTCCATATGCAATAGGTGCAATATCCTGGTTAAAGAAGGACTTGGCTTGTCTTTGAAGGATGATTTGATTTGCTTTCCCATCTGGCATGCATCACAAATGCTTTCTTTCTTGTCTACTGAGTCAGGAAATCCTTCCACATGATGACTCCTTGCAAGTTGTTGATTGTCTTGAAGTTCAGGTGACTCAGCTTTTTATGCCACAACCAACTTGATTCGACTGTACTCTTTGCTAGAAGACATGTGCTTGGATTAACAGTTGACCAATCTACTACATACATGTTCTTCTGCCTTGTTCCTTGAAGCACAATTTCATTTGTTTCAAAGCATCCTTGAATTGACAAACTCCCATGTTGAATCCCACATTGTAGCCTTTGTCACATAGTTGGCTGATGCTTAGCAGAATGAAGTTGAGGCCTTTAACATATGCAACATCTCTGATTTCCAATCCATTTTTCCTTATGGATCTTGTGCCTTTTGATTTCCACTGGAGCTTTATTTCCTCCAAATAAGACTTTCGCACCTTTGATTTTCTTGAATTTTTACAGATTTCTCTTGTTTCCTGTCATATATGTCTGGAACAACCACTATCCATGAACCGGGTTCCTTGGCACTCAGCTGTTCCTTGAATCTGCAATTAAGGAAATTAGTTTTTAGGTACCCATACTTGCCTGGGTCCCAAGGGATTAGTGCTATAAGGTGTTCCAACCAACCTATAGCCAGATGATCTGACTCTAAGAGGTTGCCACCTATCAGTTCCATAATCATAATGCACATTAGCAAATTGCTTGGTGGTTTTAGGTTCATAGAACTGTCTCTTTTGTCTCGTATACATGTGTCTGTGTTTGAGCATTTACAATCTTGGGGTAATAGTGGAATTTATGTGCATTTGGGTTTTGTTTCTAGGTGCATATGTGTCCGATAATAGCTCTTTTGCCTTAGGATTGACATATGATGAGGTTGAGGTCTTTGCCACTTTGGCTTATATCCCATAGGTCTTTCGATTTCTCATTTGGTTATTCCAATCACTTGGCTTGGATAGTTTCTAAGATTCCCATCATATGACTTTCTTTCTTTGAAATCTCCGGGGCTTTTGGTATCTCTGTTTAGCTTTCACAGAGTATTTCTGTTGGAGTCTGTTGATGGACCTTTCAATTTGGTTTCATTGTCCTGTCAAGATACTCAATCAAGCTTCTTGCCTTTTCCTTATATCCAAGGCCAGTATGGTTGTGATTGTGTTTTTGAGTGGGTGTATGTGCAACATAAGGTGCTTTGGATTTTTGGATTCTCTCATTGCTTGAGGATCCTTTTTCCATAACCATTCTTGGGACTTGGGCATGCAGAAAGGAATTGAATCCAATCCTGTCTTGTCCCCACTTTCTTTTTGTGTCATTATAAGTTCATCTAATGATTTGGATGCCTTTGTGAATGACACAATCACATTTTTAAGATCTTTTCCCTCTTTTCTCAGGCCGCTAAGTCTGCTTGGATCTTGGCAATTTCAGCCTTCAGCTTAGTATTCTCATCAGTTATGTGACTTAGAGTACTCAACTCTTTAGTCAACTGTGAGTTTTGGCATTTAAGCTGGCTATTTTCCTCAAAATCTTTCATCATTTTGCCAATAGAATCATAAAGATCAGTGGGTGAAGAAGTGTATGTGTCACAGTCACTATCACTAGAATCAGAATGAGATGAGTTAGAGCATACCTCATCTTCTTGATCTTTTATATCTTGTTCTTTGGCCATGAGGCATATCAAAGCCTCTCATCGTGTTACTAGAGTAGTCTTCTTCAAGATACTATCCGTGTGTTTCTTGGTTCCTTGCACTTGGTTTGTCAAATGATCTCAGCAGCCAATATGTCATTCTTTTTTTCTTATCCCCTTTCTCTTAAGACCTTTCCATGCTCTTCATTTCTGTATTTGTTGACTTGTGGATAAGGACAGTCAACGGCAAAATGTCCTGGTTGTCTCATTTGTTCAAACACAAGTTCTCGCTCTCGCAAAGTCACTCTATCAATCCTCTGATCATCACCTCTCTGATACTCAGTTCTTTGATGTTCAGCACTTGGGTGGTTGTCTTACCTTGCTTTGGATGGTGCTGAGTGTCTTCTTGGGTATTCACCCTTGTTCTTTTTATAATTCTTATTGAAGAACTTGTTGAACCTTTTTACCTTTAGGGCAATCTCCTCTTGGTCTACTGTCTCCTTTGGCTCAGTTTTCTATCCTTCACAGGCCATAAGTGCAGCTGTCTTGGGCACAACTGTCTCCTCGTGTTCCTTTATTCTCAGCTCAAACTCATATGCTTTGAGGTCAGAAAATAGCTCATGGTTTGATGTTTTGGAGAGGTCCATGGAACGTCTCAGAGCCATGACCTTCATTTCCCACTCAACTGGGAGAGACCTTAGGATCTTCATACACATCTCCTTCTGTGTGTACTCCTTTCCTAGAGCTGAAAGCTCATTAGTGATTTTTGTAAACCTGGCCTACAGCTGATCCAGACTTTCACTTGCAATCATTTTGAAATTTTCAAATTTTTTGACTGCAACAATTAATTTATTTTCTTTGATTTGATCAGATCCTTCACAAATCAAAGTAAGTTTTTCCCAAATTTCTTTGGTTATTTTGTAAGATTTGACCTTGTCCAAGATTTTATAAAGAACGTCCTTGGAAACATTGTCAAGATTATATCTATTTCGTTCTTCATTGGTCCATTCACAATGAGGTTTTTCAACCATAGCAGGTCTGGGCTTTCCTGGTCCTGCATCCTCTCCTTCAACAAAGAGGTGCTCTTCTCTGCAAGAAGGTGTTGACCTTTAAGATTTGGATTGGCCCATCTTCTATCACTAGCCACATGTCATCGTGTCGGGTGATAGGTGAGCCGCATACGAATTTTCCAATCATCAAACTCTTCCACAAAGAAACATAGGAATGCGAGTTAGATTTGCTTCCATGATAATAACTTTGATTTTGAAATAAAAGCTTTAAAAACTCAAGTGTTGATTCTTTTGAAAAGAATGAGATCTAGTTCAGTAACCAGTGCGGAAGGCTCAATGAACCAACCACTTTGATACCCACTTGTAGGTCCCAAGGGTGATGAGTAAGGTTTGGAAGGGGGGTTGAATAAACCTTACCAAACTTTCGATTTAGTCCTTTTAAATTATTTTCAAAGTTTTACACAAATCAACTCGATCCTTGATGGACAACTAGGTTTTCTTACTCAACAAAGTTACCCACTCAGCATACTTCATTGAGTTGTTGATAGTATAACTTAGCTGGTTTCAGTTAACACTTAGAATAACAGTTGATTTGGTTTTTGTTCAGCGGAAGACTTTTCACCCTTATGTTTTTAAACTTATTTTACAACACTTGTTTTAGCAATTGTTATTAACAATTGACTTCAGCAATTATAACTTAACATCAGATATAAAATATATGCAAGAATTAAAAGTGTTGTAAGTAAATAAGACACAATCAATTTTTATAGTGGTTCGAGGATGGGGTAATTCCTCTAATCCACTTTTCCTAACTCTTGGAGAAATCCATTAAGTAACAAGATCTTGGTTACAAAGTGGTGTGATCCAAGTCAACTTCGATCACACAACTAATTGCTCCTAGGACTCGACTTTTTTACAAAACATATATCTTGCCACTTGACTCCTTCAAACTCTTGGATTCGATTACACTGACCTTCCAACGAGTTCAAAGCTTCTAGTTAGAACTTGAACCTTACTACTTCTCCTTCAACCTTGGAGAGTAGACCACTTTTGTTCTTTAAATAGTGTAATATCCGGATTTTTTTATATATTTATAATTATTGTTAATATTAATTATTATTATTATTATCAAATCATTACTACAATTATTTTCTTTTTATTATTCTCATTAATATTATTTTGATAACAACTAGTATTAATAAGTATCCGGGCCCAATTCAAAATGTTGACTTCTAAAATTCATTATGGGCCTAAAATATTTCCTCAATTTTTTAAAAAGTCCAAGTCAAATAGGATTCTTTAATAAACCATATTCATCCCAAACTCCGTAAATTCACTCTATAAATACACAACCTAACCCTACGGATATTTGGTTCACCACTACCGCTATCAAAAAATCAAGTAAAGGTAATACCTAGCCCAAAATTTTGATTCTCTGCTACTACTTTTTGTTCACGCCGAACACAACCAAATTCGAAATTTCCATCCTCCATAGTCCACTCGCGGTACCACGCAAACCACCGTCGAGAAATAAATTCGGTCTACTTTCCAATTTCAAGCCCACATAAGTCGGTCAAGACCCGTATATTTTTAGTTCAAAAACAAAATAGAGAGATAAGAGATGATGGTGTTATGGGAGAAGGAATGACTTTGATTTGGGGAATTTAATGAGATAGGGATTTAAACCATTATTTTTTTCTTCCGTAAATTACATAATGACCCCTTCAATTTATATTTGCTTACAATAAAAGCCTTAACCATTAGTTTCGACTTTTCGACCAAGTTTGAGGATTTTACAAATCCACAAAATCCATTTACCCAGATTTTAAAAATCTTTTATCATTTTTTTTTTTATTATTATTTTTATTTCGTTCTTCAATTCTTTTATAACTACCCTATAATCCTATATTATTATTACTTATACTTATAATTATATTGTTTATTAACTATACTTTATAATTTATTGTAGAAAATGAAGAAAACGAGGAGTAGGAATGCCCGCATTATTTCATTCTCCGCACGGACATCCGCATTTATTTGAGGTGGGGATATTCTATTCACTTATTGTTTGTCTCTATTAAATGCTTCGTATATGTGTAATTGTTTATGTGCAAATGTGAAAATAAATTATGTTAGCCGGGTCGTAAGAAGGTCCGGATCAAAAGTATCCTCGGGGTGAACCCTTGATGTTATAATTAGTGCGGGAATTTGTAAGAAGGTCCAGGATCAAAAGCATCCTCGGGGTGAACCCGATCTTAGTCGGGTCTGTAAGAAGGTCGGGATCAAAAGTATCCTCGGGGTGAACCCGCATGATACTATAAAAGAATCGCCAATCAAAATAAAAGTTAAATTACATGTTGAATGCTTACGATTATGCCTATTGTTGTATTTAATCTTGACAAACGTGTCCCCATTGAGCGAGTTGAAAGCTCACCCCATATTCATTAACATTTTTCAGGTTAAGGAGTCCGAGAATTGGAGGCGGTGGATGCGAAATTAATGTTTTATTTATTTTACAAAAATTAGGAATATTTTGTTTTGTTAACAAATTTTAGTTGCCATTTATTTTTGAATGATATGTCTTGTGGGTTCGAATTAAAAAAACTTTTGTTTATTTGGATGCAAGTTTTTAATCATATGCTTTTTTTTTAAAATTGTGTTCTTTTATTTATGCTTATTGCCTTCGCTTAGATAAAATATTTATACGATTAGAAATTTGGGTCGTTACAAGTGGTATCAGAGCGGGTCTATGGTTCTGTAGACTTGTTAAAAAAAATGTGTCTTTTTAAATATATATATATATAAAAAAATAGTATAGTGACATCCACCTCCGCCATATCTCGCCGGATTCCTTAAGGTATGCAAATTTATTATGTCAATTACTCAATTTATTCATGATATGATATGTCACAATATTATGCAACACATTTATTCATGTCATTATGTCTTACTGCTTTTATTTCATACTCCTCATTGCATGTGTACTTGCTATACTAGAAGAACGAACTCTAGGCTCCTCGCGTTTAAAAAAAGAAAAAAATAGGGAGAGACTCATAATAAATTATATTGACTTAATAGTACTAATATATATAATGACTTTTTATTATTATTATTATTTTTATTTCAATTATTATGCGATAATAACTTAAGACGGGTACTAAGAACGTACTACGTATGATTATAGGAATATGGCTCCACGAAATCCTCCACGAGTGCCTCGACGCCCCCGAACCTTTAACCAGAACAATGCCGGGAACCAAGACAATGAAGGGAACCCAGCTGACACTGGAAACCAACCTACGGCTGGAGACTTGTTTGCGGAGATTCTCAATGTCGTACAGAACCACAATGGGAACAATAACAACAACAGTACTAGAGTGGTGGAACAGTTTCGCCATTACCGTCCACCCACCTTTAATGGACGTGATGGCCCAGCAGCAGTTGAAGAATGGTTAAGAGCGCTGGAAAGAATTTTCAGACTTATAACTTGCACTGATGAACAACGAGTGGCTTGTGCCGCATTCCAACCGATCGATGATGCGGACCATTGGTGGGAAGCTTATCTTGGAGAAACAGAACTGAAGAAGAACGTAATGCATTATCCTGGGATGAATTCAAGGAAGTGGTGATGGAGAAGTACTTCCCTAGACCCTACCGTGACAAGAAGGAAAACAGAATTTCTGAACTTCAAGCAAAGGGGATTGACCGAATCGAATACGAAAGGGAGTTTAACCAATTATGTCGGTTTCCACAACATCCGGTTGATACCGACCTAAAGAAAGCTTTGAGATTCGAGGAAGGGGATTGAGGTCACAATTGTCCGGAATTCTATGCGCACAGGGGACTTGGAATATCTTTGTGATGGTTAGACGGGCTCATGAAGTTGAAGCAGGACTAGCCGGGATGATGATGACCGCAAGCCAGCCGTTGTGTAAAAGAGGAAGTTTGATGGGACAAAGCCGAGTAAAATGGGGAATCAGAATAAACAGATAACAATCGATGGAAATTCTCACCCGAGTGCACCAAACAATAAGCCGACTTGCCCGAAATGCAACAGAATCACTACGGGGAATGTTTATTTGGACAAGGAAAATGTTTTATGTGCAAGAAACCGGTCACGATGCTTCAAATTGCCCATTTCTTTCACCGAAAAGACGAAGGGAAATGAGGGGACAAGGAGGCACCACTCGAATGTATGCTATGACGCAGAAGAGGCGGACGAGAACCCGTGCGATGTTAGGTATGTTAACAATATCCGGAATACTGCGCTTGTACTTTTCGATCATCTGGTGCCACACACTCATTTATATCGCAAAGTTTCATGATATAATGGACATAAGGATGCTAGAATAGATGTACCCCTAGAGATTAGTTTGCCATCTGGAAAGACAATAACTACTGACATCATGGACAATGATATAGACGTGAACATTGGGGGGAAACATCTAGAAGCTGATGTATACATAATTGAGATGAAGGATTTTGACGTAATTTTAGGCATGAATTGGCTTAGTAAGTATCAGGCGGGCATTAAGTGCCAAGAGAAGGAGATAACACTCAAACTACCTGGAGATGAGGAAATTACGTTCTACGGAGTTAACTCTAAGTCTGTACCGCGAGTTATATCGGCGATGAAAGCGCGAAAGATGTTGGCAAAAGAGAATTGTCAGGGGTATTTAGTAAGTCTAGTCGAAGCTCCAACGACGGACCTATCACCTACAGACGTACCAATTGTTCGAGAATTTTTAGACGTATTCCCAGAGGACTTGCCTGGAGTTCCGCCTGACCGTCAAGTCGAATTCTCAATAGACTTGGTACCTGGAGCAACACCGATATCTAAGGCACCCTACAGGATGGCACCAAAGGAGTTACAAGAACTAAAAGTGCGGATACAAGAATTTTGGACTTGGGTTTTATCAGGCCTAGTGTATCACCCTGGGGAGCACCAGTCCTATTTGTTAAGAAGAAGGATGGGTCATTAAGGATGTGTATCGATTATAGAGAACTTAATCGACTCACGGTGAAGAACAAGTACCCACTGCCAAGAATCGAAGACTTGTTTGATCAATTGAGGGGTGCCAGTTCCTTTTCAAAGATTGATTTGAGATCTGGGTATCACCAATTGAAGATTAAGGAGAGTGATATCTCGAAGACAGCATTCAGGACTCGATATGGACATTATGAGTTTGTAGTGATGCCGTTTGGGTTGAGTAACGCACCAGCAGTGTTCATGGACTTGATGAATAGAGTGTTCCATCCATTTTTGGACCAATTCGTCATAGTCTTTATAGACGACATACTCGTGTATTCAAGGGACAAGGAACAACATGAGGAACACTTGAGAATAGTGCTTGAGACACTTCGCAAGGAGAAGTTATACGCGAAGTTCAAGAAGTGTGAATTCTGGATAGACCGAGTTGGATTTCTTGGTCATGTAATCATCTTATGCGAACGGAATTGAAGTGGATCCGGCAAAGGTTGAGGCGATCAATGAATGGAAGGCACCTACAAATGCGAGTGAGATTCGCAGATTTCTTGGGATTGGCAGGATACTATCGCAGATTTATAGAGGATTTTCGAAAATAGCTGCGCCTATGACTCGACTCACCGAAAGGGAGAGAAATTTTTGTGGACCGAGAAATGCGATGAGAGCTTCCAAGAGTTGAAATGAAAACTAACTTCCACACCAGTATTGACGATTCCCGACCCAACCACTTTTTGTGATTTCTGTGACGCATCAAAACAAGGCTTGGGGTGCGTATTGATGCAAAGACGGAAAGGTGGTTGCCTATGCTTCAAGGCAATTAAAGCCCTAACCGAACTACCCGACTCATGATTTGGAGTTAGCTGCGGTAGTCCATGCAATCAAGATTTGGAGACATTATCTATATGGCGGGAAATGTGAGATATTCACCGATCATAAGAGTTTGAAATATTTATTTACTCGAGAAGGAGTTAAATATGAGACGGCGGAGATGGTTAGAATCAGTTAAGGACTATGATTGCACCATCAACTATCATCCGGCAAAGCTAATGTAGTGGTGATGCCTTGAGTCATAAGACCAAATGTGAGTTGTCTAGCTTACTCACGCAACAAGAGCAATTGGTACGAGAGTTTGCTTTGAAGATTGAAGTCATAACTCCACCGAGAAGTACAAAGGCGGTGTTGGCATCTTTGGTAGTTCAACCTACTTTGAGAGAAAGGATCAAAGAAGCACAAGGTCGAGATCAGTTTTTGAACAAGATGAAGGGACGAGTTCGAGAAGGAAATATAAAAGGGTTTGTCATAGCGGATGATGGTGTTTTGACGTATGAAGGGAGATTGTGTGTTCCTAAGGAGGAAGAACTTAGGAAAGAGATACTTGAAGAAGCTCGTTACGCCGTACACGGCCCACCGGGAGGTACAAAGATGTACCGAGATCTAAGAGAAGCCTTTTGGTGGCGAAGTATGAAGAGAGACATTGGATCTTTTGTGGAGAAATGCTTGATATGCCAGCAAGTCAAGGCCGAGCATCAACGACCGTCTGGTTTGCTCAAACCTCTTGAAATCCCAGAATGGAAATGGGAACACATCACGATGGATTTTGTGGTAGGACTACCACGATCAAAGAAAAAGGAAATAAAGCGGTATGGGTTGTAGTAGACCGATTGACAAAGTCACTCACTTTCTCCGGTTAAAATGACGTTCGGTATGGAGCAAGATGCGCAACTATACATCCAAGAGATAGTGAAATTACATGGAGTTCGGTGTCCATTGTGTGGACAGAGATACAAGATTTACTTCTAAGTTTTGGGGAATTTTGATCGCTTTGGGAACAAAAGCGAAGTTTAGTACGGACTTACCACCCATGAGACAGACGGACGATCGAGAGGACGATCTGAGATATTAGAAGACATGTTGAGGGCATGTGTGCTTGATATAGGACGAAACGGGAATCATTACTACATTTGGTGGAGTTTGCTTATAACAACAGATTACAAGCTACTATTGGGATGGCCCCTTATGAGGCATTGACGGGAGAAAGTGTAGATCTCCGTTGTCTTTGGAGCGAGGTCGGAGAAAAGAAGATGTTGGGACCGGAGTTGGTTAAATGAGACGATGTGGAAAAGATAGCAAAAATCCAAGATCGAATCAGAATGGCACAAGATAGACAGAAATCGTATGTTGATCGCCGAAGAAAAGACTTACAGTTCGAGGTGGGAGACAATGTGTTTCTCAAGGTGGCACCAGTAAGAGGAGTGATAAGATTTGGTGATAAAGGGAAGCTAAGGCCAAGGTACATAGGACCGTTTGAAATTTTGAAAAGAATCGGAGATCTAGCTTATCAGCTTGCATTACCACCGCGTTTGTCAGGCATACATGATGTTTTCCACATTTCAATGTTGAGGAAATACGTTCATGACCCAAGTCATATTGTCAACTACGAAGATCTGCAGATTAACGATGACTTATCATACGAAGAAGCACCTGAAGCCATTCTGGAGCGAAAAGTTCATAAGCTGAGGAATAAAGACATAAGTCTGATTAAAGTGCAATGGAGACGTCATGGTAGAAATGAAGCCACATGGGAGCGTGAAGAGGAGATACGTGCCAAGTACCCCGACTCCTTAATTTTTGGTAAGTTATCGAATTTCGAGGATGAAATTTAGTTAAGGGGGATAAGATGTAATATCCGGATTTTTTTTATATATTTATAATTATTGTTAATATTAATTATTATTATTATTATCAAATCATTACTACAATTATTTTCTTTTATTATTCTCATTAATATTATTTTGATAACAACTAGTATTAATAAGTATCAGGGCCCAATTCAAAATGTTGACTTCTCAAATTCATTATGGGCCTAAAATATTTCCTCAATTTTTTAAAAAGTCCAAGTCAAATAGGATTCTTTAATAAACCCTATTCATCCCAAACTCGTAAATTCACTCTATAAATACACAACCTAACCCTACGGATATTTGGTTCACCACGGCCGCTATCAAAAAAATCAAGTAAAGGTAATACCTAGCCCAAAATTTTGATTCTCTGCTTTACTACTTTTTGTTCACGCTCAACACAACCAAATTGTAAATTTCCCTCCTCCATAGTCCACCCATGCGGTACCACGCAAACCACCGTCGAAATAAATTCCGGTCTACTTTCCAATTTCAAGCCCACATAAGTCGGCCAAGACCCCGTATATTTTCGGTTCAAAAAAAAAAAAAAAAAGAAAAAGAGGGAGAGGGACTGCCAGGACCTGGCCGGGTGTCGTGTTGCCGAGCGCCGCCGTGCTCACCCATCGCCCGTCATACGAAGTGAGGTTGTGTGATAATGGGTTTGAGGAGAAGTGATAATTAGAGTTGTAATTGGGAATTATGGAAAAAAAAAAAAAGAGAGAGAGAGGGAGAGATTTTTGGGGGGCACGACCGGGGGATTAACTTGAGGGGCTCGGTTTATTCAAGTGGGTCTTGGGTTTTGGAGAAGAAGGAAAATGGAAGAAAGAAGAAAAAAATAGAGAGATAAGAGATGATGGTGTTACGGGAGAAGGAATGACTTTGATTTGGGGAATTTAATGAGATAGGGATTTTAACCATTATTTTTTTCTTCCGTAAATTACATAATGACCCCTTCAATTTATATTTGCTTACAATAAAAGCCTTAACCCGTTGCCAACTTTTCGACCAAGTTTGAGGATTTTACAAATCCACAAAATCCATTTACCCAGATTTTAAAAATCTTTATCATTACTTTTTTTATTATTATTTTTAGTTCGTTTCTTCAATTCTTTTATAACTACCCTATTATTATTACTTATACTTATAATTATATTGTTTATTAACTATACTTTATAATTTATTGTAGAAAACGAAGAAAACGAGGAGTAGGATTGCCTGAATTATTTCATTCTCCGCACGGACATCCGCATTTATTTGAGGTGGGGATATTCTATTCACTTATTGTTTGTCTCTATTAAATGCTTCGTATATGTGTAATTGTTTATGTGCAAATGTGGAAATAAATTATGTGCTTTGGGGGTGTAAGAAGGTCCGGATCAAAAGTATCCTCGGGGTGAACCCGCATGTTATAATTAGTCCGGGGGGTCGTAAGAAGGTCCAGGATCAAAAGCATCCTCGGGGTGAACCCGCAGATTTAGTCGGGTGTAAGAAGGTCCGGGATCAAAAGTATCCTCGGGGGTGAACATGATACTATAAAAGTAATCGCCAATCAAAATAAAAGTTAAATTACATGTTGAATGCTTACGATTATGCCTATTGTTGTATTTAATCTTGACAAACGTGTCCCCGTTGAGCGAGTTGAAAGCTCACCCCATATTCATTAACATTTTTGGTTAAGGAGTCCGCGAGAATTGGAGGCGGTGGATGCGAAATTAATGTTTTATTTATTTTACAAAAATTAGGAATATTTTGTTTTGTTAACAAATTTTAGTTGCCATTTATTTTTGAATGATGTCTTGTGGGTTCGAATTAAAAGTACTTTTGTTTATTTGGATGCAAGTTTTTAATCATATGCTATTTTTTTAAAAATGTGTTCTTTTATTTAAGCATCAGACCTTTGCTTAGATAAAATATTTATACGATTAGAAATTTGGGTCGTTACAAATAGAATTTCTTCTTCAACTGGTGAAGTAATCTTTCCTTCACGTAATGTGTTAGATTGAGTTCCTTTGAATTTTGGCTTGAGGATATCTTTGAAAGGTTGAGAGAATATACAGTTTTAGCTTGCTTGAGTGCTTGATAGTCTTATCAAATTCGTTAACCTTCTCTCACTTGTTTCCTCGGCCTTTTATAGTGTAGATTTGAAATTATGTCAATTGAAGAGATATACACACATTTCAAATCACAAAATGACGTTGTTGGCTTGTCTTGTCTTGCAAAGCATTAATGTGGATCGTACCATGATTTTGAATGCTCTCTGCACTTTTCCTTCATCTCTGCAGGTTTTGCTACATCTCATTAGTTCCTTGCTTTTGCACTCTTTCAAGCAAAATGACTTTATTGCGGACTAGACACACGGCCTATTTCAGCAAATCCTTGACTTGTGTTAACAACGGATATCTTTCAGCTTTCTTCAAGTTTTGTCTCTGCATACCCCTTTGACATTCGATTCCAATCATTTTGGAATGACATAATGTCGATCAGTCGCCTAATCGAGACAGCTTGACTTTTGTCACTTGATGAACCTTCTCTTGGCTTCACACATCGACACACGGTTGGGTCTTCTCTTCGATCGTCGGTCGACTCTTGTAATCTTCAACTTAGGCGACTCCAACTCGGCTTATTCAGCCATATCTATTACAAGTTGAATTACATAGAAAATGTGGTGCCAACTTCCTAATCAAAATCTAAACATAAATTTTCCTAACAATTTCTCCTTTTTGATGATGCCAAAACTTAAATAAATATAGCAAAGGAAACGGTCAAGAATAACAAAGAATGTATGTGTAGAATATGTCAATTTTATTTGAACATATCATTCTTGTACTTTACAAACGCATTTTACAATGCTTTTACAAAGTATAACCTATACACTGTATCAGAGCTATGACGATTTTGTACAAATGTATCAGAGCTTAAACTCAAAAATTTACAACAGGTATCAGAGTTTTAAGGCTTTAGAGAATACTTACAAACTTTGTATTTACAGCTAAGTAAAATACACTTGAAGGGGTTTCAGTCGTCTTCAATGCCTCCGTTGCTTCCTTCTTCTCTCTTCATCCTCAGCTCTTCTGCGATCTTCTTCAACTCTTTTCCGCTTTCTGTCTTCTTCCTCTCTCTTCTTCTTTTCATAAGGTCATTTAGCAGCAGGGTCTTCCCTTATCTGCCTTTCAATCCATTCACAGTCGAGCCTTTCATTTTCATCTTCTTGCTTCCTCCTTGCCTTTTCATTCTTTCTCTCAACTTCTATGTTAGCAAGAGTGTCATACCCAGCCCAATAATTGACTCCCTTCTTATGTGGATCAACATATATAACATCTATAGGTCCTTGTTGTGGTGGAGTACCTCCCCTCTTCCACCACTTCCAAACATTTCCTTCCTCGGTGTGACTCGGCTCCTCCTCTAGGAGTGTATTGTAAAGGTGATTTGCCGGTCACCGATCGCTTGAACTCGCTACCTCTCGGTGATTTACGTAAGTTGAGTCCTTTCTCCCAATACAAGTCCCACGCACGGGGGTAGAGTCACGTTCTTGTAATAACCTTCGCAGCCTAGAGTTTGAAACTCCTCTAGTGATCTCGGCTCGAGATCTTACATTAGCATCGTGATTTCTTGAAGTGGTCTTACAGTGGGAATCTCTCAACGATCTAGATGGGGGCCTTCAAACCTTGCTTTTATGTCTTTAATTCTTCCAGTGCTTCATGACTACCTTTTTGAATTCAACTTCAATGGCTTGTCTTGACTTTTTATATGGCAAATCAGCTTTCTCTTATAAGGACAATTCTTTAGTAGTTGGCTGAGAATGGAGGCTGTTACTTCACCTTGCTAGCAACAAGAGCAAAGGTTTGATCAAAATCTATACCTTCCTCTTGGCAATACCCTTTGGCTACCAATCTTGCTTTGTTTCTTACTACATATCCCTCTTCATTCATCTTGTTTCAAAATACCCACTTAGTACCAATAATATTTTGGTGGGTAGGCCTTTGAACTAATTCCCAAACTTTGTTTCTCTCAAATTGATTCAGCTCTTACTGCATAGCTGGAATCCAATGTGCGTCATCCAATGCTTGTGACACATCTTTAGGCTCTATTTAGGAAATGAAACAAGTGAACATAGCTTCATGTTGAGTCCTGGATCTGGTTATTACTCCTTTTCTTACATCTCCAATGATTAGCTTTGGAGGATGGTCTCTCAGCCGTCTTATATCTGGTTGAAGTAAGTCTGTTGGGTTAAGTCGTCTCACGGCCTAAGTTGTCTTAAAAACCTTCATCATCATCATACTGTGCAGACCTTCCACTGTCTCTAATATTTAACTATCTCATCTTAATCAAGGTTGAGTGCTCTTACATCTGCTTCAATATAAGGACTTTTCTCGAGCAGTTGGTTGTTTTCTCTTGTCACTAACTCATCTATGTCTTCTTCATTGACATTAGGTTCATCAAAAATCACATGGATATACTCTTGGTGACCATAGTCCTCTTGTTCAACACTCTATAAGCTTTACATTCAAATGAGTATCCCAAAAATATACCTTCATCAAATTTAGCATCAAAAGCTTTTAAGTTGTCCTTTCCATTGTTGTGGATGAAGCACTTACATCCAAAGATTTGAAAATATCCAACATTTGGCTTCCTTTCATCCAAATTTCATAGGGGTTTTCGGACAATTTGCTGTTAATCATACACATATTGCGAGTGTAGAAAGCGTATTAATGGCTTTAGCCCAAAATCTCTTAGGTAAACCACTTGACTAACATGGTCCTCGCAAATTCCTTGAGAGTTATGTTCCTTCTTTCAGCTACTCCATTCTACTGTGGAGTTCTTGCAACTGACAACTCATGAGCAATACCATTTTCAATACAATATTGAGTTATAATCCTATTGACAAACTCAGTTCCCCTGTCAGACCTTATCTTTATAATGGTTTGACTCTTCTCATTTTGAACTATTCTCACCAGCTAAGGTAGTTTCTGCACGGTATCCTTCTTTTTACACATAAAAATTGTCCATGTGTATCTTGAATAATCATGCACCACCACTAAGGTATATTTCTTTCCATCGATACTAGCTGGTTCAATGAGAACCAAATAAGTCCATATGGAATAAATGCTTGGCTTGGCTTGTCCTTAAAGGATGACTTAATCGCTTTCCCATCTGGCATGCATCACAAATGCTTTCTTTCTTGTATACTGAGTCAGACAATCCTTCCACAAGATGACTCCTTGCAAGCTTGTTGATTGTCATGAAATTTAGGTGTCTCGGCCTTTTGTGCCAAAGCCAACTTGATTTGGTTGTACTCTTTGCTAGAGACATGTGCTTGGTGTGCTTGATTGACCAAGCCACTACGTACATGTTTTTTGCCTTGATCCTTGTAGCAAAATCTTATTTTATTCAACATCCTTGATTTGGCATACACCCATGTTGAATCCAACATTATATCCTTTGTCACGAGTTGGTTGATGCTCGCCAGATTGAAGTTGAGGCGTTCAACATATGCTACATCGGTGATCTCTAGTCCATTCTTCCTAATGGATCATGTGCCTTTGATTTCCCGGGAGCTTCATTGCCTCCAAATATGACCTTAACACCTTTGATTTCCTTGAACTTTGTGATTGTTCTTGTTTCTGTCATATGTCCTGGGACAACCACTATCCATGCACCAAGTTCTTTGGCACTCAACTGCATTCCTTGAACCGCAATCAAGGAAATTAGTTTTAGGTACCCATACTTCCTTGGAGTCTTGAAGGGTTCTTGCTATAAGGTGATCCAACCAACCTATAGCCAGATGATCTTACTCTAAGAGGTTGCAACCTATCTGTTCTATAATCATAATGCACATTAGCAAATTGCTTGGGGGATTTAGGATCATACATCTGTCTCTTTTGTTTGTATGCCTGTGTGTGTGTTTGAGCATTTGCTTTCTTGGGGTAATAGTGGAACTTTTGCGCATATTGGGTTTTGTGCTTAGATGCATATGTGTCTTGATTATAGCTCTTTTTCCTTGGAAATGACCTATCGAGGTTGAGGTCTTTGCCACTTAGGCTTATATCCCATAGGTCTTGGTGATATCTCATTTGGTTAATCCAATCGGTCTCACTTGGGTAGTTTTTACCATTCCCATCATATGATTTTCTTTGCTGAAATCTTTGGGGCTTTTAATAGCTCTGTTTGGATTTTATAGAGTATTTCCTATTTGGAGTTTTTCTTGATGGACTCTTGAATTTTGCTTGGTATCCTTTCAAAGAAACTCACTGGCTCTCTTACCTTTTCCCTTGTATCCAAGGCCAGCATGGTTGTGATTTTGTTTTTGAGTGGGTGTTGGTGCAACATATGGTGCTTTGGATTTCTAGACTTCCTCATTGCTTGAGGATGCTTTCTCCATAACCACTCTTGGGACTTGGGTATGCACAAAGTAATTAAATCCAATGACTGTCTTGTCACCACTTTCTTTTTGAATCATTATAAATTCATCCAATGATTTGGATGCCTTAGTGAATGATGCAATCACATTTTTAAGATCATTTTCCCACTTTTTTGTACAAGATTTAACTTTGTTAAACATGGTCTTATCAAGAGTTTTATAAAGCATATCCGTGGAAACATTGTCAATGTTGTATCTCTTTCGATCATCATTTGTCCATTCACAACGTGGTTTGTCCACCATGGCCGATCTAGGCTCTATAGGTGCAACATATTCTCCTTGCGAGAGCAATCCTTCTTACAATTGTATTGACCTTTAGGATTTGTAGTGGCCCATCCTCAATCACGAGCCACATCTCATCATGTAGGGTGATAAATGACCCTTCATACGTATTTTCAATCATCAAAATCTTTCACAAAGTGAACATTGGAATGCGAGTTAGATTTGCTTCCATGATAATAACTTTGCTTTTGAAATAAAAGCTTTAAAAACTTAAGTGTTGATCCTTTGAAAAAGAATGAGATCTAGTTGAAGAACGATGCGGAAGGCTCAATGAACCAAGCGCTCGATACCACTTGTAGGTCCCAAGGGGTGATGGGTAAAGTTTAGAAGGGGGTTGAATAAACTTTACCAATTTTTCGATTTTAGTCCTTTTAAATATATTCGAGTTAACTCAAATCGGCTAAGTCCTTGAGGGACAAGTAGGTTGGCTTATACAACAAACTTACTTACTCAATAGACTGTTGAGCTATTGATAGTATAACTTAGTTGTTTTCACCTAACACTTAGAATTACGATTGATTTGGTTTTGTCGTGGAAGACTTTTCACCGTTAGTGTTCTAAGATAAATTTTCAACACTTGATTTAGCAATGGTTATTATCAGACCTTAAGCAAGTTTAACTTATCGTGAGATATAAAACGAAGCAAGAAATAAACTATGATGAAAAGTAAATAGACACAAGCGGTTTTTATATTGGTTCGAGGATGGAGTAATTCCTCTAGTCCACTCTTCTCCAACTCATGGAGGAATCCACTAAGTAACTTGACTTGGTTACAAAGAAGTTATACGATCGAGTCGACTTTGATCGACTGACTAGTTGCTCTTGGAACTCGGCAAACTTCTTCACAAGACAACCGCCATGTTACTTGACCTCCTTCAAGCCTCCGGACTTGATCACTTAGCACTCCAACGGGTTCAAAGCACCTTTGGTTCAAATGGAACCTCACTACTTCTACTTAAACCTTGGAAAGTAGACCCCTTTGTTCTTGAAAACAATTTTTCCTCTTCAACTGATGAAGTAGTCTTTCCTTCACTAAGTGTGTTGGATTGATTTAATTTTATTTAGATGATTTCTTTGAAAGCTTTAGAGTTGTTTTTCAGGTTATTGCTTGATTGCTTGTATGCTTGCGATAAACTTGGTAACCTTCTCTCACTTGCTTTCTCATCCTTTTATGGTGCACATTTTAAAATATGTTCGTTGAAGAGATATACATAATTTTTAAATCACACACGTACGTTGTTTGCTTGTCTTTTTTCTTTTTGCATTGATGTAGATCGTACCATCAATTAATTGTTCTCTGACCTTTCCTTAATCTCAGGTTTTTCGACTACATCTCATTGGTCCCATGTTTTTGCACTCTTTCAAAAAACAACTTTATTCTCGGTAGCTTGACACATGCCTATTTCTAGCAAAACCTTGTCTTGTCTTGACAACGGATCTCTTTCAGCTTTCTTCAAGTCTTGTCTGCTGCATACCCCTTTGACATTCGGTTCCAATCATTTTGGAATGACTTTATGTAAGTCGGTGACCGAGACGACTTTTACTGTCACTTTACTTCACTTAATCGACACACAGGTGAGTCTTCACTTGATCTTGATCAAGTCTTGTATTCTTTAACTTGGTGACTTCAACTTAACTTATACAACCCTATCTATTACAAGTTGAATTACATAGAAAATGGGGTGCCAACTTCCTAATCTAAGTTTTATATGGTATCATCAAAATCTATACATAAATTTCAAAGACTATTCAAAATAGCTCGGGTGAATACAATCCCAACAAAAATGTTGAAGTGGTTGATTAGCAATTTTAATGGTACAAGACATCTACTTAAGATAGACCAGGAATAGTAGTTTTGTTGTGACGGTGATGATATTTGCATTGTTTTCCTTCTACCTATGAATGAAGGATGTGATGTTTTAAGGAATAATGTGAGTTTGGGTATAATGGCGAATGGAATGATAGGTGCGATATTAAGGGGAAAGTTAGCTTGAAGACTTTTTGATGTCTGTGATGGAGAGGCGGTTTCTGAGTGGTGATGACTTTAAAAGATTTTTTTATGTTATATTTATTGTCTTCTTTCTTTACACCAAGTCTTATGAGGAATGTGGACTTTGATGTTTTGAGGTCGAGTGGTTGAGGTTGACAAAATAAGCAAGTTGGATTGGTGTACGCATGTTTTGAATAAGTTGTGTGTGGTTGTGAATAAATACAAAAAGAGGAATATTAAAAATGTGAGTGGTTGTGTGTTGGTTACGCAAACCTTGTACTTTAATAGATTTAAATGGCAAGGTCGTGCGGAGAACCCCAAGCCCGCCCTTGATAAAGTTGGAATACCGATAAAATCAAGAATAGGGTTCTTTGAAGAAAGCTGTTCTTTGGGGAATTTGGCCGGGGAGAGTTTTTGACAGACACATATCAGTGCCTTCTAGGAAGGGAAGAATCGAAAGAGAATGAGTACAATGAGGACGATGAGTTGTTTGAACTAATCAATTACAAAGCGCCATAGGGAGAGATGTTGGATGAGGAGATCCACAAAATGGCAAAGGATGTAAAATAAATGTTCTTACATGTATTATTATTTTCTTGTAAAAGTATTAGTATTTTTTATATTTTTGTTGTTTTGTGTGCGGGGTATGATTGAATTATCCATGTTGCGAGAGGGACATGAAGCGTTGTTTTTATGCGCACATGGAGAGAGTGAGGAAGATGTAGGCAAAATTGATCGAAAAAGAAACTTCACCATCTCCAACCGGGTTATGCGAGACTCAACAATTTTTTTCAAAGTGCAAAGTTTCATGAGTATGTTGATGAGGTGGTGAGTAAATTTGAGAGAATGAAGAAATTCATTGACCCTTCTATGCCCCATTTCGATATTCGACTCCGGAGGAGGAAGTAATACGATGCGAATAAAGATGCACTGTTGTGCATGAGGTAATACGATGAAAAGGAATAAGTAGCAATTGATGATGTGAATGAAGCGTGATTGATGATTGTGTTGCATCTTTGGGAAAGGATGATGAAAAGGAAGAAGTAGCGATTCTTTGATTCGAGGTATTATTTGTTACCTATAAAGTATTAGTTGTTACACTATAAGGTATTAGTTGTTATACTATAAAGTATTAGTTGTTACATTTGTAAGGTATTATTTGTTACAATGTAAAGTATTATAACACTTTGTAAGGTATTAGTTGACTATTGTTTTATGTAAAGTTGAGCGGTGGCCCGAAGTGAGAAGAAAGCTTTTAGGTGTTCATTTATGAAAAAACACACAATAATTTTCTTGGAGTTGTGTTGTCAAAGAAGGAAAATGATGTGGTGACTATTGTTTATTCAATAACAAACGAAAAGAAAGAGTAAGTAATGTTGTTTGAATAATATTTTGTTTCATTATTAATTTTGTAAGTTATTTTTTCAATCGAGTTGAACCAATTTTTCCACATCTTTGGTGCTTTTTAAGTTTCGCTTGGTGATATGTCCACATTGAGCGATGAAAGTTTGATCCACGTGAGCATAATTGATACATGAGCGATGCTCTCAACAAAAGAGCAATAAATGAAAAGAGGAGGAAATACTTTTCCTTTTATGCTCAACATTACGTAAGCAAGCAATGTTTTTTTTTCCATGTATTGTCATGTTTTACATTAATGTAAGGGTATATTAATATTGTGTTATTTGCTTGATTATATATATCAAACATTGTTGAAGAAGACACTACCGAGAGATCGGGTAAAAGATCGAGAGATTGTTGGGAACGTGGATGAAATCAGTAGGAGTGATGGATTTGGGTGGATGTGACCTGGTAAGAAATTATTTTTTTTCTAATGAAAATTATTACTTATTATACTTGTATGTATTAGTTATTACACTGTAAAGTATTAGTTGTTACACTATATGGTATTAGTTGTTACATTGTAAAGTATTAGTTGTTCTTTGTAAAGTATTATTTAATTTTTTTTGTTGAAAAATGTAGATTTTTTTCCCGATTTGCTTCAAAGAGCATTTTGTTGATGTTATCATCAATTTTGATGCCAGCAAGGTGCAATACCTGGACAATTTAGTCCACCATGAAGCTGCTGTGGGAAACTACAACAGGCTCGGGACTGCTGTGGTAAACTACAATATTTTGTTACTTTAGATTATTGTGGTAAAAGTATCAGAAGTATTAGTTAATATTCTTATTACTTTTTTACTTATTCCAGCAAAAGAATTTTTCTGTTTTGGCAAAAGAATTAAATCATCCAAAAGCCCAAGAGGTTGAGCGTCTTCCTTGGAAAAATATTCCCTTCAGCTGGCAAAGCAATGCCAATAACGTGGATTGTGATGTATTTTTAGTGCACCACATGGAAAATTTTATTGGGGAAGTCTACTTGAGTCCAAATTTGAAATTGGTATGATTCTTGTCAAAACTAATATTGCTTATATTGATCCTTTTCTATATGATTTGTTTTTCATGTTTTTTTTTATAGCACAATGTAAAGGCGTGCTTTAAGGGCATCATATTATTCAGTGCTGTTGAACCGATTAAATGAGAAAGCGAGTTCAACTTGAGAAGGATGTTCTTGAATTCGTGAGGGCCTTGAAGTAGCTTGAAATATGATATTCATGTAAAACATTATTGAAATCAAGTCATTTTTATTAATTTTATAGTAATCTGTTTTGTTAATATAATATGTTTATGATGTACTGGGGGTTAGAAGATGGTTGGTTGTTGGGTTAAATGGGGGATCTTATGGCTTGCTGGACTTTTGTTTGTTCTTTATGAAAAATAATTTAAATGTTAGGCAAGTATTAATAGTTACATGTAAATGTGGTAGTATTGAATGTTGAAAGTATTAGTATTGCTTTTTGTTAGTTGTAGATGAAATCTTTTGCTTTTGTTAGTTGTAGATGGAGTATTAGAAGTACAAGTTAACGCATTAATATTGAAACATGAATGTATTAGTATTAAAAGTAAATGTATTAGTTTTTTCATGTGAGTATCTTGCAAAAAAAAATTATTAGTACCTTAAGAAAAGTTTTAAATGTGAAACACAAAAGTATTAACATAAACAAGTAATGTTTTTATGCAGACTACTTGGTGAGGGCTTTTTACAAGTAGTTGCAAGTATTATAGGTTCATGTATGTGTCCTTCAAAAATTAACAATTAATGTTTTTAACAATTAACAAGTATTAGGAATATTTTTACAATGCATTAATCCCATGCCCCGAGAATTAAGTTCAAATAATAAACACTCTTAGAACAATAAAATATGAGATATGAATTTATACACAAAATAAGAAATGTATCAGCAGATATATTGACAAGTATTAGCAGATGTTACAATGTATTAATCCCCTATGCTAGAAAAGTGTAAATAATAATCGAGAAAAGTGTAAAGAATAAAACATGAGATATGAATTCACACACAAAATAATTGTCTATTGAAAAGACATCGAAATAATCCGATCAATTAACAATAAAACATAAGTTGTGAATTCCCACATAAAAAATAAAAATGTATCGTGAGATATGTTACAATGTATTACTAGAAAAGTGTATTGTAAAGAATAATCAGAATTAAGTTTAAATAATCAACCCTTCTAAAACAGTCAGGATTAGGAGTCTTGACCGAACTCCTTTGATGTATGTGTGTTTGATGTGTCAAGACTTTCTTCTTCTTGCTTTTTCGAAATGCCCTTTCGTTCTTTGTTTTCGTCCTAAGTAATCGACGAGTAGGATCTAAGATATTAGTAGAAGAACTAGAAATCTCGGTTTCAACTACGAGAATTCATTGTAGTAGCCATCAATTCATCAACTGCCATATAATCCTGGTTATAACCATCTTCAAGGGTTCTTGTTACTTCCTCATTTTTCGGCATTTCAATACAGATTATAATACTTGCGCGCCATTTCATGACGCTTGAGGAATGCAATCCTTAGGCACATCATTTGTGTCCAATTCCTCTATCTAATGTATCCCATAAGTCCTTTTTGCGAGACTTTGTCCATCTTCTTTTGATATAACAATTTTGTATTTGATCACCGAATTCACATGAAGGACCCGTAATGAATGAGCGACACACTGATAAACCACATTCTTCAAGTCTCTTGCAAGAGCAACTTATCAATTTAGTTGCGTACAAAATGTCCTTTGCATGTGAACCAACTCCATCATCATTTGAAACATTATAATACATAATGTCGCTCTCAAAATGAAACATTGTACAAGAAGTGGAAATTGACTTTAAAAATTCATCTTCAAAATATTTAAAAAGTGTCAATGTGTATACCTCGGAAGCATGCTTCAATAGTCAAGTCAATGGCAATACGGATGTAGGAGCCGCCCTTAAACATTGAAATTCATCCTTTGCTTCATTGCTCCTCAAAAGCGTTTAATTGTTCCTTGAAAATTCCATAAACGTCGGTCAAATTGATTGTTTTCTTTGCATTAAATCCAATGGCATAGTTTGTACTTTCACTTCGCTATGAAGACAAAATTCGAGAGAGAAAAAGTTTTTGTTAAATGTTGTACACCACTTCTCCCTTAAATCAAATAACCACTTAAACAATGGATGGTCTTCTAACCCGTTTTGGTTATCATTTTCTCCCGTGATCTGAAAGTCGCTTCAATTGTGCACCATAATAAATACTTGGTAAATGCATCATTGAAGCATTTGTCACCTTTCAATTTCTGGAACCGACTTACATCATTTTTGTAGATGTGCCATAAGTATAAACTATGTCGCGTTCTTGGGAAAACCTACATAAAAAAATAAAATAGATTATTAACTTTAAACAGATTAAAAGTATTACACATAACACTTGGATGTATTAGTATTAAGAAAGAAAAGCATTACATATAAACAAAAGTATTTTTTTAAATATAAAGCTGAAGTGCGGTTTGTAAGACAGAGCACAATTCAAAGAGGCATTACATTTAACATCGAAAAGTATTGCACATGACATTGTAATGTATTAGTATTAACAAAGAAAAGTATTACACATTAACTGAAGTGCAATTTGTACAGTAATATTTACCTTTTCAATTGATTTTCCAATTGCTAGATCTTGATCTGTGAAGATTGATATAGGGCATTGACCCTCCCTTGATTTCTTAAAAACTTCAAAAAGGCACACGAATGATTCGACTTTCTCCTCCGCTATGAAAGCAAAAATCAAATTATATTGATTTGTTCGATATGTTGTATCAAAGACAACAAAATCACCATATATCTTGTAATCCTCCTTCATCATTGAATCCCTCCAAAACAAATTACACAATTTTCCCATATCATCTAATTTAACTCTGAAAAAGAAATCTTGATCTTCAGCATCTTGTTGGTACAACATGTCAATCGGTGTTTGTGCATCGTTGCCTCTATTGCATTCATTTTGAAACGATACATAAAATTCAAGTGATACTTCATTATATGACCAATCCACTTGTCACCCCTGCATCTTGTGCCATGTATTGGAATAGTGGCTCTCATTCCAGAAGAAATAATCTCCCCAATAGCATTAGCTTTTTCAGTGGTAATCACCCTTTCAAAATGATGCAAATGACTCCACCCTTTTCTAGTGAGTTTGTGGTTGTGCAACATAATATGGTCAACAATTTCATAAACACCATTGTTTTTCAACTTTGCCTCAATGATGCCCTACATCCTGTCCGTGTATTATAAATTTTTTTTTTTTTTCTCTCAATGGTGTATCTAGATCTTGTAGATCCTCGCAGGAACATACAAAATACTTTTCTCTCACAACACCAACTTCATTGCATCTTATAGTTGTTTTACGAATACTAAGTCCAAGCTGCCGAGCATTATTGCAATACAATGTATATATTTTTACAATATTATTCCTGTTCATACCAATAAGACAACCAGTCAAGTCTTCTGTTATATTTAACATCAAAAAATAATTAACAGGGAATGCATAAAAATTATGATACTTTTTATAATAAAACACAATACTTTTGTATGTATTCGTAATACTTTTTGTCAAACAAAAAACGATTTTTATCTTGACATCTATCGTATGACATTGTCCCCCTACTCTGTCATTATTGCCTTCTTCATTCTCATCACTGGAATCTATTAGTGTTATTACACCTAAAAGTAATACATTTTAGGAACAACGAAGTAATAAAATACATAATAAGATGCAACCACTCTAGAGTCTAATAATTTTTGTCTTGTAAAGTCTAATGCATGTATATAATACATCTAATACATTTGAATGCAACTGTGTTACTTTTCTACAAAGTTGTGCCTTTTAATTATAAAGCGATACTTTCTACAAAGTAGTAAAGTCTAATACATTTATTTAATACATCTAATATATTTTAATGCAACTTGTGTTACTTTTTAAGAATGAACCAAATAAAAAATACATGCATTCACCTTCGTTACCTCTATCATTGTTCAAGTTGTCTCTAGTATCCATTGTCGCACCTTCTGTAAGCTTTTGTTAAATGTGGATTTACCTATTAAGTAGCTGAAACATAGACAAAAACTAATACCTACTTGGCTTGATGTTGTTACATAGATCGATGGTTATACGACGGAGGTGATGGTCGACGGAGGTGGTGGTGCGACTTTACAAAGATCTTTGGAATGGGAAAATATCACATAGTATAGGTGCGCACCGGTGGGTACACCGTCTTTGTGGTGTTTTAGGTGCCGTGCGGTGGTGGTTTTCGCCGTCGTTGTGGTGGGTTTTGTGAGGGTGAGCCGCGCGGTGGTTGTGGTTGTAGGAGCTTGGGATTAGGGCTCCAAATCAGGAGATTGTCTGTGATTTTTGATTTTGTTTTTTATTTGTTATTTTTCGCGATGTCGAGGTCATGTGTCGGGAGATGGGTCGAGGTATTTAGCCGTCTAAGCAGTTTGATCCGATTAGACGGTCTGACAGGAGAGACTAGCTCTAAAACAAATATATTAAAAATAATATAAAATATCTGCTCAAAACAAAGAATAGCAAACCAAACCTAGATGATGAGATATAGTTCAAATTTTTAAATTTATATTATTAGATAGTTTCAAGTTTAACCAAATAAAACATATAAAAGGTTGAAAGATTAAAACTAGAGTTAAAAATAATATATGTGTCAAACATTCATATAATATATATACTATGCTATTTTTGTAAAAAAAAAATAAATTCACTTAAAAATCACACCTTTAAAAAATTTACAAAGATTCAAGCACAAAAACAATACTTATTACAAAATCAAGGTATGGAATATCTTAAATTCGCAAAATGAAGAATAAGAGAAACATTGTGGACAAGAATAACGAATGAAAAGTGTCATATGAAATTTTAAAAAAATAAATTAATTTAATATGAAATAATTTGATACATGCGTCAAACTTTGGTATTTCATAACTTACAAATGAATGTAGGTAATAATATAGTATACTAATACTATTTATATATCAAATTAACTATATTAAACCATACACAATACTAAACTAGAGTGAAGCGACCACATTTAGTGTCCGATTATAAGAATTCTTTGGGTCTAAGGAGACACAAAAAGATAATTAAGGGATTATTTACAACTTGAAATCTTAATTTTTGGCAAGTATAATATTAAAGAGTCAAATTCAATTGCAAGTGTCATCGCTAATAGCATAATAAATATTTCTAAAACTAATTGAGTTAGTGTATATTTTAAATAACATAAGTTTTTGCAAAGTAATTTTCAAGTATAAAATTTTATAAGTATTATAATAATCTATCGAAGTTTGACTCAATATTTATTTTGATAAGCTGGTTTTGTTAAGACTATCTTTGGTTTTATTATTTATTAAGTGGATATATTTTATATGCAATTGGATAGAGTTTCAAAATTTAATTTAAAGTTATCACTTTTTTTTTATAGTTTTATAACATGACTATTGATGACAATAATATTTTTTTTGGTGAAAGATGAAAATAATATTTTAATTTTCATATGTATGAAAGGTTTATTATTTTAAATACGTCACTCAAAATAGTTAGAGTGCAATAACTTAAAGTTTAAGTGTATTCTGATAAAAATATTCACTTTAGAAGTAGAATTAAGATTCTATATGAAAAGAGTTTTCCTTTTTGTCCTTTTTTTTTTAATAAATTCAGAATATATAAAAATAAAAGAGTAAAATGTTGTTTACAAAGCCAAACAGCTAGCAATAACGAAAAACAAGAGAATAATCAGACAAAAAAGATGAATCCAAGTCACATGCCGACCTGGTAGCAAAAATGGGGCCTCATTAAAACCTACCAAGATAAAACCCACCCTTGTGGGAAAAAAACCCTTGGTAGGAAAAAGAGTACCCCAGAAAAAAGAAAAGGCAAAACAAATCACAAAAAACACTATCCGATGCATAGCCCAAAGCGAAGAGGACGCACGGGTCGTGCCCAACCACACGGACATGTCGTGCGCCATGCCGAACAAACCAAGCCCAGGCATCGAACATGCACGGGTCGTCAACAAAAGCACGGACCACCCGTGCGTAATGCCGAACATCCAAAAACCAACCATCAAAGAAGCACGGGTCGTGCTCAATAGCATGGGCTGCCCTTGCGGATTGCCGAAACGCGAAACAGCAACAAAGGACCCCTCCCAACTAATGTCTGAGGTGATAAAGTAATGTGCGATCCGCAGCAATAGCCTCATGAAGAAAATCTGGCACCGCATCCCACCAAGTTTTACCTACCACATACGCCTGCTTCGAAAGGGTGTCAGCCGCTCGATTAGCCTCCCAAAAAACATGAGATGCCAGAAAATGAACGAGACAAAGACGGCAGAATAAGAGAATTAGCCTTCCCTTGATGACCCAAGGAACCTGTATAGAAAAGGTAGAAAAATCGAAACCACATAAGAAGTGTCGAGTCAACCAAATAAAATTCCATCCTTTATCCAAAGCAATTTCGCATAAGCGGTGATAGCCCCCGTAACTCTGTCAAAAAAGCGAAACCCGACCAAGCCGAACAATGAAGCGGCCAACCACAAAGCCATGGCAATCGAAAGATACCACCATAAGTAGAATCTCCTGGTGACCCCATTGCACTCCATCGTATTAACTTTAATCCAACCAGGCAGGGAGACTCCAACGCACAAGGGTAGGGTAATTATTACGTCTCGACGACCAGGGGATGCCTAATTTGCTCAAAATAAAAAGATCCAGGGAATCATTATTCATGTAGTCGATGGGAGTATGACGAGATTCTCTAATGAACGAAAAATTGAGCCCGAACAGCCATAAGAAATCTTGTAATCCTCAAAGATCGATTTATTGCGACAAGTTGGATGACCCAAATGAGAGTAATCAAAGTAAGTTTCCACAAAAATAGGATTTGAGCTCCTCTTAACCTCCAAGCTCTAAATTATAACACCCCAAATGCGAGGAAGAGAAATCCAAATGAGCGTTAAATAGTCGAGAAAAATAATTCCGGTTGGGTCGCACCATCGGACAATCCAAAAACAAATTCTCCGAATGATGGAAACAAAAAGTTACATCTGCGAGCCCAATAGTCCCTCTCCTCCGACCCCCAGGGGAAGCTTGTTATGAATTAGGCGCCAAACCGGCAAAGAACGACGAGGCGGGATACACGTGTGCCAAATCTATTTACCCTAATGAACAATAGGAAGATTCGTATGAATATGCTAGTAGGCTATACGAGATGTAGTACGCCATGAACCAATTTAGACCAAATCGAGAATCTTCCCCACCAACTACATGCATGTCCAATATATCCATGACAATATCTTCACAATTCAAAATGAGCAGGTGAAGTGAAATGCCAAGTGCCATCAAAGAAGATAGTCGGAGACATTTTGAGCCAAAACTTTGCGAATTCTATGAGGATACCCAATTTATCGCAATACTATACCCAAGCCAATTATCACGAGCGAAATAGCGGAGCCATCCCGATAATCCATCTAGAGCGTGTCTTGAGAGAAGAAATAAAAAGGCGAGAATCCCGTCCACAGAGAGGAACTAACGAGTGACCTTAGGCTCAAGATCGCCATCCAAGAACCGGCTACGAAGGAAACTAGCATTTGCCGAGGAGAATCCGAAGCCAATATATTCTAAGTAAAACGCATCGAAAGGACGCATTCATAGATGAAATAGAACACAAACCCAAACCACCCTCCTCCATAGGCGCACACATACGACTCAAGAAATTGTAACAAGACCTTTTTTAATGATGTCCCAGTCCGGATAAAATTATGAGCGGCCCGATCAATCTACGGATTAGCGTGACGACCACTTGTAGACCATCATAGAGTGAACAACGGGCGAATCAAGATAACATAATTTACCAAGCAAACCCGACCAGCCATAGGAGAGAAGAATGACCCTATCGATTCATTCTTGAATTTGCTAATAATACGATCGATAATAGGCTCCAATTATATCGGTCTTGGCACCCCTTAAAAAGAGAACACCCAAATAAGTAAAAGCGGACTCCCTCCCTCATTCGGATCGCACGAAGAATAGCCCTCTTCCGACGAACAAATTTGCCAAAATAAATGGTGGATTTGTCACGATTAGCATATTGACCTAAAAGTTGCTCATAATCCAAGAGAATACGAGAGATAGTCGCAAAGCATTATCAATGGAAGCTTGGCAAAAAATGATCACATCATCGATACAATAAATGCGTAGGATAGGAGATATCATGACCGGCCCGAATACTAGAGAGATAGCCCGAGATTGAGCGTGTTGACTTTTGAGGTTACTCAAAACCTCCTCCGCAATGCAGAAAATAAGTGGGGACAACGGATCCACTTGAGCGTACCCTGCGAACACCCAAAATAACCAACCGCGGAGCCGTTCAAGAAAAACCGAAAGCAGCGGTGAAGAATGCTAGAAATCCAACCACAAAATTTGTTCAAAAAACCAAAGGCTCTCATAACGCCCAACAAAAAATCCCAAGAAATGGTATCAAAAGCTTTGCGAATATCCACCTTGATGGCCATGTTGCAATCGTATGCCCGACGATCAAAACAATTAATGCATTGAAGCAAGAGAAACACAATCATGAATACGACGGCCTACAATAAACCCAAACCGAACCAAAGAAGATGATAGAAGCGCCCTTTGGAGCCATCTGCTTTGGAAAGGATTTTAGTAATAATCTTGGAGAAAATTACTAAGTACAATGGGTGGAATCGATCGACTTTGATGGCCTCTGCTAGTTTGGAATGAGCACCACAAAACTAGATTTAATCTAGGGGGGAGGAAGCATGTATCAAAGAAATTCGAACAGCCTAAACCACATCCGACGAAACCAACTCCCAAGCAAACTAATAAAACTTTCCAAGGAAGCCATCGGGGCGGGGAGCACTCGCGGAGGATCCATCTCGAAAACCATTTGTTTAATCTCCTCGATGGAAGGGCGATTAATGAGACTCATGTTTTGGTGAGGCATGGTGATGGGTGAATGATAGAGGATATATGTGTCAATGACTTAGGGGTAAGAGAAAAGGAAACCGTGAACAAATTCTCATAAAATTGAACCACATGCTCTGCGATAAACAGGGTTCCTACAATTCTCCCCATCAATAACCGATAAAGAAATAGAATTCCTACACTTACGAATTTTAGCGGCCGTTGAAAATACATAGTATTTTGTCTCCATCCTTAAGCCAAACATTAAAGCTTCTGCGCACGACATCTCATATTCCTTATGCATTAGCTCCGATGTGAGCATTAGACTCCACCTCTTGGCAAAAATTCTCATCTTAATAACCATCCATGGCGATCAAATTTGAATGGCCGCAATTTACGATAAAATGGACTCCTTTTGCTAAAAATTATTACCAAAGACCTGTTGAATTCGAGTTTTAAGACAAACTTTGAGACGCTTGCTTAGCTTACCGATGTCGACCCCGGGGAGAATTAGACAAAATAGGCGTATTCCATGACTCCGATCACAAGAAAAAGTTTGTCATCTAGAAGCCACATGTCTTTGAAATTGAAAAGACGCGGGCGAGAAGGAGATGAATCCTTACAAGTGATGGAAATGGGATGATGGTCGACTGATCGAGGCAAAACATAGCAACGAACAATCTCCCATAAGTTCAAGAAACCCTCCGACATAAGACCCCTATCAATTTTAGATTCCACGTGATTCCTCGTATGCATGCGTCCTTTCCAAGTATACTTATGGCCAGGCGAAGGGATGTCAATCAAGCGACAATCTTCTATGAAACGCAGAAATTCATTACACGATGTCATATTCGAACGTGTGGGCTACGTCGTTCATGAGCACCTAACATAGCATTAAAATCCCCACCACCGAGAAAATTAGAAACCCGAGAAACTAATAAATCACGCCAAAGCTCCATTTGTTTGATAAATGGTTTTATCATGATTTTGATGATTTTGTTTTTATACCAAAACAATGTTTTTAAAGGTTGTCCAAATACTCTTAAATGATTTTAAATGGTTTTAATATTTTTAGGAGTATTTCTACAAGTTTATTTTCGATATAAATTGGACAACACTTTTGATGATTTTGTGTTAATGTGTTTTTACACCAAAACAATGGTTCTAAAATATTGTCCTAATACTCCCGATCGGTCTAAAATATTTTTACTATTTTTTGGAGTATTTCTTGAAGTTTATTTTCGATATAAATTTGGACAACACTTTTGTTTTGAGGCCAATCGGTCACCCTATAGGGCAACCCGTACCAAGAGTACGTTTGAAATAGAAAAATGAACCTGAAGTAAAATTAGGCAGGTCGACCGGTTGCCCAAGGGGCCGACAGTGCCGTCGGCCGATCGCCCCTCCGTGCGACGGTACTGCACTGCAAGTTTGCAATTGAAAGCGAACAAATCTTCTTTGGTTTTTCATTAAGGTGAACCGGTTGAGGCAGGGTCGACCGGTCGAAGCCTATATCGGCCGGTCGCCCTGTTGTAATTTCCAAAGTGTTCTTCAAATCTCTTATTTTCGTGCGACCGTCGCTCTATGCTTTGACAATGACAAAATTATGACCGTTTTTTGTTGGACACATTTCCTTAAATTGTGGAATTGATTTCTAACAGCTATATTCTTGATTTTAATTGTATTTTTATGTAGATTTTCAATCCCCAAGAGGAGCCTATGCTTGATCAATCATCTCCTATAAATAGAGGAAGTTTTGGAGCAACCAATACTACAATTGAGATACAACACAACAAGATACACTTCAAGCAAATATTTGTTCTTCATTGTTATTATTCTTGTTGTATAATTTGCCTAGTTATTCACTTTCACATTCTTGAGGTCTAGGCTATTCTTGATTACACTTTGCACTCAAATTGTAATATTCATTATTGAGTTGTAATCTTAATTTTTGGTTATCATTCAAACACAAGATATCCTTGTGAGTGTTCTTGTGGTAAGAGCACACTTGGATAATCTAGGTGATAGGTGCAAGAAGATTGTGGTGATCTTCTTATTGAGGTGTTGAAGAATTTGGTATTCTTCAAGGTTGAAGATTGTGGTAATCTTCACAAGGTGCCGTTGAAGGAAGATTGTGGTAACCTTCAAAGGGAGATTGTGGTAATCTCGAGGTGGTGTTGAAGAAGAGTGTGGTGCTCTTCAAGGTGTTGTAAGTTGAATTTGTATTAATTTTGGTAATTAATAAAATTCTTTTTCTTTGAAATCCATCCGGATATCTTTGGGGTGGTAGAGGATTAGGCCCTAGGTGGGTTGAACCTCTTTAAATCAACGTGTGTTGTTTACATTCCGCACCTTATTATTTGTCCTTGAGCATTCGGCTAGAAAAAGAGGGATAAATCGAAAAGATGGAGATAATCTATTCACCCCCTCTAGATTATCGTAGCCGCTTGGACTTACAAGTGGTATCGAGCCAAACTCTTTGGCAAGCTCGTTTCACATCGCGAGTGAAGAGAAACGATCGTCGGACTCTACTTAACGAAGGTCATCTATCCAAGCACCTCCACCACCAAACCACCTCGGTTTGATTCCAAAAATTTTATATTTTGGAAAGAAAGAATGGAATGCTATTTATAAGGTTGCGGGTTCGATATTTGGAACACCGTCATCAATGGAGAATCCATTCCGATGAAAGATACACCAAACACCTCAAAAGGCTTCAAAAAGCTCAATGATGAAGAGAAGAAAATCATCTCCTTAAATGGTAAAGCTCTTAATATTTTACATTTTTCACTTACCACTTTGGAATTTGATCATGTTGTAGGTATTCGATCGGCACGTGAAGTATGGCAAAAATTAGAAGCCATCTATGAAGTATATGCAAATGAAAGGAGTAACTCAAAAGCATCTACTTCACAAATGGATACAACATCAAATTCAACAACATGGGATAAGCCTTCTACAACCTCCCATGATGAACAAGTTGAACAATGCCTCATGGGCATCGAAGAAGAAAACGAGGTAAGTTCTAAACCCTCTACTTCTTATGACAATGAATTGCAAAATGAATATAGTGACTTGCAAAATGATTATGATGAGCTACAAGATGAATTCCAAAACTTACTTGTTAAATACAAAAATTTGAAAAAGGAATTCATTGTTTTAAAGAATGATAAGGATAGTTTATTTAATTCCTATGAATCACTATCATGTGTTCACACCACCACTCTTGACAAGGTTAGAAACCTTGAGAAAGAAAATAGTACTCTTGTTGAGGATATAAATTGCTTGAAAAATGATTTATCTAAATCCAACTTAGTACCGATAAGATGACCAATATTGTTGATTGTTGTGATAATTCGAAACTAGAACTTGATCATAAGCCTGGGGTGTCAATCACATGAAAAAGAATCAAGTCTCTAAGCACGTTGGTCATTATGCTCCTAGAATTATTACATGCTTTTATTGCGGTAAAAAGGGTCATACGGTAAATACTTGTCGGGCTAGAAATAGCTCCAATTATTGTTGGAGACCTAAAAGTCTCAAGACTAATCCCAAAGGACCCAAACACATAAGGGTACCACAAAACAATGTCATATTAGGTACCGGTGAAATAATGATCGAAGAAAATTTATACCGCAAGAAGACATCAAATGACCGTTTCATTTGATCAAAGACAAGATGATTTTCAAAGAAGAAGAGACCATCAACAATGGGAAGGACAAAAATTTTGGGGATGGAGTAATTGGAGAGATTACTATCAACATGAAGATTTTCAAAAGGAAAATATCATCAACAATGGGAAAACCCATGGAAACGGCATAATTGGTAAACCGTATCTCCCTAATTAAATATGCATTTTATTTGTCTATTATGCATGTTTTTATTTGTGTCCTACTTGCAAAATGAGTTTTCATGTATTTAAATTTTAAATTAAGGTCTTCAAAACTTATTTGTATTTTTAAAATTTTTGAAAAAGAAGACCTTATATGATGTTTTTAAAACTCTTGTGCATTTTTGTAGACTAAATTGTATTATCATCTCTTATGGATTTTTATGGCATGAGCTTTCTTGTGATATCTCTTAGCCTACACTTTTATCATTATGATTTGCGCTAGATTTGTTTTAAGAATTGTGTAGGATTTACATATTTTCACAAATGGCCATTTACGTCATTATTTGTCAAGAAAGGCATAAATTATCGAGGTAAGTTTACTTGTGTTATTCTTATTCTTATAGACTCGATATATGTATTGTCATGTGCTTATGTGCTTGTTTTTCATAGTATTTCATACAAGTGCCATTAAGAGGATTTTTAGATTTTTTTTTAAAAGGCGCTATTCGATATTTGATTTGTCAACTCTTGTTCAAATACTTCTTCTAAATGAGGTCTCAACTATATGCTATCGGATTTTCAAATTTCAAAAGAGACCTTCTTATAGCTTTCTTAAGCTTATTTGAACTTGAATGATTTATTAGACTCTTGATGATTTTCTAAATGCATAGTATGTGTTTCTTGCTCCATGGTCTATATATATAGTGTCTATTTCTACTATGCTCTTATGCAAGAGATTTTGTGATTGATGATTGAAGCATTTTTTACACTTGGGCTATTTTTCTCTTGCTTATATAAGTGATGCCGTTAATGAGTTTGTTAAGTTGTGTAGATGAGAAATGAAGTACTCCAAATATTAGTTACCTCAAAATATTTGGATAAATGTTCTTTATGAACACCTTAGACCAATTGAATGCCCTATGATGAAGAAGACAAAAAGGGTATTAGGAACAAACTCGATGACCAAGGCAACATTGGTCGAACTAAGGCGAAGTTAGTAGCCCGAAGGTATTTTCAAGAAGAAGTTGATACTAGGTGAACTCGAGATAAGCTTGATGGGGAGCTCAATTTATCGCTTGAGCTTCAAACTATTCAATGCCAAGAAGATGGTTATATTTCAAAAGAACTCTTGAAGGAGTTAGGCATTGAAGAAAAAGAACTATCTCAACCTCTATGGCTAAAGATTGACAATGGTTGAGAAAGGCATGTCGGTTGACAAACAAATTCTAGGTATGTTTTCTTGTATTATTCATATAGACTCGACATTCCATATGCCTTATGTTTATATGCTCGACTTAAAAAACTATCCCAACGAATCTCATTAAAGTGCTATTAAAAGAAATTTTCAAATATTTGAAAGGCACTTCTTCTTATAACTTGTTGTATCCAAAGCTTTAAAATGTTCTTATTTTTTCGGGATAACAAGTTTGGTATCTATTATACGGTTATTCGTATTCAAAATTTGGTTCGTCATAATCGAACTAAACATATTGAGATTCGATATATTTTTAAGGGATTGTGATTTTTAACAAAAACTTAATATGTGTTTAATTCCGTCTCAAGGATAACTCGCGGACTTTTTGATCGTTAACCGCCGAGTATTTTACCTCATTTCGAGCTTGATTATGACATAATGTATATTGAATGTGGTCTACGTTTGCATTTTGCACGTTTTAAAACTTAGGGCGAAAAATCGGATTTTACGGATCAAAATCTGGATTTTGCAAATCAAACGAACAATGGGCAACCAGGGGCGGGCGGCCGTCGCCCACCGCTCAATCGGTCGCCCTTGCCCATGATCGGTCGCCCTAAGGGATTTTTTGGTTAAAATGCTTCTATTCTCGATCGCACCTTTTCTATCTCCCTTAGTGGGCAAGCCGATTCCATTCATAAACGCCAAATGGTATTTCTAGTAGTGATATTTTAACTCAAAAGACTCTTTTCTTTCTTCACCTTGTGCGGAGGAGTACTCCCTCTTTAGGATTCAAAGGAAAAGCCTTAACGCCTAGCCCTTGTGTAGTGAGATACTCGCCAAACCAAAGGTAGGTGTGAGTCTTCTCCTATATGAAGTGCCTAATTGATTCTTAATATATCCTATACTTTAGTCGAGAATATGTGTTTTCCGGACTTAGCCATTTTGGCTCTTTTGGTTCATTTTTCATCCCCTTTGTCATTTTCACACACAATTCACTTCAAATGTGTTTTGTTGCATAAATTATATATCTTGGGGATTGTCTAGCTCGTTTATCATCATTGATGCGCATCTTTTACCGATTGAATGGTAAGAATTTCACTCTCTTTAGCTCAATTGGGTTGAACCCTTGAGTTTGTGGCTTATATGTATTTTTCTTAATGCAATTCATATATTTTTGTGATGAGCTTATTGATTGTTGATGATTGACTTGTGTTAAATTGCATTTGGTGATGAAAAACTTGGCTTTATTTCATTTACAAGGGCTATATATATCTTTCTCAATTTTTGGCCTTGCCAAGTGTTCGATAAAACGTTTCAATGAAAAATTCATCACCTACATGATTCTCTCGATTTCAAAAGTCTTATACATTTATAGAGATCATGTTTTGCTTATAAAATGAGTTTTCCTAAACCTCTACAAGTCGTATGATTCGACTTTTCCCTCTATTTGGTTTATAAGCTTCAATGCTCAAATAGCTCGATACATCGGTTTAGTTGCGCACTTTGATATATGATGTATTTATCGTGATAACATTCTTTTTGATGATTCCAAAGGGGAGAAACAGGTTATAAGCTCATTAGCTCATAAAAGCTAAGATAAGCTTAACGAAAATAAGTTATAAGTTATGGCTTCATAAAGCCGTAAGTTGTGGATCATATTTAGTCCACTTGGTGCATTATGGTTATGTATGAATCATGGTCCATTGGTTGTAGTATGGACTTATATACGGTTCTAATGATGTATCTTTGTGAGGGGGGAGCTTTTAAGTTTTGATACTTAAGCTCAATATCGAAAAGCTAAGATTTTAGCTTATGTTGAAGTTGTTTCTATATTACTCTTGTTGTGCATGTTGATAGGGGAGCATTTGCTATATGTGTTTGAATATCTCTACTCCCATCATTGTGATTATATTGCATGGAATGTTGTCGCTCACAACGAGAAAGTTCCTTTACTTAGGTAAAAATGTTTTGTTTTCAAAATCGACCTCGTTAAAATTGTTTTGGTTTGTAATCATCAAAAAGGGGGATATTGTTTGATAAATGGTTTTATCATGATTTTGATGATTTTGTTTTTATACCAAAACAATGTTTTAAAGGTTGTCCAAATACTCCTAAATGATTTAATATGGTTTTAATATTTTTAGGAGTATTTCTACAAGTTTATTTTCGATATAAATTGGACAACACTTTTGATGATTTTGTGTTAATGTGTTTTTACACCAAAACAATGGTTCTAAAATATTGTCCTAATACTCCCGATCGGTCTAAAATATTTTTAATATTTTTTGGAGTATTTCTTGAAGTTTATTTTCGATATAAAATTGGACAACACTTTTGTTTTGAGGCCAATCGGTCACCCTATAAGGCAACCCGCACCTGAAGAGTACGTTTGAAGCAGAAAAATGAACACTGAAGTAAAATTAGGCGGTCGGCCGCCCAGGGTCGTCGGTCGTCGGTCGTCGACCGTCGCCCCGTGCGGCCGGTGCACTGCAAGTTTGGAATTGAAAGCAGAACAAATCTTCTTTGGTTTTCATTAAGGTGAACCGATTGAGGCAGGGGGTCGACCGGTCGGCCTATGTCGGCCGTCGCCCCCTGTTGTAATTTCAAAGTGTTCTTCAAATCTCTTATTTTAATGCGACCGGTCGCCTATGCTTTAATGACAAAATTATGACCGTTTGACATGAGACACATTTCCTTAAATTGTGGAATTGATTTCTAACGACTATATTCTTGATTTTAATTGTATTTTTCTATAGATTTTCAATCCCCAAGAGGAGCCTATGCTTGATCAATCATCACCTATAAATAGAGGAAGTTTTGGAGCAACCAATACTACAATTGAGATACAACACAACAAGATACACTTCAAGCAAATATTTGTTCTTCATTGTTATTATTCTTGTTGTATAATTTGCCTAGTTATTCACTTTCACATTCTTGAGGTCTAGGCTATTCTTGATTACACTTTGCACTCAAATTGTAATATTCATTCTTGAGTTGTAATCTTGATTTTTGGTTATCATTCAAACACAAGATATCCTTGTGAGAGTTCTTGTGGTAAGAGCACACTTGGATGATCTAGGTGATAGGTGCAAGAAGATTGTGGTGATCTTCTTATTATGGTGTTGAAGAATTTGGTATTCTTCTAGGTTGAAGATTGTGGTAATCTTCACAAGGTGCCGTTGAAGGAAGATTGTGGTAATCTTCAAAGGGAGATTGTGGTAATCTCAAAGGTGGTGTTGAAGAAGAGTGTGGTGCTCTTCAAGGTGTTGTAAGTTGAATTTGTATTAATTTTGGTAATTAATAAAAAAATTTCTTTTTGAAATCCATCCCGGATATACTGGGGTGGTAGAGGATTAGGCCCTAGGTGGGTTGAACCTCTTTAAATCAACGTGTGTTGTTTACATTCCGCACCTTATTATTTGTCCTTGAGCATTCGGTTAGAAAAAGAGGGATAAATCGAAAAGATGGAGATAATCTATTCACCCCCTCTAGATTATCGTAGCCGCTTGGACTTACACCGACCTCGCCCATACGAGGCATGACCATGAACATATCCACTCGAAGTTACCCACCGAAAGAGCGACTTCAACAAAATAAATTGGTCAAAGCATGTGCAACATGGAGGTTAAGAAAAGAAAAATGAGAGAAACCAAAATCAAATGTTAGCAAGCATGGGTGGCTTTATGATTGACCGTCGAGCGGAGAGACCCATAGCCGCCCAATTAGAGGAGTGAATCAAAGAGATATTCGTTTTAGGTTCCACGAGACAAAGCCAATTTGGTTTGATAATCGAGCAATGATGATGGAGTACAACTTTAGAGAGATCGTTAGAGATCCCTCTAATGTTCGTGAAGGATATTCATTGTTTACGAGAATGCTCCTTAAGCGGAGCCATTTTAGTATATCGGGATTCCTCCTCAACTTCATCAGCCCAAGACTTAGTAGCAACCATATTCATAATATTACGATTCTCAGATTTCCCTACAGGCACCCGAAGAGCATGCCTAGAAGGGCCTCCTTTTCGAACCACGGAAAGCTTTTGACGAATTTCTTGTAACTTTTTATCCGCTAATAAATCGACAGAAGCATCCTCGGTTCTGAAGGTGGAAGAAATAATCGAGGTGTCCGGACCTAAGAGGGGATCTGACCGTCCACTTTCAGCAAAAGCAGATTCCGTTGAAGGCGGATTAATTACCATAATATCATCATTGTTCTTGCCACACGCATCCTCTTTTGAAATCGAATCCATCATTTCTGGCCCGACTTCTATCGCTAAAATAGGACTTTACGAAGGGCTATCATCTCCGGAGGCATGACATTCTCAATTTCCATATCTAAATTATCTCCATCCCGACTCTCAAGGAGGGCAAAAGCAATACTAGTATTCATCGGTGGAGGAATATCATGAGAGGAGATTTCGATCTCTGGGGGCAATATCGGGATCCCTTAGCCGAAAATTGCTCATCGGACGTAACCTTAGAATTAGGAGCTTGATCGACTTGCCATGGGGCTTAGGATTACGAGAACGGCTCGACCTCTAATAGGGTGTTACTCGTTATTTATTTGTCGACATGTGGTAACTTAGAAAATAAATAATGTGGATGCACTATAAGTTTAATGACATGCAATTATAAACATTCCATTACATAGTTTCTCTAGAATATGAAATTCTCCTACATATAAGAATCTTTCCAATTGCATCAAAACGCTTTGCCACCATTTCTTGTTATCAAAAAGATTACAACATGGAGGAACCTCGTCTATGGAAACAACGCAACATTCATATAATCTATTACACACTAAAATATGCATTTATAACATTTTGGCTTCATGCAAATTTGGAATTCTTTATATAAAACACCAATCTCTGTTTCTCTTCACCACCATCACCAAACTGAAATCTACAAATTTTGCTATAAAAAAAAACCCTAAAACCCTACCTTTTTTTTTTTTTTTTGTCACCACCTTTCTTGACGGCCAAGAATGCAACTCCTAATATTTAAGAAATTAGTCATGTAGTCTAAAAAAGGCCGTATTTTTATTAATGAGTGACAAATTACTTATGATGTACTTATTAGAATAGATTAGTCATGTCTTCATTCCATGAAATATCCGATTTAACCTTATTTAAATCATGTATTCTAAAACCAAAAACATATCAATCACATATATCTTCTATTTGTAGTGTTTAAAGTCTTTGTCTTAGTTATGTATTTAAATTATTAGAATATGTGCAGAGTATATGCACTCCACGTTCTAATTTCTTTTATTGTGGATCTCGAGCAATAAAGTTTGATGAAAATAGGTCCATGTGGCATAGACCATGCACGAAGTGTGGAAACTAGAAAGTAAAACATTTGCTTTGAGCGGTTTGTGAGTTCCCAACTTATGAGTTTTCTATTGCATCAAGAATGCTTTGCCACCATTTCTTGTTATCGAGATAACATAAAACACTAAAATGAGCAACCTAATATAATCGGGATTCATGACTTTTATCTTCCACTTTCTTTCAAGAATACTTGTATCAAAATTTAAACTTCAAGCCGGGGACCTCTTGATCAACTTGTCTACATTGATGAAATCTAAAATCCCCATCTCAATTACATCATTCAAAGGACCTCCATAAAAATGAGGTTTTGAAGTCAGAACTTCATGCAACTAGGGAATAGAGCCCAAAGCCCAAATGTATTTGCTGTAACATTTGCATAAAAAATTTGTTTGGTGATCAAGAAAGATGTGATAATGATACTGCAACAAATTCATGATGAAAGAAAAAGCCCAGGGGAAAAGGTTAAAAGCGGCTTTTTAGGAATTGTTTCCCAAGGTAAAAAGAGCGAGGAATATTTGGGACTACTTGCAACTACATTCCAATTGATTTGCTAGAACATATTGACAAAATTATGTTAATGATTAATGCTCTTAAATGAAAAAGGTTGTGGATCAACATCTGTTCAACAATATTTTGTTAGAAAAATGAACTATATAAAAATAGAAGACAATTCTAGGAGGAAGAGAAATTTTATTAACTTGATGTCTTGCAAAGTTCTAAGTACAAATGGGTATTTATAGATGCATAAAAGACCCTTAAAACTAGCTAATTTAATGTAGTAAACTAATGGACTCATTCCTCTACTTTGTTAGAAAAATGAACAATATAAAAATAGAAGATAATTCTAGGAGGAAGAGGAATTTTATTCTTGATGTCTTGCAAAGTTCTAAGTATAAATGGATATTTATAGATGCATAAAAGACCCTTCAAACTAGCTAATTTAGTGTAGTAAACCAATGGACTCATTCATCTACATGCACCTCAACAAATCTAGAACATTCTCCATGCTCGCATTAACTCTAGATTCATGAACTTAAAAGTTGCGATAAACTATTATGGTGTGCCCACGCCTTATGCAAAGACATAATCTGGATTTTTCCAAATTACTACTAGCAAAATCCTCCCTTAATTTAGAATTTCCTTATTCACTCAAAGTCTTGCCCATAATCTTGAAAATCTTCAAACTTCTGCGGCTTTGTGAAAATATCCGTAACTTGATCTTGAGTCTTCACAAACACTACTACAAAAAGCTGATAGACAGGTTTTAAACCAGTGTCTATTAGTAAACCAACCGGTGTTAAAGCCGGCTGGTGTTAAAAGTTCAGCACTTTATGACAGGTTCAAAACCGTGTCTTTTTTCCTTTAACGACACGGTTTAAAACCGGTGTCTTTTATTAACAATAACTTAGGTGTTAAAGCCTGGTGTTAAAAGTCTAACATTTTTGACACGGTTTAAAATCGGTGTCTTTTCCTTCAACGACAGGTTTTAAACCGGTGTCTATTAGTAAACATAACCAGGTGTTAAAGCCATTTGGTGTTAAAAGTCTAAATTTTTTACACGGTTTAAAAGCGGTGTCTTTTTCTTTGAAAGACACCGGTTTTAAACCGGTTTCTTTGAGAAAAATTATCCACTTTCTAATGTTAAAAATTTATGTATTTGACACGAGTTTTTAAAAATGTTGTCTTTTGATGTTTTTAGAAGCGGTTTTAAAAGGGTTGTTTATTTACACAAAAACACCCGCCTAAAACCGCAAAATAACCATATAAATAAATAATTCATCATGAACTCCAATTCTAACAACCATCATAAGTGCACTACCAACAACCAACAAAAAGACTATATAATTCAAGTCAACAAAATCCATATGATCCAACAACAAAAATATACAATTAAACATGGAATGTTTGACTTTGATTCACCCATATAGTATTTCTCCAACATTGCCCAAGCATCGTGGTTGTGCCCGACATCATCAAACTCGCCTGCATTACGTCCTTCCTGAAGTAAGAATATCAAATAAAGATTGTTAGTTTGTGCTTGCAGGTCATGAGATGAGATATTACACATAATATACAAGGTAAAAATGTGTAGAGGAGTCATCCTTTTTATGAAGAGAAAAAAGACATTTGGTTATGAGAGTCATCCTTTTTATGAAGAAGAGAATAAAGAAGACCGATATATATCGAGCTATTACAAGTTACAACCGGACATTTATCATCTGTTATGAAAACACTGTTAATTGTAGATACAAAAAGAATGAGTGACCAAATTGGAGTTCAGGTCCAAGACAATCATAAGAAAGGTTTATTACAAAAACTACCCCAAGGTTTAGCCTAATTAAAAAAATCATTTTTCTTTTAAAATTAGAATACCCCCTCGGCATTTGTTTTATCTTACAAAAATGACACTCAAGAGACCTCAAGAGGGTTATTTCTTAGGCAACTATAAACTTCAAGAGGGTATTGAAAACATACATTTATTAGAATTTATGTGATCAACATCCGGACCCAACTAAGGGAGTGATTAAGTCCAATATGCCCCCTTATGCCAAAACAAATGACCAAAGCAACTATCATTGTTATCCATCCAATAAACTCTATATCGACCATGCAACTCGTGTGCAAAAAAGAATGTAATGAGCGCATAATAGTCAATAAAGGACTTGAAGATAAATATCAAAATCAACACAATCCCTTTGTAACACTTGGGGAAAAAAAAAAAATACCAAATCAGGACAGAAGCCTGGTACAGCAAGTTAGTCCACTGTCCTCAATCAATCATTAATGATTTAATGTAATCTATGCACTTTCATTTCAATTCATAGCAACTTAACTTGCGAGAAATTAGACAATTCGGACACAAACAAACAACGGTAAAACATTGATCTCAAATTACTCTCAAGACACATAAACAGGTCCACCTTTGAGATGATCATCAAGTAATAAAAGTAAAAATCATCCACTCTCTGTCCTTGGCGGACATAATTTGCCAAAAAACACCATTCCATACAAGATTTTAAAGGCAAACAGATCAATTCGGAAGCTCAACACTAGTATATATAATTTACTTCCCCAAAAAAAAAAACAAAATCATATCCCTGTTTATAACCTCAATTCAACATGTACGGACAAAATTAGATATAGTGCATCTCCTTCCATTACTTATTGAATTAGAGTAACCCGTTGAACAAGTTCGATAATCACAACCTCCAAAAGAAAACTTTCTTTTATGTGTGGCATAATGTCCGGTAATTTCTTAAATATAGATTAAAATTTCAAGAGGGTATTTCTTAGGCATAGGTAGTCTTGTATAAAAGCAACAGTTCTTAAAATACCCACAAACATACATAAAACCGATTACGACTTCCAAAACTCATAACAAACGGTTTGTCATATGAAAACAAACCCAAACAAGTGAACAACAAACCCGTAGTCTTGTACGAAAAGCAACAGGTTCTTAAAATACGCACTTCATCAATTTACTTTAGAGTACTCCGTATTTTGGAACCGTGAATAAATACCTATTTTGTTAGCTAAAGCCAATCATGAAAATTTGAAATCTAAAATCTAAAATATTACCATTGATCGAAGTGGGGCCTGGTGAGTCTTTATGAATTCATCTACTATATCTTTCATGTAATGCATTGTATAAAAACCACACCTTTGAAATTCATCAGGTTGAATCGGAGCCTATATTAGAAATAAATTATTAATGACCAATCCATATACAATGAAAAAGATATATTAATACATATAGCATACCTTAATGATTTCCCAACGGGTTGTTTTTTCCTTTTCTTCCTTCTTCTCATTGAACAACTTTAATTCCCTTCATACACATAAGAGTTGATAATTAAAATTACATCAAGTTTTGTAGATTAGTGTTTTAGGTAAAAGTTTTGAGATTAGTAGTACCAGGTTCACAACGTCTTTCCAAGCGTCCGAGCGATTGGGGACCAAGAGGATCCAATACATAAACCACCTCTTTGTTAGGGTCGATCACTGATCAATATCCAATGATAACTACACACAAATACATAATCAAGCAAGATGTTATTCTTCAATTTATGAAAACATGCATATAAAATGTTAAATTAGTTCTTACTTACCCTATATTACAAGGCGCCAAAACCACTTGGTTAGTTGATGTGCCGTACAATCTATCTGCCAAAGCTTTGTGCCCTTCTATCCAATTGTTCTTGGAGATAACCTTTATCTGTGTTTGTTGTGTCCATGTACCCTATCTTATATGGATGCACAAATCGATATAATTATCCACAATTTCTCCCTTCATCCTTTTATGGAGAATCCTAACATTTTAAAATAAAAAACCAAATTAGTACAATAGAAGTATATATATATACATATATATATATATATATTATAAAAACCATGAGTCATACTCCAAAAAATATAGAAAGCTTACCATATGTACGTAACTATACAAAACCATGAAATAGCCGTAACTCACAGAATTCCTTAATGTCCTTAAGGTCAAGATTGATTATGGAATACTCATCAATGCCAAATACATCATGATCAAAAGTTATAGGTATACTCTTTCCATCACTAAGAGCATCCTTACAACAACGAAGAGAGCAAGTATAACTCTCTTGGCATACTCGAAGATATCACCGTAGTCTTGTTTTCATATGGGCAACATTCTTGTGTATAGGTTTCTAATTAATGCAAAAAACACATGTTAACACATATTATAAAAATGTACAATAAAGAATTTTTGCCTAAATTGATTTCAAATAATTTTTATGTTACATTACCTCAACTTGCAACTTGACTAAGTGTGCGGGCCAAGCAGCCACATGATTGCCTACAAAGCATCACCAATACAACTACACATCCTGGATTTGAACAGGCAAAGGGGAGATTTGATTAATTGCTTCATCAATAGAGACGCACATGCAATTATTGGGTAAACGTTCACCATGTAGAAAGTTGTTTGGACCATCAACGTGGACAATCGTACCATATGCAACAACGTCGTTGTTAGACTCTAGTGTCAACGCAACTGCAGAGCCCTAAGCAACAAATTATCATTGTATAGGTTAGTGGCTCTTATTATTGAAGTACATAACAGAATGGGTTTGATGTTAAAAAGATCCCTCAATAAACAAACTAACATATACCTGTAAAGCATCAATTCTGTCAAGGAATTGCACATCACATTCATCACTGTCCTCATCCATTTCACCCTTGTTGATGTCACTTTGAACTTTCATAGAACAACTACCTTTTCCTTCATGGTCAACGTCATGCTTTTTGTACACAAATGCTTCTAAACTTTGTAAGCGTGCATTTTGCTCTTTTATTTGTGTTTCTTGGTCTTCAATCTTTTTCTTCGCCTCCATCAATTCTTTTTGTTGTGTGCTTAGCATGCCACATTCAACATGTTTCACAATCATTATTTTTTTTGATTTTTTTTTTGCAATTAGGTTAAACTTTAGGGTGGTTGTAATTTATCCTAGTATTTTCCCCTCAAATGGAATTTCTTGAAGCAACGAGTCATTATTTCCAAATTACTTCATGTGCATTGTAATCATGCTCGGAATGCGGTAATGTGCTATATAGGCATATATGATAAGGCCAAATGTTACTTCTTGTTAAATATCCTATGTTTAAGTACCTTAATTTGTCCCCGCTTTTAGTTTTTTCTTGTACGAGGGGGGATGAGGGGAAATTTTGATATTTTTTGCAAACTTCTTTGGAAGGTTGAGTTCAAGAAAATTAAACCATTTGTCCTATGTACTTAAACATGTTGATGTCAAGATAAAATTAAACCATTTGTCCTATGTACTTAAACCGCCGTTTGATTCTCGCTTCCAAACATTCTCATTTCGAACAAATCATTCCAATTAAACAACATATATAGTCTCTTTGCCCGTGACTATGAGCAGCCCTCTATACCCTTACTTAGCTAATAATTATTCCACACACCTCTTTTTATCAAACCAAAAATATTGTAAAAAACCTCACATCTCAGAAAAACCAACTCCAAAAACCCAAATAAATATCTGCAAAAATTAACTTTAAGCTCATTCACATGTAAAGAAATTGAACATAATTACGAGAAATAAATATCGCAAAAACTAACTATAAACCAATTTTATACATGCGGAAGTATAGAAACCGCAAGCGTTTTCATAAGATTGCCTTTGAACAGTTGTTTGGCCAAACCAATTTGCAACAAAGCCCATGGAAATTTGTGCAAATCAACTAAGATACCACTAGAATGTAATCATATTAGAAGACTTTCTTTGCACACAAAGGAGAAGAATCAATCCTTAAAAGAATTGACTTCACTGTTTTGTACATTTAGCCCATTAACAACACAGAGGAAGCGAGCCATGATACATCAAAAGACAAATGACTAGGCAAATCACCAAACCAGACACTCATTAACCATATTTGTTCAAGTGTAAAATAATTAAATTCATTCATTCAAAACGCTAAATGAATGAATAACACCAAAACTTATACCCAAAACAAGATTTGCATTATGCAGTCATGACAAAAGGTAGCATTTACCTTGGCGCAGTAAAATCCAAATTCTTTGGTCACGCGGATTGATTTCCTGTGAACCGCTTGGTAAAGAGATAAAACAGGGGGTCACGAGCAGGCTGATAATCAAAAGACAAGGGTGTTTCAAAGCTGATAATTAAGTGGCAGAAATCAATAAACATGAAATTCATAAAAAGAAACTATAACAATACGAAAAGGCTTCACATACCTTTTTCCAATAGGATAAACCCTAGGAGAGAGTTTATTGGGTGCAACTCAATTTCTTAAAAATTAGGGTTTAATCGCGGTGACGAGCGGCGACCACAGCGAGTGTGGCGGCGACGAGCGGTGAGCGGCGGCCAGCGTAAGGAGGAGAGGCGATGGGCGGAGGAGAGGGACGGGTGATGGCGACGGGCGAGCGGAGGAGAGAGGGCGGGTGATGGCGACGGGCGAGCGGAGGGGAGAAAGGGCGGGTCACGGCGACGGAGAGAGCGGAGGGGAGAGGGGATGGGTGACGGCCACGGGCGAGCGGAGGGTTGAGGGGACGGGTTTGGCGACGAGCGCGAGAGATGGTTTGGGGCTAAAAGACTATTGTTTATCTTACACACTAAAAAGTAAACCCTAATTAATTGGGGGAAATAAAGACACAGGTTGTAGAACCGGTGTCTAAACCCTAATTAAAAAATAAAGACAGGTTCTATAACCTAGGTGTCGAAAAAAATGTGGTTTTAAAAATATTATAGACACCAGTTCTATAAGGTGTCGAAAATGTGGTTTAAAAATATTATAGACACCGGTTATATAACCGGTGTCAAAAATCTGGTGTCTATCTAAAATAATTTATATAAATAGACACCGGTTTTGAAATCCGATACCAAAACCGATGTCTATTTGGGATTTGTTTTACAATAGACACGGTTTTCAGGAACCGGTGTTGTTTATCAACGACAGCACTAATAAGACACCGGTTTCTTTCAAAACCGGTGTTAAAAGGAAAAGACACCGAGTAAAGTCATAAAACCGGTGTCTTTTTGGTGGTGTCTATCGCCATTTTCTTGTAGTGAAATTTGAGTTTCTACTTCTTTGTTCGCAATGCATTCTCTAATAAAATGGTACCTCGTATCGATATTATTTCTTTGATCATGGAACACGGGGTTCTGGTAAGTGCTTGTCCGACTTGTTATCAATGCAAATTTCGTAGCCTACTTGAGATAAGTGAAGCCCCTTCAACAATTTCCTTAGCCATATAGAGTGACAAGTACACGAAGTTGCAGCTACATATTCTGACTCACAAGTTGACAATGTCACAATAGTTTGTTTCTTCGAACACCAAGACATAGCACAATCAACCATGAAAAATACAAAACCAAACGTGGTTTTTCTATTGTCAATATCTCCGGCAAATTCACTATAATGAGAATCCTTTAAGTGTAAAATCATCGGATGAAGTATAAAACATCCCAAAATCAAGCATGCCTTTAAGGTAGCGAAGAATCCTCTTAGCAACTTTCATATGGGTAGAAGTAGGAGTTTCCATGAAACGACTTACTACACCAACTGTATAAAGTATATCCGACCTTGTACATGTCAAATATTTCAAACTTCCCACAAGACTTTTAAACAAAGTCCGATTTTCTTTTTCTTCATCCCCAAGCTTGGATAGCTTCAAACCAATCCCCATGGGTGTGTTTACGGGATTGCAATCAATCATATTAAACTTCTTCAAAATTTCTTTTGCATAACTAGTTTGAGAAAGAAATATACCTTCCTCCATTTGTTTCACCTCTATCCCCAAGTAATATGACATGAGGCTTAAATCGGTCATCTCGAATTCAAAAGATATCACTTTCTTTAACTCGTCGAATAAGCTCAGATTATTACCTGGGTAAAAATTAGATAATCAACATAAAGACAAATGAGCAAAACATCGCCATTATGATAAACTTTGATGTAAAGAGCATATTCATTAGGACAACTAACAAACCCGTTCTCTTGGAAATATTTGTCGATGCAGCTATTCCACACTCGCGAGGGCTTGCTTTAAACTATATAAAGCCTTTTTCAATCTCAAGACTTTGTCTTCATGTCCATCTACGACATACCCCAAAGGTTGCTCAACATAAATCTCTTCTTCAAGATAACCGTTCAAGAAAGTGGATTTAGCGTCGAGTTGATAGATTTTCCACTTCATTTGAGCCTCCAAAGAGATGACTAAGCGAATAGTTTCCACGGGCAACCGGTGCAAATACTTCATCGTAGTAAACTCCATGTGTTTATTTGTAGCCCTTGACTACAAGTCTCGTTTTGTAGTTTTTACTTCCCTTTAGCATTCTTGTTCAACTTGTACACCCATTTGACGCCAATAGCATCATGACCCTTGGGAAGAGTAATTAATTCCCAAGTATGATTTTTATCAATCGAATTAATCTCCTCATCTATGGCTTTTCTCCATCGTTTGTCATGTCTTGCTTCATCAAAGGTTAGAGTCTCACTATCTCGCAAAAAGACAATACAATTCATCATTGTCAAGAGAAACTTCATGAGATATTTCTTATATGTCATCAAGACTTCTCATTTTTAGTGGCCTTTCACTTGAACTTTCTCCATGAGTAGGTGTTTGAATTGGAGAAGGAAGCGGTGTAGAATTCTGTTCAAGCTCCAAATCATCTTGTTTTAAAGTAAACCCAAGTCTTTAAATTTGAAATCATCAATAAAGAGTATAAAATATTTACTCTTACCAAGTGATTGTGGATTAATTGGTCCACACACATCCATATGCACAAGTTCAAGCGGCTTGGTCGCTCTCCATGTTGCTTCTTTTAGAAAACTCTTTCTCGTATGTTTGCCGACAAGACATGTTTCACACAAATGATTGGGATGGTTAATTGATGGCATCCCACTCACCATATTATTTTCTCCCATTGCTTTAAGAGCTCCAAAATTCAAATGCTCAAATCTCATGCGCTATTGCCATGCTACATCTTGCACATTAGCCTTCAAACACTTTGCATCAATTGATTTCATGTTCAATTTGAACATCCGATCCTTGAAATAACCACTTTAGCAAGCAAATTGGCATTCGATCTCGCATCCAAATACAATTATCTTTCATGAGAATTTCATACTCATTTTCAAGAAATTGACAAACTCAAAATATTACTTTTCAATTTAGGCACATAATAAATGTTGGGAAATTAATTTTTAGATTTTGATGAATGCCATGTAAAATTTAGAATAGAAAGTTGGCACCCATTTTTGTTGTAAATTGCATTGTAATAGATAGGGTTGGTCGAAGTGAGTTAAGTCGGCTATGCCAAGATATGCAAGAAGTCATTTGGAGACGAGAAGGAAGACTCAGAGTTGTGAGGCGGTGAGTGTGGCAAAGAAGAGAAGACAGGGAACTCGATCAAGGTGCAGGTGAGATGCGGTTGAGTGAAGTGTCGGTCAAGTCAACTCAAGACCGCCAAGTCTTAAGTTGAAGTGAGATGAGTCATCCAATGATTTGAAGGTCGACTCGAAGTCACCTGGGAAGTCAAGGAAATGCGATCAAGTCGAGATAATCGAAAGAGATCCGTTGCACAAAAGTCAAGAGAATTACTTAAACAAGTAATACTTCCATCTCGCCTTTCTTGAGGTGCTCAATCCCGGAAGCGTGCAAAAGGAATAAACCAATAGGAAGACTCGCACTGTGTGTCGGAACTACGAAAAAGTTTGAATACTCATTCATACGAGAAAATGTTAATTTCAAGGATCGCAACAAGACAGGCCCAACGACCACAAGTGTCTTCGAAAATAAGCCTATCTCTTCAACGGGAAAATTTTTCAAAAGAACACTATAAAAGGCGAGGAATCTATTTGAGAGAGTGTTGGTTACCTTGACAATCGGAAAACAAACATGAACAAGAAAAGCAATATACGTAACCAAAAATATTCTCAAATCATTCAAGTTCAATCCTCAAGCCTACACTACGAAGGAAATCAATCCAACACTTTTGTGAAGGAAAGACAACTTCATTTGAGCCTCCAAAGAGATGACTAAGCGAATAGTTTCCACGGCAACCGGTGCAAATACTTCATCGTAGTAAACTCCATGTGTTTATTTGTAGCCCTTGACTACAAGTCTCGTTTTGTAGTTTTTTACTTCCCCTTTAGCATTCTTGTTCAACTTGTACACCCATTTGACGCCAATAGCATCATGACCCTTGGGAAGAGTAATTAATTCCCAAGTATGATTTTTATCAATCGAATTAATCTCCTCATCTATGGCTTTTCTCCATCGTTTGTCATGTCTTGCTTCATCAAAGGTTAGAGTCTCACTATCTGCAAAAAAGACAATACAATTCATCATTGTCAAGAGAAACTTCATGAGATATTTCTTATATGTCATCAAGACTTCTCATTTTTAGTGGCCTTTCACTTGAACTTTCTCCATGAGTAGGTGTTTGAATTGGAGAAGGAAGCGGTGTAATTCTGTTCAAGCTCCAAATCATCTTGTTTGAAAGTAAACCAAGTCTTTCTGAAATCATCAATAAAGAGTATAAAATATTTACTCTTACCAAGTGATTGTGGATTAATTGGTCCACACACATCCATATGCACAAGTTCAAGCAACTTGGTCGCTCTCCATGTTGCTTCTTTTAGAAAACTCTTTCTCGTATGTTTGCCGACAAGACATGTTTCACACAAATGATTGGGATGGTTAATTGATGGCATCCCACTCACCATATTATTTTCTCCCATTGCTTTAAGAGCTCCAAAATTCAAATGCTCAAATCTCATGCGCTATTGCCATGCTACATCTTGCACATTAGCCTTCAAACACTTTGCATCAATTGATTTCATGTTCAATTTGAACATCCTAATCCTTGAGATAACCACTTTAGCAAGCAAATTGGCATTCGATCTCGCATCCAAATACAATTATCTTTCATGAGAATTTCATACTCATTTTCAAGAAATTGACAAACTCAAAATATTACTTTTCAATTTAGGCACATAATAAATGTTGGGAAATTAATTTTTAGATTTTGATGAATGCCATGTAAAATTTAGAATAGAAAGTTGGCACCCCATTTTTGTTGTAAATTGCATTGTAATAGATAGGGTTGGTCAGTGAGTTAAGTCGGCTATGCCAAGATATGCAAGAAGTCAACCGGAGACGAGGAAGGAAGACTCATTGTGAGGCGGTGAGTGTGGCAAAGAAGAGAAGACAGAACTCGTGAAGGTGCGGTGAGATGCGGTTGAGTGAAGTGTCGATCAAGTCAACTCAAGACCGCCAAGTCTTAAGTTGAAGTGACATGAGATGAGTCATCGATGATTTGAAGTCGACTCAAGTCACCTGGGGGAAGTCAAGGAAATGCGTCAAGTCGAGATAATCGAAAGAGATCCGTTGCCGAGAAGTCAAGAGAATTACTTAAACAAGTAATACTTCCATCTTTGCCTTTCTTGAGGTGCTCAATCCCGAGAAGCGTGCAAAAGGAATAAACCGATAGGAAGAATTTTGTGTCGAGAACTCGAAAAAGTTGAATACTCATTCATACGAGAAAATGTTAATTTCAAGGATCGCAACAAGACAGCCAACGACCACAAGTGTCTTACGAAAATAAGCCTATCTCTTCAACGGGAAAATTTTTCAAAAGAACACTATAAAAGGCCGAGAATCTATTTGATAGAGTGTTGGTTACCTTGACAATCGAAAACAAACATGAACAAGAAAAGCAATATCTCAGAACCAAAAATATTCTCAAATCATTCAAGTTCAATCCTCAAGCCTACACTACGAAGGAAATCAATCCAACACTTACCCGTGAAGGAAAGACAACTTCAATCGAGTTGAAGAGGAAACATTTGAAAAATCAAGGGGTCTACACTCCACGAGAAGATTGTAGAAAGGTTCAAAGATGAACCGGTCTCAAGTTTTTGGAGGGCTTCGTGATCAAATCCAAGAAGCTTGAGCAAGTGGGTTGTAGTAGCAAAGCGTTTGCCTGTGAAGAATCGAGTCGCACGAGAAGCCATTTGTGTGACCAAGGCATCTCAGGATCGAGTCCCAAAGGATCAAGTCACCGTTTGTGTGATCAAGACTTGCATCGGACTAAAAAAACCACTTTGTATATTGATCAATACTTAGTGGATTCCTCCAGGAGTTGGAGAAGATAGGAGTAGAAGAATTACCCCATCTTGAACCTCTATAAAAACTTATTGTGTCATTTACATTTCAAAGACTTTTTTACGCACATTACTTTAATATCTGTGATAAATTTGCTATCCAATTGATAATCAACAAAGTGCTAAAACCAAGCATTAAAACATATTTAATCAAAATTCAAGGGTGTTAAGTCTTCCAATGAAAACATATCACAAGTCGAGTTAAGTCTTTAGTTAAAACAATTTGAGTTATTCTATCAACGGCTCGGTCAGTGCGTTGAGTGACTAACTCTATTTGATTAACTAACTTAGTCATCCACCAAGGACTCACCGTGAAGTATTAACTATGATCGTTTTAAAAGGACTAAATCGAAAAGTTGGTAAGGTTTATTCAACCCCCTTCTAAACCTTACACTCACACCCCTTGGGACCTACAAGTGGTATAGAGCGGTTGGTTCATTGAGCCTTCCGCACTAGTTCTTGAACTAGATCTCCAAATTTTTCAAAGCTTGCTTTAGCACTTGATCTTTCAAAACTCTTTTATTCAAACAAAGTTATTATCATGGAAGCAAATCGACATGCATCCCTATGTTCACAATTGAGGAATTTGATGATTGGAAAATTCGTATGCAGGCTCATCTATCAAAGCATTACACGATGAAATGTGGATAGTAATAGAAGATGGGCTACCGCAAATCTTAAAAGTGAACATAGCTGCAAGGAGAGCTGCTGCTGTTTGAAGGAGAAGAGGATCTTTGCTCCCGGACGGCGATGGTTGAAAAACCAAGAGATGAATGGACAAATGATGACAGGAAAAGAAATAACTTGGACAATGTGGCCAAGGACATTCTTTACAAAACTTTGGACAAAGCCATGTTCAACAAAGTCAAATCATGCAAAACGGCAAAAGAAATCAGGACAAGCTAACCTTGATTTGTGAAGGCTCGGAGCAAATCAAGGTAAATAAACTATCTGTTGTTGTACAAAAATTTGAAAATTTTAAGATGCTTGCAGGGAGAAACCTTGGATCATTTGGATGCTCGGTTCACGAAATTACCAATGAACTATCGTACTTGGAAAAGAATATACACGAGAAGGAAATGTGCATGAAGATTCTAAGAAGTCTCCCAACCGAGTGGGATATGAAAGTCATGGCCATGAGACACTCCATGGACCTATCAAAGACATCCAACCATGAGCTATTCTCGGATCTCAAAGCCTACGCAATTTGGTGAGAAGAAAAGACCAAGAGGAGACAGTTGTGCCCAAAACAATTTGCTTTAATAGTTAAGGATGGTAAAAGAGTCGAGGTCAAAGAAGTCATTGACCAAGAGGAGATAGCCTTGATGGTTAAAAGGTTTAATAAGTTCTTCAACAAGAATTACAAGAGAGGCAAAGGTGAATCCTCCGGAAGACACTCGGCTCCTCCAAGTCGAGGAAGATAGGCCAACCAAGAGAGAAGAGTATCAAAAGGCCGAGTATCAAAGAGCGACAACCCAAGAATGGAAAGAATCGATCAAAAAGTTGAAAATCTATCTTTGAACCGCAGCAACCCGGTCACTATGCCAATGATTGCCCATATCCTGTAGTCAACAAATACAGGAATGAAGAGGAAAGAAAAGTCTTCAAGAGAAAGAAGACAAGAAAAGAGAAAGGCAAAGTTGGCTGCAGAGACTGCTGAGACAGCCAAGTCAAAAGACGCAGCAAACTCGGAGAGTAGTGAAACAGACTACTCAAGAGACTCTGAAGAAGAAGCCTTGATCTGTCTAATGGCCAAAGAACAAAACCAACCTGACCAAGAAGATGAGGTACACTCTAACTCATCACACTCAGATACTAGTGATAGTGATTGTGACACACATACTTCATCACCCACTGATCTTTATGATTCATTAGGCAAAATGATGAAAGACTTTGAACACATTAAATCCTCACACACTACTAAATGAGGAAAACAGCCTACTCAAAAGCCAAAACTCACAGTTGACTAAGGAGCTGAGTACTCTAAGTCACATAGCTGATGAGAATAAAAGTTTAAAGGTGAAAATGCTAAGTTGATAGCGAGAGATAGTGCTATAGAAAAGAGGGAGAATGACCTCAAAAATGTGATTGCATCATTCACTAAGGCATCTAAATCCTTGGATGATCTCATTATGAGTCAACGAGAATGTGGAGATAAGACAGGCTTAGGATTTAATTCCTATGTGCTATGTCAAGCTCCAAAAGTGATTTTGGAAAAAGGATCTTCAAGTAATGAAGCATCTCAAAAATCCAAAACTCCAAATGGTGCACACACATTTATTCCAAAGCACAATCACAAGCAAAATGGCATTGGTTATAAAGGAAAAGGAAAACGGCCGAGTTGAGTGTGATGAGAGGACGGTGAGAAGAAATCCCGAGCTCCTCGGCAAACTCCAAAACAGGAAGTACTCAGAAAAAGAAGAAACAGAGCTACCAAAAGCCCCTTAAATTCTATAAAAGGAATACATATGATGGGAATGGTAGAAATTATCTAGGTTCTCTCTCCCTTTTACCTATTTTTACAAGATCGTGTGTAAAGTTCATTTGCTCTTTAACATGCCAATCTTGCTATGATGAGTCTTCATTGTCAATTTGTTTATATTATGATTCTTACACAACTTGTGCACTTCATTATATTTCTTATAATAATCAAATGAACTCTTAATATTTAAGTTAGACAATTCATACTCTTGAACACACTTCGTGTGTATAAATTTGGATGAGGGGGTTTATGAGAATTCCATATTATAATCACATAATTATGGAACACCTCTCTCGAGTTATAAAATTATATTAGGAAATAACATACAGATAATGTAACTCAATACTTATTTTTGCCTTTGTCTATTTTTCTATGTCTAGTCATTATGATTACATCTACAAGTATATTTAGCAAGTCCATAACTTGAAAGAAGTTGATTCACCTTTTCCGTCGATCTTCATAAGAGTCTTGAACTTTTTCTTAACGGGGGTTGCACATAGAAGATCATCAAACACTTACGAAGCGAAACACACAAATAATTGCTTGAGTGAAACACTAGTGCATTCTAGCAAATCAATAAAATTATAATACTTGCCAGGTTAATCACTTGATTCTATGATAAATTCCATTATAAATATACGTTAAATAAGTGCTTGAGTGGAAGGAAAAGAAGACAAGCATATCAATATTCCTTGTCAAATAGCAAAACACTGTGAAAAGAGAAATATCAATCTGCAACTGAACTTTAGATGGTAAATTCTCATACACTATCATACAAAGGGAAAGAATGAGTCAAAAACTTGATGAAGCAACACTCAAAAACCAATCAAAGCACTAAAAGATTTATGGTATGATTTTTAAGGGCATCAATATCACAAGTAGACAATTCAGAACTAAATCGATGGAACTTTACATAGAACTTAATTTTTTGAGATGCAAACTCATAAGAAATTGGTAGCAAAGTGAAACGCTTGCTCAAAAGATAAGCCCCTTCCAAAAATGAATTTATCCTCAGCCAACTCCTCAATTGGATAACCCCAAAGATTTGGGAATCCGTTCATCACCAACAATGTCACAAATGGATAATCATACTTTGCGGTGTTATGGTATCCTGGATCATAAAGCTTGAGCCTCTTGTCATTTTCACCATTTTTGTTATCTATAACACTCACTTGAATCCTAAATCTTAAACAAAGTTATATAAGTAGAACCAATAAAATGTATTTTAGCAATACGTTTAGGAGATCCAAGCTTCCACACACATACAAACCATAGAAAGAAGAAGCATTTTAGCTCTAGTCCTCAATATTCAGGTTAACAACAATTTTAGCTTATATAATTCTCCAAAGCGTAAATGAATTTATAATAAACTAAATGGAATATAGGAATTTCACATAAACTCATTAATTACAGTTCTTTGAACACTTGCAAATACGACCAAAAATGTTGTGATAAGAAAAATTAATGTTTCCAATTAAAACAAAATAGTACAAAAAAAGACAATAGTGTTTTCAATTTGGGAAACATTTTTGTTGTCGGTGGCTTTGAATGTGCCTTTCTAACGGATCTTAACCTGGTATGTTTTGCAAATCTGCTCATTTACAAGAGTAAAAGTTCTTACAAATTCGACGATGTGTGCGGTGGTGGAGCACCTAGAAGATTATGAAATTCTAGAGTACCCAGAGTCGGGTTGACCAAATGAAGATGAGAGGTGAGCTGAGAGTGCTGCCAAGTAGTGGCAGTGAAGGTGGAGGAGGCGGCGGCGGAGGTTTGATCGTGGTGGAGAATTACCAAGAATGGTATGGGGAATGGTATTAGGGCACAATAATTTAATTTTTTCTTTTTATTTTATTTTTAAAGATTAAATATAACATTAAACATCTATTTTTAAAAACAAATGTTTATAAAGAGGTAATAAACCAAAACATGGGTGGGTATAGACATCAGTCAAGAAACCGATAAGAAACAATTAAGTCATAGACATCACTTGCTTTAAAAACTGATATTAAATAATAAAAGACATTAGAAAAAGTGTAAAACTGATATTTTTTACTAATGTCTATCAATGTTTTTTCTTTTAGTGACTTTGTGAATATATCAGCTAATTGTTTCTCAATTGACACATATTCCAGCTTGAAATGACATTTGACATCAATATACTTGATTCTTGAGTGTAATACTAGATTTTGAGTGATAGCTATTGCACTTGTGTTATCGCACATAATTGGGATCTCATTCCCTTCAATATCATAATCCCGTAGTTGTTGTCTCATCCATAAAACTTGTGCACAACAGCTCCATGCAACCATGTACTCTGCCTCAGTTGTAGATGTAACTAGTGAATTATTTCTTGCTGAACCAAGAAACCATCATATTCCCAAGCAGTTGACATGTACTAGATATATTCTTCCTGTCAACTCTACATCCAACATAGTATAAATCTGAGTAACCCATAAGCTTGAAGCCTCCTTCCTTAGGATAACATAATCTAACTTCTTCGTTTCCTTTCATATATCTCAGAATCTTCTTGGCAGCTGTCATGTGACATTCCTTTGGAGCAGATTGAAATCTTACACATACTGCAAATGTGATGTCATGTCTGCTTACTGTCAAATAAAACAATGAAATAATAAGAGATATATATCTAGTTTGATCAACTGATTTTCCTTCTATGTCAAGATCTATCATTATGGAAGTGTTCATAGGTATTTTGACAGATGACTTCTCTTTCATGCTACATTTCTTCATCAAATCTCTTGTGTACTTGGTTTGGCTAATGAAGGCTCCATCCTCCATTTTCTTCACTTGAAGTCCTAGAAAGAAGTTTAATTCTTCCATCATGCTCATCTCAAATTTTCCTTGCATGAACTTTGAGAACTTGTCACATAATTCTTTGTTTGTGGATCCAAAGATAATATCATCAACATAAATTTGCAAAAGTAGGAAGCTCTCTTCATCCTAAATTCTGAATAAGGTTCTATCAACATTTCCTTTAGTGAAACCATTGTCTATAAGAGCCTAGTTCAATGCATAAAGTGCCTTTTTCAGCTTATACATTTTATCTCCTATAGCCTTCTGCTCAAATCCTAGAGGTTGCTGAACATAGGCTTTTTCCTCCAATAATTCATTTAGGAAGCACTCTTCACATCCATTTGATAGGTTGTCAAGTTCTTGTGAGCAGCATAAGCTAGAAACATCCTTATAGCTTCAAGTCTTGCAATGGAGCAAAGGTTTCATCAAAATATTTACCTTCTTCTTGGAAGTACTATTTGGCTACGAATCTTGCTTTGTTTCTAACCACATTCATTCTGTTGGAAATTGGTTTGAGAAGTATGGTTTGATACCTAACTTTGACCAATTTTTTAGTGACTAATTATTTAATTTCGGAAGAATTAAATATTAAATTAATATTCTATGTTTCGAGTAGATGAGTGTGGTATATTTAACTTCTCAAAACCATTTTGTGGTGAGTGAGAAATAAAATCCACAAGCTAGTCACTTGAAATGGGATAATGGATGATGGGAAGGTGAAATGACACCATCCACATGGGAATAAAATGTTAATTTTATTCAATATATAAGTAAGTAGGTGTGTAAGAGTGTGCAAGATGAAATAACTATACACATGTGAAGTGTGGTGGGCAAGGCCACACGCGCGCGCGCCCCCCCGCCCGCCCGGCGCCGGGGCTATGGGCCGAGGGCTGAGGGCCGAGCCCGTGCTCGTGTCCGTGTCCGTGCACCGTGCCCGTGTCCCGACTGGGTGGGCCTAGTTTTTGCAGTAAAACATTTGTTTTTTATTTTTAAAGAGAATAAAAACAAATAAGTTGCAACTTAAAAGCTAAAACTATGACTTTTAAAATGCAACAAAGACCACTCGCCCACTACTTGGAAGTTCAAAGATAGTGGCCTTTGAAGGAGTGCCACTACCCGGAGGTTCTGACCCATTATCTTGAAGTTCGCCTGTAGTAAAGAGACCCCAAGGCCTCGAATGGAAGTCCTATAAATAAGAGCATTGTTGTTGTTCGATTACTCTTATATACATTTTTACATTCTTGTACTTGCATAAAGTGTACTCTTTTTTTGATTTCGATTTGAAAGGTGCCTTGAAATTTGCGTCTTGCTATTTCAAGGGATCTAAACTATTGTATCTTTGGGGATAACACGCCCTGTTCAAAAGACTATGCGGGATGTGTTTATCTTGTGGATAGAGTATTTACTCGCCTCGGCCTTTTCTCGCAATTTTCTATTCTCTGTAATAGATAGGTTCTCTTTGTAATTCGGTTTAGTAAATAAACACTTTAAATTTCAACAACGCAAGATAAACACTTTTTTACGTAAATGATGGCATCTACTTCAAGGGTGAATGTTCCTTACCGCTCTGCCGTCACGAGAAGCCGTAAATATTTTAGCATCGATTTCAAGAGATGGCAATCCAAGATGTTCTTCTATCGACTACGCCGAGCCTCGCTAAGTTCTTGAAGGAGGATCTACCAGTGGTGGAAGAAAATGAAACCAACAATGAAAAACATGATGCTTTCGAGGCTTGGGCGGGGGTGACTTCGTGCCGCAACCACGCCCTAAATGGGATATCGATTCGCTATACAATATATATAGTGAAGTGAAATCTTCCAAAGAGCTCGGGATTCTTTGGAAAAAATACATAAATCGAGGACGTTGGTTCCAAGAAGTTCGTGGTTGGCAGGTTTCTAAATTTCAAGATGGTGGATTCTAGAATCTGTCATGGATCAAGTTCAAGAATTGCGATTAATTATGCACGATATTAAATGCAGAAGATATGCAATTGGATGAAGCTTTCCAAGTCGCGTGCATGATTGAAAAATTGCCACTGGATGGAAGGACTTCAAAAATTATTTGAAGCACAAGCAAAAAGAAATAAATCTTGAATAGCTAATTATGCGTTTATGAATTGAGGAAGGTAATTGCAAACTAGATTCAAGGTTTGAAAAGGGAGTCTTGTTGATGCTGGCGAATTTGCTAGAACATGGCGTTCTAAGTAAGCATGAGAAAAGGAAACATGATAATAACAACAACTACAAGGGAAAGAAGCCTGTAAACAAAAAGCCGTTTACAGGAAATTGTCATAATTGTGGTAAGCCCAACCACATGGCTAAGGATTGTCGGCTTCCTAAAAAAACCAAAATATAGACAGCCTAATGCTAATGTGGTTGAGCACAGTGGTGTGATCCAAGAGCTGACTGATATAGATCTATCTGTAGTGGTTTTTGAGGCAAACCTTGTGGAAAAATCCAAGAGAGTGGTATGTTGACACGGGGGGCACTCGACATGTCTGTTTTGACAAGGATGCGTTCTCTACTTACAGCCCTTGTACATGTAGAAAACTTAATATGGGTAATTTTTCCTCTTCTGATGTTGCAGGTTTTGGCAACGTGGTTCTGAATCTCACTTCTGGAAAAGAGCTGCTTCTGAAGAATGTTCTTCATGTCCCAGAAATCCGGAAGAATCTAGTGTCAGGATCTCTTCTTGTAAACCATGGTTTCATACTGATGTTTGAGTCTGAAAAGTTTATTTTAACTAAGTTTGGACAGTTCCTAGGAAAAGGTTATTTGTATAATGGACTATTCAAAATGAATGTAATGGCAGTTCGCCGTGCAACCGATTCAAGCAGCAATAAAATTGAGCCTACTTCTATTTATATGCTTGAGTATTCTGATTTGTGGCATGTTAGATTAGGGCATGTTAATCTAAATGTTATAAAACGATTAATGAAACTTGGAATTACTTCCAACTTCAAAAATTGATTCTCAAAAGAGATGTGAAATCTGTATTGAAGCTAAAATGGCTAAATTACCTTTTTATTCTGTGGAAAGAAATACAGTACCTCTAGAATTGATACATACTGATATATGTGATCTGAAATTTGTGCAAACTAGAGGTGGTAAAAATATTTCATCACGTTTATTGATGATTGCACAAGATTTTGCTACTTATATTTATTTAGAAGCAAAGATGAAGCGTTGGAAGCCTTCAAAAATTATAAAAATGAGGTTGAAAATCAACTTGGTAGTCGGATTAAAATAATTCGGAGTGATAGAAGTGGAGAATATGTTGTACCTTTTGAAGAATTATGTAACCAAATGGGGAATAATTCATCAAACGCACGCACCATATTCACCACAATCTAATGGCATTGTTGAACGTAAAAATCGAACTTTAAAAGAAATGATGAATGTTATGTTGATTAGTTAGGCTACCGTAACATGTGGGGAAGTGTTTTAACAAAGAAACTACATTTTAAATAAAATCCCACTTAAAGGAAAAAATAAGACACCTTATGAATTGTGGAAAAATCATAAGTCATCTTATAAATACCTTAAAGTGTGGGGGTGTTTGGCTAAGGTACCAATACCGAACCTAAACAAGTTAAAATTGGCCCAAAGACGGTTGATTGTATTTTTATAGGATATGCATACAACAACAAGTGCATATCGGTTCTTGGTACACAAGTCGAAAATCCGAAATTTCAAGATACCATAATTGAATCAAGAAATGCAATATTTCTTGAAAATGTATATCCTTGTAAAGAAAGGGTTGAAATAAGTTCTAACAAAAGAACTTATGAGAAAGCAAGTAGTTCTTCACAAGGAGTGAAGAACCAAGACGAAGTAAAAGGACTAAAATTGCTACGTCATTTGGTCCGATTTTGTCACTTACTTGTTAGATGGTGAGCCAAGTACGAGTTAAATAGGCTCTGTCTAGTCCGGATGCTCCGCTCCGGAAAGAAGCCATCAAGAGTGAAATAGAATCCATTTTACAAAATCATACTTGGGAGTTGGTTGATCTACCTTGTAGGTAATAAGCTTTACGGTGTAAATGGATATTAAAAAAGAAATATAAGGCGAGATGGAACTATTGATAAATATAAAGCCAGGTTAGTGGCTAAAGGCTTCAAACAAAAAGAAGGAAGTGATTTCTTCGACACATATTCTGTAACAAGAATTGCATCCATTCGAGTGCTTATTACGATTGTCTTTGCACAATAATCTCGAAATTCACCAAATGGATGTAAAAACCGCGTTTTTAAATGGTGAATTGGAAGAAGAAATATATATGGAACAGCCTGAAGGATTTGTAGCACCTGGTCAAGAGAAAAAGGTGTGCAAATTGATAAGATCGTTGTATGGACTTAAACAAGCCCCAAAACAGTGGCATCTTAAATTTGACACAACGATGTTGTCAAATGGCTTTAAAATCAACAAATATGACAAGTGTATTTATGTTAAAGGCACATCAAATGCGTTTGTCATAGTTTGTCTATACGTAGACGATATGTTAATATGGGTAGTAGTCATGATATAATCATAGACACTAAGAAGATGTTAAAAGAAATTTTGACATGAAAGACATGGGTATTGCTGATATGATTCTCGGAATCAAAATTGGCAAAACATCTGAAGGAATTAGCTTGACACAATCCCACTATGTGGAGAAAGTGCTCAAGAGGTTCAATGCTTTTGATGGCCCACCATGCAAAACGCCCATTGATTTGAGCATAAATCTGGTAGTAAATAAAGCCGAACCAAGTGAGTCGGTTGGAATACTCGAAGGTGATAGGAAGTTTGATGTACATTACAAATTGTACACGCCCGGATCTTTCCTATCCTCGTAAAACAAGTTGAGTAGGTATACAAGCAATCCAAGTCAAGAGCATTGGAAAGAACTAACTAGCGTACTAAGATATTTAAATATAACCCGAGTTATGGGATACACTTTTCGAAATACCCTCCAAGACTTGAAGGGTATAGTGATGCTATGGATTTGATTCAAAGGACTCTACTCCACTAATGGATATATATTTACTATTGGATGAGGAGCAAAGATCATGGAAATCCACTAAGCAGATTTGTATAGCTAGATCCACCATGGAATCGAGTTTATAGCTTTTTATAAAGCCGGCGAAGAAATTTGAATGGCTTCGTAATTTTTAGAAGATATTCCATCTTTGGAAAAAGCGATGCCCTCCCGTGATGATTCATTGTGATAGTAAGCTACTATAAGGAGAGCACAAAGTAATATGTATAACGGTAAGTCTAGACACATCCGTCGTGAGACAAAATACCGTAAGACAATTGATCTCTAATGGTGTTATATCAATTGACTATGTAAAGTCAAAGGATAACATAGTGGATCCGCTCACGAAAGGGCTTAACAGAGAACAATTGAGTAAATTGTTAGAGGGAATAGGATTAAAATCCACAATTTAAAGAACGATTAAAGTGGTAACCCAACCTTGGTGATTTGGAGATTCCAAGAACTTGGTTCAATGAGAAAACTAAACTTTAAAAGTTCGGTTAAGCTTTTGTAAATAAGTATACCCATCCCTAGAAGGCAAAACAAGTGCAATAAATTTGTTGATTGTGGTAAGGTTGTCATAAGGACTTTTAATGATAAATTGACTCTTGGTCAAGAGAGATCACCAATATAAGTGAGAAGTGAGGGCCGCTTCAATGTAACACTTATGAATCCAAAGATGTTGTCCATGGCCAAAAAGGACACAACTAAAGAAATAATGTGACGAAGTCATATTGTGTAAATGTCATTGACTAGGTGTACACGAAGGAATAATAATTCAAGACATTATCGTCCACTAGGCCGCGGTATATCCGATGATATTTACAAAGGAAGGTTCAAAGTCGCAAACTACGTCCCGATACAATATGGTTTCAATTAAACCGAGTATAAGTGTCTCGCATTTTCATGTGCATTTAATTTCCACTCATGTGGGGATTGTTGAAATTGGTTTGAGAAGTATGGTTTGATACCTAACTTTGACCAAATTTTTAGTGACTAATTATTTAATTTCGGAGGAATTAAATATTAAATTAATATTCTATGTTTTGAGTAGATGAGTGTGGTATATTTAACTTCTCAAAACCATTTTGTGGTGAGTGAGAAATAAAATCCACAAGTTAGTCACTTGAAATGGGATAATGGATGATGGGAAGGTGAAAAGACACCATCCCACATGGGAATAAAATGTTAATTTTATTCAATATATAAGTAAGTGGGTGTGTAAGAGTGTGCAAGATGAAATAACTATACACATGCTGCCACACACACAAGACGCACACGCGCCGCCCGCCCCGGCGCCGGCCGGGTTCGTGGGCCGAGCCCGTGTCCCGATCGGATCGGGCCTAGTTTTGCACAGAGAAAACATTTGTTTTTTATTTTTAAAGAAAATAAAAACAAATAAGTTACAACTTAAAAGTGAAACTGCAGACTTTTAAAATGAAACAACACCACTCGCCCACTACTTGGAAGTTACAAAGATAGTGGCTATTGAAGGAGTGCCCACTACCGGAGGTTACGACCCATTATCTTGAAGTTCGCCCTCTATTAAAGAGACGCCAAGGCTCGAATGGAAGTCCTATAAATAGGAGCATTGTTGTTGTTCAGATTACTTTTTCATACACATTTTTACATTTTTGTACTTGCATAAAGTGTACTCAGTTTTTCATATTCCAGTTTGAAAGGTGCCTTGAAATTTGCAGTGCTGCTATTTTAAGGACGAAGCTGTTGTATCTTTGGGGATAACACGTTTGTTCCGTCAGCACTATATCGGGACGTGTTTATCTTGCGGATAGAGTATTTACTCGCCTCAGCCTTTTCGCAATTTTCTATTCTCTCTGTAATAGATAGGTTCTCTTTGTAATTCGTTTCTGTAAATAAACACCAGAAATTTCAACAGTTCCTTCTTCATTCATCTTGTTTCTAAACACCCATTTTATTCCAATAACATGTTGGTGAGCAGGTCTTTGAACCAATTCCCAAACTTTATTTCTTTCAAACTGATTTAACTTTTAACGCGTGGCTAGAATCTATTGTGTGTCTTCTAAGGCTTCTGACATATCTTTTGGTTCAATCTGAGAAATGAAGCATACAAACATAGCTTCATGTTGAGATTTTGATATTTTCCTTATTCCTTCTCTTACATTTCCAATGAGCAATTCTGGTGGGTGATCTCTCGGCCATCTCACATCAAAGTTAGAGAAAGTCGATTGTGTAGATTTGGTTTCAAGCTAAGTTGTCTTGAACATTTTCTTATTGGTTATCTATATTCAACTACATCTTCTCCAAAGACTCTCTAAGACTCACTAATTCGACCTCATCAATGTTGAGTTTTTCGGGAGTTGTCTCAACATATGGACTCTTCGAAATAGTTGGCTTATTCATCTTTTTAGCTAACTCATCAATGTCTTCTCGTGACCGACATTTGGTTTATTAAATACAACATGAAATGATTCTTTTGTGACCATACTTTCTTATAGTATCCAAGAAATGTTACCTCATCCTGCTTTTGGCATTAAAAACCTCAAATTATCTTTGCTATTGTTGTGAATAAAGCACTAGTTTCCAAATATGTGGAAGTATCCAACATTAGGCTTTCTTTTTGTCCATATTTCATAGAGGGTCTTGGATAATTGTCTATTGATCATGCATCTATTCTGCGAGTTTAATAAGCGGTGTTGATGGCTTGATCTAAAATCTCTTAGCAGCCACCGCTTCAATCAAATGACTTCTTGTTAACTTGTTTTGTCTTGAAATTGAGATGACTTAATGTTTTGTGCTACAACCAACTCACTTGCTTGTGCTCTTGGCTAGTAGACGTGTGCTTTGAATGGCGATGAGATCGATCCACCACATACATATTCCTTTTTCTAATCCTATATACCCTAATGTCATTGGTTTTCGATCCTTGATTTGACATATTTAAATATTTAATCCAACATTATAGCCTTCACACAGAGTTGGCTAATACTCGCAGATTGAAGTTTAATCCTTCAACATAGGGAAGATCCTTGATTTCAGTCCATTTCTCTTGATTGATCCAAATTGCCTTTGATTTCCTAGAGCTTCATTTCCTCAAAATATAACTTTAGCTCATTATTCTTCTTTGAAATTTGACAGTTACTTTTATATTCATGTCATATGTCTAAAACAAACACTATCCATATACCAGTGCCTTAGCACTCGGTTGTCCCGTGAACCCGCATCAAAGAAATCAAGCTTTAGGTACCCATACCTATGTGGGTCCCGAGGAGTAAGCACTAGATGATGATCCAACCAACCTATAGCCAAAAATGTCGACTCAAGAGGTTACCACCTTTTAGTTCCATAATCATAAGGAATATTTGCAAATTGCTTAGGTGTTCTAGCAATATACATCTATCTCTTTTGTCTGTATGTGTGAGTGTGCATCTGAGTATTTGCATTCTTGAAATAGTGTTATAAATGTTGTGCCTAGCGTACATTGTATCTAGGTGCATGAGTGTGTTGATATGCATGCCTAGGGAATGACCTGAATTATTGTTTAGGCCTTTGCAATTGTGGCCTGTTTTGCTTTGGAATTTGCTAATATTTCATGGGTCAATTCTAATCACTTGTGTGGGATACTTTCAACATCACAATGCTGCAGGTCAAGAAAAGACAAGCCAATTAACAGGAAAGTGTCATTTGAAAATAGCCTATCTCTTCAATGGGCAAATTTTCAAATGAGCACTATAAAAGGCCTAGGAAGCATTTGAGAAAAGGTTACCGATCTTACAAGCATTTTTCAAGCAAGCAAAACTCGTGAACATTCTCAAAGCTTATCAAGGAATTCCTCAAGCCTAAAATTCGAAGGAACTCGATCCAACACACGCTGTGAAGGAAAGAATACTTTAACCAGTTGAAGAGGAAAGGTTTTAAAGAACAAAAGAGGTATACTCTCCAAGTTTGAAGGAGTGTAGTATGGTTCAAGTTCGAACGAAAGGGAAGTTTCAAGCTCGTTGGAAGTGTGTGATAAATTCAAGGGTTTGAAGGGAGCTAAAGTAGCAAGGCAATTTGTCTTGTGAAGAAGTCGAGTCAGGAGAAGCCATTTGTGTGATCAAGCTCGTCTCTATCTATATCAAGAACTACTTTGTAACCCGATCTCGTTTTAGTGGATTCCTCCGGGAGTTGGAGAAGAGTGGATTAGAGGAATTACCCCATCCTCGAACCACTATAAAATTTGCATGTGTCATTTACTTTCGGGCTTTATTTTCTTGCATACTTTTATAATTGTTGATATGTTAAATTGCCAACTTGGTGATAATAACGTTGCTAAAATAAATGTTAAAAACGTGCTTAAAATTAACAAGGGTGTTAAGTCTTCCGCTGTATAAAACCAAATCAACTGAAAAGTTAAGTGTTAGCTGACGCAGCTAAGTTATACTATCAACAGCTCAGTCGAGTCTGTTGAGTGGGTAACTTTGCTGAAGTAAGCCAACCTAGCTGTCCCCCTAAGGACTTAGCTGATTTGAATCAACTCTGTTGAAATTTTTAAAAGGACTAAAAAGTAAAAATTTGGTAAGGTCTATTCAACCCTCCCCCTGTAAACCTTGCACCACACCCCTTGGGATCTACAAGTGGTATCAGAGCGGTTGGTTCATTGAGCCTTCCGCACTGGTTACTGAACTAGATCACAATCTTTTTCAAAAGATTTAATACTTGTGTTTTCAAAGTCTTTCATTTCTAAAGCAAAAGTTATTATCATGGAAGCGAATCTAACTCGTATTCCTATGTTTATTGTGGAAGAGTTTGATGACTTGAAGATTCACATGCAAGGCTCACCAATGTGGCTTGTGATTGAGGATGGGCCATTGCAAATATTCAAGGTCAACACACTGCGTAAGAAGAGTACCTCAAGATGAAAGAGAGGATGTTGCAAACAGAGCTAGACCAGCCATGGTTGAGAAACCTCGCTGTGAATAGACAAATGAAGATAGAAAGAGATACAACTTGGACAATGTGGCCAATGATATTCTCTACAAGACATTGGACAAGGTTATGTTCATTAAAGTCAAGTCTTGCAAAGGAGTCAAAGAAATCTGGGATAAGCTAACCCTAATTTGTGAAGGGTCCGAACAAATAAAGGAGAATAAACTAACGATTCTTTGTTCAAAAATTTGAAAATTTTAAAAATCTTGCAGGTGAAAGTCTGGATCAGCTGGATGCCAGATTCACAGATATCACTAATGAGCTTTCAGCTCTTGGGAAAGAATACACTCAAAAGAAGATGTGCATGAAAATTCTAAGAGCCCTCCCAGCTGAATGGGAAATGAAGGTCATGGCCCTGAGACACTCCATGGACCTCTCAAAAACATCAAATCATGAGTTGTTCTCAGATCTCAAAGCCTATGAGTTTGGGCTGAGAAGAAAAGAGCAGGAGGAGACAGTTGTACCCAAGACAACTGCATTGATGGCCAGTGAAGAGAAGAAAGTCGAGCCAAAGGAAACCATAGACCAGGAGGAAATTGCTCTCATGGTAAAAAGATTCAACAAGTTCTTTAACAATAACTACAAAAGAAATAAGGGTGAGACCTCTAGGAGACATTCAGCACCTTCCAAAGCAAGGGAGGACAAGCCACCCAAGAGAGTTGAACATCAAAGAGCTGACTATGAGAGGGCTGAGAGAGCTGATCAGAGAGATGAAAACCTGTGTTGGAATTGGAGACAACCAGGATACTTTGTTGTTGACTTTTCCTAACCACCGGTCAACAAATACAGAAATGAGGAAGAAAGAAGAATTTTCAAGGAAAGAAGACAAGAAAAGAAGAAAGCCATGTTAGCTGCTGAGACTGCTGAACCAGCTAAGTGTAAAGAGCCAACAGACTCGGACAACAGTGAAGCTGACTACTCAAGTGAAACTGAGGAAGAGGCTTTGATATGCCTCATGGCCAAAGAACAAGATCAAAAGGATCAAGAAGATTAGGTACAATCTAACTCGTCTCATTTAGATTCAAGTGATAGTGGTTGTGATACACACACTTCATCACACACAGATCTTTATGATTCATTAGGCAAAATGATGAAATATTTTGAGCACATTAAAACATCACACACACTTTTAAATGAGGAAAACAACCAGCTTAAAAGCCAAAACTCACAGCTGACTAAAGAGTTGAGTACTCTAAGTCAAATAGCTAATGAGAACATCAAGCTGAAGGCTGAAAATAACAAGATCTTAGCAGAGTTAGTTACATCTTGAAAAGAGAGAAAAAGATCTTAAAAATGTGATTGCCTCATTTACAAAAGCATCCAAATCATTGGATGAACTTATAATGAGTCAAAAAAGAGTGTGGAGACAAGACAGACATAGGATTCAATTCCTTTGTGCATAGTCAAACTCCCAGAGTGATTTTGGAGAAAGGATCCTCAAGCAATGTGGGAATCCAAAAGCCCAAAACATCATATGTTGCAACAACATCCACACCAAAACACAATCATAATCATACGGCCTTTGATACAAAGGTCAAGGAAAGAAGCCATTAGAGTATCTTTGAGAGGACAACTTAAAAGAAATTTAGAAAAGTCCATCAAAGGCTCCCAACGTAAAAATACTCGTGAAAGCCAAACAGAGCTACCAAAACCCCAGAGATTTCATCAACGAAATACATATGATGAGAATGGTAGAAACTATCCTAACCAAGCTGATTGGAATAACCATGTGAAATATCAAAGAAAGATCCATGGGATACAAGCCAAAGTGGCAAAGACCTCAACCTCAGCAAAGGTCACTCCCAAGGCAAAAGAGTTATTATCAAGACACATATGCACCCAGGCACAACACCCAGAAATTCCACCATTATCCCAAGAAAGCAATTGCTCAAACAAACACACAGGCATACAGACAAAAGAGACGGTTGTATGATCTTAAAACCCCAAGCAATTTGCTAATGTGCATTATGATTATGGAACCGATAGATGGCAACCTCTTGAGTCGATCATCCGGCTATAGGTTGGTTGGAGCATCTTCAAAGCACTAACCCCCAAGACCCAGGCAAGTATGGGTAAATAGCCGAGTGCCAAGGAACCTGGTACATAGATAGTGGTTGTTCCGGACATATGACAGGAATAAAAGAAATCTGTCAAAATTCAAGGAGATCGTCATATTTGGAGGAAATGAAGCTCTAGGGAAAATCAAAGGCACATGATCCATAAAGAAAAATGGACGAGAGATCACGATGTTGCATATGTTCAAGGTCTCAATTTCAATCTACTAAGCATCAGCCAACTCTGTGACAATGGCTACAATGTGGGATTCAATATGGGAGTATGCGGATCAAAAATGTTGAATCAAATGAGATTGTGCTACAAGGAACAAGGTAAAAGAGCATGTATGTAGTGGATTGGTCAACTGCTATACCAAGCACATGTCTGCTAGCAGAGAGTACAGCCGAATCCAGTTGGTTGTGGCACAAGAACCTGAGTCACCTAAACTTCAAGACAATCAACAAGCTTGCAAGGAGTCATCTTGTGGAAGGATTGTCGACTCAAGATACAAGAAAGAAAGCATATGTGATGCATGCCAGATGGGAAAGCAAATCAAATCATCCTTCAAGGATAAGCCAAGTCTATCTTCAACAAGGATATTGCATTCGCTGCATATGGACTTATTTGGTCCTGTTGAACCAGCTAGCATCAGTGGAAAGAAATACACCTTAGTGGTGGTGGATAATTATTCAAGATATACATGGACAATTTTCATGTGTAAAAAGAAAGATACACTGCAGAAATTACCTCGGTGATGAGAAGAGTTCCAAATGAAAAACTCAAACCATTCAAAAGATAAGATCCGATAGAGGAACTAAGTTTGTCAATGAGATTATAACTCGGTATTGTATTGAAAATGGTATTGCTCATGAGTTATCGATTGCAAAAGGACTCCACAATGAGAAAAATGTAGTTGAAAGAAGGAAAGAGCTCTCAAGGAAGCTACTAGGGCAATGTCGATCAAGCGGGATTGCCTAAAGATTTTCGGGGTTGAGAATTATAGCATGCTACACTCACAATAGATGCATGATCAATAGGCAATTAACCAAGACTCCTATGAGATTTGGACGGGGGAGAAAGCCAAATGTTGGATATTTTAAGATATTTGGATGTAAGTGCTTCATCCATAACAATGGCAAGGATAATTTGAAGGCTTTTGATGCCAAAGTCGATGAAGGTATCTTTTTGGGATATTCAAATTTGAGAGTAAAGCCTATAGAGTGTTAAACAAGAGGACTATGGTCACGAAGAGTCTATCCATGTGGTGTTTGATTAGCCAAATGTAAAGGGAGAAAACATTCACTACAAGAAAAATGCTAATAGACAATGGTGATCCATGTTGTTATTTAGTGAAAACAATCGTTGTAGATATCTATGTTGTAAAAGAGGTCACATAAAAACAACGGTTTGTAATCAACGACAACGGTGTTCCACCATTGCAACACGTTGTGTTTTGTGTAATCAAACAACGATGGAAAACCGTTGTCTCTTAGCATCATTTTTTACAACATAGATATCTACAACGATCTTTTCCTCCTAAACGACGACGATCGATCACTATTGTCTAATATCAGTCAAAGACAACGGTGAAACACCATTGCCTAATACCATCAAATATAATTGTTAAACTTCGTTGTGTATTGGCAATACCATTGCCTTTTAGCATAATCACAACACAAGATTTTGCAAAAATAATAAAAAAACTCTAAATATTGAAAACAATTCAATCACTTAATGTAAGACAATAACAAATCGAAATCCAAATTCATTGCAAATGTCAAATATTCCTTAATATGAATTAATCAAAATACAAATCATTACAACAAAGGAAGAATTATACAGTTACATAAGATCCAATATATTTACCAAATCCAAAAGGCAATGAATCATTACAACAAAAGAAGCAACTACGAAGATGATTTTCTCTCATCTTTCACGACCGCCACAAAAAAAAAGAATTCACAGCTTCATCTCTGTCTTGTTGAGCAATCCTTCTGCAAAAATGATATTCATCATAACAAATATTATTGCAAATCTTCAGGAAGATAAACCCATGGATATTAGTTGACCTTACAAGTGTGAAGCAAGCTAATCATAGATGTCACATAATTGAATCTCATCATTAAAAGGATTAATGACTAGTGGCCAAATAAAAAGTAGACACAACATGAAATAGACATAAACAATTTGTATTTTAGCCAAAATTCATTACCAAAACGATGACGTAGCAAGCTGTACAAAACTTCAAAATATCCATTATCCTAAAAATCAAATTAAAAATACGTTCACCCTTAGCCAGCTGGTATGAATCAAGCGAAAAATGTAACCTTGCAATCACCAATTTACCTATTCATTAACCAAGAGCCATCTTGACTAGGTCCTGCATTAAAGTCAACTTCTTAAATAAAAAGGTACCACAACTAGCATCCTATAATCCAGGACTTGAAGATAAAGACAAACATCTCTACATAGACAATTATCATCCTAAAGCCACTTTATTTGGTTAGTGTAGGTTATGAGAAGGAAATAGAGACCACCACACCTTAAAGAAATTGATAAAAGATTATTCACACTGTACAAGATGCAACAAGATAATATACACGGCAACAGTGAATCAGTTATCAACATCTTTCATTCCACATTCTTCAAGTGATTGTCAGACTGCGTGTCTCACATTCAATTAACCATCAGCAGACTCCTGGTGGTCATCAAAAAGAATTTCAGTAGCAAACATGCTTGGTGTACCTCTGTTTTCAAAATAAAAAGTAATCAAAATATACAGTTGTTTGCTAACCTGTCTATCATTGCACTTGGTAAATGAAGTTATCTGGAGCATATAAAATCTACATGGATCAATATTTGTCAATGATATGAAGAAGAAATGAGAAGTACTGAGGAATGAGGATAATTTTTTCATATTTGTTTTTAGGGAAAACACAAAGAGAACATTATTTAGAGATAATCACAAAAAAGTATCACAAGATTATGCATCTATGTCCCTTAACACTTAGCAACTAATCATGCAGTGCCTGCTACATTTCATTTTACATCATTTTTTACTTTTTGCTACTCATTTCCTTTTGCGATCTGTAAGATTGTAACAACTGGCCTCTTCCTCATTTAATTCTTCTTTTTATAGAACAAACAACCCATCAGTTTCACATATCCAATCCCCAGCCACAAAAGTTGCAAGAAGATATTTTGATTTGTTACAGGATTCTCCTTCATACTTTTAAGGATTATCCTAATTCTTTAGAAGTTCTGTTATAAATAGATGATGAATAGTCATACAACAACATTTGTATCTGTCATAAATAGATGATAAATCCTAAAAAGCACTCTAGCAAAGATGATGGAACAGTCTAGAGATGAATTTATAAAACATATCAAATACAAAAAAATGTGATAATTGTCATATGAGAAGGTAAACAACCTAGACATCAAGTGCAATTTAAGACGATTGTTTATTGTAAAACGTTCCATTGAATAAAATTATCTCTTTGTTTTGACTGGAAGCATAAATATGTTAAGAAATTCTAAATTCACATTTAGAGATAGACACTAAAAAAGGGGAAAGAAAGGATGTTAACAGATTCACACCTTGAGAATGTTTATCCATTCTCCTAAAGTGAAATCAACAGACCCCTTTAAAGACTTGCAAAACAGAAATAGCAACTGAATGCATAAGAATAAGGTCTTTAAAAAGAGAAACACTGCTACAAATATTAGTATTCCTTTAAAATCTTTAAGGTAACTTTAGATAAAAATCCAAAGCTGCAGCCACAAATAGGTAAGTATCGTTGTTTTTATTTTTTGGAGGGTTGGGGGTGTTCTCGAGGGACCTAAAATTCTTAGATCCTATGAATCAGGAATAACTCTAAATATGCAATTCCAAGAACATGAAAACACAATCGGGTTATAGTAATCCTCTAGTTTTCAGGGGGAAATAAAAATAAAAGATAGGGATAATTACAAAAACACCCCTAATGTTTGGCCTAATTACAAAAAACCCCAGAATTTTTTAAAATTACAAAAAATCCTTGAGGTTTGATTCGGTCCTAAATTTTCTTCTCCATAACCAAAAAATATTTCAAAAAAAACCCTGACTTTTGTAAAAACTTGCATTTACTCCTTAAATTTAAGGTAAAATCAAACATGAAAGGGCTTTTGTAATTTTGAAACATGTCCTGCGGATTTTTTTGTAATTAGCCCAAACCTCGGGGGTGTTTTTGTAATTATCCCTAAAAGATATAACCACGAAACGTTACTGGTAATATTAAAATAAAAATAAGCAACTATTTACATGTGCAATTTATATATTCATTATCCCCTGCATATCAAAATTAGATGAAAGAGCAGGAAAGTACAGTTTGGAGTCTTTATATCCTCATTATTCAACATGTCCTACAAAATCAACAAAAAAACTCAAAGAAAATGGCAAACAATAGGATATAATGTTTTAATAAACTGTTACCATTCTCTAGTTAGTTTCACGAGTTCTGCACCCAAAATGATACTCCTACAATCCTACAATCTTCCCACTAACAAACTAATTTATATCCTATAATCACTAGGGTAACGCAACTAATGATACATTTATATAATATCGTTCAATAAGCATACTCCTAAAGCATAAATCTTAAAATTCGTCAAACAGCAACAATGAAAAAAGTCCGTACCTGACCTTTTTTCTATTTGGCCTTCACTTATCTCTTCATTTTTTTCATCCCCGTAAAATATGAGGAAAATAAAGAATAATTACCACTAAATTTTGAATTTACAGAATTTGCTCATAGCTGATAATTGAGTGAACCTGATGCGATGTAAAGTCTGACGTATGCAAAAATAGAAATAAGGATTTTGAATTTTTGATATGTTAGGAAACCATTTGATGTTTTTATATGTAACTAGTAATTCACCCCGTACATTGCACGTATATTTTTATATTAATATTATTATTTTATAATATCTATTAACATGAATTGGTATTTATTACTTTATTTTAATAGTAATATTCGTATAAGATTATTAAAAACAAAAATTTATCTATCAATTTTATATTTTCTACTATAAACTTAAATGTCTAATTCAACTTGTTTAATTATCCCTCAATTTATGCATGTCTCTAAATTATTCCCTTTTTTATTTTTCACACACCTTTCTATAAATAATTATATATAATTTGTGAGACATGTATTTTTATATTGTATTTGTACTGTTGAAAAAAATGAATACTTCACATTGTTAATCAAAAATATAAATTGAGATATTATTCAATATGGTAGAAAAAATCGTGAATAAAACTTAAAACGAACTATTATGTCATTGATATAAACGTTAGTAGTATTAACATAAATATTACAAAGAATATCAAGGTGATCCACTAAAAAACTTACGAACATAAACATGATATAATCGAAAAACAGGGTATAGAAATAGTACAATTGATATCAATATTCATTCTTTGACATTTATTTTCAATAGATGTATGTAAACCCCATGAGTTTTGTCATTTTGACCAACAATGGATTGATGTGAATCGTTCATCGATCAAAAGAAATGATAGAATACATTGGGAAGTTTGACAATCCAAAAAATTTTAACTGGAAAGTTTATTTTTAAATGTAACATCAATTGATTAATCCTATATAAATGATTATATAATTGATTCTACAACAATTTATTTAATGGCATTGGTTGACACTATAATTATTAATTATCATATATTGAGTTAACAACACATTATTTTCATTACGAGAAAATCTTTTTATTGATTTACCAAAGCAAAACACCGTAAATTTTAGATAACTCCAAAACATACATTAGTCGCTAGATATTGATTATTTATGTGACGCCATATATTATTCTATTTTGGATTAGTAATTTTTGACTTTTAGAATTTTAATTTTGGCCTAACATAGAAATTCCCTTATTGTAAGCCAGTGATTATTATATTGATAAGCCTGTTTATTGAGCCCACTTTATTAAAGCCTATATGTGTATTTTATTTTTATTGTAAGCCCATAGACAATAACGTGCCCATACATGGTATCTTCCAATATTGATTTATTGATTTACCAAAGTAAAACACCATCAATTATATGATTGTTTTCTAGAGTTATAGTTAATAAACTTATAAAAAATAATAAATACTAATTGATTACGTATACCAATTAAGTAATTATATGATTGATTTTATAGGACAATTGTAGTATTGATTGATAGTTAATGTTTTCAATAGTACGAGTTATTTATTTCTCAGTGAAGTAAAAATTTAGTCGTCCTTTTGTTTAACTGTGAGATATTTATAACTCTTTTTATTTAGCCAAAAATTTATTCATGGTTTCCCTCTTTATAAAATTCGGGCGTTACAAGGTAATTTTGTAATTTTGACCTAACATAGAAATTCCCTTATTGTAAGCCAAAGTGATTATTATATTGATAAGCTTGTTTATTGAGACCACTTTATTAAAGCCCATATGTGTATTTTATTTTTATTTTAAGCCATAGACAATAACGTGCCCATACATGGTATCTTCCAATATTGATTTATTGATTTACCAAAGTAAAGCACCATTTGATTAGTTTGATTGATTATTGATTATTTACCAAAGTAAAGCACCAAAGTAAAGCACCATTATTTTTATTGATTTATTGATTTTATAGGACAATTGTAGTATTGATTGATTATGTCAATTATTTAACGCCAATTTGATTAGTTTTATTAATGTCATATCAAGATATGAAAGAGATATGTACAATTTTCAAACAATCAAATATTTGTTACCAGTTTTAGCTTTGTAAATATTTTAATTAGTTGTTTTTCTTAATAAAGGTAATATATTGTTGTACAATCATAAACTTGTGCATCCTTGGAAATTAAAAAAAAAAACTCACATTGACAATTATTTTCTTTTTTTTTTTTTAAGTTAATACATTTTTCTAAATTGACTAATCTTTAATCATAAGGTACGATTTTCTTAAATTTTGTTAAACTTCTTGTAAATTATCCGTTGTGTGTAGCATAGTCAAATTCGATTAAAAAATATGAGTAGATGCTCTCAATTGTTTTACCAAAGACTTAGTTTTAAAATTCTTTCAATCAATAGTTGATGGTATCTATAGATGGAATAAATAAAATAAAAAATAATTATTGTATCTGTAGTAATGATTATAGTCAATTTATTGATTGTATAGGACAATTATAGGATTGATTATAGAATTTCTAAATTTTCAACTCTCAATAAATATACAATCATGACCATGAAAGCACCGCTAATTTTGGATAACTCCAAAACATGTATTGGTTAGGAGAATATTTGGATTGATTTGTCCAAAACTATATCTTATTTTATATATTTTCTTTTTTTATTCTTTTTTTGATTCATTGCCTTAGTTATATCATATATATACTATTTTATTAGTAATTAGAGTTGTTAATTATTATTAATTAAGCAAATTATCATCAAATTTAACACCAATGTTGATCAAAGTGGACCAATTAGAAGATAATTCATTTTTTCGATCGATCTTAATTAGTATTTGTTCACACTTCAAAAATACCAATATTTCAAAAACAAATATAATAAATAAATATTGCAATAACAATTGAATCAATATGAATAAAAATCCATATGTTCCTTCAAAAGCATTGATATAAAAATCAAACATCTTATTAATAACAAAATATTTTCGAAATCATCCATAAAAAAGTCCATAATCCAAAATCAATTTAAATATAAATGGAATTTGGCAAAGAGAAAAAATATTTTAATCAATATATGAAAGAGATATATACAATATTTTCGAGCAATAAATATTTGTTACCATTTTAAGTTTTATAAATCTTCCAATTAATTATTTTTCTTAAGCTAATACGTTGTTGTCCAATTGTACAATTATACTCTCTTGTAAATAGAAAAAATGCCCCATTGACCAATAATTATCTTGTTTATTAAAAAGTAATACATTATAAATTTTCTAGATTATTAAACCTTTAATCTTGAAGTGCGATTTTCTCATATTTTTTTCTTAAACATCTTGTCAATTATCCGTTAACATAGTATTGTCAAATTTGAAATAAAATATTAATAAATATTGTTTATGAAGAAAAGTACAATTAGATACCGCCAATTATTTTACAAGGGCTCAATTTTAAAAAATTCCAATCAATAGTTCGTTATATCTATAAGATTGATTAGAAAAATAATAAATACTTATTGTATCTATAGATTCAATATCATCAATTTGTTAATTGTGTACAACAGCTTATAATTTTGGCAACCACGCTGTGAAAATCTTGGGTTTCTCTTGCTTTAATCCGACACAATATTGTCTTCCATTATGCCTTATAATTGTATCATTTTGTTCTTTATGTGCACCTTTGATAAAATCGCCCCGCAGCTTCATAGGTATAGGTTGTTGATCAAAAAAATATTAACAAAAAATCTCACCACTAAATAAACATAAAATATCGCGAACTTACACACACACACACACACACACACATATATATATATATATATATATATATATATATATATAAGTAAATACTTACCAAGCGAGGTTTCTTTATATGTGACTTTGAGAGAATCAATCGAAAAGTCGAATTCTCAACAACATCCACCTTAATGTCATCATTGTCGAATCATCGTTTCTGTTGCACACGTATTAATTAAATCAATCAATTAATTTATAATTAAATAGAAATATAATATATATATATATAAATGATTTAAAATATAATATATTACATGAATCGATATCAAATACACGTATAGTCGGATACACACCGATTCTCTCACATGAATCATCATTAAAAAATATTAACACATCAAAAACGTGGTTGGCATGATAAGAGAAAATCAACACTTCACCATCGAAATTTTGTTATCATGGTCGAATTTGCTCCATCCATCCGTAAAATAGAATGCGCCATAAGAGTTGACCATTTTGACCGCCCAAGTGTGTCCGTTCACATTATGCATGTCACGATTTAATGGTGTAAGACCATTAAATTGATTGCGAATTTGCATAGAAGACGATGACACAAAATATTTAAAGTAATTACAATTTGTAATGAATTTCTAATTGAATAATAAGAAGTCATCACAATAAGTAGATAGAAGTTTATTCCGAATCAAAACTATAAAAATAATAACAAAAAAAAAGATGTTGCCGAATCAAAACAAAACAATAATTGCCTAATCAAAACTATAAACTAATAAAAAAAAAAATATTGGAGGGGATCAAGTTTATATATATGAAGAGTAAAATATGTTAGTATGAAGAATAATAAAAAATTAACAAATCATACAAACAACAACTTAAAGAAAATATATAACAAAACTATCAAGAATAATCAAAAGAAACTCACCAAACATTACAAATCTACAATATAGTTTATATAACAACTCTTGTTTATTGCATAATTAGAGTTCAATACTGTCGATGCTGATGGGACACTTGATGAAAACGGAAATAGAGGGGAACTGAGAGATGAAACTATATTTGGTGGTTATGCTTCGAATTTAGGATCAACAATATCAAAGTGTTTCTCTAATGCAATTTAAGTAGTATAAATATAAGAGGATTTAGCATAAATAATAAGCTGCCAAAAAAATCTGTGAACACAAAATCAATTATTAATTCAATGGTGAAAGATACATAAAATCATAATTCGTTTATTTTAACTATTATTAAATAATTTAGGAAAGTTCGAATAGTCATCAGTACTCAAAACTTGATTAATTAATATTATATTGTACAAAATTCCGTCGACACCATTGAAACAAATTAACAATATATTTGATGAAGATATGATGTGTAGAATCAACACATCATTGTAATATATATTTAAGAAGAATGACATATACGAATATCAATTTTGCTCCATCCATCCGTAAAATAGAACGTGCCATAAGGGTTGACCATTTTGACCGTCCAAGTGTGTCCGTTCACATTATGCATGTCACAATTTAATAGTGTAAGACTATTAAATTGATTGCCGAATTCGTATGGAAGACGATGACACAAAAATGTAATGTAATTATAATTTGTAATGAATTTCTAATTGAATAATATAAGAAGCCATTACAATAAGTAGATAGAAGTTTGTTGCCGAATCAAAATCGTAAAACTAATAACCAAAAAAAAAAAATATTGCGAATCGAGACAAAATAATAATTGCCTAATCAAAACTATAGAACTAATAACCCAAAAATAATGTTGGAGGGGATATAAGTATATATATATATATATATATATATATATATATATATATATATATATGAATGAGAAAATGTATGTTGACACAAAATATATTGTGAAAAATATGTTAGTATGAAGAATAATAAAAAAATTAACAAATCATACAAAAAACAACTTAAAAAAAAATACAACAAAACTATCAAAAATAATAAAAAAAAAGAAACTCACCAAATATTACAAATTTACAATATCTATATCTATATATATATATAATAAGCGTAAGTCAGGAAATTTTTTTTCCCGCTCTTTTTGCTTATTATATTAGGAAAGAATTCTAAACATTATAAATGGTAACTATTATAAATTATAAATTGTGAGACCCCAGATTTTTCAATCGTAGACGACGCGATCACGGGTATTATTATTATTATTATTATTATTATTATTATTATTATTATTATTATTATTATTATTATTATTTTCTATCCTTTTTCCGATACAAAGATATTAAATATTCGATAATTTATTTTTATATTTACTATTTGGTTTGCGATTCATATTATGATAATGAATTTAGCATCGGTTATCTATTTTATCTTAATGATCTTTGAAAACTATCTACTCCTAAATTAGTATTTTAAAAATACAATACATTTGTCTTGAAAGATCATTTAGTAAACATTATATTTCGAAACAATAGTACTTGAGATTTACCTTATACAAAAATACAACTTTTATATTGAAATAGCAAGTGCCTCATACTTGATTTTGTCAACTTACTTATTACTTGATTTAACTAATTTATACTTGAAATTGTTTTTATTTTAAGGTATTTGTTAATGACACTTATTTTCACTTCTTTAATCATTGTCGATTTCTTTTGACTTTTAACGCGGGCTTTCAACCGGTTCAACTTGTTCTTGAGCGACTAGCTAATGAAACTCTTTTAGCATAATATATTTAATTTTATTTTAAAAATTTCGAAATTTAAAATTTATATATTTCAAAATAATTTTATAATTTAATTAAATTGCTTGGTTGGTATTTTTGACTTGTACTATTTTGACTATTTTACGCGTCACTTTGACGGGTAAATATTAATAATCAATATATTTCTATTTATTTTATTTTATTTATTACTTGTGATCATGATCATTTATTAATTCTATTTTGCATTTATGATCACTTCATTGATCATTATTACTATTTTTGTATTTATTAGTCACCTTAGAATTTTAAGAGACTATTTATTTTAGAGTCTTTTACCTTATAGAATTAAGAATTTGATTTAGTATAGTGAGTGATCATGACTTATAAGTGATCAAGGAAATCACAAATTATTTTGGAGATTGATATTATTCAACTATTATCATCAAATTTGGGACAAAAAAAAATATATATGGATTTACCAAATTGCCCCTATAGTGGACGACCATGATGAGATTTTTGGAGTAGAAATATCATCCAACTCTTGTACACTTATACCTTATATTAGTCATCTTGTGTATAATTATACTATTAATTTAAACTTTATACACATTATCTTATACCTCAATTTTATATCATTAAATTCCCCAACATATTCTATTCTTCCCAACATTCTTCTTATTCCTCTCAACATTCCAATTTGACCCATACCTTTGACTACCAAATTGTCCCCATGCAAGAGACAATTAGGAAGACTTGGCACAAAACAAAAATTCCCCTCTCCTCTCTTGAGTGTGATCGGCCATATGGCCATTTTTGTGCAAAAATTGTTAATTTTCACCAACTCCTCCCTCTTTCTTGTGAGCAATCCTCCTACTTCTCTCTAAAATCTTCCTACTCTCTCTACTCTTTTCTCCTTCTTCTTCTTCTTAACACTTAATCAAAATATACAAGAAATCATTCATTTCTACTTCAAAAATTCGAAACCTACACCTCCAAAAGTAAGAATTTTGTTCAATTTATCTTGACATCATCTAGCTTATCTCTTTTCACTTCTTAACTTAAGCTCAAATTTGATTTTGGAGGTACATTTAGAAGACTTTGAAGACTAGAGCTTGACATCATCTTGAAGAGGATTTCAAGACTTGAAGAATAATTAGTGGAGAAAATTGGACTACAAGGTAAGAATTCGATACTAGAATCCTTCTTTCTTCTTCTTCCTATTTTTTTCAAATTTTAACACCCCTTCTTCATTTTTGAGAAATAGGGGCTGACCTTAGGTGATTTTGGAGTTGAACCAAAAATTCCAAATTTGAAGCTTCAACTAGTTTCAAATCACCTACTACACAAAGTAAAGTGTAGTCGTTCCAATCTTTATCTCCTTCTTTTTCTCCTTAATTTTTCTCTCATTTTTCTAACTCCAAATTTTTGATATTTCTTGACTTAGGGGCTGACCTAAGTGACCTCATCCAAAGTTGTGAAATTTATCCTTTTATTTCACAATTTTCCAAATTTAAGGTGGGTGGAAAAACTCTTTCAACTTCTAGGTGCTTTTGTTAAAATGCATGTAGAATTTTGATCATGAGCCCTTGAGATATATAATTTATGTATTGCATGTCAATTTTATGTATCAAGTCATGAAATTTCTCAAGTGTTGCTCAAAATTGCTATTTATTGAACTTTAGGTGCATGCATGTACAATTTAATGTTCTATTTGATGAATTCTTGTATGTATTGGACATGCATGTGTATGATCTTTAAAATCCATATTTTGGATGACATATAACCTGGACAAGTCGAGCATAATTGATTAAATTTTAATTTTGGACTTAAAAATGCAAAAATGGAAAGTTGGTGGACTAAATTGCAAGAAAATAAAATTTAAAGGACCCTCTGTAATTTTTGAATTTTGGGACTGTACTCAGGTTCAAAAATGACTTTTGGACATTTTAATGAAGTTTTAAGAGTTTTAAGATAAATAAAATCAACCTTTAAAAGCCCAAAGACTAGATTGTAAAAGTTTAGAAGTTTGAGGGCTACTTTGCAATTTTTGAAACTGTACCAGACCTTACTTTCAAAATTTAAAATTTTCACTCTTAAGGGACTGGAAATGACATATTTTAAATGTATTCCAAAAATCCAAGTGTTTAGAGCTTGGAAATTAATTTTACTAAAATTGAGGGACTAAAGTGTAAAAGACTAAACTTGAGGACCCAAATGAAATTTCCTGGACTTATGCAGCCCATGCACCTGGAAATACTAATTTAACTATAACATAATTATATTTTGGACCCAAGGTTCAAATTTCATAACAATTGGACCCCTAAAAGCCTTAAAGGCAATTATTTCAAAATGGGACAAAAATGAGATTTTCAAAAGTTAAAGGACCTACACTTATTTATTTTAAAAACTGATTTTGTCCCAATATCCTACTAACCTTAGTGACATTTTCCAACTAGAATCACATTAAAAGCCCTTCCGGTTTGTGAGTTCCGATTATTTTAAACTTAAGGCCCGAAATGACTATTTTAACAAATTTGGGGCCAATGTGAGAATTTTATAAAAACTCGACCTCAAAACTTTAAAAACCTGCATCTCTGAACAATTTGGAGAATTTAGGAACTGACCTCATAATTTTTCAAGGTCGAGATATTTATTTATTCAATTTTTAACCCCAAAAGTATTAGTTTTTACAAAACGGGGCTAATTGTAAATTTTCTTTTATCAAGGACCTAACTCAATTTATTTTTCCTTTTACTAAAACAGCCCTGGACCCTCTGACTTTAATTATTAATTAAAATGTTTTATTTTCCCAAAAACCCCTTGACTTATCGGATCGTCTTGACCGATTAATACCCGATCGCGGAGCGACTTCCTCGCCTTGCGATTTTGAATCTATAACGGGACTTATGTTCACCTAATCTTTCAAGATATCGAAGGTTGCTTATCCTTCCGGTAATCATCTTCTTCCAAATAACTCCACCAATGCCATAATTGCCACTCACGTTTTTCGAAAACTTTCTGAATCGCTTCCTGAATCAATAATACTCGACCGCTAGTTGACTACCCGAACTTGTATTTACTTTCCGCCCGAGTCATCTTGGTGTGTCGAGCTCACGATCGGAATGGATACGTCGGGGATGGGAAGGCGGCTAAATTTTGCTATTCCACTCTTCCGGCCCCATCGCCCTAATCCCGCAACCGAGGGACGGAGTGTCCAAGGGAAGCGGGTCGTAGTACTTGAGGTATAATCATGATTATGACAAACCGAGCCTTGCTAGCTCCAAAGTGTGGATTTTGTCTTTGCCTATGGAGCGATAAGGTGACAGTCTTGGACCATCTTGCTCGGGAGTTACAAGGAAGAACGAAGAAATCATTTATCGATCCATACGATTCCCGAGTTAATCGGACCCGTTTGGTTGGCACTACAAATCCGCACGCAACCGCTTACTTGTTTTGCATTGGTTGGTGCTACAAACCCACGCAACCATTAATTGTCTTGCATAGGATTGGCGTTACATTCCGCACGCAATCCTACCTGTCTTGCCTGAATCACATAGTGCCTGTGTGACCACGAACTGTTTTCTTAAACTGTATAAGTATATTACTTAAATATATTTTATCACGACGCTTGTGGACTGTGTGTGAATTCATGCATCATATCTCACGCGTTTTCATACAATGTTTCTCGCATTAATCGTATATCGCCACACTTGCACACGATAACCTCATACACCGAGATTTCTGTCTCATCCCCTCCTGTTTTCTAAACCTTTAGATGGGGACTATGTTGAAGATGTCGAACCGGCCACAGATTGATGACCCTCGCCCTGCCTGTCGATCTTGCACCTTTTTACTGATGATTGTTCTTATTTCATGTACTTTTACTGATGTTGGACTTCCGTTTATCCTGCTACTCTTTTCTCTCTTTGACTGTAATTTAAGGGCGTAGGACCCTAGATTTGGACATTGTACTTTACCTTATGTTTTAGTTTTGGCCTGTAAACTTATTCAGGTTATTATGTCGGATGTATTTGGATGTTGATTGGACCTTAAGATGTAATTTGTACTTTACTTATTTTATTTCCGCTGCTTTAGACTCTGTTTCACTTGGGATTGTTGTATCATTTGTCTAGACTGTTGGGTTTATTTCTATTTAAGTGGTTGATCGTCGTCGCGTCCCGTCTGGGGCGTGACAATTATGGTATCAGAGCTCGGCTAGTAAGATGGAAACTTACACCGAGTGACCCAGGATAGGTTCCTCTGCCTTGGATTGGGTACCACTACTAGATGGCCTAAGTTGAATCTTGGACGACTATTTGAACTCTTTTGGGTTTCCATAGTGTTAAAATATCCATATATTTCTCGGTTTGGGCGTAGGTGATTTAGAAATTCCTTGATTTGAAGGCTAATGCCCTGTTATGATGAGACTTAATGGATATAAGGTTATCACTTGACAGTATATGATTTGGTTATATGATATATTATGGGATCTAGATGCCTAATGATATTACTTTGAAGAATGATAGTGTGAGAATAACTAAGTACGATTTACCGATGATGCCTTTGCGTTATACATCCAAAATACTTGTACAAGCTTAAGTATGGGACTCTGACTTGTGGTTTGGGTATCACGGATAAGATACGTTAAGGATGTGAATATTATAAGACCTCGAATGGATGTCGCCACATAGTATTTCATAAGTTATAACGTCTAAGTCATTAACTATGTTTGTGTGATGATTATCTAGGATTATTCGGGGAATGCTTGTTGCGATTCGACACTTATATGATACTTGAATTGGTTAATTAAATGAGTTGGTTGACTGTGACTTAGTTGTCGATTATTTAAGTATTGATTAACTAATGATGAAATGGACACTCGTACTTTATATGAGGTATTTAAGAAGCGTGACTTTATCCGAAATAATGAAGGTCCTTATGGATATGAGGATTGAGATCACTACTAAGGTTTTATTAGGAACGACTCTATACGATTTTGGAAATGATTGATGAGATCTTGACTAATAATACCAAAGTGGATAGAAAGTTTGGGTTGATCTTGCACTTTTAGCGATGAAATCTACTACCAATTGCTCGAGATAATATACGACGATATGAATAGGTGTCGACTATTTAGTTAAATCGACTCTATTATAATCGAGACGCTTTCTTAGGTAAATGAAATATTGACTATTTGTGACAAGCAAGGATATATCGGGATTGGATTATGAGAAGTATGTTTCGAGATAATAATTATGGGAATAGTACATTAGAATGATATGTGGAGTAGAAATGATTGGTTAAATGATAATCGAATAGTGGTGCAAATGTTACGGATCACATGAATAGGGTACTATGAATAATGTCTATTACAAGGTGATGACAAGAAATTTTGCGTACCACTAAGGTTGTTAGAGATATTTTGCAGAATGATTATTGGAAATTGGCTGATGGGAATTTGGATCGAATATAAGCGCCTCTAGGCCACCTAAGTTTTGATATTGAGGATGGGATAGATCCTTCATGAATAGATACAATAAGTATGAATCTCCTCTAGAATTTGAAAGGAATTATTCAGAAGAGAATTTGGGGACCAAATTCCTTTAAGGAGGGGAGGATGTGAGACCCCAGATTTTTCAATCGTAGACGACGCGATCGCGGGTATTATTATTATTATTATTATTATTATTATTATTTCTATCCTTTTTCCGATACAGTATTAAATATTCCGATAATTTATTTTTATATTTACTATTTAGTTTGCGATTCATATTATGATAATGAATTTAACATCGGTTATCTATTTCATCTTAATGATCTTTGAAAACTATCTACTCCTAAATTAGTATTTTAAAAATACAATACATTTGTCTTGAAAGATCATTTAGTAAACATTATATTTTCGAAACAATAGTACTTGAGATTTACCTTATACAAAAATACAATTTTTATATTGAAATAGCAAGTGTCTCATACTTGATTTTGTCAACTTACTTATTACATGATTTAACTAATTTATACTTGAAATTGTTTTTATTTTAGGGTGTTTGTTAATGACACTTATTTTCACTTCTTTAATCATCGTGGACGTAGCCGCTAGTGATGATGATGGAGATCTCACCGATTAGTTAGCTTGATTGTCGGTTTGTGCTTTCGTTGTTGTAGACACTTATTCCACCATGTTGTACCTTGCTTTTGTTGTATTAGATTGATTGTATTTTGATTCGATGTATCTTTGACTGGTATTATTATTGTTGTACTTCATGGGTGTATTCAAATTTTACATTAATGAATATGTCTTTCCTCATTTTGTTGACTCTACGTCTTGGTTATCATCTCCACCATGAAAGCAAGAAAGGCAATCGCTAGAGGGCACAAGGGTACTTGGCGTTTGTAATTAACAAACCCAAGGTTGAGACACAAATTTACCAAGTACCTATAGTATCAGAATACACGGATGTATTTCCACAAGAACTCACCACTGTCCCTCCAGATAGGGAAGTCGAGTTCACCATTGAGGTATTACCGGGAACCGCCCCGATTGCTGGAACACCGTATAAAATGGCTCCTCTTGAGTTGCAAGAGTTGAAGACGCAATTACGTGATGGATGTGGGATTTATCCGACCGAGCACGTTTCCGTGGGGAGCACTGTCTTCGTTTGTCAAAAGAAAGATGGCACATTAAGACTGTGTATAGATTATTGTGGTCTTAATAGCGTGACCATCAAGAACAAATATCCCCTCCCGAGGATAGACGAGCTATTTGACCAACTTCAAGGAGCGACAGTGTACTCGAAGTTTGATTTACAACAAGGATATTACCAATCAAGATCCGCGAATAAGACATTTCCAAAAGCGCATTTCAAACTTGATATGGACACTACGAGTTTGAAGTGATGCCTTCGGTCCGACGAATGCACCGACAAAGATTTATGGACCCGATGCATCTAGTCTTTCAACCTTATTTGGAGTGATATTCATTGATGACATACTCGTATACTCTAAGTCTAGAGAAGAACATGAACGTCATCTAAAAATCGTTTTGGAGACACTACGAGGGCATAAGGCCGTATGCCAAATTCAAGCAAGTGCGAATTTTGGCTTAGTGAAGTCGCGTTCTTGGGACACATAGTATCGGCACCGGGATCGCCAGTAGATCCTTCGAAGGTACAAACAAAGTGGTTGAATGGAAACAACCCGAGTCAGTGCGAGGAGATTAGGAGTTTCCTAGGACTAGCTGGATATTATCGAAGATTTATCCAGGATTTCTCCCAGATAGCCGGACCACTCACGCGACTAACCCAGAAGAAAGTCAAGTTTGAGTGGAATGACAAATGCGAGGCGAGTTTCTAAGAGTCAAGAAACGACTTACTACTGACTCCAGTCTTAGCCCTTCCAAAGGGAAGTAAAACTTCGTCATCTACAAAGTGATGCATCAAAGGAAGGACTAGGAGCAAGTGCTCATGCGCAGAAGGAAAGGTCATCGCCTATGCATCACGAAAGCTCAAGCCGTATGAAGCCAATTACCCAACGCATGACTTGGAATTGGCAGCGATAGTGGTCGCATTAAAGAAATGGAGACACTATCTCTACGAAGCAACATTCACGGTTTTCACAGATCATAAGAGCTTGAAGTATCTATTCTCCCCGTAAAGATCTCAACGAGGCAACGGAGATGGATGGAGTTGATTGAGGACTATCACTTTGATATTCAATACCATCCGGGAAAGCTAACGTCGAAAGGCACGCCTTAAGCGTAAAAGGCGAGCTTAGCGGACTCATGATTCGAGAGTGGGAATCATTAGAAGAGCGAGCAATTGGAATCGACGAGAACCAATACTCGATTTCATGCGCTAATATTTCGGTTAAACCCGATCTGTTGAATGAGATCAAGGAAGCACAAGGGATCGATGCACATCTTCAAAAGCGAAGGAGAAGATACTTAAAGTAGAGAGATTAGAATTCTCGGCACATGAAGATGGGGTTATCGATTTGAATCGAGTTTGTGTCCGAATGACGAGCGGATTAGGAATAAAATCCTAGCGAGAGGCACACCGTTCGAAATACACTATACATCCTGGAGGAAACAAGATGTATAAGGATTTGAAATGGAGTTATTGGTGGGTAAACATGAAGAACCAGGTAGCGGAGTTCGTTGTAGACGTTTAACTTGTCAACGAGTAAAAGCGAGAACACCAACGGCCATCCGGTTTACTACAACCATTGAGAATTCCCGAATGGAAATGGGGACACATAACGATAGACTTCATGACGGATCTACCAAAGACCAGAGGAGGCCATGATGCTATTTGGGTAGTTGTAGACGGACTCACGAAATCGCACATTTCTTACCCATCAAGAAAACCGATAGCTTGCGTAAACTTGCACTGAGACTTATATCCAGAGATCATTCGACCGCATGGAGTACCGATCGACATAGTATCGCACAAAGACCCGAGGTTTGTCTCCCGATTTTGGAAGTGCTTGCACGAGGAATTGGGTACCTCGCTAAGCTTCAAAGACAAAGAAGACATCCACAAACCGATGGGATACCCGAGTGAACAATTCAAACCCTTGAAGATATGTCTGCGAGCCCGCACGTTGGAATTCCAAGGAAGTTGGGATTCGCACTTACCATTAGCCGAGTTCGCCTACAATAACATTATCGTGCCACGATTGGGATGGCACCCTACGAGGCATTATATGGGCGAAAATATAGATCCCCACCGCACCTTTGGGAGATTGATGACCAATGGACTCGAAAGAGAAATAGAAGTCGCCTCGATTCCAAGGGTTGACTTAGTTCAGAGGCCATGGAAAAGGTCAAGCTGATCAAGGAGCGGATTCGCATGACTCGAGCCGCCAAAAGAGTTACGTGGACAAGAGAAGAAATGATTTGAATTTGAAGTCGGAGATAAAGTATTTCTCAGACTCTCACAACGGAAAGGATTGATCAATCAAGAAAAGAGACAAGTTGAGTCCGAGATATGTTGGACCTTACAAAATTTTACGGAGGATCGGGAAGTTAGCCTACCGACTCAAGTTACAAAGACCATATGCGGGAATGCACGATGTATTCCACGTGATCGAGATTGAAGAAGTATCAACCGGATCCCGAACATATCATCACCGTGACACTCCTCCTCTAATGGAAAATTTATCCTACACCGAGAGGCCGATCCGGATCATTGATCGCCAGACACGTCGATTGCGTAAGAGAGAGATTCCGATGGTTAAAGTGGTGTGCGTAACCACAACCGAGACGAAGACGCAACATGGGAGATGGAAGAAGACATGAGGAATCAATATCCAGAACTATTCTGAAGAGAATTTGGGGACCAAATTCTTTTAAGGAGGGGAGGATGTGAAACCCCCGATTTTTCCGAGCATGTAATTGATTCTTTTTGTCGACTATGTATTTGATCGACTATTTTACCGCGTCATTTTGACGGGTAATTATTAATGATATATATATTTTGCAATTTAATTCATTTTATTTATTACTTGTGATCATGATCATTTATTAATTCTATTTGGCATTTATGATCACTTGATTGATCATTATTACTATTTTTGTATTTATTAGTCACCTTAGAATTTTAAGAGACTATTTATTTTAGAGACTTTTACTTTATAGAATTAAGATTTTGATTTAGATTAAGTGATCATGAGACTTATAAGTGATCAAGGAAATCACTAATTAATTTGAAGATTGATATATTTCATCTATTATCATCAAATTTGGGACAAAAAAAATATGGAATTACCAATTTGCCCCTATAGTGGACGGCCATGATGAGATTTTTGGAGTAGAAATACCATCCAACTCTTGTACACTTACACCTTATATTAGTCATCTTGTGTATAATTATACCATTAATTCAAACATTATACACATCATCTTATACATAAATTCTTTATTATTAAATTTCCCAACATGTTGGAGTCTTCCCAACATTCCATTCAAACCCATCTCATGCCCATACATTTGACTTGCATTTTGTCTCCCATGCAATAAGCAAAATTCAAGACACAAAATTAAACAAAAATTCCTCCCCCCTCCAAAGTGTACGGCCAACATGGCCATTTTACACAAAATTTGGTTAAAAATTTTATCCAACACATTCTAATTCTCAAACTAATTCTCCTCCTTCTCTCTAACCTCTCTCTAAAAATAATTCACATCTTCAAATCTTCAAACACAAAATCATTCACATCTTCAAATCTTCAAACACCAACTCTTCACATCTTCAAATCTTCAAACATAAGTTCTTCATATCTTCAAGTACCACTTCTTCACATCTTCAAATATTCAAACACAAGTTCTTCACATCTTCAAGCCTATCTTCATACCTTCAAGGACATCTTCTTCCTTAACATCAAAAACACTTTCTTTCTTGAACATCTAAACCAAAACAAACAATCTTTCTACTTAAAAACCAAAAATTCGAACCCCCTATCTCAAGGTAAGAAATTTCACTCCTCAATTTAACTTAAAATCTTACTACTCATCACCTTCTCTTTTAATTTAAGTTTGAATTTTGGATTTTGAGGTACTTAGAAGACCACTTGAAGACATGCATGCATGGTGGTGAACTTAGAAGATTTGAAGAATAAGTGTTAGAGAAATTGGACTACAAGGTAAGAATTGGACACTAGAACCCTTCTTTTTCTTCTTTCTCTCTTTTTTTCAAATTTTAACACCCCTTTTGCATTTTTGAGAAATAGGGGCTGACCTTAGGTGATTTTGGAGTTGAACCAATAATTCCAAATTTGAAGCTTCAACTAGTTTCCATTCACCTAGTACACAAGGTAAAGTGTAGTCTTTCCAATTTTCTTATCTTCTTCTTTTTCTCCTTAATTTTTCTCTCATTTTTCTAACTCCAAATTTTTGATATTTCTTGACTTAGGGGCTGACCTAAATGACTTCATCCAAAGTTGTGAAATTTATCTTTTTATTTCACAACTTTCCAATATTAATTAAGGTGGGTGGAAAAACTCTTTCAACTTCTAGGTGCTTTTGTTAAAATGCATGTAGAATTTTGATCATGAGCCCTTGAAATATATAATTTATGTATTGCATGTCAATGTTATGTATCAAGTCTTGAAATTTCTCAAGTGTTGCTCAAAATTGCTATTTATTGAACTTTAGGTGCATGCATGTGCAATTCAATGTTCTATTTGATGAATTCTTGTATGAATTGAACATGCATGTGTATGATCTTTGAAATCCATGTTTTAGATGACTTATAACCTGGACAAGTCGAGCATAATTGATTAAATTTCAATTTTGGACTTAATAATACAAAAATGGAAAGTTGGTGGACTAAATTGCAAGAAAATAAAAGTTAAAGGACCCCTCTGCAAATTTCGAATTTTGGGACTGTACTCAGGTTTAAAAATGACTTTTGGACATTTTAATAAACTTTTAAGAGTTTTAAGATAAATAAAATCAACCTTTAAAAGCCCAAGGACTAGATTGTAAAATTTTAAAAGTTTAAGGGCTACTTTGCAATTTTGAAACTGTACAAGACCTTAGTTTTAAAATTTGAAATTTTCACTCTTAAGGTACTGGAAATGACATATTTTAAATATATTCCAAAAATCCAAGTGTTTAGGGCTTGGAAAGTAATTTTACTAAAATTGAGGGACTAAAGTGTAAAGATTAAACTTGAGGACCCAAATGAAATTTCCAGGACTTATGCAGCCCATGCACCTGGAAATACTAATTTAACTATAACTTAATTATATTTTGGACCCAAGGTTCAAATTCCATAACAATTGGACCCTAAAAGCCTTAAAGGCAATTATTTCAAAATGGGACAAAAATGAGATTTTCAAAAGTTAAAGGACCTACACTTATTTCTTTTAAAAACTGCTTTTGTCCCAATATCCTACTAACCTTAGTAACATTTTCCAACTGGAATCACATTAAAATCCCTTCCGGTTTGTGAGTTCCGATTATTTTAAACTTAAGGCCCGAAATGACAATTTTAATAAATTTGGGGCCAATGTATGAATTTTATAAAAACTCAACCTCAAAACTTTAAAAACGAATCGCTGAACAATTTGGGGAATTTAGGAACTGACCTCATAATTTTTCAAGGTCGGGATATTTATTTATTCAATTTTTTAACCACAAAAGTTTGGTTTTTTACAAAACGGGGCTAAATTGTAATTTTTCTTTTAACAAGGACTTAACCCAAAATTATTTTCTTTTTCTAAAATAGCCCTGTACCCTCTGACTTTGGTATTTAATTAAAATATTTTATTTTCTCAAAATTCCTTGACTTATCGGACCGTTTTAACCGATTAATACCGATTGCGGGACGACTTCCTCGTCTTGTGAATTTGAATCTATAACGGGACTTATGTCCCACCTAATCTTTCAAGATATCGAAGATTGCTTATCCTCCCGATAATCGTCTTCATCTAAATAACTCCACCAACGCCATAATTGCCACTCGCATTTTTTCAAAAATTTTCTGAATCGCTTCCCGAATTAATAATACTCATTGCTGGTTGACCACATGTACTTGTATTTACTTTCCGCCCGAGTCAACTTGTTGTGTTGAGCTCACGATCGGAATGGATACGTCGGGATGGAACCGGCAGCTCGGCTGCTAATCCACTCTTTCGGCCCCATCGCCCTAATCTCGCAATCGAGGGACGGAGTGTCCAAGGGAAGCGGGTCGTAGTACATGAGGTATAATCATGATTATGACAAATCCGAGCCTTGCTAGCTCCAGTGTGGATTTTGTCTTTGCCTATGGAGCGATAAGGTGACAGGTCTTGGACCATCTTGCTTGGGGAGTTACAAGGAAGAACAAAGGAATCGTTGTCTGATCCACACGATTCCGGAGTTATCGGACCCGTTTGGTTGGCGCTACAAATCCGTACGCAACCGCTACTTGTATTGCATTGGTTGGCGCTACAAATCCGTACGCAACCATTATTTGTCTTGCATAGGATTGGCGTTACATTCCGTACGCAATCCTACCTGTCTTGCCTGAATCACATAGTGCTTGTGTGACCACGAACTGTTTTCTTAAACTGTATAAGTATATTAACTAAATATATTTATCACGACGCTTGTGGACTGTGTGTGAATTCATGCATCATATATCACGCGTTTTCATATAAGCTGTTTTTCGCATTAACTATATATCGCGCCACACTTGCACACGATCACCCCATCCACTGAGATTTCTATCTCATCCCCACCTGTTTTCTAACCTTTAGATGAGGACTTCGTTGAAGATGTTGAACCAACCACGGACTGAGCTCCCGTACTCCGCTTGTGGGACTTACTATCTTTTATTCTTTGATGTCATTTGGACTTGTTTCTTTTATTATTTGTTGGACTCTTTTATTTTCCTTTGATTAAGTTACGTAATTGAAGGGCGTAGGACCCTTTGACTTTTAAGTTTTTATCTTTGGTTGATTTCGGGGATGTAATTCAGATAATTATGGAACTGTAAGTTGTAATTTGTACCTATGTTATTTTATTTCCGCTGCTATTTGACTCTGTTTCTTTGGGTTTCATTGATATTCGTCTAGATGTTGGTTTATTTGTATTTAAGTTGTGGATCGTCGTCGCGTCTCGTTTGGGCGTGACACGGAATACCAATTCTATCGGCAATGGTGTAACCTAGCCAATTATCCAACCCAAATAAAATGCGAGGAATTACATCCGGGAATCCCGAGAGTCCTCCAAGAAACCCGAGATCCCGGGCCGAATCCCGCCCTAGATGGAAGAGAGGATGAACGAACGGCGTGGAACTCCGTCTGAAGTCAAAAAATGCTTTCTGAGGGTGTTGTGAACCAAAGAGTTTGAAGTCATAATCTTCCAACCCATCTTCATAAGGAATGCCTGCTGGCGACAACAATGGAGCGGACGCTTGATCCACCCCGCGCCGGGCATACAACAACGACTCGATTAACCACCACCGACCCTTTAGATTGGCATTACGGTCCCAAATAAAATTACGCATGGCCCTTTCCATTTGCAGTAACAATGTTCTAGGCCACTTGTAAACCATCATCGTATGCACAAAGGAACTGGTAATCACTGAATTCACCAAACACACGCGACCAACAATAGACAGAGAAGTCCCTTTCCACCTTCTGAACTTAAGAATAATCTTATCAAAAATCGGTTGCAGATCAGCTACTTTAGGCGCACCCTTGAAGATGGGGGCGCCTAGATAGACCGTTGGGAAAGCCCCTATATGGATCCCAGTAATCGTCCGAAATGTCAGCATAGAGATTGAGGATCTGCACGATAGTGCGTGCATTCCTCGTGGAGGCCCCACACATAATCACAATATCATTCGCATACATAATAGACGAGGGGAAGACGACATGCTTAGGCGCGGGGAATGCTCGAATCGATTTGGTTGACCGCCTCCTCCAAAAATCTCGAGAACGTCTTCACGATGCAAAAGAGCGGGCGATAATGATCCCCTGTCTAACCCCTCGAAAACAAGAGAAGTAACCCACAAAGCGACCCATTCGGAAGGATTGAAAGTGCGGAAGACCGAAAGATAATCTCAATCTAGTGAGCGAACATACGAGAAATCAAAGTGACGTAAAACGTGTAAGCAAAAAAACCCCATTTAACGATATCAAATGCCTTGCGGATATCAATCTTTAAAATCATATTGACATCATTCTCGTCTCGAAATATATTGAAACCCTCCGAAACCAAAGCAAAATCCTACGCCCTTAAATACAGTCGAAAATGAAAAAAAAGGAATAAAAGAAGGTCCAACATCAGCAGAAGCAAAAGGAACAAGTCCAACAATAACAATAAAAGGAAGTAAGTCCAACAGGCGGAGCACGAGAATTCAATCACGTGGCAGGTTCGGCATCTTCAACGTACTCCTCATCTAGCCGTTAGAAAACATGGGGATGGGACAAAAATTCTCAGTGGATGGGGATCGTGTGAAAGTGTGGTGATATATAAAGTTAATGCAAGAATTGTCGTATGAAAAATGCGTGAGTCATGATGCGTGGTTTCATATACAGTTCACAAGCATCGTGATATAAATACTTAAATAATATACTTATACAGTTTTGATGAAACAGTTCGTGTTCATACAAGCACTATGAGATTCAAGCAAGACATGTAGGATTGCGTACGGAAAATAACGCCAATCCATGCAAGACAAGTAGTGGTTGCGTACGAATTTGTAGCGCCAACCAAACGGGTTCGATTAACTCCAGAATCGTGTTGATCAGACAGCGATTCCTTCGTTCATCCTTGTAACTCCCCGAGCAAGATGGTCCAAGACCTGTCACCTTATCGCTCCACAGGCAAAGACAAATCCACAGTAGAGCTAGCTAGACCCGGATTGTCATAATCATGATTATACCTCAAGTACTACGACCCGCTTCCCTTGGACAAACTCCGTCCTTCAGTTGCGGGATTAGGACGATGGGGCCGAAGAGCGGAATAGCAGCCGAGCTGCCCGGTTTCATCCCCGATGTATCCATTCCGACTGTGAGCTCGGCACACCAAGTTGACTCAGACAGAAAAATAATTACAACTACAGGATGTCAACCAGGCAGTCGAGTATATTGATTCAGGGTAGCAATTCAGGAAAAGTTTTTGAAATCGCGGGTGGCATTTATTGTTGTTGGTGGAGTAATTTGGATGAAGATAATTACCGAGAGGATAAGTAATATTCGATGTATTGAAGAATTAGGTGGGACATAAGTCCCGTTATAGATTCGAACCGCAAGACGAGGAAGCCCTGCGATCGTGTATTAGTCGATCAAGATGATCCGATAAGTCAAGGGGTTTTAAGAAAATAAAATATTTTAAATAATTATTATAAGTCAGAGGGTCCATGGATTTTCTTAAAAGAAAATAATTTGAGTTAGGTCCTTGTTAAAAAGAAAATTTACAATTAGCTCCGTTTTGTAAAAATCAATACTTTTGGGGTTAAAAATTGAATAAATAAATGTGTCGACCTTGAAAAATTATGAGGTCAGTTCCTAAATTCTCTAAATTGTTCAGAGATTCAGGTTTTTAAAATTTTTAGGTTGAGTTTTTATAAAATTCTCACATTAGCCCTAAATTTGTTAAAATTGTCATTTTGGGCTCTAAGTTTAAAATAATTGGATCTCACAAACCGGAAGGGATTTTAATGTGATTCTAGTTGTAAAATGTCGCTAATATCAGTGGTATATTGGGACAAAAACATTTTTAAAAATAAATAACTGTAGGTCCCTTAACTTTTAAAAATCTCATTTTTATCCCATTTTAAAATAATTGCCTTTAAGGCTTTTAGGGTATCCAATTGTTATGAAATTTGAACTTTGGGTTCAAAATATCATAAAGTTATAGTTAAATTAGCATTTCCAGGTACATGGACTGTATAAGTCCTGGAAATTTCATTGGGTCCTCAAGTTTAATCCTTTATAATTTGGTCCCTCATTTTTTATAAAATTACTTTCCAAGCCCTAAACACTTGGATTTTTGGAATACTATTAAAATATGTTATTTCCAATCCCTTAAGAGTTAAAATTTCAAATTTTAATATAGGGACCTGGTACAGTTTCGAAAATTATAATTTAGCCCTTAAACTTCTAAAATTTTACAATCTAGTCCTTGGGCTTTTAAGGGTTGATTTTATTTATCTCAAAACTTTTAAAACTTTATTAAAATGTCCAAATATAATTTTTGAACCTGAGTACAGTCCCAAAATTCGAAAATTACAGAGGGGTCCCTTAAGTTTTATTTTCTTGCAATTAAGTCCACCAACTTGCCATTTTTGCATTTTAAGTCCAAAATTCAAATTTAATCAATTATGCTCGACTTGTCCAGGTTATAAGTCATATAAAACATGGTTTCAAGGATCATAAACATGCATGTCCATTTCATACAATAATTCATCAAACACATCATTAAAGTGTACATGAATGCACCTAAATTTCAATAAATAGCATTTTTTAGCAACACTTGAGAATTTTTACAATTTAATACATGAAATCAACATGCAATACATAATATATATCTCAAGTGCTCAAGAATAAAATACTACATGCATTTAAGGAAAAAAAAACACCTAGAAGTAGAAAGGATTTTTCCACCCACCTTAAAATTGGATAGTTGTGAAATAAAAGGTAATATTTCACAACTTAAATGTGAACTTACTTAGGACAGCCCCTAAGTCAAAAAAATACCAAAAAAAAAAAAAAAAAAATAAGAGTTAGAAAAATGAGGTAAAAATCAAGAAGAAAAAGAAGAAGGTGAAGAGGAGGGCATAACTACACTTACCTTGTGTAGGCAGGCAAAATGTACTAAGTAGAAGCTTCAAAAAATGGTCTCTTGATCACCCTGAAGGAATCACTTAAGGTCGGCCCCTATTTCTCAAAAAATGAAAAAGGGGTGTTAAAATTTAAAAAAATAGAAAGAAGGAGGAAAAATGCACTAGAGTCCAATTTCTTACCTTATAGTCCAATTCTTCACAATTTCTTCAAAGTCCAAGTCCTTTTCAAGATGATGGCAAGGCTCTTAGTATCTTCAAGGTCTTCTAAGTATACCTCAAAATCCAAATTCAAACTTAAATTAAGAAGTGAAAAGAGGAAGCTAGATGATATCAAACGGAATGAAAGGAGAAATTTCTTACCTTGTATGGTATTTGGTTCGAATTTTTGGTAGAATTAGAAGAAGAATTCTTGAAATTTGTTAAGTGTTGGAAGAAAAAGAAGAAGAAAGTTTAGAGAGAACTAGGAGAAACTTAGAGAGAAGGAGGAGAAGTTGGTTAATAAGTGAGTTGTAATGAATAACATTTTGCAAGATTTTTGTCTTGCAATAGGCCTCATGGTCGATCCATGTGTGTAGGAGGAGAGAGAGATTTTTTTTTTTTTGAAGTCTTGTAATTTGTCTCTTGTATGGAGACAAAGAGAGGGGTCAAAGTATGGGTTTGAATGGAATATTGAGAGGAATGAGGGAATGTTGGAGATAGTGGGGAATGTTGGGAGATTTAATGATATAAAATTGAGGTATAAGATAAAGTGTATAATTTTTATTAATGGTATAATTATACACAAGATGAATAACATAAGGTGTATGTGTACAAGAGTTGGATGGTATTTTTACATAAAAATACCCCTATGGCCAAATCACTACTATGTTAAAATATGGTATCCATATTTTTTTGTCCCAAAATTGATGATAATAGATGAATAATATCAATATCCAAAATAAATAGTGGTTTCCTTGATCACTTATAAGTCTCATGATCACTTATTCTAAATCAAATTCTTAATTCTTTAAGGTATAAGTCTCTAAAATAAATAGTCTCTTAAAATTCTAAGGTGACTAATAAATGCACAAATAATAATAATGATCAATCAAGTGAGCATTAATGTGAAATAGAATTAATAAATGATCATGATCACAAGTAATAAATAAAGTGAAATTAAATTCGAAATATATTTATTGTTAATATTTACCGGTCAAAGTGACGCGATAAAATAGTCAAAATAGTACATAGACGATAAGTGAAATAAATACACGCTCGAAAAATTGAGGGCTTCACATTTTAAAACTTTTTCCCATAAAAAAGAATAAAAAAATTGGGGTCCAACGAGGCTAGTGGTGTCAATTCAAGCTCGGCCTGAATATAATGCCATAGAATTTCCAGGGGCGAAAAAAACTAGGTCTAATTTGGCCCGGCATAAAATGCACTACACAGACCAGGTTGGGCCGTGAAAAATTTGGCCCAATGGGATTTTGAACTGGCCCAGCTTGGCCTGGTTTTACCATTTGGCCCGATGGGCCGATGCACGGGGCCGCCCCAACCCAACTTGATTCACACCTCTAACAAGGGTTGGGGAAGGCTCCTAGATCCGCATATGCCAATAACACAAAAGACTTTTAGCAATAATACAAGGAAAGCAAAAAAAAAAACAAATGAAAGTTTGAAACAAACTAAAAACAAAAAACGATTTTCTCAGAATTTGTTTTAATATAGACAATATTTCTTTTTACATTGGTTCTAAACCATTGTCTTAAATTACCTATAGATAATGTGTCACGCCGGACGGACGGACGACGATTTACTGATGAACAACTTAAATAGAAATAAACCCAACAGTCTAGTCAAATGATACAACAATCCCAAGTGAAACAGAGTCTAAAGCAGCGGAAATAAAATAAGTAAAGTACGAATTACATCTTAAGGTCCAATCAACATCCAAATACATCCGACATAATAACTGAATAAGTTTACGAGGCCAAAACTAAAACATAAGGTAAAGTACAATGTCCAAATCTTAAACGTCAAAGGGTCCTACGCCCTTAAATTACAGTCAAAGAGAGAAAAGAGTAGCAGGATAAACGGAAGTCCAACATCAGTAAAAGTACATGAAATAAGAACAATCATCAGTAAAAAGGTGCAAGACCGACAGGCAGGGCGAGGTTCATCAATCTGTGGCGGTTCGACATCTTCAACATAGTTCCCATCTAAAGGTTTAGAAAACGAGGAGGGGATGAGACATAAATCTCGGTGGATGGGGTGATCGTGTGCAAGTGTGGCGATATATAGTTAATGCGAGCTTGATTGTATGAAAACGCGTGAGATATGATGCATGAATTCACACACATGATCCACAAGCGTCGTGATAAAATATATTTAAGTAATATACTTATACGATTTAAGAAAATAGTTCGTGGTCACAAAGAGGCACTATGTGATTCGTGCAAGACATGTAGGATTGCCTACGGAATGTAGCGCAAATCCTATGCAAGACAATTAATGGTTGCGTAAGGATTTGTGTCCCCGACGTATATGTGAATTTACGTAGTCAATTGACACATACCACTTGAGATCAATTGTCTAACGGTATTGTGTCCCCGACGTATATGTCTCAGACTTACCGTTATACATATTGCTCGTGCCTTCCCTATAGCCGCTTGGCTATCACGGTGAATCGTCCACGAAGGCATAGGCTTCCTCCAACATGGAATATCTTCCAAAAGTTTGAAGCCACTCGCTTCTTCACCACCCTTGTCCAAAGCTATAAACTCGATTCCATAGTGGACCGAGCTATACACGTTTTGCTTCATGGACTTCCACGATACCGCACCACCTCCAATGGTGAATATGTATCCACTAGTGGAATAAGAATATTTTGAATCGAAATCCAACTAGCATCATTATACCCTTCAAGAAAATCGGATATCTCGAGTAGTATAGCCCATACTCCGAGGTATACTTCAAGTATTTTAACACCTTGGTTAACGCTTTCCAATGCTCGTGGCTTGGATTGCTCGTGAACCTACTCAACATATTTACAGGGTAGGCCAAGTATGGACGTGTACAATTTGTAATGTACATCAGACTGCCTATAATACGTGAGTATTCCATCTGAGCCTCTGGTTCTGCTTCATTAGCAACCAGATTTACACATAAATCAATGGGCGTCTTTGACGGTGAACTGTCAAAAGCATTGAATTTCTTGAGCACTTTCTCCACATAGTGGGATTGTGACAAGATAATTCCATCATGAATTCTGCTGATTTTTATCCCCAAGATCACATCAGCAGTCCCCATATCCTTTATGTCAAAGTTTCTCTTTAACATTCTTTTCGTGTCCATGATAGTATCATGACTACTGCCCATGATTAACAAATCGTCTACGTATAGACAAACTATGATAAATGCTTTCGATGTCCCTTTGACATATACGCATTTATCACATTCGTTGATTTTAAACCCATTTGACAACATCGTGTTGTCAAACTTAAGATGTCATTGTTTTGGAGCTTGTTTCAGTCCATACAAGGATATTATCAACTTGCACACCTTCTGTTCTTGACCGGGTGCAACAAACCCTTTAGGTTGTTCCATATAGATTTCAGCATCTATCTCTCCATTCAGAAACGCCGTCTTGACATCCATCTGATGAATCTCTAGATTGTGCAAAGCAGCAATCGCGAGAAGCACCGAATAGACGCAATCCTCGTTATCAGAAGAATATGTGTCAAAGAAGTCATGCCCTTCTTTTTGTTTAAAGCATTTGGCTACAAGCGCGCTTTATACTTATCAATAGTTCCATCCGCTTTATACTTCTTTTGGATCCACTTACATCCTAAAGGTTTATGACCAACATGGAGATCAACCAACTCCCACGTATGGTTTTGCGAGAATGGACTCGATTTCACTATTGATTGCTTCTTGCCGCAGAGCGAGCATCGGACTACTCAAAGCCTCTTTAATCAAGTTCGCTCACCATCTAACATCAATGTTAGAAAGTCAGTCCAAAGGACTTAACCACCTTTGGCCTCTTACTTCGCCGTCTTAGTTCTTCACCACTCGGTGTTGAACTAAGCTGATTGTCAAATGTGACAAAGATGTTGTACCAAATGTCATTCCGAGAAGTTATAACATCCAAGCAAAGACATTCAACAACATATGCATTTGTTCCGGATGTGATAACACTAGAAGTAACATCTCCAAAGAACATCCGAATATAGTCGTTTCTTTAAACTTCCATCTATCCTTTTCGACAATGATAATATTCTAAAACAATATAGCAATCCTTGACTCAATTATGGTACCAACTGTCATATCCGAATTTTTGACTTATGTACCATAAAACGATATGCACTACTATTAGATGCATAACCAATAAAAACACAATCGACCATTTTAGGATTGATTTTAACTTGTTTTGGTTCAGGTATTGCAACCTTAGCCAAACACCCCCAGACTTTAAGGTATTTATAAGAAGGCTTATGATTTTTTCACAATTGGTAAGGAGTCTTATCTTTCCCTTTAAGTGAGATTTTATTCAATATGTGGTTCGCGATTAACACAAACCTCCCCATATATTTTGTGTATCTTTATTCAACATCGGATTGCCCCGAACTTACATAGCTCATGGTCTTTTCATTAGCATTTAGAACGCTTTCGTTGTTCTATTACTATTAGAACCTCGTTTCAACAATATCATTAGAACCTCGTTCAAACAAATTTCAGAACCTTGTTCCAACAATTCTGTTTGAACCATTTTACTGAGAGTGTGACCTTAGATGTGGTCACACCTTCGGCAACATTTCAGACCTCACTTGGTTCTGAAACTGCCTTCAGTGCTACAACCCTTTTGGCATCACCTCAAACCGTATTTCTGGCACCGTGTGTTTGCCTCGATGTAACAACATTTTTGGCAACACCTTCGCAATTGTAGTTCAACGTCGCCTTAGATGTTACCACATCTCGGACTACATCTTTGTCACATCTAAATCTGCAAATGTTGCTCGAAAGCCAAAATTGTGACAGAAAGTGTGGTCATACCCCCACAATCATTTGGATCCGTTAGAATTCTTAAAAAGTATTCCAACACACTTTTCTCGAGTCTCTAGCAAGACTTTCATGGATATAGCTTTCAAACCTTCGATTGCTTTCTTCGATTTTCAATCGAAAAATCAGTGGCACTAATCCAATTTCCTTCCGATTATGCATTTAGGAATTCATGAAAATTTTCAAAACAGTAACGACATCTTAACGATGTAAACCATTTGAAATTTTCATTTAAACGACATCCCTTCAGCACGAATATCATGCGGGATCAATTGAAACATTTTAGACTAGTTTCAACACATTTTTGGATTCTTGGAATCATCCATTTTTCAATCCAAAAATCTATAAATAACGAACCTCTTGGAAATCACATCCTCATTTCGTATTTCTTTTCAACATATGAACATTTTGGAAAACATCCTCGGTTCATAACAGCCACACAATACATATAGTAAAGTGTACAACTAAGTCTGTTAAAGACAAAGTTACGGCATAGGAAATCACCATCCTAGCCCCATGCTTCAAACGCAACGCGTTTTCAGCAACAACTACAATTCCAGCAACCACTGGAAGGTCTTTTGTCAGTCCATCTCCAAGCTTAGGTTTTGTTTCTCCTCGCCATCGTTAAGGTACGTTATTTGTCTTGCGATTGTTGAATTACAATGGTGATTACAACGGGAAATGCCTTCAACAATGGCTTTACAAAAAATAGAAACAAAAATTACAACTTGAAGCAAAATCTAACTAATACAAATCTTGAATGGACTCCAACTCCAGAAGCATGAATCTGACAAAACTTGAAAAACAAAAGCCGAGTCGAGTAAAACTCTATCCGCAAGACAAATACGTCCCGGCTAGTGCTCACGGTACGACGTAATGTCCCCAAAGATAAAACGGCTTAACCTCCTCTGTGTACAGTAGCACCACTGACACAAAGGCATCTTTCGAACTAGAAGGAGCGAGACCTGGTTTGCTTGACTCAGAAAATGCAGAAAGGAAGATGCATCGAGAGATGTGATGATAGATGTGACGACATTCGGGATAACATCCTCTGGACAGAATAACTTACTGCAGAATATTTTCTAACTCTCTCTCTTTCTCCCTATTTGCCTTGTTTTCCTTAAAACGAATCTGAATGCAAGCTAAGCATATAAAGACTGCAATTCCCAACACTTTGAGGAGATTTAATGATAGAATATGGACAATTAAAACCAAATGTGACTTCCAAGAGTTACACATCGCATTATGACCACTATCCAGGAGTTACAAACTCCAAGAGACATACATGAACCTGGACACCTCCAATGTCCAGATACATCAGGCCCAACACTCACTTGAATTTGGGCCAAGCCCATTTTTGAGTGACAAACTAACTGAACCTGGACCCAGGCCCAAAGAGTTGGCCCAGCCCATGGCCTATTGTGATCATCCACTTGTGTTATAGTATATCCAACCAATAACACCTTCTAGTATTTATACTAGGATAAACTATACCCATTCGCGTGGCCAACTTCGTGTATTAATTTCTCACTCATCATCGAAATTTGGTTTTCAGAAATATAAAATACTACGAACATCTACTCAGAAAGTAAATTAATAATACATAATTTAATTCCTCCAAAATTAAATTCTTAGCCACTGAAAATTTGGTCAAAGTCGGGACGACGCCCACTTTCTCAAACCCAAATTTCCAACAAAATTCTGGTCATGTAAAGACCAAAGGCCAAGGCATGGGACGCCAAACTTTGAATCTCATGAGATTAAAGTTAATGATTTACAAGCAATCATCAATTTTTCCTGTTCTGTTGTATAATGAATGTTTTTATTATTCTCCATCAGGGGTTGGGGTTGCTAGTGGTGGGATCAACTTCTCATTTTCTTTCTTATGTTCTTCCCTTATTTCCCCCATTTTCATCACCAATGTGTGTTTTTATAGGAGCTTTGTCTATTAACGTGATTTCTATTTCTATATGCATAGACTCTCCATCTATTGTAATGATTGAACCCTTAATTATTTATGGTGTGGGGTCCTTGATAGTGCTGCAAACTCTTAGTCATATTCTGCAGTTGTTTACTTGGTGCAGAAAAGTTTTGTCTGTTTAAGTATATGTTTGGGAGCATATTTCAAAAGGGCGTTTAGACTTAAATGACTATTTGAGAATTTTCAAATGTTTGGCAATTTATATTGGATGGAGTTTCTAAATAAATCATATTTTGTAGGTCCCAATAGGTATTAATTAAGTTAAGTCTAAAGGGGGAATAGACTTAACCAATTTTCGATTTTCGTCCTTAAATCGAGTTTTAGACACAAGTCAACTTAGTCCTTGAGGGGCAACTTAGTTCAACCTCAACAAAGTGGAGTTAGCCACTTAACAATGGACTCGAGAGAGTTGTTGAAAAGATAAGTGACCTTTTAAAAATACAACAAACTTGGTTTTCAACGGAAGTCTTACACCCTTTTGTTTAAAATATGTTTTCAACACTTGTTTTTAGGTTAAGTTATTATCAGTAAACTTAGCAAATTTACCAAACAACATATATAAATAAGCAAGAAATAAATGTGCTGAATGTAATAGACACAGAGCAATTTATAGTGGTTCGAGGATGGGGTAATTCCTCTAATCTGCTCTTCTTCAACTCCTGGAGGTAATCCACTAAAATAACAACTGTTACAATCTGTTAAATAAAATAACAATGTAAATAGTGTTTTTTTGAATAAATCGAAGATATATATAAAAAATGAAAAGAGAGTGATCCTGAACACAGGCTGTTCAGGTAGCCAACAAAATCATAAGAAAACGCAAATCCAGAAAAAACAGAATGGTCACAAGCCGACCAAATGGCTGAATTGTTGGGGCCTCGTTAAAACCTCCCAAGGTAAAACCCACCCTTGTGGGAAAAACCCTTGTCAGGAAAAAGAGTACCCCCCATAAAAGAAGCGTCCAAAATGAATAACAAAGGACCGGGATGCACTATCTAAAAAATCTATAATTAGATTGACCAACATAATCCTTCGTGAGAAAAGGGTAATATTCGGAGGAGGGGCACCCCACCAAGTCGCCGACTGCGACCTCTTGCTCAGAAGATCCACCACTCGATTGCATTCGTGATAGATATGCGAAACCACCAAATCCATCCATGAGAGCAAATGAAGAGTAAGTCTCCATCCGCTAAGGTGATGCCAAGGACATCAATAGATCTCTTGTAAAGCAAGTCCACAACATACACGGAGTCGGGACTCGAGCCAAAGTTGAGTCCGGCCTTTAGCAAAAGCGTGATGGATGGCCCACATAGCCACCACCAACTCGTCCTCAAATGCATATCCAAAGACCATAATGTTCCACAAAGCAACCCCGAAAAAGAAGCCTCTATAGTTCTCGGGAAGACCCGAGGAAGATGTAAAGGCTACCGGCGCCCCGAGGTGTTGTCGTCCGTATTCACCTTAATCCACCCGAGGAAGGGGTTTTTGCCAATTAACTTGCACAATCCCGGGAGCTTGTCCGCCCATCCAGGGATGCGAAGTCGCCCGAGGATGAAAAGGTATTTCGGTCATTGTCCATGGAGCCCTATCTAAAGAAGACGATTCAACAATAAGGACCCGGAGTTGGGTAATCGCCGCATCCACCGCCCGGACTTTATCATTAAAAACCAAATCATTGCGAATATGCCAAATGAGCGGATCTGAGGATATCAACGCCACACGCCATAAAAAAGCCACCGATCGCCGAAACGATAAGTCATTAACCGCACCAGGAATTCATTAAAGCAATGGGCCGTAAGTAGATGAACATCAAAAGCACCAAAAATTCAACGCCAAAGAGCCCCTGCCAAAGACACAAGAGACAAACAAATGATCACAGATTCAAATGAGAAGCACATCAAAGCCCACATGCCGATGGGCTAATGAAACACCCTTAGGATGTAATAAATCCATGACCACCAAACAATTGTGAATAGCCTGCTAAAGGCCACAATCGATCGGCATTCCGGAATGTGAGGAGACCAAATCCAAGAACCCCAATAGGCCATAGGGGAATGGGGCCGAATATGCAAATATGCCGTCTTCAAGGTAATAGTCCCATTGTCGAGAGTGCATCGGACTCGCGTGTCCTTAGAGGATGGAGCAATGGGGACACGAACAATATCTCGAACAAGATCCAAATAAGACTCAGCGAACAAGAATGTGAAATGCCAAGACTCATCATAGAAGTAATCTGTTAATACGAATAGATATCTGTACTCATGCGGAATACCAATTCTATCAAGAATGCAATAGCCTGACCAATCATCCATCCAAAATAATACATCGGAATTACTCCTAGGGATCCAACGAGACTCATACAAATAGTCCGCAATATAAGGCTTAATCCCGACCAGATCGAAATGGAAGAAATGATCTATGTAAAGAACCATCCGATGTCAAACAAACGGCGTTTGCGGAGAACCTTGAAAACCACATAATCAAGTCATAACCTTCCATCCGACTTCATCGAAAAATGAATTATTCACCACAATAATCGAAGCAGACATCCGACCCCCCTTCGCCCGAGGCATACAACATTGAGCCCAATTAACCTCCACCGAACCCTTGGAGTTTACATCGCCAAATCCAAATAAAAGTTACGCATGGCTTGCTCCATTTGCTTAAGCAAGGATCGCAGCACCACTGTAAATCATCATCGTATGCACAAAGGAGCTAGTGATCACCGAGTTAACCAGGACTCTACCGGTGAGAGAGAGTGTCGTCCCTTTCCATCGACGTAACTTTAGGATGACCTTATAAAAAACATCTTTGCAAATCCATGGCCTTTGAAGCCCCTTAAAGATTGGAGCTCCCAAATAAATCATAGGAAAGGCCCCTAAATCGAATACCCATAATATCCGAATACACCTACGCACATAAGGAGAAACTCGTATGCCGAAATAAACCTTCGACTTACGAGGATTGAAGGCCTTACCCAAAATATCGGCATACAGTGAGAATCAAGAAGAAAGTACGAGCGTTAGCCGAAGAGGCCCGCACATAATAAAAATATCATTAGTGTAGAGAATCGAAGATGGAAAGATGATACGCCCGGGCGCAATGAATGGCCCAAGCTGATTACGAGTGATCTGCGCCTCAATAAGCTTGCTCGAACTTCATCCGCAATGCAAAAAAAAAAATAAAGGAGATAAAAGACGCCCGCCTAACCCCACGTAAACAGGAGAAGTATCCCACAGGTGAACCATTAAGTAATATCGAGATCCTAGATGACCGGAGAATATCTTTAATCCAATGAACCAAAATATCAGAAGCCAAGGCGATTGAACGTGTATCAGAAAACCAGTCTAAGGTATCAAAAGCCTTGTGGATATCAATTTTCAAGATCATATTATCATCAAGCCGATCATGCAGGACATTGAAGCCTTAAGAAACCATAGCAATACTGGTAGTGAATCTGCCTGCCGGGAATAAATCAAAGCGCATAGGAGACAAATATGGAGAAATGACCGAGCCCAACCGAGTAGCCAAAATCTTGGTAATAACCTTGAAAAAGAAATTGCTCATAACGATTGACGAAAATTATCAATAGTGTTCGCATCCCTAGTCTTCGGAATGAGAGCCATAAAGCTAGCATTTAACCTCGAAGGAAGGGTCGAGCTAGTAAAGAAGAAATGGACCCGCCAATAATCTCTCGTTGAAATAATTTCCCAACAGTGGACGATAGAAAACCCCATTGAACCCGTCCAGGCTAGGAGAACTATCGACCCTAGCTCAAAAACTACATCCCGAATCTCGCATCCGAAGGGATAATCGTCAAAATGACATTATCTGTTGTCACCACCATTGGAGATATGACCCGATCCACGATAGAAAAATCTAGATTGGGGCCCCCGAGTAAAAAAAAAAAAGCTCCGTATAGAAGGAAGTAATGTGGTTTCCAAGAATAACCGGATCATCCGAGAAGTTGCCATAAATCATCAAACCTTGAATCCCCGAACGGCTCTCCCAAATCTTACAACAACGATGAAAAAATGTTGTATTACAATCCCCGTCCTTAAGCCGGGCAGAGCACGCCTTCTACTTCAGAATTCAGATTGCAAAAGCAACGCGTTTTAGATAACGCACTTTGGGCTTCAAATTCTAACTCCCTACGAGCGGTGAAACCCAAAGTCTCATTTCCGCTTGAATCCGCTGCACATTTTCCATCTCGCCTATCCACCGATGATTGACAACACCAAACACATCTTTATTCCAAACTATGATAGCTCGACGCAACCGTTTGAGCTTCCACATAATACGAAGAGAGGGTTAGGGGAGGGACATGGTGAGTCCATGAAGAGACAACTAGTTCAAACGCGTCATGTCAAATCCACATGCGTTGAAAGCAAAATAGAACCAGGACCACTTAGTGATAGAGGATGAACAACAAACCGAATAAGGTGGTGATCTGAGCCAATACGAGGAAGAACCAAACCTTTATCGCTTGCCAGAAAGAAAAAAAATTGACCAAAGGTGGCAAGGGCGCGATCTAATTTTTCCTGAAGAAGAGAGTGAGGCGTATGGGTGGTGCACCAGGTAAAAGAATTACCTGTAGTCGGCACAGTAAACAAACCAGCATCCTCCACAAAGTCCCTGAAGTCTTTACAAGAAGCCTGGGATAAAGTGCCACTACCTGATTTCTCATGATGTCCCAAGAAAACATTTAAATCCTCAATAAGCAATAAATCATCAAGACCCAAAATTTCCAAATCCGCCAAAGCGTGCGACGATCAATATGATTACACAAACCATGAACCAAGCCAACATAAAAAGTCGAGAGCCCAACCGCAGAATCAAGAACACGACCTTTGAGAAGAGACCCAAACCCGGTTGTAATAAAGAAATGGCAAAGAATACATAAAATTCAAATATCCGGCCGACCATTAGAACGAAAACTCTGAGTCACAAAACTCAAACCCAAACTGGTCCAATAAGAAGCTGAAATCGAGGTAATGTCCACCTTAGGCTCACAGATAGCCTTGATGGATGGCTTGTGCTTTTGACAAAGAGCTTTAAGAACATTACGAGAAGCAATGTTCCCAATTCTCCGGATCTTCGAATATGCAATTCATTGAGACGAATCCATAGGATGGGTATTACGAAACAATCTTTGCAAAAGTGTTCCCAAATTGGTATGAGCATTAGCATTATGAGCTGAAAGTCGGGGTTTAAATCGTGAACGGAGGTCGTTGTGGAAGAGCGTCCCAAGAAATCGAGCAACATCCTCGGAAACGAGGATGCGGGATCGAAGAGGAACTAGCAACCGGGGACATGACCCCCCCCGGGCATGGGGGTCAAGGTAGAGGCACATTGGCCGGCTCCCAAAATCAAGGTTGTGGGCGACACCCCCAAGAGGATAAGCGCAGCGGCCGCACTTGGGGGCATAAGGTGGGCGGCCCCCATGGGAATTTGCAGCCACAAGGAGGGGCCAAACCCCCCTGAACGTGAACCACTTCTAGATTCAAATCGATAGCAGCCAGGTAGGTAGAAGCTGTAATCAAACCCAGTGAATGAAAATCATGCCGCTCCAGAATTGGTTTGTTGGCGTCGGGGATAAAGTTCGAGGGAAAGGGAGAAGTAGTAAACGGTTTGAGGGTTTATCAAAACCCTAGAAGCTGAATTCGAGCCCTTAATTTTCGTGGTATTAACCATCGGAAAAGGAATCGCTGAAAGAAGAAGAATCAGCAGTGCAAACCCAGGTTTCGATTCCGTCTTGCACAAGTTCGCGAAGAAGTCCCATGTTGCTTTGCATGCTTGAGCGCCCACCATAGTTTGAAGTTAACCCAAAAAAGAAGAATCGGCCATGGTAGCGCCGGAAAACAATGACAATCGAGAATGGAGGAGTCAAACACGTCGGTCAGAAATTTCAACTAATTAGTTAGTCATCATCAGAAGAGCAAGGTTCTACGAAAGTTGTTGGAAATTTATGTAAATAGTACTTGAAAAATAATGATTGTAGGAATAATGCCATTTTATTGAACATATCATTATGCACTTTACAATTTATTACAAAGTACAAAGTACTTACATTTCTTTTTTGTATATTTGATTAAGTAAAAATACAACAAAAAGTATCGGCAACGACGCTTCAAACATCCCTGTTGCTTTCTTCTTCTCTCCTCTTCTTCATTAGCTTTCCTCCTATATTCTTCTTCGCTCTTCCTCTTCCTATCTTCTTCTTCCCTTTTCTTCTTCTTATAAGCTATTTTATGAGCTTGATCTCTCCTCCTTCTCTCCTCACACTCTCTTTCTTGCCTGGCGTTCTCTTCTTCTTGGCACTTAGCAGCCTCTTCATTTAGCCTTGCAACATCTCTGCTCTTCAGTTCCCTGAGTCCAACCCAGTATAAGAGATCCTTTTTTAGGTGATTTACAAATTGAACATCCTTTGGCCTTCCTGGTGGAGTACCTTCACTTCTACCGCAGACCTTCCTCTCCTTCTTCCAGTCGGCTCCTCCGCTGGGAGTGTACTAAACGGGTGGAGCCCTTGAAGTCTGCTGACTGCTTGACTGAGTCTGCTGCTTCTCGGCTAACTTAACAACATCCAACCATTTTTCCTAGTACAGTTCCCATGCTTTTTCAAGATTCATTCCCTTGAAGAATCTTTCTAATTTGAGCGTTTCAGATTCCTCAACCGATCTTGGCTCGGACTCCAACATCGGGAGCGGTTCTTTCGAGAACTTGAGCTAGTGAATCTGGGAGTAACCCTGCTGGGGAACCTTGGAACTTGGATTTCAATCCTTCAATTCTTTCATCGCCGCGATCACCTTCTCGCGAATTCAGCTTCTATTGCAACTCTTGATTTTTGAAAGGCTAAGTCAACTTTCTCATCGGTGACACGTCTTGGCATCCGAGAGTGGAGAGAGCTGTAGATGAACCAACTTGGGATTTATTCAACACAATCTTCAAGGGGTTGGGGGAGTCTTCGATTGTTCTTCCCTCTTACTTCACTTCCTTCCCTTTTCTCTTTGCTTTCTTCGCCCTTTTTGGCATCATCAATGCCAACCATAGGAAGTTGAGGAATATGCATCAAGATACGATCTACCTTGTCATGGGTAATCGAGTGAGCTCGCTTTTATTCTTATCTAAGAATCTTCATCTCTGCGCTCATTTGCATCATCTCGGCTCGCATAGTGCGTTCGTGTTTTGAAGTCTCATTTTATATTTTAGCCTCATCAACTCCATATCAATCTTGTGCGCTGTTTCCAATCTGTTGATGTCTCACTGTCTGCGGGAATTGAGCTTGCTCACCATACCAAACCGTAGTTTTGTGAAGAGTGATTTAAAGTAGTTCACTTGCTCTCTTCTTAGTGTCTTCGTCTATATCGTCCATTCTCGAATTCTTAGGACAACTCCTCGGAGGTCGCCTGAAAATCATCACATCGTGGTTGTCAATTCGTTGATTGAGTGTAGCAAAGCTTCTTTCCATTGCTTCCGTTTTAGCACATATAGCCTTGAAGGCTTTTCTGAAGTCGGCCGCCTCGGTGGTGATCTTGAGTAGCACAAAATCAAAGTCGAATCCAAATGGTACCACTCTTAAATCATCCGGAGCCTGGAATTCTTCATGATGTATCTGTACTGTGTAATTGGCACATTCTTCAGCAGATCTGTATCCTGTGGAATTTCCTCAACAAATGGGAAGTAGTCTTCAAACAGACCAATAGGGACTAGAGAGATTTCTCCCACTTCTCCTTCGGGGAGCCCTTCATTCATTCCCCTAGCTTCTAGCTCTTTGTGCTTCACCTGTGTGAGCTTCTTTGTGACGCATTGTGGGAGAGCCGAGCCGATCGGGCCTCGGTGTCACAGATTTTATTAGCTCCATTGTTGCTTTCTTTTGAGTTTTCAAAGCCTTAGTCGCCTTAGCAACATCACGGGCTAGTGATGGCACCAATGGGGGTGACCATCAACCAAAACAAACTTTGAAGAGGCAACTTTCTCAGGAGCCTCTTTCAATTTTTCCACATGTTCCTCTTCAGCTGGGTCATTGGGAGTTGACTGGGCATCATTTTCTGAGTCAAGTAACTCGACTCTACGTTCTCATCTTAGTCATGTAGTGTATTTATCTCTTCTAGATTAATAGACTCGGATGTTTATCTTGTTGAACAGGCGGTTTTCCTTTCTCAAGAACAACACCCCTGGAAGTTTTAACCTCCTGGGGCCTTCAAAGAACCTTAGCAAATCTTAATCGGCTGCAAGACCTTCAACAATCCCTTCGCAGACCGAGCTACATTAGGGTCTTGGACGTTGGCATCCTTCGAGGTCTCAACATCTTGGATTGCACTTTCATGACCAACGATCTCAACTATCTTGGTACGCTATCCATCTTATGCCTCGGCTATTTCAGCAGCGTCCTCGGCCTGCAGTGTAGTTGGAATCTCAGCTGAGATAGTTTTAACCGTCAAAGCGTTGTCAATCCCACTCTGTTGTTGAGTTTGGGTCTCACCTTCGCCTCCCAACTTCAATTTGTTAAGGTATCCCACAACTTTCTCCAACTCGACTATGGTGTGTTCGTTTCCCCCTCAAGCTGGCTCACCGGTGAATCACGAGTAGTGAGGTCAATCGACACTTGAGACTCGGTTGTTCCCTTTAATTTGTCAGTTGTCTGGGCAGTTGTCTCAACAACTTTCATAGGGCTTGGCTCAGTTAGGTTGCCCACTACATCTTCATCCCTAACTTCATCGCCAATTTCCCTAGTTTGTCCATCTGAGTGAGCTGGAGAGTTATTTTTTTGATTTGCCTCATCATTTCAAGAATGTCAGGGGTTGGAGAGATTTGACCAGATGATTCTTGAGGGCTCCTATGCAAAGATTGCTCATGCATCACTCTAGACTCTTTAAGTGCTTGCTACTGACTCGGCCTTCTCGGTGGTCACCATCCATGATTTCCATATCGATGCTGCTCGCACTTTCTAAGGCATCCTTGGGAATATTAGGATCTGTGAAGGCACAAGTGTGAGGTTTTAGGGATTCCTCAATGGCCTTGGTCTTCTCCAATTTCTAAGTCGCTCCTTGTCCTTCCTTTCATACAACAAAGGCAAAGTGCAAAAGTCTTAATCAAGAGCATAGCGAATATGAACGTTGCCCAAAAATTCTAGGAGGTATTCCTTCTCATCGATCATGTCCGGCTTTTGAAGTTGAAACCTGGCACTCGCCTTCCAGGGCTCTCCACTCGCGCAACCTATCTTCAATTTCCGGATATTTGGGGATAATAGAAGAACATTATCATCTTTTTCTTCTTGCATAGGCTCAATAGGAGCCTTCTCTACCTCAAACAACAACAACATCGATCCGAGGTGGTGTAATTTGTACCATTCTTCCTTATATCGGTTGTATCTTGTTTAGATATATGTGGTGAACAACTACTTGAGTTTCTTGAGCGGTGATTTCACCACCATCCACATCTTTTGATTTATGTTGTTTTTCGACAACAACTTTCTCTGTCTGTTGTGGTGGACTCTGCTTTGCAGCTCAGCAGCTTTGGCGGCCGTCTTCACAAGCCTCTCCTGGTTTTCTCTCGTGGGAACTTGAGCTCAAGTTGTTCTGGCTCCTTAGCCGTGAAAATTTGTCTCTTGATCTTTTGCTTCTTCGCAATCGGCTTGCGGGGTGCATATGTTCTCTTCTTTCTAACCACGGGAGAGGGAGTGGGGCAGGCTTTGATGAGAGAGTTGGAGCGGAAATAGGCGTGTCCTGGGGACATGCTCGGCTAATTCCCCTTTGGAGGTAGCGATCTTCTTTGCATGGGCTGCCCCGGGGCACGGGAGGTTGGACTTGAACATTCTTTTGTTAGCATGGAAGGGTTTCCCATTGCGTAGGGGGTCACTCTTCTTCTCCGTTAAATGACCTAAAATTAGGCCATAACCAAAGCAAACTCGCGAACTTTCCATCAGCAACCACCTTCATGTTGATCACATTCGGCATAACTTAGTGCGAGAGAGCGATTGAATGAGCCAAACTTCATGTCAATGCACTTGGCTACCACATCCATGAGCTTATGGTAATCCTCCTTGATCGCCTTCTTCAAAGTCGAGTAGTTTGGTTTTCCAAAGATACTTAGGCTTGGCTATCTCCATCCAAGCCGCAGACAAATCAACATCCTTACAGTCAACTCCTTAAGACCACTGGTAGGGAGAAAACAATACTCAACCAAGTCAGCCGTAACCAACTTGAAGTCCTTACCGCTCACAGATGAACGAATCTCATCAAGCGTTTGCATAATACATAGCCACCTTCTCTAGGTATGTATGGGACATCTTCATTGTCAGAAACTTCTTGAGATCTGCTTTCTCAAGTTTCTGGGCAATCTTCTCGACAAGGTTCTTGTCAATGCCCTTGTTGGGAATTTTATGTGATTTTGATGATACTTGGCACCCCAATTCTACTGTAAATCAACTTGTAATAGATATGGATCTATAAGGTCGAGTAGAAGCGACCAAGTTGAAGAATGCGAGGACTCGATCAAAAATCGGGATAAAGAATCGGTGTGTGGCAGCTAAGTGAAGTGAAGACAAGTCTCGGTTAAGTGACGAGAAAAGTTGTCTCGGTAGACGGATGTGGTGAGTCACTCCAAGATAAGTGGAGTTGATTTGTCAAAGGAGTTATGCGGAAAAAGGATCAAAGAAAGTCAAGAGATCCATTGTCAAAGCAAAGTCAATTGTTTGATGGAAGTAGGTATGTCTCGGACTACCATTCTTAAAAGTTTGTTTTTCTTTGAAAAAGTGCAAAAAGTAAGGAACCGAGTAGAATGTCCCTAAAAACCTACGAGTTTAAGAAAAGAGGCTATGAGCATTAAATTCAAGGATCGATTACATCTAAGCTACAAGATAAGACAAGACAAGCCAACGACCTCATAGTATAGTTTGAAAAATACATTTATCTCTTCAATGGATATATTTTTCAACGGGCACTATAAAAAGGTGATGAATTCTAGAGAGAAGATACTTATGCAATCCGAGACACACAAGAGAAACCAAGCAATCAAAGCATAACACTTTCAAGCATTCTACTCAAATCCTCAAGCCTAAACTCGAAGGAAATCAATCCAACACACTCAATGAAGGAAAGACAACTTCAAAACTATTTTGAAGGAGGTGTAGTGAGGTTCCAGTTTGAACCAGAAGCTTTGGACTCGTTGGAGGGCTAACAAATCCAAGAGTTTGAAGGAGCTGAAGTAACAAGAAATGACTATTTTGTGAAGAAGCTGAGTCTCGAAGCAAAGCCAGCTTTGTGATCAAGGCCTAGCTTGGACTATCACCATTTTGTAACAAAGCCACAGTTACATTAGTGATTCCTCCAGGGGTTGGAGAAGAGTGGATTAGAGGAATTACCCCATCCCCGAACCACTATAAAATTGTTTGCTTCATTTACATTCAACGCACTTACATTCTTGCATATCTATATTGTTGTTTGTTTAATTTGCTAAGTCACTTGATAATAACTAAGCTTAAATGGGGATCCTGGATCCGGTCCCCTACATCCTGCAGAGGCGCACGGTTGTGGTCGGCGGGTGATATACGGACGTCTAGCAATCATGGACGTTCGCCACCCAGGATTTATCGGTCCCTCGCTTGTAGTCTCTGTTACTCTCATTCGGAATCGATTGATCACTTTTTGTTTCTGTGATTTTGCGGGGAGCTCTTTGGGGCTCGGATTGCGGGTTCGATTCGGTGGCTTTTCGTAATGTCTATAGTTTCAATGATTTTCTGGTTCATTTAATGGGATTTCATTTCGGTCGTGGTGCTTTTCTCGGAGGGTGGCGATTTTTTTTGCATATGGCTTATTGATCGCGAATTTCTTACAAGCGTACGGTGTCAAGTTTTAGTATAGGTTTTGAAAGTAGGGTTATCGTCTCCACAGGGATTGTTATCGAATTTTATACTAAGTACTATAATTAAAATAGCTTAATTCTATCTAGAAATCGGAAAGAGATGGATTTTTATTAAACTAAAAATAAAACTAAAATTAAGCAAATAAATGGTTCAGACAATTTATCAAACACGTAGAAGATGAATTCTAGAGGGTTGATTTCACCTAGTTATCCCCTATGTTTTCAATCCAGTTTATTAATCACAAGTTATCAATCTATAAGCCGATATTCCTACCGTTTATCACTTCCTCTCTCGAGTGTCAAGTGATTCTAGGTTTCAATTTACGATTTCGATATCTCTATAAAAATCATAAATTAAACCCTAATACGCTCAATGAATATTCTATCAGGCTTCAAAAGATTCATAAATCTCTCGATTCTATGAAACCCTAGGTTATGTTATTCTATGGCGGTGTTCAATTACCTCTCTCGAGCATCAAATTAAAAACACCAAACAATCTAAATTATTGATCGGATAATCCGGATGCAATCAAATCAAATAGCACAATAGATTAAATAATATGCGAGTTTCATAAACTGGAAATCAAAGCATAGGTTCAAACGTAAGTTACATCAATCCCCTAGAAATATGGGTTTAGCTCATAATGGATGTACAAAAATTCATGGAGAAATAATTATACATCTCAAGAAATTGACAAAGAAAAACAAAGGAAGAATTGAGAAGAAAAGAGAAGGAATTCTCTCTGTGTCCAGACGAGAAGTGCCTCCAATTGCCGTCCCGAACCCTAGCTCTGAGTCTCTTGCCGTGCGTTGTGCTCAAAATAATGTCGACCCCTTTTTCGATACGTCTACCGTGGTGTATTTATAAGTCGAGCCCTCGAAAACGCGTCAAAAGCCCAAGAGATAGAATCAGCCCACGTTCGACTTTTATCGCTGACTGCTATTGCTGCGTAAATCCTAGTCTAGTGCTGGTTTTGTCGCTGCCAGCAGCCAGTATTGCGTATTTCAGCCCTGCTTTGTTCTGCTGCTGACTGCGATTGTGCACGTCGCCGCATCTTCTTTGCTGTTCACGTGGGCGCGCTGCGACCCTCCATTCTGAAGCTGAGCCACGCCGATCTTGCTTGCTATACATTTCTTGATCAAGGCTGCAGCTTGTATATAAGCTGCAGCGCCATCCTTCCCTGCGCCTCTGTTTCGTTTTCGACCCCTTGCTGCGCTGGGTTTTGCGCCTGGGCGCTCTTCTATGAGTATTATTTTTCCGTTTTTCCACTTCTAAAATGCGATCTTCACCGTCCAAACACGTTTTCATCGTTCTTAATTAATTTCGGCATCCAAGATCAGTCCCGACTCACACACGACAACTAATGACACAAACTCGACTCAAACGACACTAAAATACTCGAAAACCCCGCAAAATTCTAGTCTAGAATACTCAATATATTGGTATAAAACCAACTTAACAAATACCCCCAAACTTAGGCGTTTGCTTGTCCTCAAGCAATTACGGACTATAAAAAACTACAAACATGAAGGAAACAAAAATAAAGACGACTGATACAACAAACCAACTGCGAAACTTCACAACCAAACTCATTCATCAAATTTCGTTTTACTATCAATCAAGCACGTATTTTCACAAAGTGATCATGAAGGTGGAATGTTCATGCCAACCCCGTTTTCATTATCCAGATAGATTCACGCAATCAAGTGTTTTCAAAATGATCCACTTTTTTGAATATAGAGATGAGATGCTTACCGGACTCCATAGGCTTGTCCTTCACACTAATCTCCACTAATGTAAGCTAATGTAACACAAGGATCAATAGGACTTTTAGAGCTTGTAATGTGGGCTTAGGACAAGGTAGGAAAATATAGGATTAAGTAGCTCAAATCACCCAAACACACAATATCACTTTTGCGTACATGGGGTTTCATATATTCTTTTCTCGGGCAACTCCATTCAATTAAATTCACACCCTTCTCATCATACCCTCCTCAACTCCCCATATTTTTCTATACTTTGTGTGTATGAGTGATGGGTAATTAGGATTTTCACATTTAGGTTCGGGTATTAGATTGGTTGCCAAAGAAACGGGTTTATACGGCTCAAAGGGGGACACTAGGGAAAATATAATACAAAGATAGGCATTTAGGCTCGGCTTGTTCAAAGATGGCTTAAATCACTTCCTTAGTGTTACTTCACCTAGGATTTCGCCTCGACTAGTGATCGAGACAAGTTCTATAATCCCGGTGGGATCATAAAGGAAACACTCAACCGCATAAATCATCCCCAAATAAATCAACAGAGTTAAGCACATAGATGGAATTAATGGAAAGAAGATTAAATCACGGTTCAAACACATGCTCTTTTTGACAGTTCAACTCATATTCAACAAATCCACTTAGTCATGCAGTTTCACAGTTTTACAAACGACCCGACTCGACTATAGACTCTTTTTTTTTCCTTTTTTTTTTTGTGACTCAAGACTCGACTCGATGAATAAAAATAGACTGCACCCCCCCAAACTTAAAACGACATTGTCCCCAATGGAGAGGTGGGAAAAAGGACTTTCCTGGTAGCCGAGGAGCGAAGGCTCCTTAAGTCATGTGGTACTACTACGTGTAGGAGGTATCTCGTATAAGCTCACAATGCATCCTAGCGCCCAAGCCCGTGGGTGTTGTATGCCTCCGAGGTGTGGTCTTGTTCTTCCCATTCGCCTTAGTCCAGTCCCTTTTGGTTTCGCATTTTTGCAACCTAGCAAGGTAGACAAGAAAACAAAACTCGTGGAACCAAGGAATTCGGTTATGGGTGAGAAATCGAAAATCAAAGCCCATACATAATGCACCCAAGTAGAAAATATAATGCCATGTCAAAAAGATAAGCATAGAAATGCAATATAGCACTAAACAATGTGAAATTGTCATTGGGGCATTTTATCAAACACCTCATATGCATGAATTTGGGCAAAGATAGTGAATGCAATGGATAACTCAATTCAATCCAAAAATCAGCACCAAGCCTAAGTCTAACATGAGCAACCAATCCACAATCCACAAATCAACAACAATTATCCTAGCACTACTACAATCCAATCACACCAAAAATCACAAGATGGGGAAAATGGGGTGGGGTTTGGAAGTTGCAAACTTACCAAAAATGAGTGAATGAGATGAAGATGGTGTGTGTGGTGTTATAATGATCCTTTGTGAAGATGGAGTGGGATTAGCACAAATAAGAGGGGTGGGGTATGATGCAACTTACTACTCCTAAAAATGCAAAAAAAAAAAAAAAAAATCATAACAAAGCAAAAACAACTACTAACTATATTAAAACTAAGAAAGCAATAAAAAGGGGCTTGGGTTGCCTCCCAAGAAGCGCTAAGTTTACAGTCTTCAGCCAGACTATGTCAGATTATCCTCAAGTTGGGGCTCCAATAGGCATGTTATCCACATTCCCCTTAGAAATTTCCCAACCTCCAATGTCTTCAGCAATATTCCCAACCATCTGCTTACCATCCTTTAATTCAAATTTTAGCCTATTGGTTGGATGGATGGTGAATACAACTTTCTCTTGATTTACCCGCAATGTTAGCTCCCCCGTTTCTACATCGATCAAAGCCCTTGCTGTGGCTAAAAATGGCCGCCCAAAGATTATAGGTATTTTCTTCTCCTCGTTCGCGTCCAACACTACAAAATCCACAGGAAAAACAAATTTATTAATTCTTACCAATACGTCTTCAATGATTCCCCACGGATAGGCGATGGATCGATGGCGAACCGCAAAGTGATGTTGGGACGGCTTCACCTCACCGAGCCCATACTTCGTCACATCGGCCAAGAGATATCGATTCACACTGGACCCAAGATCACAAAGTGGTTTCTCAAAGCAAACTCCTCCAATAGTACAAGGAATAGTGAAACTCCCCTGGATCCTTCATTTTCTCGAGGTAGTTTACTGCGGACTATTGCACTACACTCCTCTGTCGGATAGACAGGTTTCAAATTCTTCCAACTTCATTTTCTTGGATTCCTTTGGTTTCGCATAAATAGGTGATTCTTCGGGGAGCGGCTGAATTTTGCTTCCTTTTCGCGTAAATTGCATTGCGATGCTCTCTCGGATTAACCTCAGTATCACTTGGGAACTTTCCTTCTGCTGCAATGAATTCACGGTTGTAGCCAAGCCCGACCCATTTGTGTCTCGATCGACCTAATATGCGTCTCCATTGTGCTCATCTTAGTATTCGGACCATCAATCTGCGCCTCACTCCTATTCATTCGATTCTGGTCTCTCCGATGAATGAGCCGAGCATCTCCTCTAGCGGCGCTTTTTTTCACCTCCTAGTGCATTGGAACCGGATGGGTTTGGATAACCCGGAGGTGGATTCAATACGTTCTCGTTGTTTCTATAAGAGAGATTGTCATGATTGCGAAGTCCCGGGTGGTAGTGAGTTGGTAATGAATTACCTCGGTTATTAAAATCCCGGTTATTCACATAATTGACTTGCTCGGCCTCGTGAGTGGCGGTGCGTGAACGGGGGCGGGTGGGAGTGCGGTTTCTTTGTGGTGTGCTACCGGTATTCATGATTGCCAATTGCTTTGTCGACTCGAGATTTGAGCCGCCAAAGCGACATTGTATCCAACTCAAGAACACCGTCACCAGAAGCCGGTGTGATGTCCTCTCGGAGGGCCATTGATAGTTGTTTGTGGCCATTTCTTCAAGTAAAAGTAAGGCCTCGTCGGTGTTTTAGCCATCAATGTACCTCGATGCCGCATCTAGTATCGTTCTCGTATGCCCATTCACCCATTGTAAAAATCTTGAACCTCGCCGTCTGCATATCCATCTTTGTGGGCATCTCCTCAACAGATCTTTAAATCGCTCCCAAGCTTCATATAACGGCTCAAAATCAACTGTTGAACCAGGCGATCTCGCTCTTGATTGGAGTGTCTTCTTTGGGAGGGAAGAATTTTGCTAAAAACTTTTGAGTCGATTATCACTCGTAATACTCCCAGGGGGCGAACGTCGTAACCCTTTGCCTGGCCTTATCCCGAAGTGAAAATGGGAAAAGCCTCAATCGAATGGCCTCATCGATCACACCATTCATCTTGATGGTGTCGCAAATCTCAAGAAAGTGGCGGATGTGTATTCGGATCATCCACTGGACTCCCCCAAATCGATTCTCTGAACCATGCTTATGAGGCCGGTTTCAATTCGAAATTATTTGCATTAATGGGCTGGCGCACAATTCGAGTAATGCGGTTCTGATGGGCGCAGAAAGTAATCCCGGATTGCCCTTTCGGTGTCTCAGGCTGTGGTACGCGTTTACGACCCAATTTCCGTTATTCTCATTGTCTCTACGCCGTCGCCATTGCTCGATTCTGTGCTCGCTTTGCTGCTCGGATTGCTCGAAGTGTCCTTTCAATCTCGGATCAAAAGGAAGCAAATTAATATCTTTGGAATCTCGCATAACAGACAAGTCAAATGAGAAAAACGAAATTTTAATTCCTATACTAGTCTAGATTAGGATTAAGACTACGTGGTAATAGTATTAGTTTAAAATAGGATAAAACAATCCCCGAACGGCGCCAAAAACTTGATCGCGAATTTCTTACATGGCGTACGGTGTCAAGTTTTAGTATAGGTTTTGAAAGTAGGGTTATCGTCTCCACAGGGATTGTTATCGAATTTTATACTAAGTACTATAATTAAAATAGCTTAATTCTATCTAGAAATCGGAAAGAGATGGATTTTTATTAAACTAAAAATAAAACTAAAATTAAGCAAATAAATGGTTCGACAATTTATCAAACACGTAGAAGATGAATTCTAGAGGTTGATTTCACCTAGTTATCCCCTATGTTTTCAATCCAGTTTATTAATCACAAGTTATCAATCTATAAGCCAATATTCCTACCGTTTATCACTTCCTCTCTCGAGTGTCAAGTGATTCTAGGTTCCAATTTCTGATTTCGATATCTCTATAAAAATCATAAATTAAACCCTAATACGCTCAATGAATATTCTATCACAGGCTTCAAAAGATTCATAAATCTCTCGATTCTATGAAACCCTAGGTTATGCTATTCTATGGCCAGGCGTTCAATTACCTCTCTCGAGCGTCAAATCAAACACACCAAACAATCTAAATTATTGATCAGATAATCCAGATGCAATCAAATCAAATAGCACAAATAGATTAAATAATATGCGAGTTTCATAAACTGGAAATCAAAGCATAGGTTCAAACGTAAGTTACATCAATCCCCTAGAAATATGGGTTTAGCTCATAATGGATGTACAAAAATTCATGGAGAAATAATTATACATCTCAAGAAATTGACAAAGAAAAACAAAGGAAGAATTGAGAAGAAAAGAGAAGGAATTCTCTCTGTGTCCAGACGAGAAGTGCCTCCAATTGCCGTCCCGAACCCTAGCTCTGAGTCTCTTGCCGTGCGTTGTGCTCAAAATAATGTCTGACCCCTTTTTCGTACGTCTACCGTGGTGTATTTATAAGTCGAGCCCTCGAAAACGCGTCAAAAGCCCAAGAGATAGAATCAGCCCACGTTCAGCCTTTATCGCGGGCTGACCCATATCATATCGCGCTTTCTTGGCTGCGTCGTGCCCCTGGTCTTTGGTTTTTGTCGCGCTGCCAGCACCAGGTATTGGCGCTTCTGTGCTGCCTTGTTCCTGCTGCTGCTGATTGTGCACGTCGCATTGCATGTTCTTTGCTGTTCGCTGTTCGCGTGGGCGCGCTGCGAGCTTCATTCTAGCAGCTAGCAGCCCTTCGATACCTATTTTGCTATACATTTCTTGGATAGGCCTGTAGCCCTTGCATATAAGCGCTGCAGCGCCATCCTTCCCTCGCCTCTGTTTGTTTTTTCGACCCCCATGCTTGCGGGCGGGTTTTTAGCGGGCGCGCTCTTCTATGAGTATTATTTTTCCGTTTTTCCACTTCTAAAATGCGATCTTCACCGTCCAAACACGTTTTCATCGTTCTTAATTAATTTCGGCATCTAAGATCAGTCCCGACTCACACACGACAACTAATGACACAAACTTGACTCAAACGACACTAAAATACTCAAAAACCCCGCAAAATTCTAGTCTAGAATACTCAATATATTGGTATAAAACCAACTTAACACTTATCCGGCACATCGAAACGACTTGATCTTTAATGACAAGCATTGGACTACATATGCGGCGCTTGTTGGTTGAGAGCCATGATTATTGAGTCCGCTTTGTTTGACAAAGGGTGCATGCAGAATACCTAGGAGGATCTTCTTTGTCTACACCGGCTGAAGGTTAGTGGACGCCCTCCTAAGGCCCCTCGCATTATCCCAGTGCCTTGGTCTCTTCTCCTTCCTGGCTGGATTAAAGTCAACACAGATGGTAGCGCAACCGGAGCTCTAGGACATTTCACGGCGGTGGGCATTTTTTGTACTTATCGAGGATTTTTTCGTGGGTGTTTCGTGGAGCTGTGTGGAACGGGCTTCGCTTTCGAGGCCGAACTGGTTGCTGCCATGACCGCAATCTCCTATGCTTTTCGCAAAGGTTGGACTAATATTTGGCTGGAATTTGACTCTACGTATGTTGTTGGCCTTCTTAGATCTCAGACTGGATCCATCCCGTGGCGTCAGCTTAATCAATGGCGTTATTCTCTTTTTTCTGCTTTCCCAGATGCACATTGTGGTTTCTCACATCTTTCGGGAAGGTAACCGTGTTGCGGACCATCTCAGCAAGTTCACGTGTGACTCCTCCTGGTGGGACATCCCCTATGGATATTATCTCTCCGCTTCTGATGATGACTATGTCGGACGTACGCAATATAAATTTGTTAGTTAATTTGTATTATGTTCTTTTGGTTTGGTTGTATGGCTTTCACTTTTCTTGCTGGGGTACTCTTTTCCTACTAAGGGTTTTCCCCACAAGGGTGGGTTTTACCTTGGTAGGTTTTTAACGAGGCCCCAAATATTGCGCGCTACCTGGTCGGCTTGTGACCAGGATTTTTCTTTCTTTTTATTATATTTTGATTCTTATTAAAAAAGTCTCGTTGAGTGGCTAACTCTCTTTGTGTAAGTAAACTAAGCTTTCCACCAAGGACCCAGCTGACTTATGATCAAACTCTGACTTTAAAAAGGACTAATCAACAAGTTGGTAAAGTCTATTCAACCCCTCTTCTAGACTTTACTTTATCACCCCTTGGGACCTATATCGCTGTTTGACAAGTCCATCAAAATCAACTAGGGCTCTAGTATGGATTTTCTATGAAAGCTTAACATAGTTGTAAGTAGGTGCCATTTGAGCTTTGAAACCAAAAGCCAAGAATTAGGGTTTCAGAGTATTTTCACAGAGATAGAGAGTTTGAAATCCTTTGAGTGCAAGAGTGTAAGTGAATAGAGAGAAAATGAAATTCTCTTTATATGGGACTTAAAAGGACGATTTGTGAATTTGAAAAGTTCTACATAATAATCAACGGTTGAGATTAAAAGATCAAAACTGCATTAATTTTCCCGCATTAAATGCAGCAACATTTATATCCAATCATGGACAAACCGTCAGAGACTTTTACTAACATCATTTAATGATCCGACGTCAAGCCTAAAAAACATTCCCGCCGAGGAAAACGTCCTCATTTGTCACTTAGCTTCATAAATGCTTGACTTTCTTCGTTTATGACTCGACCCTGCTTCTCTTTTCCTTGAATCGACTGAATAATCACTTGGCTATCCAGCTAACTTGATTCAGCTAACTAGCCACATAAGCTGTTTCACTTGGCTGATAAGTGAAACTCTTCTAATATGTAATTCTCTTATCTCTAACTATACTGAATGAGTCTTCTGAGCTTCGTAACACATCTCAATCAATCCTAGCTCATTCTTAGGCTCTTCAAATCTTGATTCAAATAAGGGCTTTGTGAATATATCAGCTAACTGCTTCTCAGTTGATATATATTCCAATGTGATGTCTTTCTTTTCAACATGATATCTTATAAAATTATATTTGACATTAATGTGCTTGGTTCTTGAATGCAATACTGGATTCTGAGTGATCGCAATGGCACTTGTGTTATCACACATAATTGGAATCTCTCTTTCTTCAATGTCATAATCTCTTAGCTGTTGCCTCATCCATAGAACTTGGGCACAACAGCTGCCTGCAACAATGTACTCTGGTTCAGCTGTGGATGTATCCATGGAGTTTTGTTTCTTGCTGAACTAGGAAACCAGTATATTTCCAAGCATTTGACAGGTACCAGATGTACTCTTCCTGTCAACTCTACATCCAGTGTAGTCTGAGTTTGAGTAACCAATCAGCTTGAATCCTCCTTCCGTTGATACCATAAGCCAACTTCTTGGCTTCTTTTCAAATACCTTAGGATTCTCTTGGATGAGTTATATGACTTTCCTTTAGAGCATATTGAAATCTTGCACATACACCTACAACAAAGGTGATGTTTGGTCATTTGGCCACAAATAGAGCAATGATTTAATGAGTTCTCTATACTTATTTTCCATACCAAATTTCTTCATTACATCTCGGTATATTTGGTTTCACTTATGAAGGTTCCATCTTTCATTTGCTTGACTTGAAGACTTAGAAAGAAAGTCGGCTCTCCCATCATGCTCATCTCAAACTTCCTTGCATAAGGTTTGAGAATTTGTCACTGACTCTTTGTTTGTGGATCCAAAGATGATGTCATCCACATATATTTGAACAAGCAATATACGATCTCCATCTTGAATTCTCAAGAGTGTTATGTAAACTTTACCTTTGGTGAATCCATTTTCTATAAGAAACTAAGACAATGTGTCATACCATACTCTTGGTGCTTGATTCAAACTAGATAATGTCTTCTTGAGCTTGTAGACTTCATCTCCAAAACTTTTCTACTCAAAACCTAGAGGTTGTTCCACATAGACTTCTTCTTCTATAATTCCATTCAAATATGCACCCATCACATTCATTTGATAGATGTGAAGTTCTTGTGTGCTACATAAGCAAGAAACATCTAACAACAAGTGTAAGGGTTTCATCAAAATCTATTCTTTCTTCTTGGCAATACCCTTTAACTACCAATCTTGCTTTGTTTCTTACTATAGATTCCTCTTCATTCATCTTGTTTGAATACCCACTTAGTAACAATAACATTTTGGTGGGTAGGCCTTTGAACCAATTCCCAAACTTTATTTCTTTCAAGCCGATTTAACTCTTCCCGCATAACTAGAATCCAATGAGTATCATCCAATGCTTGTAACCCGTCCTTTGGCTCAATTTGAGAAATGAAACAAGTGAACATAGCTTCATGTTGAGTCCTGGATCTAGTTCTTACTCCTTCTCTAACATCTCACATCCAATGATAAGCTCGGTGGATGGTCTCTCGGTCATCTCACATCCGGTTGGAGTAAGTCTTGGATTAAGTCTTTGCAACTAAGTTGTCATGAACAACTTCTTCTTGATCATCATTTAGCCGCAAACCTTTCAAATTGTCTTTGAGATTCATCTATCTCATCTTTATCTCGGTTGAGTCTTCGATGTCCTGTCTTAACATAGGGACTCTTCGAATAGTTGGCTGATTTATCTTGTCAGCTAACTCATCAATGTCTTCTTCATTAACATTAGGTTCATAAAAAACCACATGGATAGACTCTTCTGTGACCATAATCCTCTTGTTCAGCACTCTGAAAGCTTTACTCTCAGCAGAGTATCCTAAAATGATACCTTCGTCAGCTTTAGCATCAAAATCTTTCAAGTTTTCCTTGCCATTGTTGTGAATGAAGCACTTACATCCAAAGATATGAAAATATCCAACATTTAGCTTCCTTCCTGTCCAAATTTCATAAGGGGTTCTGGACAGCTGCCTGTTGATCATACACCTATTCTGAGTGTAGCAAGCAGTTTTAATGGCTTCATCCCAAAATCTATTAGGCAATCCAGCTTCAGCTAACATGATCCTTGTAGCTTCTTTGAGGGTTCTATTCCTTCTTTCAGCCACTTCATTTTGCTGTGGAGTTCTTGGAGCTGATAACTCATGAGCAATACCATTCTCTGTGCAATACTGAGTTATAATCCCATTGACAAACTCAATTCCTCTATCAGACCTTATATTGATAATGATTTGTCTCTTCTCATTTTGAACTCTCCTCATAAGCTGTGGAAGCTTCTGCAAAGTTTCCTTCTTTTTACACATAATGATGGTCCATGTGTATCTTGAATAATCATCCACCACCACTAAGGTGTATTTCTTTCCACTGATACTGGCTGGTTCAATAGGACCAAACAAATCCATATGCAATAAATGCAAGATCCTTGTTGAAGAAGGACTAGGTTTGTCTTTGAATGAAGACTTGATTTGCTTTCCCATCTGGTATGCATCACGGATGGTGTCTTGCACCATATGTGACTGTGGGTGTGAGTAGGTGCAATATATGGTGATTTTTGCTTTTAGACTCCCCCATCACTTGAGGATCCTTTCTCCAAAACCCCTCTTGGAGTTTGAGCATTGACAAAGGAATTGAATCTTATGTCTGTCTTATCTCCTACTTCCTTTTGGATCATCAATAATTCATCCAATGTTTTAGATGATTTACTGAATGATGCAATCACATTTTTCAAATATTTTTCCAACTTTTCCTTTTCAAACTAAGTCGCTTTGACCTTAGCAATCTCGCCTTCAGTGTCTTTGTTATCAATCTCAACTCTTCTGGTCATCTTTGAGTTTTGGCTTTTGAGCTGGCAGTTTTCCTCATTTAAAAGTGAGTGTGAGGATTTTAGTGCTCAAAGTCTTTCATCATTTTTCCTAATGAATCATAAAGATATGTGAGTGATGAAGTGTTTGTGTCACTATCACTATCATCGAATTAGAGCTAGATGTGTTAGAATGGGCCCTCATCTTCTCGTTCTTTGGCCATTAGGCATATCAAAGCCTCTTCTTGATTATCGAGGAATAGTCGCCTCATTTGCCTCGACTCAACTGTCTCTTTGCACTTGGATGTGTTAGTATCGTGAGTCAACATGGCTTTCTTCTTTTCTTGTCTTCTCTCTCTAAAGACCTTTCTTTTTCCTCATTAAGCACTTGTTGGTGATGGATAGGAATCAACAACAAAGTGTTACGGCTTTTCTGCGATTTGTAGCACGGAGTTCTCAGCCTTTTGGTAATAAGTTATTTGATTATCAGCTCTATGATATTCATCTCTCTGGTGGTCAGCTCTCTTGTGTGGTCTATCTTCCTTGGTCTTGGAAGGAGGAGCTAAGTGTGTTACGGAGGTTTCACCATTGTTCCTTTTATAGTTCTTGTTAAAGAACTTGTTGAATCTTTTCACCATAAGGGCAATCTCCTCTTGGTCAATTGTATCCTTGGAATCAATTCTCTTGGATTCTCCAGCCAATAGAGTAGCTATGTTTGGTACAACTATCTTCTCTTTTTGCTCTTTCATTCGGAGCTTAAATTCATAAGCTTTCAAACCGAGAATAGCTCATGAATAGAGATTCTTGTCAAGTCCATGGAGTGTCTCAAGGTCATCACCTTCATTTCCCACTCAGCTGGGAGCGACCTTAGTATCTTTATACACATCTCCTTTTGTGTATATTATTTGCCTAGAGCTGAGAGCTCATTTGTAATCTCTGTGAATTTGGCATCAAACTGATCCTTCACATTTTAAAATTAAAGTTAACTTATCCCAAATCTCTTTAAAGTTAACTTATCCCAAATCTAGTCTCCCGCATGATTTAACTTTGTTAAACATGGCTTTATTAAGAGTCTTGTATAAAATATCCTTGGAAACATTGTGCAAGTTGTATCTCTTTCGATCTTCATTTGTCCACTCGCATCGAGGCTTTTCAACCATTGTTGGTCTAGGTGCAACAGGTGCTGCAACAGCCTCTCCTTTAGCTGCGGGAGCATCAACAACCCTTACAACTATGTTCACTTTCATTATTTGTAAGGGTCCATCCTCAATAATGAACCGCATTTCATCGTGTAAAGCCGAAAGATGTGCCTGCATACGAATCTTCCAGTCATCAAATTCCTCAACAGTGAACATATGAATGCGAGATAGATTTGCTTCCATGATAATAACTTTTTTTAAAAGAAAATTTTAAAAATCAGCAAGTGTTATATCTTTGAAAAAGATTGAGATCTAGTCCAGTAACCAGTGTAGAAGGTCTTTTGAACCAACCGCTCTGATACCACTTGTAGGTCCCAAGGGGTGTTTAAGTTAAGTCTAGAAGGGGGGGTTGAATAGACTTAACAAATTTTCAATTTTTGTCCTTAAATCGAGTTTTGGACACAAGTCACCTTAGTCCTTGAGGAAAACTTAGTTTAACCTCAACGAGAGAGTTAGCCACTCAACAAACTTGAGAGAGTGTTGATAAGATAACTCATTTGAGTGAAGTGACCTTTTTAAATACAACTAACTTGGTTTTTATTGAAGTCTTACACCATTTGTTTAAAATATGTTTTCAACCCTTGTTTTTAGGTTAAGCTATTATCGATGTAGACTTAGACATTAAATATAAAGAAGTAAGAAATAAATGTGCTTAATGTAAATGACACAGAGCAATTTATAGTGGTTTGAGGATGGGGTAATTCCTCTAATCCACTCTTCTCTAACTCCTGGAGGTAATCCACTAAAGTAACAACTCTTACAATCTCGATACAACAATTCGAGCAAGTCTTCATCACATGACCTAGCTTCACTCCGGGATTGACTCTTCACAAGATGGTTGCCCCGCTACTTCAGTCCTTTAGATTTTTAGATTTGATCACGTAGTCCTCCAACGAATACAAAGCATTGGTTAGAACTAGAACTTTACTACACTTCCTTCAACCCCTGGTTGTGCGGACCCACTTTGTCTTTCAACAATGTTCCTCTTCAACAGTTTGAAGCTTTCTTTCCTTGATTTGAGGAGTGTTGGATCGATTTACTTGAGTTTTAGGCTTGAGGATTGAATTGATTGCTTGAGAGTATTTTGCTCTTTGCTTGAATGTTTGCGGGTAAGTGTCTATTGCAAAAGTATCTCTCTCTTAAGATCTGACCTTTTATAATGCATGTTTGAAAAACGTATTCATTGAAGAGATAGATCTATTTTTCAAACTACATTTCATGGTCATTGGCTTGTCTTGTTATGCAAAGCATTTGATGTAGACCCAACCTTTAATAATAATGCTCGCAGCATGCCTGAAACTCTGCAGGTTTGAAGGAGCATCCCATTGGTTCCCAGCCATTTGCACTCTTATAGCAAAAAGGCTTTATGGTTGCAGTTTGTCATGTTTTCTCTTTCAGCAAAGATTTGACTTTTCTTATCAACGGACATCTTCAGCTTTCTTGAGTCCTTTTTGCTTTTGAACCCCTTTGATAGTCTTCTTCACTTATTTGGGAGTGACTTAGCTGTCAGTCTGCTGACTGAGACAACTTTTTGGTACTTGACTGATCCTTCACTGCAATACTTAGCTGACACATAGCTGATTCTTCACTTTGATCTTCAGTCAACTTCTGCAATCTTCATCTTGGCTGCTTCGACTCATCTCTATAGATCCTATCTATTACATAGTTGAATTTACAACGGAATTGGAGTGCTAACTTCCTAATCTAAGTTTTACATAGCATCATCAAAATCTATATAATTGAATTTCCCAACACATTTCACAAGTCCATTCTAAAGATGTGGGAAATTGTGCCTTTGAGAATCTACTTCCGACGCTTTTAGTTAGATGTTCCAAAAAATGGTATTTTACAAACTGTATTCTTTCTCATTCTATTTGAATTACCATTATTAACCTCACCTAATAAATTTTTATAAATTCTCTTTCAAATCACTTTTTAGAATGAGTTTCACTAAACATATGTTAATAATATTAATAAAAGTCCATTTTCAAAATGGACTTTTATTGAAGAAGTACTCCCAAATATGCACTAAGTCAACCGCAGACTTCTTAGTCTGTTGAACTGCATTTTGGCGATGGGGTTTTCAAACTCCTGACTTCTAATATCTACACTGGGTTTATCGCCTAGCCTTGGTAGCTTTATCCATTTTTTTTAATAAGTTGGGAGTATTAGTTAGAGGGGAGGAGATAAATTTCAAAGAAACTGAAAGATACATGGTTCGAACCCTAGTTAATACCCTTATAAAGGATGAGCGATACCACATAATTCTTTTCTTTACTCATTTTATCAATTAAAGGAGCTTCAAAACTGCTCGGTTGATCTTCTAATAAAAATATGTATCATAACCCCAGATTTATCACCATAAGATCGTTGTACAATCAACATTTAATCTATTATTTAGATGCTTTGTTGAAGGCAACGATGGTGTTTTCTAATTCTCTCTCTTAAGCTCATGTTGAGATATTCTTTTAAGCTCTTCAACTTCAACTATGAGTTTGTTGCAGTTAATACATCAATGTGCTCATGCTCACTCTTAGCTTAGTGTTTTTAGCTTTAAGGATCCCGTGGACTTATTGTTGGGTTCATCAAACCCAGGATGGAGATACGCATTAGAATTTATTTTTTTATATTTTTTATAATAAGTAAACATGCATAAATAATTATATTTCCTAGTATTCCATGCGAATTAATCGATAGAGTTTCAAATTACCTTTTAAAAGAATTAAAATTCTGAAATCATCCGTTTGTGAAAACTCCCTTTTCAAGTAGCACGTGTTAGAACGAATCTGAATCCTACAGGAGAGTGAATCCCAGCAATCTTCATTCAACGCCTAGATCACACGACCAAGTTTGCCTAGGGAATCCAAGCGTCTTCCCTCCAAAGTTGATCCACACAAACGATGAAGAACGTTCAAGTAGAATCCCGCTAGCGATCCTAATTGATTTTCTAATCTTTGTTGTATGGAGTATTTATGAATTGAAGTAGAAGGAACAAGATATGTGTTTTAACTTTCACTATGTCTCAAAAAGAAGCTAAAAATAACTCAAACTTGGACACCAAAATTCGAGCATTATTCACGTCACTATTCATGGGGTGGTTTTTGTTTTATGCCCAAAAATTGATCTCATGCTCTTGTATTTATTGGAATCACATTCCAACTTAGAAACCTCTTTCTTGCCAACAAAAGAATACAATTATGGTAGGAGTCTAACTCTTCCATAATCCAATTACGAATCTTCTACCCAATTGCTTAATAGGCACTCTTACGGGGGATTATTAAATTAGGCCAAACCATTTAAATTTAAATAAAACCCATTAATTAACTCTCTAATTAATTAACTAGGCTCATTTAATTTAATTGACCTCCATCAATTAATTCCACAACGCCTAATTAAATAATCCAATTATTTAATTGACTAAAGTAATTCAACTATTAAATTAACTTATATTCCATATAATAAATTAACCAAACTAATTAATTATTTCACTCCATCATGGGTTTTCTTATCCAATAAATATATAATCCACCAAGCGGATTAAATTAAACCCCAATTAAGTAATTTCTATTAATTAATTGGATCAAACTCCTAGGATCGTTCCAAAATAAGAAAAGTTTTATCTCGTTTTGTGTGTGTGACCCTTTAGTTCACAACTAAGCTAGCGACAGGCTTGCAATATTTACAACTTATGAACATTTTATATTATGATTAATTATTCCAATTTATTAATCCGATTGAAATTAACTCCTTAATTTCAAGAACCATACAAATCAAAGGAAGCACCTAGCATGTGCATCTTGATTAACTATCTTAGTTGAATAGTGAGCTAACCTATTTGATATACGAATACCATGCAAATACAGTCCACATGTCTTCTAATCTTCCGATTAAATCAAGGGTATGGTAAAAGTCGAAACCCTTTATAGACTTAATCACTATGATCCTATTTCAAGTCACTTGATCCTTTGATGAATCTTTATTCATTCTGTCCTGACCAAGGTCTTGTTTGGATCAACGACTATGAAAAAATAGGAGATTCACTCATTAGTCTTCATACACAAAGACTAGACACCCAACGTAAACCCCTTGCGATGGTTAAGCAATCGAGAAATACGTCAAAGTACATAGTGTCATGCACAAGGCTACTATGTGCCCTCAAGTCTAAGGATTAATTAATGCACTATCGTAAAAGAGGAAATTCTTATTCGACAAAATAATTTCCACTAAGAATTTCTATTAGGTCGTTCAACGTACTTGTTCTCCACCAATCACCCACACACATGCACTAGCATCTCTAGCCAATTTATGGAATGAGATGTTTCTCCTTTCGAGTATGCACCGTATGTGTGAGTCTCTTGGGCTTATTGATGTCCCATCTCAATGAACCCTTGACTCAAAACATAGTTTAAGATCACAGCCACAGAGACGTCATTCCATGATTGCCATCAAATATGCAACCACGTCCTGTAGTTAAATGTGATCTAGGGACTTTATCCAATTGACAAAATAATTAAAGATAAAGAAAAATGCCTATTAGTATTATATTTTAAATAAGATTATCTACATGCTAGAGTATATAAGTGATCATCAATTGGCACGTCAGGCGCTACATTAACACTTATGTGGTTGTATTGAAACCTCTCATCATTCTTTGGAATGAGTCACTAAGATCATGTGATGTGATAGACTCACTATTAGAAGAAGAGTTAGAATATACATCATCATGTTCATTGACCATTAAGCATATATCAGCCTCCATCTTAGATTCTGATGATAAGTCATTGTCCTTTGACAAGTAGTTATCCATCGGCTTCCATTCCTGGTTCTTGTTCTCCTATCATAGCTTTAGCGATTGGTTTCTCCCTTTGGAACTTGTTCTTAAAACTTCTCAATGTTTTTGCTACTTTCAGAAGAATCATCGATTTCGTCGGCGTTCAGAACCCGATGGATGTTGTCAATGTAAGGCACGAGTTCTCTTGTGAGAATCACATGTCCTGTATATAAACAACTTTAAAAACAGATCAAACACATATGTAGAACAAAAAGTAAACTAAAAAAATTCTATAAACACGGAAAATAAACATAATAATTAGTATGCTTAAATCTTTTCCCGACAACGGTGCCAAAATTTTATTCAACCTAGGTAAATGCTTAAATTAATCTAGCAATGCTTGCATGAGTACAAGATTAATTGTAGGCGCAAACTAGCCAAAGTCGTCTCTCAAGGAAGAATTAGACGGAAAAATAATTATTGTGTACCACAAAAAACATAAAATGAATCTAAATACTCTAACCAAATTTGAAATTCTAATTAACTAAAGAAAAATAAGTAAAAGACCAATGAAGACACAATTAAACCCTTAGAAAAGATATAGAGAAAATATCTAGGATTTGAATCATCTCATCAAACTTACAAACATAATACCAATCAATTGATCATGCGATTAAACAATTAAGAAAATAGATATAAACTATGCCTAGATAACTATCGTATTCACAAAGTAAGTCTAGATAGATCTAATTTACCCAATTAATTAACCAAGTTTGATAATACATTGATGATTCATATCTAACCCCTTATCGAATTTAATTAGACAATAATATCATCTCTCGATCTCAACTATTCCTCAAGATAATCAAAAGTTGATCAAACAATTAATTATAAGATAAAACAATTCAATCGCAAAGCAAAGCATAATCAATCAATCAATATTTGTACTTATTCATTCAATCTAATTGAATCAATTCATTCTAATCTAGAACAAAGAGGGTATTTCATGCTTGTAGATGGATTCATCAACTTAAGGAAAAAAAGCAATCACAAAGCAAATCATGTAACAATAACAATCACCAAATAATTACATATCTGATAAATAAAATGTCATATCCCAAAACTTTTGCATTTTAATTATTAGTGTTAATCATTCATGAGCATAATTACACACATGTTGATATCTAATATTCACATTAGATTGCTTGTGAAAATAAATAATTTTAAGTTAATTTAGTATTGTTATGTTATATATATTTATAAATATGTTTATTACCACTAGGTTATACATGGTAAACTTAGAAGTGAAACTTGACATCAACGTATATATTGGAGACTTGGAGTGAGATAAAATAAACAAATAGATTAGTAAGATAATTAATAGAATACATGAAAACTAGTTGGATATGAAATTAATATATATTTATATATATATACATGAGATTATAGTTAAGATATTATTATAGGATTTTAATTTTATTAATAATAATAAATAATAATGTAATATTATAATTATTTCAAGGAATAATGGACTAGAATTTTATTTTTATATTAAAAAAGGGGGTTGAATCATAAAGCAATATTACAGGGACTTATAAATTAATTCTAAACATGCTTAGACACAGAACATATGCATATATATATATATGTGTGTGTGTATGTGTGTGTGTAGTTTTAAATTGTATTCTTTGTACACATACTAATAATATAATATATATATATATATATATGGGTTGAATCTATTGAGACCAGTGCCTTCGGTGAGATTATAGGGACTGATCTCAGCCATTCCCCTAATACAATTAAGGGTTGTGATTAAAAATGGAATAAAAGTATAATAATTAATTAATTTATAACCTAAAGGGTATATATGTAAAAATATAATCTATTCTCCCCCCCAAAAAAAAATAGTTACAAAAGAAAAGAAAAACAGAATCCTAATCTCTACCTTAATTAACATTGGCAATCCCTACAAAACTGCTAAACATCATATCTCGTGTAAATCTCACCTCCTCACGCCATTGCAGTGGTTTAAAGTTCTATGCACCAAAGAAAAAACCTGAAGAAGATGAATACTACAATTTAAGATAAAAATATTGATAATACCAGAAGAAAATCCCATGGACATCGTAAAAGAATTTATCACCAAGGAGAAGTCGAACCTTGTACGTTAAATATCAAACCCAAAACCTGTAAATTTCAATCTGAAGGTAGTGCATAAATAGTGTAGCAACGGTGCATATTTAACTTTAGGTTATTGCATAATTGAAATTTAAGCATTAACATATTTATCTCTACAGATACCATACATATAATTATATGTATATTTGTTTGTACATGATGATATGCAACTGAATATTAATAAAAACAAAACATCGGAAAAATAATACAATAAAACAATTATTTTAATAAGAACATGAAAAAGTGTTAGTCCAAGTGGCTATGAAAATCGAGCGGGAGATGGAATAGATTTTCCCGATTTTACGATTTATGCCCTCCTTTTCAAATTGAAGAAAATGAAGAATACAAGTGCGAGAAAAATAAATCAACAAACGATGATTTATAGTGCTTCAACCCACCTAGGGCCTATGTCACTACCACCGGATGTCCGAGTGGATTTGAAAAGGAAAATGTTTATTAATTGAAACCAAAACAATTACAACCTTTACCTTGAAGAGTACCAAACTCTTCTTACAACAACACCTATGAAGAGCACCAAACTCTTCATCACCTCGAAGAGCACCAAACTCTTTCAACATCTTGAAGAGTACCAAACTCTTCAACATGAAAATTACCAAGATTTTCAATCGATCAACTCTTACCAACCAAACGTGTTCTTACCAAAAGAAAACTAACAAGGATTTCTTGTTTTGGATGATGTTACAATTACAATCAAAATTACACTTCAAATGAACACTTCAAATGAAATATTACAACTCAAAAGTGCAAGCATAATCAACAAGGAAAGCCTAATAAGCAAGACGTGTAAGCGATAAGTTTAGGCTAATACAATAAGAATGTTGAAAGTGATGAACAATAAATTTTGCTGAGATTTTTCTTGTTGTGTTTTATGCTTGTGTTGTATTCGATCCTTCAATCCTTCATGTAGTTATAGGAGAGCTCCAAGATGTAATTCCCAACATAGGCTCTTCCTAATTTCAATTTGGACAAAATTGCAAAATTAGTCATGTAACTAAAAGGAGGTTGCGAAAAGGTCCTGTAAAATACTCGAATTGCAAAATAGTCATTTAACTATGTACGATTTTACAAAATAGTCATGCATATTGCATAGTTTGCAAAATCGTCCTATAACTTATACTTGAGTCTCAATTTTATTACTAATTTCAGTGACAATTTTGAAATTTCACTGGATTTCGATCACGTGAGCGGCACATGTGACTCTCAATTTCTGGTGAAATTAGGACCAAAATTGATATTCAAGACCAGTTACAGGACTATTTTGTAAACCATGCATTTTGCAGGACTATTTTGTAAATCCATACATATTTACAGGACTATTTTGTCATTTGAAAATTTTAAAGAACCTTTTTGTGACCGCCTTTTAGTTACATGACTAATTTTGTAATTTTTCTTTTCAATTTGTGTGCAAAGGAAAGATCAAAACAACTCCAAAAATAGTTAATAAATGAAAAGCCACAATTTCATGAGAATTGTCTACTTCAACGGATAGTCTCAGCTGTCAAAAGGCTACAACGACGAGTCGCTATATTGAGAATTCGAATTTTAAAGGGCAATCGGTCACTGTCTATGGCGACCAGTCACTGTATAGGGTGACCAGTTGCTGTGGATAGTGATTGTTTACTCGAGAAACTGAGAGTTTTAAAATAAAAACTCAAACCTTCAGGCACCGGTGTCCCTATAGTGCGACCGATCACCATACTTGTTTCCAGTTATCTGTTTTGTTTTCTTGTTTTGACATCATTCAGGTACGGGTCTCCCTATAGGGCAACCGGACGACTTCAACACAGAGAGGTTGTTCTATTTTTTGCCAAAAATAAAGTTCAAAAAGTACTTCAAAAACTTATTAAAAATCAATTAAAATATTTTGAATATTTGGACAACATTTGGAAACATTGTTTTGGTATAAAACTCATTTATATGAAATAATCAATTATAATTAAAACATTGATCTAATGAGAAAAAATAGGTCCATCGCTGCATATAATAAACCAATGCATAGTTTGCTTATTTTGCTGCATACCTAATTATATTTCGACGCATATGCTAGTGGTTCATTGCATGTTAATCGCAACAACCTACATGCAAAATCAATAAAAATGGATCCCAATGAAAATATGAATCAATATAGTTAATTTTGTCTTATGCATATATCAAGAAAATGACACTGCATATATGATATTGGTTCATTGCATGGTCAAGGCGGGGGAACTATATGCATATTTAACTTTCTTTTGATGCATAAATAACATATATCATTGCATGAATGTTATTGGTTTAATGCATGTACAACACTTACGCAAATCCACTAGTTCATTGCATGTATATCACAATAAACTATATGCAAAATCGATAAAAAATGATCCCAGTAAGTATATGAATCAACGCATTTTTAGCTTTACCTTGATGCATGAAAAAAGAAATGACACTGCATCCATTATATTGGTTTATTGCACAATCAATGGGTAAAACTATATGCATATTTAATTTTCTTTTGATGCCTAAATAATGTTATGTCATAGCATATATTCTATAGATTCAATGCATGCTCAACATAATAGACTTCATTGACACATGCCTTGCGCATAATGATGTTGATACGTGTAAAATATATGTGTATTTAGGGTTGTATTTTGATACATATTAGATGCATTTGCATGTAAATTTAGTGTATTTTAGTTGGTTTCCTTTGTTGGGTGTGATACTGCATATTTTTGTAACTTTTACATGGAACGAAGCTAAAATGGAAAGTATTAGTAGGACGGCCCAAACAAGAATGCCGAATGCGAAGAGATGATTAAATACGAAGAAAACTACGAAAGACAAAGTAGACGATTAGCCCGTGTAAGATTACGACGACTCGTGAATGGTTCGTGTGTTTTACACACCCGTGCGACTTGTTTGAGGTAAGAATTTAGGGGACGGATTACGACCATACCATGTATTAATACACGGTCGTGTAACTTGTTTCGAGCAAAATCAGAGAGAAAAATAGGTTACACGGTCGGATCGTGTGATTTCACACGACCGTGTATTCTCAATCAGTGGTGTATTTTGTTTCCTATTTCCATCGGGATTCCACAAGTGATGTCTCAAAGCATTTATAAAAGGAAGACAAAGCCCTGGACGAAAAGATACAATTTCATACACAAAAATGCACTTGGTATACACAAATCTACATAATTCTGAGAGAAAAACACTGATCAACAAAGAACACCACAAAGCTTTTCGCATCCGCGAAAGCATAAGGGTTTGAGACATCGAAGAAGGATCCATCCTGATAAGAAGGATTCTATCCTTTTAGTTTAGATCTCTTGTTTGTACTTAATTCGATGTCAAACTATTTGATTTCAAGTTTGTCTATGAATATGTTGTCAAATATGTTGGGCTAATCTTTCTGATCCTAGGGCATAATCAAAACTATGGATTCATGTTAATTCTAAATTTATTATTTTCTAATTGGTTTATGTGTTGTATTTATGAATTCGAGTGCTTGTTTCATGTAGATTATCTGATCAATAATTTGCATGTTATATTTGTTAGTTCATAATTCGGGAGATGGGTTCTAACTTACGAAAAAATGAGTTCATAACATAAATGGGTATAGAGTCGGGAGGCTTATAACTGTTTGTAGGGGAGTACTTCATGTGATGCCTCGAACATGCTAGGCTCAGGAACGATACTAGAACTTACTTTCCCATTTTTAAAATAATTGACAGCGGAAACTGAAATGAAAAATTTAATGTTAACATTGAAAAGCTAGGTAAAATATCTCTTTTGAAACAACCCAAAATATATAATATTAAGAAACCCACAATTTAACATATAGGGAGGGGACACGTTTCTCAATATCATCAGTCCAACTGCCATATTTCTCGGCTTGTAAGAAAATTAGAATATACGTGGCATGAGTATAAAAGCTCAGTGGGGAACACCGCAAGCAGTTATAACCAATTGTCACATGCATACAGTTCATAAGAACCATTCATTCATTGTTGACCAGACCCACTCTGTGAGACGGTCCATTAGATAGCATTAATCCCAAAGGATTAATTTGGATTACTCGAAGGTGAATCCCATTCATTCATTCTTTGACTTCCCGAAGGAGAGTCCATACATTTGTTCCACTGAACGACACATGAAACAACAATGATTATAACAGTACGACGCACTTACAGATTCAGAGTTACCCCACCTTTATGCAGTACTTTTGTAAATGAGAATACCAATGACATTGAAAATCCTTGTGATGTGTCGCTACGCCGGAGCCCTCTTATTTTCCCAATTTTCCTTTCTCTCATTCATTTCTTTTCTTTCTTTCTATTTTCTTTTCTCCTGTTTCTTACTTATCTAACTTCTTTGTTTTTCTTCAAAGTCATTTGAACTTGATCTACATATCTATATATATCCTACATATAAGTCGGTTATAATGTATTAACTTATTATTTTTTTATTATATAATTAATTCTAGATCACATATAGATATGTGTATGATTGTTCATTTGTAATACACGTATATAGCACTAGTACAGAAAATGCCATACAAATCATTAAATAAGAATTAGCTTTTCACAAAAACCAATGCCTAAATAGGGGCGGTGGCAATTTTGAAAATAAAATGAATTATTTAGCCATCGTTTGTTAATGAAAACCAATGCCTATGGTTTTATTATTATTTTTAATTTAAATTAAAAACTTAAGGCATCTGTTTTTATAGAAGAACAGATGCCTTTAATTAGACCTTAGGTATCGGTTTATCGAAAACAACTAATACATATTCAATAATTTCCTCACCATCATCATCCTCATCCAAATGCTCTCCTTCCCCACTCATCCCTCCATCACTCTCATACTTCATCTTTCTACGAAATCTTTCTCTCAGCTCTTCGTAAGTAACCGACTTCTTCTTATTCTCCTCCACAACAATTGGATTAGGACGAGACTCATCATCCTCGAGATTGGCGAAATATTCTTCGTCTTGTTGGGGTGCCTTGCTGATTCATTGTTGTTGTTGGAGGAGGTCGAGGGTCGAGAAAGGCTAGCTATCGTGGTCGAATCTATTCCGGCGAGCGAGCTTAATGTTCTGTATGGATTTTTACTTTAAGGAGGGTTTGGCGGCTTTGGAGAGGCCCTAATCCCTTGGCAACGGGGGAAGCGGCGGCGTTGTCAGCGGCAGGTGTGGAGCTGGCTTGCTTTTGTTTCTTCGTCATACTTGTGGTGGCTATGGAGGAATTTTATGAGTTAGGGTTTAGAATTATAAGGAAAACTCTGCTTCAATGGCGGTTTCCTGAGAATCATCGCTATTTCCTCATTTGTGACTGCGCTGCTGTTTGCTAATGCAATTGCCGTGAGAGAAAGGTATTTTTTTACTGTGATTCACATTAGTTTTGTATTTTTTGTCTCGAAATTCCTCTGCTTCAACTGAAGCTAAAATTATTAGAAGCTGATTTTTAGGCTTATTGAAGCTTCGATTTTGAAAAATTATGTTTGTGCATTTTGCGAATTGGTTTAGTTCGTTTAAAATGGTGGTTAGAATTTCTGGAACTCGTTAGATTGTAATGTTCTGTTTATTGATTGCAATTTCAGTATAAATGTGATTTGAGTTGATCAGAGTAACTTACCTTTTACGGTTGTTTTGGTTTTTACAGCATTGAAGAAAGTAGGCAGGGGAAAAGCTTAAGTAACTCAACAATGGCGGATAGGTTAGCTAATTACATTGCTTTCAGTTTCAATATTAACCTAAGCAGCTTTTCCTTAGAAAAACTATGCTGGTGATATTTCTTCTTCAAGGTATTATTCAACATATATGTTGATACATTTTTCATGTGCTCAATGTACAATAAGGAACACATTTCATGTTGTAAAACAGAGTCTGTAGAATGATGAGGATTCTGGAAATTAGTGATAGAACATAATTAGTATTCATTTATTATGTTATTTTATATAGAATGTGAGTAGGGAAATACGAAAAATATTGACAGAAAGAGCGACCTACTTCAACATTGCACTGGATGATGTGTGTCTATCATCATTCACCACCCTGACCTTTACTGCTGCAAATTGTTCAGTTTATCATTTTATTTTATCAATTTTTACTGAATAAAATGCATAATATTTTTTGTTGTTGCACCAGGGACTAGGGAGAGGTTTAAGAGTGCAAGCTATTGCTCCTAGAATAATTATGACAGAGTCCAAGAGTCCTTCAGGTCCATCACTAGATCGTATTACAGAGGAGCAACTGGTGCACTGCTGGTATATGACATCACCAGGTAGAGGAATATATATGCTCTTTGTCCTATTTTCTCACGTTTTTGTGCACAAAAGGTACTCTAATATTTAGCTGGCAGGCCTCCTTTTAGGAGATTATTCACATGAACACGCTTATAAAACCACATCCTATTGTACATAGTGCATACTACAGTTTGCTCTCTGCATGATCTTTGTTGGCTGAAAGGCTTTGTTTAATTATAACATGCCCAAACAATTTTGCTAGATTTATGTCTTCTCAAGGATAAATTGGAATATCAACAATTTTCCATAAACTGGGAATGCCTTATGTTTCCAAGGAGAGAGACATTTAATCATCTCGCAAGCTGGCTCGAAGATGCTCGGCAACACGCAAACCGTATGACAATCATGCTTGTAGGAAACAAAAGTGATCTTGCACACCGAAGAACCGTAAGCAAAGAGGAGGGGGAACAATTTGCAAAAGAAAATGGACTTCTATTCTTGGAGGCATCTGCAAGAACAGCCCAAAATGTTGAGGAGGTACTATATTTGTAACAAAAATCTAAAGAGCTTTTATCCTTACCAATATTAGATATTATTGTCGTGTTTCTCAATCTCATTTTCTCAATGAAACCTTAAATGCAGGCATTCACAAAGACTTCCGCCAAGATACTTCAGAGGATTTAGGAAGGAGTCTTTGATGTATCCAATGAGGTAAACCTCTGGCAACTGAGTTCATGGTTGTGACATGTTCCTATGACAGGAAAATTTTGATCATTTAATGCATTATTGCTACCTCAATATGAGTATAAAGTAACCTTGTATGCGCTGATTTACTCTGTCTTGTCTATAATTTGGTCCACTTTTGTTTCAATTTTCTAAAAGCCTGCTATTTGCTAATAATATGGTTAACTTGCATCTTGAGCTTCAGTGAAGCAGAAATTATATTAGACATTGAAATATCTTTGTGGTTTCATAGAGCTGGAGAGACGCATTAAAAGAGTCAGAAATATTCAATGGCAAAGCTTTATAGTGCCACCCCGAATATTCAAAAAGTCGAACTCCTTAATTTGAATTGAACTTACTGTTCCTCCAATTGTAGATGATGCAATAATGGAAATCTAGTTAGCCATGCAGAATTCTCTTAGTTCCTTTTCTCTCAAGAGCTTGTGCATTCCCACCTTCCAAGAAAAGAAAGAGAAACAAGAAAATTATCTCAAAAAATGCACTTTTATTTGGAATAGTTTCAAAAACTATCCCGATGTTTTAAGTTTTAATTGACTATGTAAATTTCTTTGATGATATATACCCTCTTGTAAGAAATTTTATCAAACAATATACCCATATTTCTTGTTATGGAAACTTTACTGGTATGTGGTTTATCAAGTTTGATCCTTGAGTGATGTTTGAAACTATTATTAATCAACTCAACTTTATTCTGATGCTTGGAGCATCCCCTCTAACTCTACACCCTATTGATTTTGTCTTTTCCTGGATTTGTTGAAAAAAATTTGTCAATACTACTTGGTCTGAGTATATGGGAACTAGCAATCATTTTTATTTTTTGATTTTTGTTTAGTTGAGAGGGGTATAAAAGTTGTAAAAGGAGAGAGATTATTTGGTAACCTTTTACTCTGTATGCAGGTGTTGGCTATAACAGAAGGTCAGCATGATGATGTTCATAGTTTGGGGAAAGAGGTTGCTGCCTTACACTCTTCTCTTATGGAAGAACTTTCAGAGGTTTATTTTTGTGATTACTAAATTTTTCTTTGTTTAGCAGCTTTTTTCCTGGAGATCTTGGATATGCAAATGAAGAAAGTATCTCATCTGACTGAGCATGTTTCATAACCTGAATAGGAAAATGCAGTCCTTATCCCACTTGAGTCTCCACTGACAAAGGATACGCTGCTATCACTGATGCTATGGCTAGGAGAACTAGACAAAATGTGACAAGCCATATTCGGGTCTTATCATAATAGAGTCAAGGAGACTTTACGAGTGTTCAAGTTGTTGGTACCTTCTCTTACATTGTCTGTCAAAGGGCTTTACTCCATGTTGACCAGTCTAGCAAGGGTTGCAGGTCTTCATACTGGCAACCTTCATAAAGTAATGAAATGCATATACTAATAGCTGCAAATTACATAATTTGCTATCTAGTATATAGTGATACTAGGTTTGTTGGTACCCCTTTCTGATCAAAAAATATATTTCTATGTAGATACAACATATTAATGGATTACCCACAGAATGGGAGGAAAACAAGGATAAAGCTCATAAGCTATTCTCAAAAGTCCCTTCTTACAATAAGGTAAATTTTTTATGAAAAAACTACTCTTCCTAATGAGCAATTCAATTTAATTATTTCTTACTGGCTAGTTTAACTTGCAAATACTAATACAAGTTACACATTGGGATGCCAAACACCTTACCATATAAAGTATAAGCGTTTGTGCTACCGCCAGAAGCGGTGGACTAGCATCACTCACAACAATTTTTTGTTACTTTTTTAAAAGAATTGTTGGCAGATTTTTTTAATATTAAAATTGTACGTGCATATTAATTTTATTTAGCTGAATACGTTAGCGGTAAATGAAGACAATGAAAGGAAATACATTCATTACATTGAGTGAAATTAAGTTTAAATGATACATTAGTAATACACATTGACGAAATTGATAGCACGCTCATATACTTACTACACATGTTTGGACTTCCTTCGTGGATGGGCGAAGAAGAACTTTAATTTCCTCAACGTAATCAACCTTTTGCTTGACTTCATTTATGGCTTATTTATAAAATATTAAATTTACTAAATAAACAATAATCTAAAACAACATAATTTTTAAATGTACTTTTCCGTGCTCTTGAAGGAGTTGGAGAAAGCACGCAATTAAGGTCACAGGACATTGATCCGTTAAGGGGATCCGAGGAGTATGTCTTTGGAGTGGTCAATAAATCTGTTGCATTAGGAATGGTATCTTTTGAAATCCTGGCTCAATAAATCTTTGGAATTAGTTTTTGTTTAGTCTTTTGAAATGTGAACAAATTAAGAAAAAAGCTATCATTTTCTTACTCTTTTGAGCATGAGCATGCTTCTATTTTGGTAATTAATTGTATATTTTTCTTTCTCTAATATTTCGCTTGACCTTTGTAGATAATACAATGTAGTCGTATTGAGCGTGTTTCTAAGTTTGACATTTGATCATTCCTAACTTATCTTGTCATGAATTTGTTGTTGGCTAGGGTAAGATCGAGAATATTAGTGGCCCCGGTATTTTCCTAGTAGTGTCATGAATTTTTTTTTCTAATATTTTTTTTCTTTTCATTTAGGATAGTAATAAGTACTTATTGCACAGGGAGGTCGGAAATTGAAAACAAATTTGTATAAAAAAATAATAACAGGCATCGGTTGTTGTTATGAACTGATGCTCAAACTAACTTTATGTGTCGGTTGTTTGTGGAAAGCTGATGCTTTTGGTGAACATTATGCATCAACTTTTTCTTAGCAACTGATGCCTATTGTTTACATTAGGCATCAGTTGAAACCTGATGACACCCGAGCCGAGCTGAACTAAAATGATCCCACGTGGCCAGTCTGCTGATGATAACATCAACCGACCCAGATGACGCCAAACGACCCGAATAACGTAAGCGGCTGAGCTGATGATGTGGCACAAACCGAGCTCAGCCTGCTAGAAAATAGCCAAACAGGTGCTCAACGGGTCTCTATCGAAAGCGAAGCGACATGACGATTGTAGCCCAGGATGCCATCGATCAACAAGTCGAGGAACATGCCCACAATATAATAATCCCTCAAAAGCGGCAATATTCTCTCAACAAATGGCTACTCCACGTGGTAGGAATAACCCCATTATTTTAGTACAAAGTTGCAATCGATCGCCTAGATACGCCCTACAGGATATACCCTATGAGTTATTAAGAGAAGGACAAATGTCCCATTACCTGTACAACAATGATGAACCCATCATTTGGGATATAAAAGGAGCCTCACTTATCATAAGAAAGGCATGATGGAAAAAGGAGAAAAGAGAGAGTAGAAAAAGAAAAAAGACAGGAAAGAATTGTAATACACACATTATACAGTAAATCGACCAGACATGCTCTGCTCGGTAATTCTAATAAAAAGGCCGAATTAGCCCTTAATTGAGGTTCTTTAAATTAGTTTACTCTCCACGTCATTAAAATCCCACATTTTCCTTTATTGACCGAAGAAACACGTCAACAAATTGGCGCTAGAAGGAGGGCACTCCAAAAAAAAAACAGTGATATTCCCTTGCAAATTTGAGAACTTCCAGCAAAAAATTAACGCATCATTTTCTCTTTAGAAAATGAGTGAGAACTCAAGAAATCTACAAAGGAACGACGACCTGCCCCAGGGAACTCAAGTTGGCCAAAATACAAACGGCCAAAATGCACCACAAGCAAGAACTGGGGTCACAATTTTATCACCCATCACACAGCTCTTCACGGACTCAAATTTTCTCCAACAAATGAGTCAACTATTGGCTCAAGCCCTTGCAAACCCTCAGCCTCAAATACCACTTCAACTCTAAATAAATCCCCCTCAGACGGATCCCCGAGAAATACTCAAAATCAGCCCCCGATAAACCCAGACAATCAAGAGGCCAATTCTTGGGGCCCACAACCTGAGAACAGACAACACAGTAGGAGGCAATGCGAGGATGCCCCCGAACACAGCGTGGTGGCAGAATCCTCTCCACTGCTCCATCCCCGACAAACGCGTTTCGTATTTGCGGGGCGTATGGGATCGACCCGGCTGGGGGAACGACCTCAATGGTCCATAAATTTAAGACTCCGATTCCTTGAAGACCGAAAACATCCCGAGCCCAACCGAGCTCAGGGCCCCATCCCGGTCGATGAGCGAGAGGCATAAATCACCCGCCTATGGAGACGACTCAACGAGTTAGAAGAAATACATGAAGGGGCTCGACATCAACTGAGTCCCATCATAGGTCGGACAAGCATGGCATCACCTTTTACCCCCCACATATTGCCAACTCCTCTTCCTGCGAAGTTCAAAGTCCCTCAGATTGGGTTGTATGATGGAGAAACTGACCCCACTACCCACATTCACAAATACTTGGCATGGATGGAGTTTATAGCCTAAGAGACTCCATCCTCTACCGAGCTTTCCCCCTGACATTAGGCGACCGGGCCCACAGTTGGTTCCGAACTCTGCAGCCGGGGTGTATATATTTGTGGAACGACATGATGCCAGCTTTCAACACACACTATCTGGTCTCGAAGGTCCATGCGGCCCCAAAAGATTCTCTTGTCAACATAAAACTGGGCATGGATGAATCACTAAAGAGTTACATCGCCCGGTTTAACAAACAGATCCATGAAACCAAGCCAGTATCTGATGACGTGATAGTCATCGCAGCCGTGGTTGGGATCACCCCTAGGACCTGATTTAATTACGCCATCCACGAGTCGAGGCGAGCACCTTTCAGAAGTTTTTCCTCCAAGCAGAAAGGCATATATGTGCCGAGGAGGCCATGGCCAACGTCCCCACCGAACATAGACACCAGAATCCTTGAAAGGACACCAAAAAAGACGCTTCTTCCAAGCCAGGTTCCGGGTTCAGACCATTTTATGACAACACTGCGACGGGCTATAGGGCGCATCAAGAAGTTAGAGCTGAGGTGGCGGCTTTGAAGAGCACATTAACACACACTCTTTCGACTATTTGGAAGGACATCAGGAATCTTAACATGTTGCCTCCTGCTCGCCCAATTAGGCTGGACTCATCCAAATTGGATTCCAAACAATATTGCGGCTACCATAGGTCGATCGACCATGAAACAGATGAATGTCAAGACCTTCTCTAAGAAATCCTTAGGTTGGTCCAAAGAGAGGCTTGAAACAATATGTGCATGGCCTCCCGCCATCTCCACCACCCATAATTGGAACAAATGCGGAAAAACAACCCAATCATACCGCAGTACCACCTAGGCTAATGACAACAACAAGGCAGGAAATTTTAACATTGATCAATGCGAATAGGCCAAAGTTTAGGTCCAATAGGAAAAGGAAAGGCGAGGCTCGAGAAGCCAAAAATGCAAAGCAAAGACGTCCAGTGCGGAGATCCGAGAAGGATGACCAATTGGATACTTCTCCTTTTCCGACCAAGATGTTGATCAACTAGTACACCCCCACTCGAACCCTACGGTCATCACGGCCCCATCCTGGGCATCTCGGTGCACATGATTTTCGTTGACTTTCAGCGACTACGCCTCGGTTATTCATATTAGAGCCTTCCGTAGATTGAATGTAGACGACAACTACATTAGCCGTGCAAGGACAACATTCTAGGGTTCGGAGGAGGGATAATCATCCCCGCTAGGAGAAGTGGATTTATCTATCCAAATGAACCAGGGTCGCATAAAAAAACGATGATCACCACGTTTAAAATAATCAATTTAGACTCAGAATATAATGCCATCATCGGCCGACCTCGCTTTACCAGAAATCAAACCATTAAGATTACCGATCAAGTTTCCAACCCCGAACGGAGAAGGGATTCACAAAGGGAAAAGAATCTCGTGAATGCTTAGAAGATCGGCCCACGGAGATAAATATTATTAAGGAAGGAGAGCAAAAACAAAAGCATGCCGCGAGGCTGATCCAAGCATCGAGTCGAGAAATCAAACCATTAGTAGATGTCGATAAGCAAAAGAACCGGAAGAAGAAGAAGAATTACTCGAGGAAAAAGGGACAGAGCAAAACCACAATCATACAAGAGCTGGTAGAGGATCGACAATTGAGATGTCGATAAGCAAAACGGGGATGACAACAATTTACAAGAGCGTCTTCGATGGAGCTAATTGAACGAGCTACAATTTAGCGTCTTCGCATCAACCCCAAATATGCCTCGCATCGACCCCCATGCCGCCACCATCTAAATAATGACCTCACCGACCCGGTGGTTGAAGCAAAAGAAAGTTAAGTCCGAACAGGCAAGTCGCATTGGAAGCTGAAGTCAACCCGTGATGGGTAGCCAACCCTGTGCTGGTAAAGAAGAGTAATGGACAGTGGAGCCTCTGCGTTGATTTCACGGATCTAAATAAGGCATGCCCCAAAGACAGTTACCTGCTGCCAAACATAGACTATATGTCGATGCAACAGGTGGCCACGAACTGATGAGGTTCATGGACGCGTATTCAGGCTATAACCAGATCCGAATGCATCCAGACGATGAAAAGAATACTTCCTTCTACTCGGCCAGAGGGGTCTACTGCTACAAATGATGCCATTCGGACTGAAAAATACTAAGGCGACCTATCAGAGGTTAGTTAATAAAATATTTCAAAAATTGATAGGACACACCATGGAAGTCTATGTAGACGACATGCTTGTAAAATCCATGTATGCTGTTGATCACCTACATGACCTCAATGAAATATTCAAAATCTTACGCGAGTACAAAATGATGTTAAATCCAAAGAAATGTACGTTTGGGGTCGGCTCGGGCAAATTTTTGGGATATATGGTTAGTCAAAGAGGGATCGAGGCCAATCCAGATAAAATCAAGGCCATAATCGATCTAGATCCACCTAACTCAGTGAAAAAGGTACAAAGCTTGACGGGACGCCTAGCTGCTTTGAGTAGATTCATCTCGAGGTCAACTGACAAATGTAAGTCTTTCTTCAAAGTAATCAAGAAGAACAAAGACTTCGAATGGACGGACGGTAGCGGCGACAAAGATTCGACGACTCAAACAACATTTGACAACCGTCCCCTGTTCTCGCAAAAGCCAACCCGAGGCAAAACCTGTACCTTTATCTCATTTTGTGCCCAAATACGGCGAGCTCATCGGTAATCCTCCGGCTAGATGGCTCAATTCAACACCCGTTTATTACATCGCCTAGGCCTTACATGATGCCGAGCTAAGATACCCCAGTGGAGAAACTTACATAAGCATTGGTCATCTCCTCACGCAAATTGAGGCCATATTTCCTAGAGCATAAGATCATCGTATTGACCGAACACCGTAAAGCGTAAGGTCATCACCAATCGACACTTAACGGATGATCAAGTGGGCCATCGAGGACCGATTCGAGATCTCATACGAACCATAAGGGGGGCAAGCTTGGTGGATTTCATCGCATAATTCACTCCACCGATCCGAGTGGAACTCATCAAAGAAGAAGAATGTAAATTGTTTGTCGATGGCTTCTCCACCACAGACCGGGCAGGAGCCGGGATTGTCATAATTAACCCGGGGAACAAATGATTCTGCTCAGCCGTCCGATTCAATTTCTCCGCAACAAATAATGAGACTAAATATGAATCATTACTAGCGGGATTGGAGATGGCGGCCTCCATGGGATTGAAGAAAATACTCGTCCACAGCGACTCCCAAATGGTAGTAAATAATATTAATGGGAACTACGAAGCAAAGGATCCAAAAATAACCTGATATTTGGAGCTCGCAAAAAATAGAATCTCACAGTTTAAGGCGAAAACAATACACATCCCTAGGAGTGAGAACGCTCAGGCAGACGCCCTGGCATCTAGCTTGGGGGCCAACCTGATCGAAGAAGTAATAGTTACTCATCTACCTGCTCCCTCACTTAACATAAAGAAAATAAATGCCAACGAAGGGGCCAAACCTACATGGATGACCCCAATCATTTAATACCTGGAGCACGAAATTCAACCAGAAAACAAGGCCTAGGTCACACTCTCAGAACCAAGGCAGCTCAGTACACCATGGTAGATGGTATCCTATATAAGTGTGGGTATTCAGTCCCGTTGCTCAAATGCTTATCGAAACCGACGCCAATTTGCACTATGCAAAGTACATGAAGGATCTGCGGGAACCACGGAGGGCGCATACATTTGGCACACAAGTTGATCCGACAAGGATACTACTGGCCATCCCTAAAACAAGACGCGATCTCAATGGTAAAGAAATGCGAAAAATGCCAATGGTTCGCTCCACAGGTCAGGTACCATCCCGAATAGCTCATTTCAATCTTCAGTCCCTGGCCATTTGGCAAATGGGAAGTCGATCTCATCGGACTACTCCCCACTAGCAAAGGGGGCGTCAAATATGCCATAGTCGCGGTGGACTATTTTACCAAGTGGGCCGAAGCAGAACCTTTGGCAAAAATAAGTGAACAAAAGACCACTAGTTTCGTGTGGGAGTCAATTATATACAGATTCGGGATAACTTATTCAATAGTAACAGACAACTAGAAGCAATTCGATAACAGAAAATTTCGAGCTTTTTGAAAAAGAATCCATATCAAGAACCACTTATCCACTCCATACCACCCACAATCAAATGGTCAGGTCGAGGCGGTAAACAAAATTCTTAAATATACATTGAAGACCAGACTTGAAGAAGCCAAGGGAAATTGGCCCGAAGAATTACCCAGCCAAGTCAACGTCAGCTTCATTTATCTCCTTCATGCCTTCCGATGGCAACAAACAGTGCTCCGCAAGGTCCTTAGTTGTTATCATTATGTCCTTGCGGTGGACAGAAGACTTGATTCCTTCGTCATGCACTTCCGCGTTGACGTAACTGCGCCACCTCTTCTAGGTAGGTGTGCGAGTATTCCAAAGTCAGAAAAGCCTTAAGCCCTGACTTTTCCAACATTTCAGCAATCTTCTTCACTAGGGTTTCATCAGAACCCTGCTTTACCATTCCTTCGAAATCCACTGATGATCCTGAGTGGATTTGCTTTGATAGCTTGACGAAATCAAACTTAGGTGCCATTTTTGGAGATTTTTACCGGTTAAAACTTGAAGAACTGGTTTGAGGACACTTAGAGTTTTCGAGAGAGAAAAATAGCTTGCTTTCTTTTTCTTGAAGATGAACATTTTTTGAATGTGAGAGAGAAAACTGAAGAAAGTGTATATAAGGGTTATGAAAGGACGGGTCTTTGGATTTTGAAATTTTGATCAAAATAAACGGTTCAGATTTAACACGTCAAACCGCATTTAATTCCTCGCATTTAATGCGGCGACATTTATATCCAATCATATGCTTCTTTGTGCGACTTTTGACGGTTTTGTCATTATTGTTGACGTCATCCTTAAAGACATTCCCGCTCATTTAAAACGCGCTGCGTTTTTGTCACTTAGCTCATAAATGACTCGGCTTATCTCAATAATGACTTGATTCTTCTTCTCTCTTTTCATTAAGCGACTCACCTATCGCCTAACTCGTCTGGTGACTTTCCCATATGGTCGTATTTCACTTGGCCGATGTGAAAAACTTGTTCAATTCTCACTTTCTCATCTTCCATCTCTCTCGATTGAGTCTTCCGAGTGTTAACTCACTCAATTAACCCTAGCTCATTCTTAAGCTCTTCAAATCTTGATTCACATAGATGTTTAGTGAATATATCGGCTAATTGTTTATCGGTTGAGATATATTCCAAAGTGATGTCTTTCTTTTCAACATGATCTCTTATAAAATGATATATGACATCAATGTGCTTTGTTCTTGAATGCAACACATGATTCGAGTGATTGCAATAGCACTTGTGTTATCACACATGATTAGAATCTCTTTTTCTTCAATTTCATAATCTCTCATTTTGTTGTCTCATCCATAAGACTTGGGCACAACTTGTTTGCCCGCAACTATGTACTCTGCTTGTCAAATTTTGTGGATGTGGCTATTAAATTTTGCTTCTTGCTAAACCAGGAAACCAATCTGTTTCCAACCATTTGACATGTACCGAAGTACTCTTCTGTCAACTCTACATCCAAAGATAGTGAGTCTCGAATATCCAATAAGCATGAATCCACCTTCCTTTGGATACCATAAGCCAACTTCCTGGCATTTATTCAAATATCTTAGGATTCTCTTAGCTACGATCATGTGGCTCTCCTTTGGTGCAGATTGAAATCTTGAACATACACCTCTTTACATTAAATAGAAGCAGTTGATCCAATAAGTGCTCTATATCTTGTTTGATCTATAGTTTTACCATCTCGCATCCATGTCCATCTTGACCGATGTGTTCATTGGTATTTTCAGAAGACTTCTCTTTCATACCATATTTCTTCATTAAATCTCACGGTATACTTTGTTTGATTTATGAAGGTTCCATCCTTCAATTGCTTGACTTGAAGTCCTAGGAAGAAAGTCGGCTCTCCCATCATGCTCATTTCAAATTTTCCTTGCATGGGTTTGAGAACTTATCACACGACTCTTTATTTGTGGATCCAAAAATGATATCATCTCGCATATATTTGAACAAGCGTATAATCTCTCCATCTTGAATTCTCAAGAGTGTTCTATCCACTTTGCCTTTTGTGAATCCATTATCGGTTAGAAATTGAGATAATGCATCATACCATGCTATTGGTGCCTGTTTCAATCCATATAATGGTTTCTTGAGCTTGTACACCTTATCTCCAATGGTCTTCTACTCAAAACCTGGAGGTTGTTCAACATAGACTTCTTTCTCTAGTGATCCATTTAAGAATGCACTTTTCACATCCATTTGATATACAAGAAAGTTCTTGTGTGCGGCATAGGCAAGAAACATCCTTATTGCTTTTAATCTTGCAACGGAGCAAAGGTTTCAACAAAATCTATTCCCTCTTCTTGGCAATACCCTTTGGCCATCAATCTTGCTTTGTTTCTTACCACGTAACCTTTCTCATTCATTGTTTTTACGAAAACCCATTTTTTGCCAATAACATTTTTTAGGTTGGCCTCTGCACCAATTCCCATACTTTGTTCCTTTCAAACCGATTGACTCTTCTTGCATGGCTTGAATCCAGTGTGTATCTTCTAGTGCTTGAGACACATCTTTTGGCTCTATTTGAGAAATAAAACAAGTGAACATTGCTTCTTGTTGAGCTCGGATCGGTTCTTACACCATCTCTAACATCTCCAATAACTAGCTCGGTGAATGGTCTCTCGGCCATCTCACATCAAGGTTGAAGCAAATCACTGGTTCAAATTGTCTCATTAGTGCGTTGTCTTGAGCTTGACTCTTTCATCATCATTCAATTGTAGACTTTTCCGGATGTCTTTGAGATTAAGCTATCTCATCTTCATCTTGGTTGATTACTCTTACTTGACTTCAACATAAGGACTCTTACGCATAGTTGGGTCGATTCAAACTTATCGCCTAACTCTTCAATGTCTTCTCCATTGATTAGGTTCATCAAAAACCACATGAATAGACTCTTCGTGACCATAGTCCTCTTGTTCGAGACTATATAGGCTTTGCTCTCGGTGAGTATCCCAAAAAGATACCTTCATCATCTTTAGCATCGAAAGCCTTTAAATTATCTTTGCCATTGTTGTGGATAAAGCATTTACATCCAAATATTCTCAAATATGCAACATTTGGCTTTCTCCCCTGTCCATATCTCATAGGGAGTTTTGGTCAATTGCATGTTTATCATGCATCTATTTTGAGTATAACATGCGGTGTTGATGGCTTGACCCAAAATCTCTTAGGCAATCCAACTTCAACTAACATGGTCCTTGCGACTTCTTTGAGAGTTCATTCCTTCTTTCGGCTACTCCATTATGATGTGGAGTTCTTGCAGAGATAACTCATGAGCAATACCATTTTCAACACAATACCGAGTTATTATTCCATTGACAAACTCGGTTCCTCTATCGACCTTATTTTTATAATGGTTTGACTATTTTCATTTTTAACTCTTTTCATCGGATGAGGCAACTTTTGCAAAGTTTCCTTCTTTTTGCACATGAAGATTGTCCATGTATATCTTGAATAATCATCTACCACCACTAAGGTGTATTTCTTTCCACTTGCTTGGTGTTCAATGGACCAAATAAATCCCAATCGATATCCTTTTTGAAGAAGGACTAATCTCCTTTAATGAAGATTTAATCTGCTTTCCCATCGGCATGCATCACATACACTTTTTCATTTTATTATTCAAAGCAATCCTTCCACAAGATTATTTGCTTGTTGATTGTCTTGAAGTTGAATGACTCAACATTGTTCCAGCCAACTTGATTCACGTGTTGTGACGACAGTGCTTGGTGTAGAAGTAGACCAATCTACCACATACATGAGTCTTGATCCTTCAAAGACTATTTCATTTGATTCAACATCTTTGATTTGGCACATTCCCATATTGAATCCAACATTTCCAATCCAGTTTGATGCTTGAGGTTGAAGTTGAGGCCTTCAACATATCTGTGATCATGTGCCTTTGATTTCCCCTCGAGCTTCATTTCCTCCAAATATGACTTTTGCACCTCTAATCTCCTTGAATCTTGACAAATTTTTCTTGTTTCTGTCATATGTCTTGAACAACCACTATCCATGTACCAGGTTCCTTGGCACTCATTGTTCCTTGAATCGCAATCAAGGAAATTAGTTTTTAGTTACCCATACTTGCCGGGTCCGAGGGTTAGTCTTTGTAAGATGATCCAACCAACCTATAGCCAAATGACTTAACTCTAAGAGGTTGCCATCTATACGTGCCATAATCATAATTCACTTTGGCAAATTGCTTGGGGTTTTAGGTTTTATACAATTGTCTCTTTTGTCTTTATGTCTGCGTGTGTGTTTTAGCAATTGCTTTCTTTGGGTATTTGTGATATTTCCGAGTATAGTGCCGGGTGCATGTGTGTCTTGATAATAGCTCTTTTGCCTTTGAAATGACCTTTGATGTCGTCAGGTCTTTGCCATCTAGGCTTGTATTCCATTGGCCTTTGATTTTTCATATTATTCCAATCAACTTGGTTTGGGTAGTTTCTACCATTCCCATCATGTGTTTCTTTGATAAAACTTACGGGGTTTTTGGTAGCTTTGTTTATTTTCAGAGTACTTTCTATTTGGAGTTTTTCGAGGAACTCTGCTTGGATTTTTCTCAGTTGTCCTCAAAGATACTCAATCGGCTGTTTTCCTTTCCCTTTATATCCAAGGCCAATTTGTTTGTGATTGTGCTTTGGAATGAATGTGGGTGCAACATTTGGTGTTTTGGGTTTTTGAGATGCTTCATTACTCGGAGATCCTTTTTTCAAAATCACTTAGGAGTTTGATTGTGCATAAAGGAATTGAATTCTATGCCTGCATTCTTTTTGACTCATGATAAAGTCATCCAATGATTTGGATGCCTTTGTAAATGAGGCAATTACATTTTTAAGATCATTTTTCTCTTTTCTATAATAGCTATCTCTGCTATTAGTTTGGCATTCTCAGCCTTCAGCTCTTTGTTCTCATCAGCTATGTGACTTAGAGTACTCGGCTCCTTAGTCAGCTGTGAGTTTTAGCTTTTGAGCTGGCTATTTTCCTCATTTATAAGTGTATGTGAGGATTTTATGTGCTCAAAGTCTTTCATCATTTTGCCTAATGATCATAAAGATCAGTGGGTGATGAAGTGTGTGTGTCATAATCACTATCACTTGAATCTGAATGAGATAAGTTAGAGTGTACCTCATCTTCTTCTTGGCTTTGGTGATCTTGTTCTTTAGCCATAAGACAGATCATTGCTTCTTCTTGAGAATCACTTGAGTAGTCACTTCACTACTCTCTCGAGTCTCTTGCTTCTTTAGACTTAGATGTCTGTCTCGGCGTGACCAACATGGCTTTCTTGACTTGACTCTCTTTCCATCCTTAACTATAAGTGCAATTTGTTTTAGGTACAACTATCTCCTCTTGCTCTTTTCTTCTCGGCTCAAACTCATAGGCTTTGAGATCCGAGAAAGAGCTCATGATTGGATGTTGTTGTGAGGTTCATTGAATGTCTCGGGGCCATGACCTTCATTTCCCATTTTTGGGAGGCTCCTAGGAATCTTCATACACATTTCCTTTTGTGTATATTCTTTCCCAAGTGCTGATAGCTCATTTGTGATTTTGGTGAATGCGGAATCCGGTGATCCAAGGTTTCACCTGCAAGCATTTTAAAATTTTCAAATTTTTGTACAGCAACAAACAATTTATTTTCTTTAATTTGCTCAGATCCTTCACAAATTAAAGTTAATTTATCCGAGATTTCTTTTGCAGATTTGCAAGATTTGACTTTATTGAACATTACTTTGTCCAATGTCTTGTAGAGAATGTCCTTGGCCACATTATCCAAGTTGTATCTCTTTATGTCATCGTTAGTCCACTCAGTCCTTGGCTTTTCAACCATGGATGGTCTATCTTCATCTGCTTCTGCTACTACAGCTGCTATTCTAACTGCTGTGTTCACCTTAAGTATTTGCAGTGGCCCATCGTCTATTACTAGCCACATTTCATCATGTAAAGTAGATAGATGAGCCTGCATACGAATTTTCTAGTCATCAAATTCCTCAACAGTGAACATAGGAATGCGTGTCAAATTAAACTTTGCTAAGAATGAAAGATTTTGAAAACAAGTGTTAAAAATCTTTTAGAAAAGATTAGTGATCTAGTTCAGTAACCAGAGCGGAAGGATCAATGAACCAACCGCTCCGATACCACTTGTAGGTCTCAAGGGGTGTGATTAAGGTTTAGAAAGGGGGTTGAATAAACCTTACCAAATTTTGATTTAGTACTTTTAAAGAAATTACAGAGTTAACACAAACATCTAAGTCCTTGAGGGACAACTAAGTTGGTTATTCAGTAGAGTTAGCCACTAAACAGACTCGATAGAGCTCTTGATAGAATAACACAGTTGTTTAACCTGAAACTTAACTTGGCTGTGTTGGTTTTATCATTGGAAGACCTAACACCCTTTGATTTGTTTTAAACTTGTTTTAACACTTGATTTTAGCACTAGGTTATTAATCGGTTTGGATAGCAAATAAGTTTATCAGCAGATATAAAGTAGATATGCAGAAATATAAATGTGCTGGAAAATAAATGACAGTTGATTTTTACAGAGGTTTGAAGATGGGGTAATTCTTCTAATCCACTAAGTAACAGATCAGTTTACAAAGTGGTGAACAGTCTAGAGATACCTTGGTCACACTGGTGGCTTCTCGTCCTAAGCTTCTTCACAGTGGCGGTTGCCTTGCTACTTGACTCACTTTCTCAAGCTCTTGGATTTGATCACGAAGCCCTCCAATAACTTGATATTGGTTCGACCTTGAACCTTCCTACAATCCTCCTTAGAAAGTAGACCCCTTTTGATTCTTCAAAAGTTTTCTCTTCAACAGTTTGAAGTTGTCTTTCCTTCACAGCTTTGTGTTGGATCGATTTCCATCGAGTTTCAGGCTTGAGGATGTGCTTGAATATCTTTCAGAATATTTGTAGGTTATAGTTTAAATATTGCTTGCTTGTTCGTGGTTCAAGTCACCTCTTCTCAATGAGTTTCCTCAGCCTTTTGTAGTGAACTTTCAAAAATCTGCCCATTGAAGAGATAGGATCCCTTCGCTGCGGCGCGGGGGTTGTGGCGATGCGGCGCTCAACGTGACACAATATTTTCCCATTTTTTCCATTCTAACTTGCGATTTTCCCCTTCCAACACGCTTTTTCATCACTTTTGGCCAATTTCGGCTACCAAAACCTGTACCGACTCTCTAACGACAACTAGTGACATGAACTTGAATCAAACAAGACTAAAATACCCAAAAACAACGCAAAATCCTAGTCTAGAATACTCAATACGTTGGTATAAAACCAACTTAACAAATACCCCCAAACTTTGATGTTTGATTGTCCTCAAGCAATTACAGACTCTTGAAAAACACAAGACGCAAAGGAAACAGGAATAATGACAACTGACTCAAACAGATTAACTGCAAAACTTCACAACCAGACGCATTCATCTCAAAATTCGTTTCACGACCAATCAAGCACGCATTTTAACAATGTGATCATGAATGTGGAATGTTCATGCCAACTCCATTTTCATTATCCAGATAGATTCATGCAATCAAGTGTTTTCAAAATGATCCACTTTCTAAATATTAAGATGAGATTCTTCTTTGGACTCCATAGGCTTGTCTTTCACACTAATCTCCACTAATGTAGGCTAATGTAACACAAGGATCAATAGGACTTTCAAAGCTTGTAATATGGGCTTAGTGGTCAAATTACCAATTAGGATTTTCACCTTTTCTTTGACATCCCCAATGTTCTCACTTTATGGACTTTCAAAGCTTTTCTTTTCGAAACACTTATTATTTTGCATGCTTTGTATGAGTGATGGGTAATTAGGATTTTCACATGTGTGTATGAGTGATGGGTAATTAGGATTAGATTGCTTTCCAAAGAACGAGTTTACAAGGCTCAACGGGGACACTAGGGGAAATATACAATATAAAGGTAGGCATTTTTGGCTCTTACTTGTTCAAAGATGGCCTAAATCACTTCCTTAATGTTACTTCACCTAGGATTTCACCTCGACTAGTGATCAAACAAGTTCTAGAATCGGTGGGATCATACGAGACACACTCACCACATAAACCATCTCCAAATAAATCAATAGAGTTAAGCACATAAATAGAATTATGGGAAAAAGAATAGATCACACTCAAACATATGCTCTTTTAACCGTTCAACTCATATTCAACAAATTCACTTAGTCATGCGTTTTATAGTTTCACAAATGACCCAACTCGACTGGACTCTTTTTTTTTTTTTTTTTGGACACAAGACTCGACGCAATGAACAAAAATAGACTACTACACCCCCAAACTTAAAACAACATGGTCCCCAATGGAGAGGTGAGAAAAGTACTTTCCTGATAGTCGTGAGCTAAGACTCCTCATCCGAGTCATGTGGCGGAAGGTAGGTGATGGGTCCCAAAGGCGGTGGTGTAGGGAAGGGAAACTGTGGATATAACTGACCAGCAATCTGAGCAAGGACCCTGTCATGATCATTCTCGTATCGTTGAACTCATTGGTGCTGCTCTTCCTAAAAAGCCACGACTAAACGACAATGTACTCGCCGCATTTCCCACATTTGTAGGTAGTACTCATGCATCGGGTCATCCTGGAGTGTGGAAGGGAATGGGATGGTGCGTCTAATGCAGCAGCAGGGGACGGGGCGCGAGCAAGGTCTATAATGTATCCCTCGCCCCAGGATCAGGTATAGCATCAGTAGTGTCCTCATATACCACAATGGTTCCCGAGTCAATTGGCGCCTTAGGGCGCTCCAAGGGCTCATTCTGCCCCAAAACAATACCCTCGGCCAAACCCAAGCCGCAAATCAGTCCTGGCATACACATCCCCCCCATACTGCGTTGGTGAGTGGCCTGATGAATAAAGGCAGCGATAATCATGGTGGCATCTAACTCGATGCCGTGTATAATGGCATAGAGCAACCAGGCGCAAGGAGGCGTGATGCCACTGAGATGACTGGTCGGCATCAAGTTATGGCAAATAAAATGGTACCATGCACGACCATAATGACTCAGTGTCGTCTGAGAAAAAAACCAGTGCACCCCCACCTTCTCGTGTAGGGTGCCATTCAGTGCCTGGGCGACAGAGGGCCTGGACAATAATATCGAGATCTAGCTCGCCAGAAAGAAAATCTGTGTACTGGCTGTGATCAAACTCTGGTAAAGAATAGTACTCTCGAATCGCCTCAGGGGTGCAAGGGATCCACATTCCACGTAGGTATACATTTGTCGGGTCCTCATTGGGATCATTAGTATTGGCATAAAATTCCTTGACAAGTATCGGTGTGAATGGCGGGGGTGGTCCACACAACTATTGCCAATGGCGCTCCCAGATCATGCACTGAAGATGACCATCGTGCGGCCCAGGTTGGAACCCCCGCTTGGCATTGATCCGCCGAGTCATTAATTTGCCAAAAAAATTGTTCTGCGCCACCTCGCTAACAAATCTCTCTGTGTCGTAGTCTACCGAGGTGGATGGATTTTGCTTGCCCTTACCTTTTCTCCTAGTCCTTCCCATGATGATCGTCTAGCAAAATAAACACCCAAACAAAACCCGTGGAAATATGAAACTCGGTGAGGGTGAAAAATCAACAAGCAAGGTAGTTAGAAAAATGCACCCAAGCGTATGAAGTAGCAACATGTAGAGACTACAAGCATAATCATGCAAGATGGCACTCAACAATGTGAAAAATCTCAATGGACATTTTATCAAATACCTTGTATGTGTGAAATTGGGAGAAAATTATAAATGCAATTTTATTACAAATCAATACCAAAAATTCAACATTCAAACCTAGTTCTAACATGCTCAATCACACCACAATCCACAATTCAACATAAATAGCTCAACCCCACCACAATGCATTGGCACAAAATAAAGAAACGGGGAAAACCATGGGGTAGGGTTTTGGAAGTAAGAAACTTACCAAGTGATGAGTGGTGAAGATGAGGGTGATGTGTGGGATGCTAAGTACTTCCTTGTGGAGAGGGGAGGGAATTTTTGTGAGTTTTGGTGAAATTGTTGTGATTCGTGGAGCTCTAAGAGAGAAATGAGTGTTTGGGTTTTTTTTTTTTTTGTGTGTAAAAGTGAGGGATGGGTTTGTGTTAAAAAGAACTTGTGCACGCAAGATGTTGCAAAGACGCTCTACGGGCCTTCAGCCGCAGCGATGGGTTTTGCCCTTGTACTTAATTTGGGGCGTGTTGCGGTGCCCATGCCATGCCATGCCGGTGCGGCCTTGGCATACCTAAAGGTGTTTTCACCGCCGCACGTTGCGGCAGGTTTTTAAGCTTTCAGGTCGCCCATTTTTTCAATCAAAGCGCATCTCGCACGTGAAAAAAATATAGGGTGGGAATGTGATGCAACTTACTACTCCTAAAAATGCAAAAATCAACTTTAACAATTAAAAAAAACTACTAAACTATATTAATACTACGAAAGCAATAAAAGGGGCTTGGGTTGCCTCCTAAGAAGCGCTAAATTTACGATCTTGACCGGACTTTGTCGATTATCCTCAAGTTAGAGCTCCAATAGGAACGTTATCCACGTTTCTCTTAGATACTTCCCAACCCCTAATGTCTTGACTATATTCCCATCCATTGATGACCATCATTGGATTCAAATTCGAGCCTCTTGGTTGGATGGATGGTGAATACGACATTCTCCTTATTGACCCGCATAGTCGGCTCCCTGTTTCTACATCGATCAAAGCCCTTTTCGTAGCTAGAAACGGCCGCCCAAAGATTATAGGAATATTCGGTCTTCATTCACGCCCAACACTACAAAATCCAGGAAAAACAAATTTATCAATTCTTACCAACACGCCCTCAATGATTCCCCAAGGATAGGTGATGGATTGGTTAGCAAACCGCAACGTGATATTAGATGGTTTCACCTCCCCAAGCCCAAGCTTCGTAACATCGAGAGAGATATAAGATTCACATTGGACGCAAGATCACAAAATGGCTTTTCAAAGAAAACTCCTCCACTAGTACAAGGAATAGTAAAACTCCCTGGATCCTTCATTTTTCGAGGTAGTTTACTCGCACTATTCAGACCTTTTGCATTCCTCTGTCAAAGACAGTCTCAAACTCCTCCAACTTAATTTTCTTGGATTCCACTCCCTTTGCATAAATGGGCGATTGTTCGGGTGCATGCTGAATTTCCACCTCCTTTTTGACATAAATTGCATTGTAGTGCTCTCTCGGATTAACCTTTGTATCACTCGGAAACTTTCCTCTCTGCTGCAATGAATTCACTACTGTCGCCAACTGACCCATTTCTGTCTCGATCGACCTAATGTGCATCTCCACAGTGTTCATCTTTGTACCCAAATTATCAATATGCGCATCACTTCTGTTCATCCGATTCCTGGTCTTTCCTTTGAATGAGCCAAGTATCTTTTCTAGCAACTAATTCTTTTCACCTTCGGGTGCATTTGAACTAGATGGGTTTGGATAACCCGGAGGTGGGTTCAATACATTCATGTTGTTGCTATAAGAGAAATTCTCATGATTACGAAGTCACGGGTGATAATGAGTTGGTAATGGATTACCTCTATTATTAAAATCCCGGTTATTCACATAATTTACTTGCTCGACCTCGTGAGTGACATTTGCATGAACAAGTGGATGGGATTTGCTTGTCGTGGTGTGCCGCCACAAATTTATGATTGCTAATTGCTTAATTATCCGCCGATGGGACTCGAGATTTGAGCCGCTAAAGTCGACATTGTATCAAGCGTATATTTTAAGAACACCGACAACCTTCTTTTGGCGATGACCTCTCGGAGGGCTATTGATAATTGTTTGTACAAAAATCTCACTTTTCGGTTGGAGTGTCTTGCTAGGAGGGAAGAATTTTGCCAAAAATCTTTGAGTCGATCATCCTAACTTGTGATAATCCCATGGGCGAACATCGCAATCACCCCTAGTCGGCCTTATCCCGGAGTGAGAATGGGAAAAGCCTCAATCTAGTGGCCTCTTCAGTCACACCATTCATCTTGATGGTGTCGCAAATCTCCAAAAATGTGGCGAGATGTTTATTCGGATCATCCACTGGACTCCACCCAAACCGATTCTGTTGAACTATGCTTATCGGCCCGATTTCAATTCAAAATGCAAATAATTTTGAGTAATCATAGTTCACAGATTGGCGTAAATAATCCCGGATTGCCCTTTCTTGTGCCTCAGTCGTGGTGGCACATTCACAACCAAATTTCCGTTGTTCTCATTTTCCCGTCTCCTGCCATTGCTCGATTCTCTGCTTTCTTTGCTACTTTGATTCTTTCGAAGTGTCCTTTCAATCTATAGATCAAAGGAAGTAAATTAATATATTTAGAATCTCGCATAAACAAACAATTCAATGAGAAACACGAAATTATAATTTCTAAACTAGTCTAGATTAGGATTAAGACTACCTGGTAGCAATATTAGTGTAGAATAGGATAAAACAATCCCGGCAATTGCGCGATGGTGTCAAGTTTTAGTATAGTTTTGAAAGTAGGGTTATCGTCTCCACATGGATTGTTATCGGATTTTATACTAAGTATTGTAATTAAAATAGTTTAATTCTATCTAGAAATAGAAAAGAGAGAGATGTTTATCAAACTAAATAGAAAACTAAAATTAAACTAAAAATTGGTTGCAGACAAATAATCAAACACTTAAAAGATGAATTCTAGAGGGTTCACCTAGTTATCCCCTATGTTCTCAATCCAGTTCATTAATCACACGTTATTAATCTATAAGCCAATATTCCTACCGTTTATCACTACCTCTCTCGAGTGCCAAGTGATTCTAGATTCCATTCGATTTCGATATATCTATAAAAATCATAAATTAAACCCTAATACGCTCGATGAATATTCTATCACATGCTTCAAAAGATTCATAAACCTCTTGGTTCTATGAAACCCTAGGTTGTGCTATTCTATGGACATGTATTCAATTACCTTTCTCAGTGTCAAATCAAACACGCCAAACAATCTAAACTATTGATCGATATTTGGATGCAATCAATTCAAATAGCACAAATATATTAACTAACATGCGAATCTCAAAAACAGAAATCAAAATATAGGTTCAAACGGAAGTTACATCAATCCCTAGAAAAATAGGTTTAGCTTATGTTGGATGTACAAAAACTCATAAATAAATAATTATACACCGATAGGGTTCAACAAAGATATTAGAAAAATAATTAAAAATGATCAAAGGAAGAATCCTCTCTGTTTCTAGAAGATAGATGCCTTCAAATCTCATCCGAGCTCTTTCTCCTTGCTCAAATTCGTCCCTGTGCTCTCCAAAATGTCCCACCCTTGTTCCGTGTCATTCTTGTATTTATAGGCCCAAAAATTTGTCAAAGCGCAAGAAAATAAAATATATGAATTTTTCGCTGCTGTGTGCAGCTATTTGCTGCGTGCGATAAGCGATGGCTGCAAATGGCCCGAAGATGTGTGCCTCGCCCGCGCGCGGCTGGCGCTCCTCTGCCTAACGCCGCCTGCCCTACTATCGTCGCTAAGCGACTTGTTTGCGCGCGCGCCAATAAGCGGCTGCAGCGCTTCCCCAACGTGCTCCTTTGATTGTTTTGTATCCCCACGCAGCATGGCGCAGGGGTTGTGGCTCTGGCGCCCGACGTGACACAATATTTTCCCACTTTTTCGATTCTAACTTGCGATTTTCCCCTTCCAACACGCTTTTTCATCGCTTTTGACCAATTTCGGCTACCTAAACTCCAGTAATAACTCTCTAACGACAACTAATGACATGAACTTGACTCAAACGATACTAAAATACCCAAAAACAACGCAAAATCCTAGTCTAGAATACTCAATACGTTGGTATAAAACCAACTTAACAAACTCTATGACCAACTCTTGGGGTTTTACATATTGTTCTACTTATATACTTTCAAATCATATCTGGCCCAAAACATTTTAGTGTCATTATTATAAAATCACAAATTATAATTTCTACTTTATGGAACCTTAGAGAGAACTATTCCAATAAATTGTTCATAGGTTTTATTCTATGAAAATCCACCAAATGCAAAGATTCGTCCTAATACCTTAGATAATATAAAACCTCAAACTCATCCTTTAGTTGAGACCAGTCTTTCACTTGCATGTGGACTTGAAATGATATACACTAATAGAAAAAAACTATGTTCCCACTATTGTTTTTTTTTTTTTTGGAGGCAAGTGATAAAATGATTGGATCTCTAAATTCTAGCACAAAGTAAATTCATTCTGCTTAGATGCCTAAAAATACATCAGTATGACCAATAACCCAAATTCATCACTATCCTTATTACCTTAAGTAGTCCAAATGTAGTCTCTCCTTTGGTACCAAATACTTATAATTTTCTTTGAGATTATCACACCTTCAAACTATTAGATTCACCCAAATAAAAATAGATATTATGATCATCACCTAAAATGCAGTCATGTGATTTCGTGCAACCTATGAATATGTTCAATTTCCTAGAAATGTATCAGAAATATATTTAAGTAGCATCAAATGATTTTTTGTATCTATCCTAATCTATTTTTATTCTTGTCTCAGATACTCATTATTAAATTGGATAGAATCTAATTCACCCAAAATATCAATAATAAACATCTTACCATTTTCATAAGGTTAACCTGAATATGCTCAATTTGACAACAAAGTTCACCAATACAAAAAGTTATATTATATCCTACATAGTCGATACCTTGCTAGGGCTTCAACATTTATTATTTCTGCCTCAACCACGACATCACTTTTAACCCAAAATACTACTCATCTCTTGCTCGCCTAAGATCGATCCTAAACTATTGACTTTATCGTTACCCTCGCGACAACTAACCTCATATAAATGTTTATTCCTACATAATCGTGCAATATCTGTGAAGCTAAGGAACTTGTAATTTATTAGCCCAACAATTGCTCAGACACTCAGTAATCTGTTACTATATAACTCGAGTTTACACCCTAGACTCGAATAAGTGTCACCTCAATAGTATAACTGGGGAGACTCTGGTCCATGGCTGCACATTCTCCTTATGTATCGCATACTACCATACAACACTAATTTTGTCCTCAAAGGTTTTCCTAATTGTGTCCGCCTAATAGAAATCTAAACCATAAGAAATATAATTTCTAAAAGCTTCTAAAGTGTGGTCAAATTTCGATTATAGGGTTAAACCATCGTGAAAACTCTGCTCATGAAAGTTCATGAAATTTAAAAAAATCACAAGATAAGTTCTGATGAAAATTCTTTCAAAATAATGTACAATACATAGATCATATTTGAATCGCATCAAATCTTAAGTACTTTTGTATCACAATTCATTATCAAAACTTGTCCCATTGATGCGATCAAATCATTTTAAACCCATTCATAACACAACTCATGCTTCATAAGTAGAAAAGCCTTTAAATCATGCATTACCTTCAGAATAGGCGCAAAACTTCAGACACGAGTACGTTTCTCCCTTGAAAATTTTTATATAAAAGTTGACTAAAAACACCATTTGTATTGAAAATATTTTTTCTACAAGTCTACAGGAAGGTAAACATGCTCTGATACCACCCGTGACGCCCCGAACACGCTAGGCTCAGGAACTATACTAGAACTTACTTTCCTATTTTTAAAATAATTAACAGCTGAAGCTGAAACGGAAAATTTACTGTTAACATTGAAAAGCTACGTAAAATATCTCTAATGAAACAACCCAAAATATATAATATTAAGAAGCCCACACTTTAACAAATAGGGAGGAGACATGTTTCTCAATGTCATCATCCAGTTCCCATTGTATAGATAATTTATCAATATATATATATATATATACTTATATATTTATCATTCTGAACATTATATATACATTATATTATAAATAGAATCAATGCATAGTTGTCCAAAATAATCTTTTCTTTTCTCACTTATGTATATACACATAGCATTTAAATATTTTTGGTCCAACGAGTAATTTGAAATTCGGGATATTACACTTCAATTCAAAGATCTTTTTGGAGTTGATATTATTTTTTGTGTAGGAATGCTAGCAATTGGTATTAATCAACTATTTATTTATTTCGGGAGGGGAATAAACTAATTTATTGAACCCATAAATACATATAAACTGGTTTTGATGAAACATTAATTGGAATTAATATTGAAAAAGCATGTTGAGATTATGTGCCTAGGGTTGTTTTCGTATTTGTTGAAAACTTGTGGAGTTCGGGTCTTTAACAATTTTAGTTATTTTTTTTGGGAATTTAGGATTAGAACAAATAATATTTTGATTTTTGACCGCTTCAATAAAATTGAAATACGATATTTACTGTACTCGAATTCATATTCAATCTGTGAGGAATACGACCTTGCTCATTTTGCTATCTAGTAGATATATTGTACACTTGCGTTTAGTGAAAAGATTTTCACGATCAAGTTTTTGGCACCGTTGATTCTTAGGGATTGAAAGCTTCTACATAGATATAGTATTAAGTAGTTCAATCTTAATTGAAGCATTTTTTATTCTTTTATTCTTTATTTTTTCGATTTTTGTTATTTGTTTGGTTCTAACGTCTTTTTGTTGAGTGCGGTGCATGATCACATGTTAGGATCTATCCAATCGATACCCATTGACCTAAAGATCGAAATGATAGAAAGCATATGTAGAAGAGATGTCATCCTTATTTATCGGAGAAACCGGATCTAGAATGGATAAAGACGAAGTGAAGATATACATGATAGAGGAGCAGATTACTCAAATTTGAACACGAACGTAAACGCAAGGCTGAAATCTTTAGAGACGCAGTGGCTCAAATCGCTACAACAATGGGAGAACATCATCGAAGGGGAGATTCCCAAGCGATACGGAACTTAACCCGCGAGAACAATGCAATGCCATTCGTCGATGAGTGGTATAGAGTAGGAGGTCAGAAATAGCAAATGATACTGATTCGATCATAGTAGTAATATAATCGGCGCCTGGTTGAAGACGTAAAACTTAGGCTTTTTGGGAGGCAACCCAAAATTTTAATCGCCTTTGTCAATTTGAGTTTAATTTTTAACTAACTTAATTTTTAGTTTAGTTTGTTTTTGTAAGTTGTTGTGTAGGAGGCGTCACGACAAACTCGGGTGTACTAAAAATGAATTATTGAAAACAAAATACACAACCGTGTAACAAAATACCCGACCATGTGAATTGAAAATGGAGACCGAATACACGGATTGGCCGTGTATTTTTTGAGACCATGTATGTGGTCAAAGCATAGTATAGACGTAATAGTAGAATACACGGTCCGACCGTGTATTAATACATGGACCGTGTATTCCGATCGGGCCAAGATTTTCTTGGCTTTTAAACTCAAACATTCCAAATTTATCCCACTTCTTCCCTTCCAAACCCCAAGTGACGAAAATCTACATAAAAATACCTCATTCCATCTTCAAAATTCTTCAATTTCAACTTCAAATCTTAAAGCTAGGGCATATATACTTCTCTCTTCCAAGAAACCCACCAAAAATTTCTTCTAATTTCTCAACTTTCTCTTGTTCTTCTTCAAGTTTGGGGAGTTTAATCTGAAATTTTTAGATTTCTTAAAAGCTTCAAACCCACATCAATGGCTTCAAGTGGAGGAGAAGGTGGAGTTAGGAGAAACACAGGGAGAAGAAGGGAGCCAACTCCAAAGCCCGAACCTGTGCCGGAATATGAGTTGAATGAACTGCAGTGCTACAATGTTATCCTCACGGACGAGACGCACCGGGCACGGCGGGAGGCTCTCTAAAACAAGAACATGATTTCGATAATGTATCCCGATGAATCTACTCTTACTAATTTGGGATTGTTGAATGATTTTCACGCCTTGTGTGGGCGAATTAATTGGGATGCTATGTTGAATAGAAATTCAACTACATACTTGATATATTCGTAGGAATTTTGAACACTTTTGAATTGGTGATTTGAAAAGATAAATTTGATGAAGGTAAGATTTAGACTAGAAAATGAGCCGAGAGAACTTTCGATTGATGATTTAAATGCAACTTATCAAACTCTGGCTTATGGGGTTGAGGAGCATGAGGATTTTGATATGCTCGATTTTTGAAAGGAGATAACAGGCGGAAGAATTTATACACCGAGTACTTCTAAGGCATCGAGTATTAGGAAGCCTATATTTCATTATGTGCAACGCACATTGGCGGAAATGGTGTTTGCTAGGGAAGATAGCAAAGGAGTTATTTGTGTTGATGAATTATTTATTTTGTGGTGTATGGCCTCAAAGGAACTAAGGTGGTGCCCAATTGGGGTATTAATTGCTAGACAGGTTCGATAGGGTGAAAATAAGGAAAATGGGGGATATATATTACAAGGTTAATTACACCTATTGCCACAAATACTTTAATGTGAATTTTAGGTGGTATGCGCGTGCGGATGGGGGCAAAAGATCGAGATGATTGTCTTGACGCGATGCGGATGATTAGGTTTGATAGGCCCGATTAGTGGTTACTTCATGCGGATAGGACCAAAATAAAACTCCTAAATCCGGATGCTACCTCGACTCAGGATAGGGGTAATTGGTTGATGAGGAAGAGCAAGCGCGGCACGCTCAAGTTGAGCAAGATGAGCCATGGGTTGAGACGGATGGACCGAGAATCCTCTAGGCAAAGAGGTAGGTGGTCGGGGACATGAATGATATGATTGAACGGTTGGAGGTTCACATGGGCTCATTGATGGATGACACGATTCATTGTCGGCTACAACGGATGAGTATCACACCGAAAGTACTTGCAACGCGTTTTGATACCATCACCCAACAACATTAGCAAATGTATGAGATGATGTCTCGTATGGATCACCGGCATATCCAAAGAAGGCCACTATCCTCAACCTCCTCCACCTCATTGAGCTACATAAGTACTTATCACACATTCCTTTTTCTTTTGATAATTTCCGCATATGCTCGAGATGAAACATGATTTAAGTTTCGGGGGTTGTCAAGAATGTGTGATATTGTACTTCTGCATGTTTCCATTGCACATAGGTTGCTTGTAGAAGCATATAAAATTTGCATAATTTGTTTTTAAAAAATATATATTTTCAAGTTTTGTATTTTGTTTTAGCATGTTTATTGCTTTAGCGTGTTTATTCCTTTGTATGAGTTAGGATTAGAAGTTGAATTAGTATAAAAAAATTCGTATGATTTACTATGAACACTTGGTCTCATGAGAAAAAGTACTTGGTGAATATGTGATGAATTTTGAGATGATGTCTTTTGCTTGTTTGGTATTGATTGAGAAAATTGGGTATTTGAGCATATTGCGAAAAATAAACCTATGAGCTTTTGTGCCTATAATTGCTTTTATCTTGTGCAGTCTTACTTTTTTCTTGAGTGTATCATTCATGTTGATGGAACTCTAGAACTTGCAATGGTATCTTTATTGAAACTACATGTGTGTGTGCAATTTTCAAGATGATTAAAGACCATTTTTGTTTGCCTACTTAGCCTAAAAAGCCTACCTATGAACTCATGATTCCCTAATTAGCCACTTTGAGCCTTAACTTTGTTTATTATTAGCCACATTTTGATGCTTTTAACTTAAAAATATTTTATCCCTAAAAACTTGAGATTATAGAGATGTTATTTTGAGGGAGATATGGTTAAATGTTGAGAAAGAATGATTGCAAAAGAGAGATGAGCAGTGAATAGGTGAAAGAATAATGATGCTCAAAAAAAGAAAGCAAATGTTTGAATGAAAAGAACAAGAAAATCAAGCAAAAGAGAAAAGAAAGAAATGAAAAGAAAAAAATTCTGGAAAACTGAAAAAATTGAGGGCTTAAGGCAAAAAAAAAGAAGACGAGGGCCTAAGAATAAAAAAAAAGAAAAAAAGGGTGGAAAAGAGTATGAGTTTAAAAAGAAAATAATTTTAAGGAATGTTTCTTGAGATAAAAATTGAGTTGGAGTTGAAAGTCTGTGTGTTCAAATTCTATATGCTCAAGTCAACTCACTTAATCCATATTTTTCCTACCCTAACCAAACAGCCTACATTACAACCAAAGAAAAAGTACTTTTTGATTTTTAAATTGTGCACACTTGAGTGGTAGAGGTGTTAGACGATTTGCAAGACTATGGTAGTTCTACTTCACTGAATTGATGTGAGCGTATACACTTCTCATCTAATTTGAGAGTTGAGTGATACACTACTTCTTGTGAGTCACGATGTTGAATACCCGGATGAGTATTGATTAGGACAAATTTGTAATTGATGACTTTTTGATGATGAGTTACATGTTTGCTAAAGTGTTGATTTGATAGAGATTAAGTGTTTGTAGTGTTTTTTGTTGTTCTATCTACCCATTGCATTATTTTTCTTAGTTTGCTCGATGATGAGCAATGGTTTAAGTTTGAGAGAATTTGATATGTGTGAATTATACGTGCATTTAGGGTCTTATTTTGATACATATTCGATGAATTTGCATGTATATTTAGTGTATTTTAGTTGGTTTCTATTGTTGGGCGTGATACTGTGTATTCTTGTAAATTTTACAGGAAACAGAGCTAAAATGGAAAGATATCAGTAGGACCGCCTGGACAAGAATGTCGAATGCGAAGAGATGATCAATTATGCGATGAAAACGATGAAAGACAAAGTACACGAGCTGACCGTGTAAGATTACACATCCGTGTGAATGGCTCCGCGTGATTTTACACACCGTGTGACTTGTTCGATGGAAAAAATTTAGAGATGGATTACAGGACGGATCGTGCATTAATACACGGTCGTGTATTTTGTACGAGCCAAAACAAAACAGAGCAAAACCGGTTACACTTTGTCGAACGTGTGATTTCACACAACCGTATATTCTGTTTAGTGGTGGATTTTGTTTCCTAAACCGTCGGGACTCAACAAGTGATCTCCCAAAGCATCTCGTAAAAGGAAGACCAAGCTCTGGACGAAAAGATACATCCTCATACACAAAAATACACCGAGACACATAAATCTATATAATTCGAGAGGAAAACAAGAATCAACGAAGAACACCACAAGGTCTTTTCGCATCTACGAAAGCACAAGGGTTCGAGACTCAGAAGAAGGATCTATCCGAGAAAAAAGGTTATATCATCTTTTTAAATATCTTGTTTGTACTTAATTCAATGTCAAACAATTTGGTTTTAAGTTTGTCTATGAATTTGTTAAGCTAATCTTTCTTATCCTAGGCATAACCAAAAGCGTGGATTCATATTAATTCTAAATTGATTTTTTAATTGATTTATGTGTTCTAATTATGAATTTGAGTGCTTGCTTTGTGTAAATTATATGATCAATTATTTTCATGTCATATTAGTTAGTTCATAATTCGGGAAAGGAGTTCTAACTTACGGAAAATGAGTTCATAACACAAACGCGTATAGAGTCGGGGAAGCTTATAATTGTTTGTGGGGAGTACTTCAATTCAAAGATCTTTTGGGAGTTGATATTAATTGTTGAGTAGGGATGCTAGCAATTGATATTAATCAACTGTTTATTTAGTACAGGAGGGGGAATAAACTAATTTAGGAATTGAACCCATAAATACATATAATCTGGTTTTGATGAAACATTAATTGGAATTAATATTGAGAAGTATGTTGAGATTATGTGCCTAGGGTTGCTTTCGTATTGTTGAAAACTTGTGGAGTTCGGGTCTTTAACAAGCAGCTAATGAGATCAAATCAACTAACAAGGACCGTTTACCTTTGAAATCAAGGAGGATACTTATTTTAACAATAAGTACATGCCGCAACACAAAAAGTTTGCAAACACAAAGGCGTGCAAATAAAATAAGCCTAGGGGAATGCACTAAACCTGTCAGTATGCTAAAAAGGTGCAGAAAACATTAAACAAACAAGGCACCCATCACTTGCTACTCATCGAGACATGCCAACACTGACGAAGTAAAGATTAGATTAATGCCCATCTCTTTAACAAACACTTTTTCTAATCCTTACTATAAAAGGCTAAGGAAATTCAAATTAAAAAAAAAATGCGAAGAACAGAGTGAACAATATGAAAACACAAGCAAAAGCAAGCAAAATACTCTCAGGCTATACATTCCAATCCTCAAGCCATATTTCAAAAAAATCTATCCAACGCACTCGGTGAAAAAGAAATACTTCAACTAGTTGAAGAGAAAAAGTTGTTTCAAGAACAAAGGGGTATACACATCCGTAAAGTGAAAGAAGTGTAGTGAGGTTCAAGCTAGAACCTGCTTTGAATACGTTGGAGGGCTATGTGATCAATTCCAAGCGTTTGAAGGAGAAGAAGTAGTGAGACAGTCGTCTTGCGAAGAAGCTGAGTCCTAGGAGTAGAGCCAGCTTTGTGATTAAGGCTTACTTAGACTGTTGTATCTATTTTGTAACACATGTTGCATTAGTGGGTTACCTCCAGGAGTTGGAGAAGAGTGGAGCGGAGGAATTACCCCAATCTCGAACCACTATAAAAATTTCCTTGTGTCTTTTTGCTTTCAGCACTTTAAATTCAAACTATCTTATTATGCTGATATATATTTGCCTAACTCAACTAATAATAACTTATACAAAAACAAGTGTTGTAAAACAGTTTTACAGAAAGGATGTAAGACTTCCGCTGTAAAAAACAAGTTAGCTGTTCTTTTAAAAAGCACACTTCATCCAGCTGAGTTAACTCAATCAACAACTCTCTTAAGACTGTTGAGTGATTAACTCAACTATTGAAGTTGAACCTAGCTGCCTTCCAAAAGACTTGGCTGCTCACTTGATTAAAACTCTGATTTGAAGATTAAAATCGAAAATTAGTTAAGTCTATTCAACCCCCACTTCTAGACTTAACACTCACACCCTTTGGGGCCTACATCATAAGACATTTAAAAGAAGGCTAAGGAGCAAAAGTTTTTTCATAATGAGGGAAATTCATCCGAGAATGTCCCAAAACGGCAAATTTTAGTCCTACCAACTTGTTTATTCGAGAAGACCAAATCATCTTCACCGTAACTATGAATAAACAACAATAAATTTGGACCACTCGAAGCTTGAGAGAGAAGAGATTTCTTACTTTTGGACCATTTAACATGGTCTTTCGTAATTAATGCTCGGGAGAGTAATAATTTGACCCAGGAAAGTTGGGGATTATCATTACCAGGTGGCATTTGTGCCGCTTTCTTATTGGGTAGCCCGTATTTCTCATTGTTCCGCCACATATTGGTGATTTGAGGATGAACCCTCTCCTACCTTTTTTTCGCTTTTGGGGAGGAGAAGAATCGGTAAAATTCTTTGGAGGTGTCATAGATATGAAGTTCTCAAGAATTTGAAGAAATTAGCAACAAGAATTAAGAAATTTGGTGAAGAAAAGTGAGAGATTGAGAGTTGGGAAAATTTTCGCACTTTAAGTTTTTGAGAATGAAGAAGAAGAATGAAGAAGAAGAAGAATGAAGAAACAAAGGAAAAACGAGTTTTAAGAATATTTACGCACTTATAGTGACCGGTCGCTATACGTGCGACTTGTGCCTATTTCGAAAAATCAATTTGTCCGATTTTTAAGTTTTGAAAAATACATTTTTCGCCCCAAAATTTTTCTAATAAAAATAAAGTGCTCAAAACATAGATATACACCTTATTCGATATGCATTATGCTTAGACGAGCTCGAATTGAGTTAAAAGACTCACGATTAATGATTTTGTAAAAATATCGTGAGTTGATCTTTAGAAGAAACAAAGCACATCTCTATTTTTTGTTTGAAGCACAATCCCTTTAAAAATGAAACCAAACCTCAATACGTTTGGTTCGATTTTGATGAATCAAATTTTGAGAAATATTAATTGCGGAGGTATTATCACTAAAAAAGGAACATTTTCAAAGTTGATTTTGTAATCCGCCAAGATTTATTTCATCCACAATAATTGTATACAACAAAAAGCCGCGAAAATATATCCGCTTCAACCGTTGATAAATATACACAATTTTACTTTTTACAAAACCATGAAACTAGGCAATCGCCTAAAAATTGACATGAGCCAGATGTACTTTTACGATCATCAATGTTTTCGGCATAATCTGAGTCACTATATCCTTTTAAAGAAAAATTATCATTTTTCAGATTAAACAAACCATATGATCTAGTGCCCTTTAAATATCAAAAAAAATTACGGTACTTAATGAGATTCTTTATGATTGCTTTGAAATCGAGCACATAGGAGGCATACGTCATGAAGAATATCGGGTCTACTAGCGGTTAAATAAAATAAGCTACCAATCATACATCGATATTGGTTTCATCAACCGATTTACATTTATCGTTTTTGTCTAGTTTGATGTTTGTTTTCATTGGTGTTGCAATAGTGATTCCTTCTTCAATTCCAACGTTCTTCATAAGTTCCTTTGTGTACTTGGATTGATATAAATCCCTTCTTGACTTTGTTTGATTTAAACTCCAAGGAAGAAGTTGAGTTCTCCCACCATGCTCATTTCAAATTCACCTTGCATAAGCTTAGAAAATTTCTTGCACAAAGATTCTTTACTAGCACCAAAAATAATATCATCTACATATATTTGAACTAAGAGGCTATTTTGGGCTCTTTCAAAAACAAATAGAGTAGTATCAATTTTACCTCTTTTAAAATCATTTTCGAAGAAATGAACTTTGTTTATCATATCATGCTTCGGTGCTTGTTTAAGACCATATAAAACTTTTTAAGTTTATAAACATCACTTGGTCTTGAAAATTTTTCAAACCCCCGGAGGTTGTTTGATATAGACTTTTTCTTGAATAAAACCATTTAGAAAGGAAAACTTAATATCCATTTGGTAAAGTTTAAAATTTTGAAACATGAATAAGCAAGATACAAATAGCTTCTAAATGTGCTATGGGTGCAAAAGTTTCATCACAATCAATACATTCTTCTTGACAATAAACTTGAACTACTAACCTTGCTTTATTACGAATGATGTTGCCTTGATCGTTTAGTTTGTTACAAAATACCCATTTTGTTCCAATGATAGTGTGAGATAGAAGACGTCTCAAGTTCCCAAACTTCATTTCTTTCAAAATGATTTAGATCTTCTTGCATCTCTAAAAATCAATCTTCATCTTCAATTGGTTCCTTTGCATTTTTTGGCTCTTTTTGAGATATAAGAGCTTTTTCGGCAAATTTTCTTCTTGTCAATACCTTGTTAAGTGGATCCCCAATGATAATATCTTTTGGAAGTTCTTCTTTAAATTTTAATGCCATAAAAAGATTTGAAATATCACCTCTTTCTTCAATTGGTTCTTCATCATCACTATCTTCTTGGAAATCTTTCAACATCGAAGTTTCATTGAATTTAACGTAGATGGATTCTTGGACTACCAAGCTTGTTTTGTTGTAGGCTCGCTATGCGTTGCTCTTGGTTGAGCACCCCATTAAAATTCCTTCATCGGTCTTAAGATCAAGTTTGTCCAAAAGATCCGTGGTGTTTAAAATGAAATATTTCAACCAAATATTTTGAAGTAGCTAATATTTGGTGTTCTTTATTTCTTATGTTCATAAGGAGTTCTGTTCAACTTTGGACGAAGATATCAATTTACAATATAGCAAGCGGTGTTCATGGCTTCGACCCCAAAAAATTTTGGAAGTGAAAATCCATTGAGCATAGACCGACACATTTCTTGTAGAGTTCGATTTTTCCTTTTGGCAGCACCATTTTGTTGAGGAGTTCCAGGAGCTAAAATATTATACGCATATCCTTTTGTTTCACATAGAACTCTAAATTCTCCACCACGATCATTTCTAATAGATTTGATGGTATCATCTTTTCCATTTTCTACTAGTTTACACAACTTAACAAACTCAAAAACGACACCATTTTTATTAGCAAGATAAATAATAAAGTATATCTAGAGAAGTCATCAACTATAAACGAAGTATAATGTTTACACTTTAGGCTTGTCGTGCAAAGTCCCCATACAAATCTAGATGAAGCGTTATAGAGGCTTGATTGTGGAAATTTCATCTTTGGGTTTAAAACAACTTTTCAACAATTTGTTCTTTTGACAAGTGTCACATAAGCCAATATTTTCAAAATTTAATTTGGGTAGTCCATTGACATGTTGATTTTTGCAAATATTTTTAAATTTTTGTATTCAACATGTCCAAGTCGCCTATGCCACAAACTAGTTAAATCATTGCTAACGACAAGACAAGAAATATTTTGACTAATCAAATCACTTGTGCAAATTTTATAAAAATTGCCTTTCCCATTTGCTTCACAAATAATTTTATCATTTTTGAGAATAAGGCATTTTCTTTATTAGAAAGAATATCATAATTTAATTCACAAAGTTGGCTTACGTTTAAATTGAACTTAAGCTCATCTACTTATTACACATCATTAAGAGAGAAATAAGAATTTCCAATGTCTCTATTGCCAAGGATTTTGCCTTTGCCATTTCCGAACATAACCATTCCTCTGTCTTGTAGCTTGATGTTGGTAAAAAGATGTTTTTTTCTGGTCATATGGCGCGAACATCGCGTCCACGAGCCATCCGGAGTCCTCTTTGATTGTGATTGCCCCAAGTACCTAAAATGATGGTTATTTTTAGATACCCTAGAGTGTTGCGATCCATGAGTGTTAGCATTGAGACCTTTGGGTCTCGAAGATGAATTAGTACTATGCTTAGTTCTACAAGTGCTAGATAGATGACCATTTTTACCACAATAAAACCAAGTCAAAATTTTAGGAGTACTAGTACGTATTTTTTTAACGGAAATACTAGTACGTATGAAAGTCGAAGCTTAGTTCTTTTTCTTGAAATTGGTCTGAAAAGGTTTATAACCAAGTCTTAATTTTGATTTCTCACTTCTTTGTGCGCCAAGAATTTTTTTAAGTTTATCGGTACTTAACTTAAAATGTTGCATGTCCATTTTCTAACTTTCCAATTCTTTTGTGAGCAATTCTTTTACGGAATCAAGACTTCTAACTTTAGCAAGAGTGATAATGTGAGCATGATCAAGAGATTCATAAGAAGAAAATAACTTATCCTTTTCTAATTTGAAATTTTGAAATCCTTTTTCAAATTCTTGTATTTAACAATCATATCTTTAAACTCATTTTGTAAATCATCATAATCTTCTTGTAATTCATCATTTAAAGAAGAAGAAGAAGAGTTAGAGCGCACTCGTCGGTTTCATCATCAATGGCTATGAGACCTTGTTCGGTTTCCTCATCATCGGATGTTGCAAGAAGTTCATCCCACGTTTTAGCATCCGCATTTAAAGCATTCCATTTAGGAAAGAACATTTTGATCTTCTTTTGTTCTCCTCCGCCATATTAGGACAATCGTGATAAAGTGTCCGGATTTTCACTTGAAACACGAGTTGTCTCTTACCTTATTCTTATTCACAAACTTGGCAAATTTCCTAACAAGAGTGGTTGTTTCCTCGTCTTCTTCATCACTTGGATAATAAGCATTATTTGAACTTGAAGTAGGCCATTAGGATTAGATTGCATACCCGGTTGAGAGGTAGATTGTTGAATTCTTCCTTTACTTGGGATAGACTTCATATATAAGAAGATTTCCAATAAGCTCATCAAACTTGAGAGTTTCAAGATTTTGAGCTTCCCTGATACCCGTGACTTTTTTGGACCAAGTGTCGGGTAGAGCATTTAAGACTTTAGTCTCCTTGCTTCTTTGGAAATAATTTTTCCAAGTGCCAAAGTCAAGCATTTCCACCATCTTTGAAATTCCTTCCCCTTCAAACATAGTGAATTTTTGAAGTCTTTAACAAGCATGGTTTTTCGAGCTTGTTTCACTAATTGGTTCCTTCATAGATGGTTTTCAATTTTGTCCACACTTCATGTGCGGATCTTAGGAGCTAGAGTTCCGTCTTCCAATTTCTTGGTTGGTTTAGCAACTCCATCAATAACCGCATTCCAAATATCGAATCCGCAACCTTGTTAGATGCACCCAATTCTATCTTTCCAAAATGCATAAATTTGGAGTCAAAAAGTGGTGGCTTGTTGGATGAAGCAGGTTGGAAGATAACTCTTGTTCGTAGCCATGGATATTTCTTCTTTACTTGCAAAGAATAAATGAGCTTTCCAAAGAGTTTGGCTCGATATTACTTGTTAGCCCAAGTGGCTACAAAATTGTAGAAAGGGGGTTGAATAAATCTTCCAAATTTTTCAGATTTTCTTCGCCAAAAATATTTTGGATCTCTATACTTTGCAAGTGTATAGTGTATTTTATAGGATAAACAAGCAAGGTCGTATTTCTCGGGGATTGACTACGGAACACTTAAATTTATAGAAACATCGCATTCCAATTTTATGAAGAAATGAATATCATGTTTTATCAAAAATCAAAAATTAAAGAAAAATAAATAAATTTGAGAACCCCACAAGTATTTTCAACAACCACGGAAGCAACCTTAGGAACATAATCTCAACATATTACTTCAATATTAAATTCGATTAATGTTTTAACAAAATCAATTCATGCAATTGCGGGTTCAATTCATAAGTTAGTCTATTCTTTTTTCGAGCGGTGCATAAATAGTAGATTAATAACAATTGTAGGTCTCCGACTCGATACAAATATTTATGTCTGAATTTGATTTTCGTCTTTGTTAGAACTCCTCTTCCGAAATTCGCACTAACTGTAGGTCCCAAGAGGTGTAAGTAAGGTTTAGAGGGGGGTTGAATAAACCTTACCAACTTTTCGATTTAGTCCTTTTAAAGAAATTACAGAGTTAACACAAACAACTAAGTCCTTGAGGGACAAATTTAAGTTGGTTATTCAAACAGAGTTAGCCACTCAAATAGCACTCGATAGATTGTTGAAAGAATAACTCATTGCTTAACCCGAAACTTAACTTTCGTGTTGGTTGGTTTTATCATGGAAGACTTAACACCCTTTGATTTGTTTTAAACTTGTTTTAACATTTGATTTTAGCACTTGGTTATTAATCAGTTTGGATATCAAATAAGTTTATCAACAGATATAAAGTAGGTATGCAGAAATATAAATGTGCTGAAAGATAAATGACACAGTTGATTTTTATAGAGGTTCGAAGATGGGGTAATTCTTCTAATCTCTCTTCTAATCCTCTTTATCCACTAAGTAATGATCGATTTACAAAGTGGTGAACGATCTAGAGATGCTTTGGTCACACACTGGGTGGCTTCTCGTCCGACTCAACTTTTTCACAGGGCAGCTGTCTTGCTACTTCAACTCACTTTCTCAAGCTCTTGGATTTGATCACGAAGCCCTCCAATAACTTGATACTGGTTCGACCTTGAACCTTTCTACAATCCTCCTTGGAAAGTAGACCCCTTTTGATTCTTCAAAAGTTTCCTCTTCAACAGTTTGAAGTTGTCTTTCCTTCACAAACTTTGTGTTGGATTGATTTCCTTCGAGTTTGTGCTTGAGGATTTGCTTGAATGTCTTTGAGAATGTTTGCGGTTTCTGACTTAAATATTGCTTGCTTGTTCGTGGTTCAGTCACCTCTTCTCAATGAGTTTCCTCGGCCTTTTATAGTGAACTTTCAAAAATCATGTCCGTTGAAGAGATAGGCTGATTTTCAAAAGTCACTTGTGTTCGTTGGCTTGTCTTTTCTTGGTCTTCAATCTTGAGATGTAGACCTTTCTCATATAAAATGAATGTGCAAGCTTTTCGTGTTCGACACGAGGTGTAGTGCTTCCCATTGGTTTATTCCTTTTGCACGCTTCCAAGGATGAACACTTTAAGACCTGGAAGCATGGACGATTATTTATTTAAGTAATGTTCTTGACTTTCGCGGCAACGGATTCCTTTCGATTAACTCCTCTTGGTGCCTGATGTTTCCCAGGTGACTTGAAGTCCGCTTCAATCATTTGAAGACTCATCCGTCACTTTCAACTTATGACTTGGCTCATTGAGATGACTTTGATCGACACTTCACACAACCTGTTCTCACCGATACATCTTGATCAAGTTCTTGATCATCCTTCTTGGCCATACTCAGATGTTCCACAATGAGTCTTCACTTGATCTTCATTGACTTTTTGTATTTCCAGGCATAATGACTTGATCTTCCTTTTCCAGCCCTATCTATTACAATAAAAATTATAAGGAAAATGGGGTGCCAACTTTCTAGTTTAAGTTTTACATGGCATTCATCAAAATATATAAAATAAATTCCCAACAATTTCCCCCTTTTTGATGATGCCAAAACTTAAAAATATTAAACATTATGTAAATAGCAAAGATACATACAGACAATGCAGTAACAAAGAGAATGTATGCGTTGAATAGATCATTTTATTGATCATAGCATTCTTGTCCTTTACACAGCTGTTTACAAAGCGTATCAGAGCATACTATATCAAAGCAAAATACAAACATCTATGCTAGGATACAGATACAAAGTGAAAAATTACAAAAAAACTTCACTAAGTACACAGATGACTTACACAAAAATGTATTTACAGGAGTAAAATACATGAAGAGTTTGCAGAACACTTCATCGCCTTTTCCTTCTTCTTTCTTCTTCACTTGTACGAGTCATCAGCTCTTCTTCTCTTTCTTTCTTCTTCAGCTGCTTTCTTCTTTTCATAAGCTCTCTTCGCAGCATCATCCCTGCGCTTCCTTTCGATCCATTGCTCTGATTGCCTTCTGTTCTCTTCTTCTTGTCTTTTCACGTATTCAAAGATTCTTTCTAGCCACTTCCAGATTTGCTACTTCATCATACCCAGCCCAAGTAGATCCTTCCTTCTTTCCGGATCTATATATTCGATATTTTTGGGTTGTGGTCTAGGTCGAAAACCTCTTCCTCCACCACTTCTTCCTCCTCCTATGGGTGTATATTGTATAGGAGTCTTCGCTACCAAATTGAATGGTCAGCTGGTAGTCTGGCCGCTTGTCGCCTTCTTCGCACAATTTAAGACCTTTCTCCCAAAGATGATCCCTGTGCTTGGGCTACGACATCTTTTGGAAATAGCCTTCTGATTCGAGCATCTTGAATTCTTCAACTAATCTTCGCTCGGACCGTTATCCGGAATAGCATCTTGATCCTTCCCCTCTTAGGAATGCCACCGTATTGTTTCAACACTTCTTCAATGCGGGCATCCGTCTTTTTATCGAACTCTATTATCTCTCGCTTCTACGATTCGCCTTTTTTCTCCGACATTGGCACAAGAAGAGTGTTCGATCGGTAGAGTCACCGAAGTTTGTTGATGATTGAGGCTGTCACATGACCCTGCTGAGGGGTTTCAGCAATCATTAATGTCAGGTCCTTCGAATGTTCCCCCTCAGCTGCCTTTCCCTTCTTCTTCTCAGTTGTTGCTTCTTCTTTCAAACTCCTTAGGTACTCCTCTTCCCCCTTTTTGGCATCATTAAAAGAGAGAGGTACCCCAGGGAACATGCCTACGAGCATGAAGTCGAGTCTGTTGAGAGCTGAGTTATGCTTGGAGTCTGCTGCGGCATAAGCTGTCCGAAATTCTGAACGAGTGGCTTTTGACTCGGCTGCCACCAGTTTCATTTCAGCCATGAGAAGGCTGAATTTGGCATTCATGGTCTCCTCGAGATGCAGAACTTCTTTTCGTTGAAATTCACGCAGTAGCTCCATTTCTGTTTTATGAGAGGCATGCAACCTTTCAATATACGCCTGCATCCTTTGCTTCATATCAGCATTGTCAGCACTCCAAACAAGCATCTTATTGTATAACGCCTTGAAATAGCGGACTTGCTCGTGTCGCATGGCACTCTGCTGTTGAGACCACTCCCTGATCCTTACCACTATCCCTCTCAAATCTATTGTGAGGGTGGCATCTCTATTGTCCAGGCGCAAGTCAAGTGAGGCTTGGTGCCGTTCGATCTTCTCAATCTCTTCACAGATCTTCTTGAAGACTTCACGGATCTCAGTTGTCACACCTGATTCAGCTGCCGGCCATTCTGCATCGAAGTCAAAGTTTGCTGGCACAATAGAGTCTGTAGGGATTACAGGATCTTCTCGAACAGTGTATCATCGTGTCTCTCTAGCAGTCTCTTCTTCGAGCTCAGGCAACTCGATAGAAAACGGAAATACTGTTGCTCAAAAGCATCATCTCACACATATGGGATTGTTTGTGCGGTCTCGTGCTCGTGATGTTCTGGTGGAGTCGGATGCAGCTGTTTGTGGGAGCCTGCGCAGATGACTCGGCCAGCTTGCGCTTTTTAAATGGGTTGGCCGGTACCGATCGAGCCTCAGTTGTCTTAACAGCTTAAATCGGCCTCTAGAGATTTTTCTAAATGAAGTACCGGATCCTCGGCTCCAATATCGTGTCATCGGATGATGATGAAACCTGGGGGGCTTGGTTCATCATCGAAGTTGAATGTTTGACGAACACTTTGTAACTTGATCGACTCGCCTCGCAAGAGAACATCCTCAACGGGTCCTTTTGATGTGCAATGGGTGTGGACTCAAGCTTCATCTTCAGACCCGGAAATGATATGTTAGGGTTCTCCGGGAGTCATGAAGTGCACTAATCTCCTTCTCGTATTCAAAGATGAACAGGAGGGATGTTTCAATCTCTTGAGCTTTACCTAGGGAGGTCTCAACTTCCTTGGGCTTTCAACACCTCCAGCAGTCTCAATCGGCAGTGAGGCCTTCAACATTCCCTTCGGCCGATCGCCGCACTGCCCCGAGGGTCTTCAATAGTGGTATCCACAGTGAGTCTCAACCCCTTGATTGCGCTTTCATTGCCAGTGCAGTGTTAACTCCTGGGCATTTCCATCATGTGCCTCAACGCAAGCAAGCGAGATCACCGACCTTCAAAGCGGCTAACACTTCACCGGGACAGACTCAACTGTCCGAGCTTCGTCAATGTCAATCTGCTGAGTTCTTTCTCCGTTTCCACTTTGCCACCTTTCTTCAATATAGAGTCATCTGCAGGATCCTCCGACCCTGCTGCAGTTGAGTGAGTTTCCCCCCAGCTGGCACACCAGCTGAGTGACTTATGATGGGGTCACTCTTATCCAGACTCGCGGCTTCTTCCATTGAGTGCTCAGCCGCCGGGGCAGGTGGTAAAACACCTTCAATAGGGGTTGGCTCAACTTGGGTGCCCACAATCCCAGTCTCATTGCCAATTCCCTTGGACCCATCTTCCGAAAGTACCGGGGACGTGGCTGCAGCGATGTATGTGTCGAAATGCTGCACCACTCCCAATGGGTCAATTTGCAGGAGAGATTGAGATGACTCTCCTGGTCCTTCCGATAGTTTCTTTGCCAAGCATGATTCTGGATTCCTTCAGAGCTTGCTGCAAATTTGACTTTTATGTTGCAGCAACAGGATCCAAATCTTCATCACTTTCTGAGAACACATCCAAATGAGGATGAGTGTGTTCTAGAGTTCCAGTAAGCGGACATATATTGGCTCTCTCGAGAGCTTCTGCTTCCTCGGTTGCTTTGGCTTGTTCCTTCTCCTTGAAGATTTGTATAATATTGAGCTTATCTTCATCAAGGGCCACAAGACAGATGTTAACTCCGAGAAATTATAGCAATTCCTTCTCTTCTTCTATAAACGCAGGCGATCAAACTGTGTCCTTGCGTGGCTTAGCTTCCACGCTCTCCATTTACGTAGATGGCACTGAATGTCTGGGTATACGGACGAATACATGATGACATCATCGTCGTCATCTTCTTCTTGTCCTTCCTTTTCTGGGATGGAGGGCAAAATGCTCTGCTGCTCTGCACCTTCAGCAGCGTCCGTAGCAGGTGGAGAGACAACTTTTTCAACTGGAAGTTCAGTTGTCTCAGCTGCTTTGTTGTCCTGTTTGCCCTCTCCACAACTGGTCTTCTAAAGGCCTCGTTGATCGTCCTCAAGCAAACTTGGCGTTTCATCAATAACTTCGAGAGACTGCACTTCCTGAGCTTCAGCAGTCTCTGGTGTTTTCTCCAGCTGAGAGGTAGATTCAGTTGTCTTCTCAAGCTCTGAGTGCTTGAAAAGTCTTCTTCTTTTGGTCCGAACCAGAGGAATTTCTGGTTCTTCTTCTTCTTCTGAGTCTTTAGCAGCGGGGGCTTGGGCATCCTTCTTAGAGAGAGCTGCCTTCCTTGGTTTGGCAGTCCTCTTCTTCCATATGGTTGGAAAAGGGATTTGAGATTCCTTCTCAGCCTCGGCTGCAGGGGCAAGAGACACAGCTCATGGGCAGCAACTCCTACGCTGCAGGGCAGTGCATCCTTTTTTTTCTTTGCAGCAGGGCAGCCTTCTACTTTGCAGCTGCAGGGGCAGCTTTCTTCTTGGGATGAGAGGTAATGATTTGTGTCCCAGGTTGAGCCGATTCTCCTCACCTGGTGTCCACTCTTTTCGCATGGGCTCTCCTCTGGGCTCCAGAGAGGTTAGCCCTGAACATTTTCTTGTTGACATGGAAAGGTTTTCCATGTCGAAGGGGAATGCCCTTCACTTCCATAAGGTGGCCAATCACCAGGCCATATCCGAGAGATCCTCCAAAGGATTCGTCATCCTTAAGCGATTTGTTCATTACATTCCGGCAGAGTCTGCTGTACACGAACTCAGCCCAGTTGACTTTCTTGCCATGCATGATCGCAGCCATGACGATCAGCTTAGTCTTTGACAGCTGGTTAAAGCTGCCAAACTTCATGTCTACACACTTGGAGATGATATCCATCAACTTGTGAAAGTCATCCTTCAGCAATTTCTTCTCAGCTGTGTAGACCACCTTAGCAGCACACTATGGTTTGGCTATTTCTTTCCATGCAGCAGCCAAATCAACGTCTGCTTCGTAAATCTCCTTCATGCCTTCAGACGGCAAGAAACAGTGCTCCGCAAGGTCCTTATCATTTATCAAAATATCCTTGCGGTGGACAGAAGACTTGATTCCTTCGTCCTGCACTTCTGCATTAACATAGAACTGCGCCACCTCTTCTAGGTAGGTGTGCGAGTATTCCATAGTTAGAAAAGCCTTGAGACCTGACTTTTCTAGTATTTCACCGATCTTCTTCACTAGGGTTTCATCAGAACCCTGCTTTACCATACCATCAAAGTCCACTGACGATCCTGAGTGGATTTGCTTTGATAGCTTAATGAAATCGAACTTCGTAGGAAATGGTTTGAGGACTCTTAGGGGTTTTCGAGAGAGAAAATAGCTTGCTTTATATTGCTTGAAGATGAACAGTTTTGAGTGTGAGAGAGAAAATCGAAAAACAAAATGTATATAAAGGTTATGAAAGGACGGGTCTTTGGATTTTGAAATTTGATCAAAATCAACGGTTCAAATTTAGCACGTCAAACCGTATTTAATTCCTCGCATTTAATGCGGCAAAGATTTATATCCAATCATATGCTTATCTTGCAGACTTTTGACTGTACCCGTCATTATTACGCTGATGTCATCCTTAAAAACATTCCCGCTCATTTAAAACGACTGCGTTTTTGTCACTTAGCTCATAAATGACTCAGCTTATCTCAAAAATGACTTAACTCTTCTTCTCTCTTTTCATTAAGCGACTCAGCTGTCAGCTAACTCGATACAGCTGACTTTCTGATATGGTTGTTTCACTTGGCTGATGCGAAAAACTTATTCAATTCTCATCTTTTCATTTTCCATCTCTTCTGATTGAGTCTTCTGAGTGTTAACTCAGCTCAATTAACCCTAGCTCATGCTTAAGCTCTTCAAATCTTGATTCACATAAGGGCTTGGTGAATATGTCAGCTAACTATTTATCAGTTGAGATATATTCCAAAGTGATGTCTTTCTTTTTAACATGATCTCTTATAAAATGATATCTGACATCAATGTGCTTTGTTCTTGAATGCAACACAGGATTCTGAGTGATTGCAATAGCACTTGTGTTATCACACATAATTGGAATCTCTTTTTCTTCAATTTCATAATCTCTCATTCTTGTCTCATCCATAAGACTTGGGCTTAACGGTACCGCCTGTGACTATGTACTCACCTTGGTGTGGATGTGGCTATTGAGTTTTGTTTCTTACTAAACCAGGAAACCAATCTGTTTCCAAGCATTTGACATGTACCTGAAGTACTCTTCCTGTCAACTCTACATCCAGCATAGTCTGAGTCTGAGTAACCAATAAGCTTGAATCCACCTTCCTTTGGATACCATAAGCCAACTTCCTGGCATCCCTTCAAATATCTTAGGATTCTCTTGCTTAGCCGTCAATATGTGGTTTCCTTTGGTGCAGATTGAAATCTTGCACTTACACCTACCGCAAAGGTGATGTCGGCTCCATGCCGTTAGATAGAGTAATGATCCAATAAGTGCTCTATATCTTATTTGATCTACTGACCTTTACCATCTGCATCCATGTCCATCTTGATTGATGTGTTCTTTGGTATTTTCACAGAAGACTTCTCTTCCATACCAAATTTCTTCATTAAATCTCTGGTGTACTTTGTTTGACTTATGAAGGTTCCATCCTTCAATTGCTTAACTTGAAGTCCTAGGAATAAAGTCAACTCTCCCATCATGCTCATTTCAAATTTGCCTTGCATGAGGTTTGAGAACTTATCACATAGCTCTTTATTTGTGGATCCAAAAATGATATCATCCACATATATTTGAACAAGCGTAATATACTCTCCATCTTGAATTCTCAAGAGTGTTCATCCACTTTGCCTTTGGTGAATCCATTATCGTTAGAAATTGAGAATGTATCATACCATGCTCTTGGTGCCTGTTTCAATCCATATAATGCTTTCTTGAGCTTGTACACCTTATCACCAATGGTATTCTCGCTTCAAAACCTGGAGGTTGTTCTACATAGACTTCTTCCTCTAATCCATTTAGAAATGCACTTTCACATCCATTTGATATACAAAGTGAAGTTCTTTGTGCAAAGATAGGCAAGAAACATCCTTATCGCTTCTAATCTTGCAACAGAGCAAAGGTTTCGTCAAAATCTATTCCCTCTTCTTGGCAATACCCTTTGGCTACCAATCTTGCTTTATTTCTTACCACAGATCCTTCCTCATTCATCTTGTTACTGAAAACCTATTTTGTCCCAATAACATTCTGATGGGTTGGTCTCTGCACCAATTCCCATACTTTGTTCCTTTCAAACTGGTTCAGCTCTTCTTGCATTGCTTGAATCCAATGTGTGTCATCCAATGCTTGAGACACATCTTTTGGCTCTATTTGGGAAATAAAACAAGTGAACATCGCTTCTTGCTGAGCTCTGGATCTGGTTCTTACACCATCTCTTACATCTCCAATAACTAGCTCTGGTGGATGGTCTCTCAGCCATCTCACATCAGGTTGAAGCAAATCAGCTGGGTTCAGTTGTCTTGCTGCTTCGTTGTCTTGAGCAGCTCTTTCATCATCATTCAGCTGTAGGCTTTCCGGCTATCTTTGAGATTCAACTATCTCATCTTCATCTTGGTTGATTACTCTTACTTCAGCTTCAACATAAGGACTCTTCTGCATAGTTGGTTGATTCAGCTTATCAGCTAACTCTTCAATGTCTTCTCCATTCACATTAGGTTCATCAAAAACCACATGAATAGACTCTTCTGTGACCATAGTTCTCTTGTTCAGCACTATATAGGCTTTGCTCTCAGCTGAGTATCCTAAAAAGATACCTTGATCAGCTTTAGCATCAAAAGCCTTTAGATTATCCTTGCCATTGTTGTGAATGATGCATTCACATCCAAATATTCTAAAATATGCAACATTTGGCTTTCTCCCTGTCCATATCTCATAGGGAGTCTTGGTCAATTGCCTGTTTATCATGCATCTATTTTGGGTATAGCATGCAGTGTTGATGGCTTCAGCCCAAAATCTCTTAGGCAATCCAGCTTCAGCTAACATGGTCCTTGCAGCTTCTTTGAGAGTTATGTTCCTTCTTTCAGCTACTCCATTCTGCTGTGGAGTTCTTGCTGCAGATAACTCATGAGCAATACCATTTTCTACACAATACTGAGTGATTATCCCATTGACAAACTCAGTTCCTCTATCGACCTTATTTTTATAATGGTTTGACTCTTTTTCATTTTGAACTCTATTCATCAGCTGAGGTAACTTCTGCAGAGTCTCCTTCTTTTTGCACGTGAAGATTGTCCATGTATATCTTGAATAATCATCTACCACCACTAAGGTGTATTTCTTTCCACTTATGATGGCTGGTTCAACAGGGTCAAATAAATCCATATGCAACAGATGCAATATCCTTGTTGAAGAAAGACTAGGCTTCTCCTTGAATGAAGATTTGATTTGCTTTCCCATCGGCATGCATCACATACACTTTCCTTCTTGTACATCGAGTCAGCAATCCTTCCACAAGATGACTCCTTGCAAGCTTTGAGTATCTTGAAGTTTAGATGACTCACCTTCTTGTGCCACAACCAACTTGATTCGGTGTGCTCTTTGCTAATGAGACTCATGATTCGGATTCGCAGCACACCACACTCATGTATTTACCGTGCGATCGACACGGGCAGCCCATCCTCCCCCGTCTCAATGAATTACATCTTCTAGAACATCCGGGGATTGGGAACATTGCTTCTCGTAATGTTCTTAAGGCGTTATGTCTAAAACATAAACCTTCTATTTTAGTTATTTGTGAGCCTAAGGTGGACATTTCCACAATTTTGGATTCCTATTGGAGTGGTTCGGGTTTGAGTTTCCTCACTCAAAGTTTTCGTGCTAATGGTCGGGGTGATATTTGGGTCTTCGTGATCTTTGGTATCTCCGCTCGCAAACATGTTTGGTCTTCTTCTCAGTGCATTGTTATGCGGTACAATGGGTTCCATGGTTTTTCATATTGGCTTTGTTCATGGTTTGTGTGACCATATCTCTCGGCACACGCTTTGGTTGGATTTGAGGAATTTGGGTCTTGATGATCATTTGCTTATTTTGGGACTTCAACGCTATTTTGGGTCATCATGAGCGCTCGGGCAAAGTGGTATTTTATCCCAGGCCTCTTGTCAGGATTTCAGGGACTTTTTGGAGGATGGTGGTTTGTTTGCGATGCAGACTACGGGGAATTCATTTACTTGGTGCTCCCCCCGAATGCCTCTATCTCTTCTTCAGGCTAAGTTGGATCGAGCCCCAGCAACGTGTCGATTTTTCTCTCTTTGGCAGGTTGTTAAGGGTTTGGTTCTACTCGCATTGGCTCTCATCATCACCCCATTTTGGTTTCTTGTTCGTCTTCTAATAGTAGGGTCCAGATTCGTTTCGCTTCCCAGCGTATGTGGATTTATCATGAATCATTTCATGATCTGGTTACGTCTTCTTGGGTCCTCCTATGTGCCCAACCCCTTGTTGTGCGTCATGTGGAAGCTCAAAAGGTTGCATCAAAGTTATTAAGACCAGGGATAGGGATGTTTTTGGCGATGTTAATCATCGGGTGGAGAGTCAAATGGAGATGGTTTGGCGATTCAAGTAGATATTGAGACCTCGGTTTTACAAACACGACGGGACATTGAGATCAACGCCGAGAATGAGTTGTCTCACACGCTTTTATTACAATCAATTCCTTAAGGATGGGATCGTAATACCGCATTTTTTCATCGCCGCGCCAGATTCGCGGGGACGCTTGGGGATCCGGGGACTGATGATCGATGGTAATTTCTCGGATGATCCGACTGTTCTTGGGAGTCATATTATATCCTTCTATAAGGAGCTATTCGCGGATTCGGGGGTAGCACTTTAGATTAAACTATGGTTGATCGGTTATTTCTCCTATTGTGGGGGCTTTGGATAATGCCAGTTTGACGATTATTCCTTCCGATTCAGAGATTAAAGAAGTGGTTTTTGATATGGGTTCGACAGTTCTCTGGCCCGGACGGCTTTAATGGGACGTTTTATCATCATTTCGGGATGTTATTTTGGCGATGTGTGTCGCCTGTCCGCTTTTTTTCTTTATCAGCTTATCCTTACCTCTGGGGTTGAACGCTAGTTTTATGGCACTCATTCCGAAGACTAAGGATGCTAATTCTATTGAGAATTTTCGGCCAATTGTTCTGAGTAATTTTCTTTTCAAAATTATTACCAAGATCTTGGCTACTAATTTGGGCTAGATCATTTCTGCCTATTTATCTCCTACGCAGTTCGGGTTTATTCCAAGGAGGCAGATTCATGATTGTATTGCCATGGTTTCCGAAGGGTTCAATGTTTTGCATGGTCGGACTGATACAAATATGATCTTGAAGATTGATATCCGTAAGGCGTTTGATACGTTGAAGTGGGGTTTTTATCGTACGTTCGTGCCAGTTTAGTTTTTGGAGATTTGTTTCACCTTTGGGTGGATGTTATTCTTCGGTCTTCCAGAATATCAGTGTTACTTAATGGGACACCGGTGGGGTACTTCTCTTATTTAAGAGGGTTTAGACAGGGTGATCCTTTATCCCCGTTACTTTTTTGTATCGCGGAAGAGGTACTTAGCAAATTTATTGAGGCCGCGGTTACTCGAGTCGATTAGGCTTTGTTCATTGCGCCTAGACAGATCATCTTCCCATTGTCTATCCTTTATGCCGATGATATTGTTATTATGTGTGGGCTTCTTCGCCTAACGCCTCGTATCCCGCTTTAGATCCTCACCCTATATGTTGATATCTCGGGCCAAGCTTTCCATCCCGGAAATCTAAAGTTTACTTTGATCCCGGGTCTCATCTCATGTTCGTGGAAGGGTTCAAAATAACATGGGGATCCAGCCCGGGGCATTCGCTACGGTATATTTAGGCGCCCCTATATTTAAGGGTGCCCTTAAAGCTGCGGATTTACAGCCCGTGTTTGATAAGGTGATCCTCAAATTCAGAAGATGGAAAGGTACTTCTCTTTCTCTTGCTGGTCGAGTTTGCCTTGTTAATTCGGTGATTACCAGTTCTTTTGTGCACACGATGATGGTTTACAAATGGACTCGATCCTTGCTCAAGCAAATGGAAAGGGCCATGCGTAATTTTATTTGGACTGGGATGTTAATACCAAGGGGTCGGTGGTGGTTAATTGGAATTGGTGTTGCACGCCTCGGCTGAAGCGGGGTTGGGCGTTCGATCTAATGTGGTGGCTAATATCGCATTTTGATAAAATTGGGTCAGAAGGTTATGAATTCGACGCGGTGATCTTCAAAACCCTTAGGAGGCGCTACTTGACGGCGGATGGGGTGATCTGGCGGTCGTTTATCCCTTCTTCTATCTGGGTTAGGATTAGACCTTGCATTTCGGATTGTTTGGATGATTCTCGTTGGATCCCAAGGTGTAATTCTTAGGTATTATTTTGGATTGACAACTGGTTGGGTTACTCTATAGCGGATAGAATTGGTATCCCACAGGTGTACATACACTTATTTATGCATCGCATTTCGGACTACTTCTATGACGAGTCCTGGCACTTCACCTTCTCATTTGTGGAGGCTTATTTGGATCTCGCCCAGGATATTGTGTGAGTCCCCATTGTCCCTTCCTCGAGTGATATGCGGATCCTGGGCTGAATTCGGATGATGGGAAGGTTACTTCAAAGCAAACAGTATTCTCATATTCATCCCCATTATTCGGCTGTCAAATGGGGTTCTTGGATTTGGTCGCAACACATTCCAAAACGCCGATCGGTGGTGGCATGGCGGGCTATCCACAATCGATTGGTTGTCTTGGATTTATTATGGACCAGGGGAAGTTTCATTGGCCCCTCGGTTTGTGCTCTTTTTGTTGTGCCTGTGGGAATCAGTTGATCATTTATTTGTCTCTTGTGTTTTTGCATGGGCTCTTTGGCGATGGATTTTCGATTCATTTAACGTTCACCTTTTCGTGGCTCATTGCTTTAATGAATTCCTGGTGCGATTAATGAGTTTTCATCTTAATGAGCAGGTTGCTTTCTTATGGCGTGTGGCTATTCTGTCCTGAATCTGGCTCATTTGGCATATCCGGAATGAGTTTGTATTTCACAACAAACCCTGGACGGTGGACGCGGCTATTCTTCATCTTTGGGTTCTCATCATTGAATCATCTTCATTAGATCGGAGCTGCATGCACAATGCCCAACAAGACATTCTCATCCTGCGTAGGTTGCATGTTCCTGGGCGGGCTAGACAAGCCCCGAAGATCGTGGAAGTTAATTGGAAAAAACCCCTTCCGGGATAGATAAAGGTGAATACGGACGGCAGTTCTTTGGGGCGCCGGGAAGTCTCCCAGCTTCCGGGGTTTTCCGGAATTGTAGAGGTTTCTTTTGGGGGTGTTTTGTGAATCGTTGTGGTGCGGGTTATGCGTTTGAAGCTGAATTGGTCGCATCAATATGGGCGATTCACTATGCTTTTGTGAAGGGATGGACACAACTTTGGCTGGAGTCGGATTCGCTGTATGTGGTGAACTTGCTGGAGAAGAGATCTGTTGAAGTCCCATGGGGTCACCTTATCAAATGGCGTTACACTTTGCATCTTCTATCACAGATGGATTTGGTGGTCTCACATATTTTTCGGGAAGGCAACCGGGTGGCAGACATGCTGAGCAAGAAGACGGACTAGGTACATGGTGGGGCATCCCGCCTGAGGAGCTCGCACATTATCTCACTGATGACTATGTTGGCCACCCAATTATAGGTTTGTTGGCTAAGCGCGTCCGGATTCTTTTATCATTGTTTGGACGCATTTTTCCATTATGGGGGGTACTCTTTTTCCTGCCAAGGGTTTTCCCCACAAGGGTGGGTTTTACCTTGGGAGGTTTTAACGAGGCCCCAACCATTCAGCCATTTGGTCGGCTTGTGACCATTTCACTTTGTTTTCGATTTTATTTACAGGCTTACTTCTTTGGCTACCTGATCAGCCTGTGATCAGGATGACTCTCTTTTTCATTTTTATATATCTTTCTATTTATTAAAAAAATAACTGAATAAAAATAATGTTTTGTTAAAAATCTAATATGTGACATCACAAAAATTAAAAATAACTTTTGTTCTAACAAGAAGTGCTAAAAAATCAGAGAAAAAATGGATCCCCAAGTATTATTTATAAGCCTAAAATCCTATACAAGGTGGGAGAATCCAAAAAGAAAAGAAAATCCTAAAACTTGGATAAAAAAACATCTCGCGTGATCGCGCATGATGCGCCTTGAGATAGGCCGAAACTCGCGCGTTCTTCACACAACTACGCAACAACACTCCAAGGTTGACGAGAAAAGTCGCGCGCACGACTAGCAAAACTCATTTCCAAACGCGCGATCGCGTGACCACGCTGCCTCAAAAGGTTGGAATTTTCCGTTGGTATCTTCTTTTAAATTGTGGCACTACATCTTAGCTTTTTGTATCCACTTAAATGACCTAAGTATCAATTTTTGAGATAGAGTTATGGCCACAATACTAAAATATGTCATTTCAAATTTCATCACATTATTTCTATTTGCACTTGATTTTAACATCTCAAAACGTCTTCATTTGCATTTTTTAGCAAACTAGACATTATAGAACCCTCTCTTGGGAAGGGGTGGAAATGGGCCAACCCAATCCAGGGCTTTGATTTGGAAGGCTGCTACCGCTTTATTCAAATTTTAGGTCCAAGTCCGGCCTATTATCTATAATAGGCTTTTTCATAAGTTCAGATTGACCTTTTTAAGTAAAAAGGCCAAGTTTGGGTCTATTTAAAGCATGTTTAAGTCTATCAAAGTCAATTAAAAATTAATTTTAAACTACAAAAACACAAGATAATCTCATAATAGTCAATACAAGACTCATAATAAAAACAACAAAATGCACATGACAATAAAATCCATTACACTAAATCTCTAAAGAACATAAATATGATGATACAATATCCAAAGATAACCACATCTCCCAAAATCAATTTGACTTAGGTGATGACTAACATATTCCTCAAGATCAAGCAGAGAAAAGGGGGAAACAAGAATATCATGAAGAGAACCCTGATAACTTAGACAGAACTGACAATGTTAATTCTTAGGCTGACTCCAGTGAGGTTGAAAAAATTGTCTTTCCGAACACAGAGGAAGAACATATCCAAGAAAGAAGAGTTGTTACTTATTATCCGAGGGGAGAACCTCCCGAGTATGATTTTGCTACCAATGACAATAGCAGGCTTACAAATGAATTGAGGAGAGCTTTTAGGCACAAGTTTAAGAAGATGGATCAACTCAAAAGAGGATTTACAGCTCTCTCACAATTTATTCACAACAAAGGTGCAAAAAATCATGTAGATGCATCATTCATATAAATAATTTAATCACAAAAGTGAATAAGCTTTTAGGACGGTAAACCTTATGAACCCTAGAACAACCTCGCCGCACTAAATTTTGATGTATTGCCGAGGCTCGGGACGCCTCTCGGGGCGGGGAGAGATGTGCCTTTCCGTGGTTTGGGTTACTCCACGGATTAATACTGAAGAAGCCTTCGAGTGTCCCGTAACACTACACTTCGAACAAAATTCCGGTAATTTCTCATAACTCACCGACACAAATGAACACTGCCAACTCGTTCCACCATGATGTGATCCTCTAATGGTTTCGATAGATTAATTTCCACTAACACCGGGATGAAATGCCTAGAGAACCATCAAGCGATCGATGGTCAATTTATATTGATTCCCAATTGCATCGGGCGATCCCAAGATGGTATTAGGATCCTAGTACTCCAAATTGAGCTCAAAGATTCGGACCCAAACACTTGACACAAAAAAATCCCTTACCTAGGGGATTAATTTCCAATCATTCTTAATTCCCCATATTTCCTATAGGCGTTTATGCAGAAGCATAGTCGCCCATGGTTTATTACCCTTGCCTAAAATCACTTTTCCAATCAAAGAATAAGAAAATTCGGCGAGGCGTTGTTGATAAATATTTTCATCAATAGTAACGGAATAATAATCTCCTTTCTAATGGTTTAGGGATAGAATGGGATTTACCGGCAACAACATGCGAAAATATTGTAAAATTACCTGGGGCCTGCGTAGTTGAATCCATATCGTGGTGAGTACCTGAAACAATTTTAACAAAATAATGGCCAAAATTAGATTGAGCATTAGTAATATGAGCTGAATGTCGAGGGTTCGATTCATAATCAGATGTCATTAGGGGAGAGGTTCCAGCAATCTGGGATACGCCCTGAAATAGCGGGCATGGGCCCGTGGGACGGATTCCATGCAGACGACAGACGGCTGCCCAGGGTTCATCACCTCCCTGGGGGGCGGCCTTGGAGGGAAAGTCGACGCCACCGCCCCCAAGGCTCCACAGGAAAGTCGGCCCCCATGGCATGCGACACCATGGGGGAAGGGAAGACGCCCAATAGCGGCTTGGCATTGGCAAGGAGAGGGGGTTGCGCCCCCATACAGGGAGTACTCAGCAGCAGTGCATGACGTGGAGGGCTGCTGCATCGCAGTAGCAACATGCGACGGAGAAACCTGCTGCGTGATGTGCGACGACAGTAAGTAACATTCAGGCGGGACCAGCCCCAAGGCCATGGGGGCTGAGCACGGGGTCGACTTTTGCGATGGCACAAATGAAGAAGGGATTCCATAGCAAGATAACATCGTGGAAGACTCGATGGAGAAGCAAATGAAACAAAGAGCAACGATCGGTGATGCAACAATGAAATACGAGGATTGCAATGTGGAAGGATTCGGAGGGCGAACTGGGGGAGGTAGGTAATTCAAAGTCAGTCCATGAAGAATGTTTCACGAGGACATGATGATCGTTGAAGACGCCGGCGAAGACGCTGGAGATTGAAGTGGCCAGACCATTTAGATGAAGAAGGCGACGTGAATTGCCCTAAAATTTAGGAGCATATTAGGGTTTCTCTTTCGTCTTCTCTTGCATTCCCATGTTCACTGTTGAGGAGTTTGATGATTAGAAGATTCGTTTGCAGGCACATCTCTCAGCACTGCACGATGAAATATGGTTCCTCATTGAAGATGGACCCATACAAATCATGAAAGTGAATACACCTGTGAGAGCTGTTGTCATTGCTTTGAAAGATGGCTGCAGCACCAAGGCCTGCTATGGTTGAAAAAGCACGAAGCAAAGGGACCGATGAGGATCGAAAAAGATACAACTTGGACAATGTTGTCAAGGATATTCTATATAAAACTCTTGATAAATCCATGTTTAACAAAGTCAAATCTTGCAGGACTGCTCGTGAGATATGGGAAAAGCTCACATTAATCTGCGAAGGCTCAGAGTAGATTAAAGAGAATAAGCTAACAATTGCTTTACAAAAAATTGAAAATTTTCGAATGCTTGCAGGTGAAACTCTGGATCAGCTGGATGTGAGATTTACAGAAGATTAAAAATGAGCTTTCAGCTCTGGGTAAGGAATATACATAGAAGTAAATGTGTCTGAAGATCCTTAAGTCTCTCCCAGCTGAGTGGGAAATGATAGTGATGACCCTGAGACATTCTATGGACTTGACAAGAACCTCTAACCATGAGCTATTCTCAGACTTAAAGGCATATGAATTTGAGCTCAGAAGGAAACAGCAAGAAGAGATAGTTGTACCCAAGACAGCTGCTCTATTGGCTGGAGAATCCAAGAAAGTTGAATCAAAAGACATCATTGACCAGGAGGAGATAGCCTTGATGGATAAAAAATTCAACAAGTTTTTTAACAAGAACTACAAAAGGAACAACTGTGAAACCTCCAGAAGACACTCAGCTTTCTCCAAAAGCAAGGAAGACATACCACCAAAAAGAGCTGACAAATAGAGAGTTGAACTGCAGAAAGCTGAGAACATGTTCTGGAACTGCAGACAGCCAGAACACTTTGTTGTTCACTATTCCTATCCACCAGTCAACAAGTACAGAAATGAGGAAGAAATAAAAGTCTTCAGAGATAGAAGACAAGAAAGAAAGAAAACCATGGTGGCCGCCTGAACCTAACACAACCAAGTACAAGGAGACAAATTTGAGTCGGCCAAATGAGGCGACTATTCCTCAGATACATAAGAAGAGGCATTGATATGCCTCATGGCCAAATAACAAGAAGATGAGGTACATTCTAACTCATGTAGCTCACATTCTGATGATAGTGATAGTGCCACTCACACTTCATCACCCCATTCTTTATAATTCATTAGGTAAAATGATGAAAACTTTGAGCATATAATTTCCTAACACACACTTTTAAATGAGAAAACAATACCAAATGCCAAAACTCATAGTTGGTTGAAGAGATTACTCTTAGTTACATATCTAATGAGAATAAGGAGTCAAGATCGAGATAGCTAAGGTCAAGGCCAATTTCTTTGAAAATGAAAAAAAGAGAAAAACGATTGAAAAATGTGATTGCATCACTACTAAGTCATCCAAAACATGGATGAATTAATGATGATTCAAAAAGAGATTGGAGATAAGGCAGGCTAAGGGTTTAATTCTTTTGTATTTGCTCAGACTCCTAGAGTGTCTTTGGAAAAAGGATCCTCAAGCACGGGGGGAATCCAAAAGCCAAAAGCACCATATGTTGCACCCACATTCAATCACAAGCACAAACATGCTGGCCTAGGCTATAAATGCAAAGGTAAAAAGCCGATTGAGTATCTTTGAAAGGAGTCGAAACGAAATTGAAGAGTCCATCAAGAGACTCCAAACAAGAAATATTCTGTGAAGGCAAAGCGGAACCACCAAAAGCCCTTAAGTTTCAAGCAAAGAAAATCATATGAAGGGAATGGTAGAAACTATCCAAGTCAAAGCAATTGGAATAATCGAATGAAACATCCCAAGTCCTATGAGATACAAGCCCAAGTGGCAAAGACCTCGACTCAATATGGGTCATTCCCAAGGCAAAGGAACCAATATCAAAAGACGCATATGCACCCAAGCACAATGCCCATTATGCACAAAAGTTTCCATATTATCTAAAGAAAGCAAATCAACCAAAGACACTCACAGCATACGTAAAAAGAGACAGTTGTATGTTCCTAAAGCTCCTAAGCAATTTGCTAAGATTCATTATGATTATGGAACTGAAAGGTGGCAACCTCTTAGAGTCAGGTTTTTTCGCTATAGGATGGTTGGATCACCTTATAGTGCTAACCCCTCAAGACCCAGATAGGTTTAGGTGCCTAAAACTTGATTTCCTTGATTGCAGGTTTAGGGAACAGCTGAGTGCCAAGGAACCTAGTACAAGGATAGTGGTTGTTCTAGACACAAGACTGGGAATAAGAAGAATTTATCCAACTTCAAGGAGTCAAGAGGAGCAAAAGTCATATTTGGAGGAAATGAAGCTCCAGTGAAGATAAGAGGCATTGGATCCATAAAGAAAAATGGACTGAAAATCACAGATGTAGCCTATGTTGAAGGGTTGAACTTCAATCTGCTAAGCATCAGCCAACTCTGTAATAAAGGCTATAATGTAGGATTCAACATGGGTGTCTGCCAAATCAAGAATGTTGAATCTAATGAAGTTGTGTCATCTGGAACAAGAAAGAAAAACATGTATGTAGTGGATTGGTCTACTGCTACACCAAGTACATGCCTATTAGCAAAGAGCACAGCCGAATTAAGTTTGCTGTGGCACAAAAAGCTGACACCTGAATTTCAAGACAATCAACAAGCTTGCAAGGAGTCATCTTGTGGAAGGATTGCCAGACTCAGTGTACAAAAAAGAAAGCATATGTGATGCATGCCATAAGGAAAACCAAATCAAATCTTCATTCAATGATAAGACAAGTCCTTCAACAAGGATTTTGCATTTGTTGCATATGGATTTGTTTGGTCTTATTGAACCAGCTAGTACCAGTGGAAAGAAATACACCTTAGTGGTGGTGGATGATTATTCAAGATACACATGGACCATCTTTATGTGTAAAAAGAAGAAAACTTTGCAGAAGCTTCCACGGCTTATGAGGAGAGCTCAAAATGAGAAGAGCCAAACCATTATCAAGATAAGGTCTGATAGAGGAACTGAGTTTGTCAATAAAATTATAACTCGGTATTGCATAGAGAATGGGATTGGTCATGAGTTATTAGCTGCAAGAACTCCATAGTAGAATGGAGAAATGAAATAAGGAACAGAACCCTCGAGGAAGCTGCAAGGACCATGTTAGCTCAAGCTGGATTACCTAAGAGATTTTGAGCTGAAGCCATTAACACAGCTTGTTACACTCAGAACAGATGTACGATAAATAGGCAGCTACCCAAAACCCCCTATGAAATTTGGACAGGAAGGAAGCCTATTGTTGGATATTTTTATATCTTTGGAAGCAAGTGTTTCATTCATAAAAATGGCAAGGTAACTTGAAAGCTTTTGATGCTAAAGCTGAAGGAATCTTTTTGGGATACTCAGCTGAGAGTAAAGCTTTCAGAGTGCTGAACAAGAGGACTATGGTCATAGAAGAGTCTATCCATGTGGTCTTTGATGAACCTAATGTAAATTGAGAAGACATTGATGAGTTAGCTGACAAAATGAATCAGCCGACTATTTAGAATAGTCTCAGGTTGAGGCAGATATCGAAGACTCAACCCTTTTTTTTTGAATAAATTCGAGAATATATATAAAAATGAAAAAGAGTCGTCCCGATCACAGCGTCGATCGTAGCCAAAGAAGAAGCCTCGTAAACAACATCAAAGCATATAACATAATGGTCACAAGCCGACCGGATGGTTTGAATGGTTGGGGCCTCGTTAAAACCCACCAAGGTAAAACCCACCCTTGTGGGAAAACCCTTGAAGGAAAAAAAAAAAGAGTACCCCCATATGAAAGTGCGCCCAAATAATGAGAAAGCGAGATGCACTAGCTAGCAAACCTATCAAACATGTAGTTAGATTGGCGGCGTAATCCCGAGTGAGGGATGGGATAATAGCTACCTGGGCGCCCCCACCACATGTATCCTCGTGCGACATCTTACTAAGAATATCGGCTACACGGTTGCCTTCCCTAAAGATGCGAGACCACGAAATTCATCCGAGAAAGAAGGTGAAGGGTGTACCGCCACCTACCCAAATGGCGCAAGGCACTCCCGTCGATCTCTTCCGCAGCAACTCCACTACATACACCGAGTCCGATTCCGGCCATGATACCTGATGCCACCCTTCGAAAAAGCGTATTGTATGGCTCGCATAGCCGCCGCTAACTCCGCCTCAAAAGCGAAACCCAATCCACAACGTTCCACAAAGCAACCCCGAAAGAATCCCCTACAGTTGTGAAAAACACCGGAGGTCGTTAGGCGACGGGTGCCCCGTAGCGCTTCCGTCCGTGTTCACTTTAGTCCATCCCGCAAAGGCTTCGCCATGTAACCCGCACAATCTTTGGGGCCTCTCTAGGTCGCCCAGAACCCGTAGACGGCGGAGAATGAGAAGGTCCCTTTGGTCATTATGCATGCAACCCTCGTCCAAAGAAGAAGACTCAAGAATAAGAACACGGAGGCGTAGGATGGCCGCCTAGTGTCCAGATCTTGCCGTGAAAGGTCAAGTCATTTCGGATCCGCGGATGAGCCAAATGCAGGATAATATAGCTACCCGCCAAAGAAAAGAAACTTGCTCACCGAAATGAAAACCCATTAAACGCACACGTAAATTCATTAAAATCGTAAGCCCAAAAGTAGTGAATATCAAATGAATCGAAAATCCACTTCCATAGGGCTCCGCAAAAGCACATGAGACAAATAAATGATCAATAGATTCCGCATCAGACAACAAAGAACACAAACCGAGGGGCCTCGGAAGGAACCGCGAGGACGCAGGGACGCCCAAAGCGCGATCGATTATGAATGGCACGCCAAGTCACAATCGATCGTCTTTCCGGAATATTAGGTGACCAAATCCAGAACCCCATTTCACCACAGGGAATGGGGGCGCAGTAAAAGAGTAAGCCGCCTTCGAAGAAATAATCCCATCATCGGAGTGAATCCATGCTCGTCCCGACGAATCCCGGGCGATCGGAATTCTAACAATATCTCGAACCATATCCAAATAAGCCTCTATAAATGATAGGGTGAAATGCCAAGTCCCATCGTAAAAAGTAATCCGAGAGATGCTATAGAAATAAATATATGTACTCTGCGGAATACCGACCCTATCTCGCAATGGTGTAAACCAACCAATTATCCAAAGAATGAAATGTTGGAGTTGCATCCGGAATCCAACGGCAGTCCTCCAACAACCCGTCGAGCCTGTGCCTAATCCCTCTCCGGATGGAAGATGTGATATAATTACGAAGAGAACCCTCCGAGGTGAAAAATTGTTTTTCGAGGATGTTGTAGACCAAAGAGTTTGAAGTCATAATCTTCCAACCCATCTTCATAAGGAAGGCATTGTTGGCGACCACGATGGAACGGACGCCCAAGCCTCCTTCCGCCCGAGGCATACAATGATGACTCGATTAACCACCACCGAACCTTTAGAGTTCACATTCCCGACCCGATGAAATTACGCATGGTCGTTTCCATTTGCCGAAGCAATGTTCTAGGCCATTTATATACCATCATAGTATGCACGAAGGAGCTGGTAATCACCGAATTTACCAAACAAATGCGACCCGCAATAGATAGAGAAGACCCTTTCCACCTCCCGAACTTAAATATAATTTTGTCAAACACGGCCGGGAGATCCGCCACCTTTGGCCCTTTGAAGATAGGGGCGCTAGATATGTCGTAGGGAAGGCGCCCGGATGCATCCTCGTAATCATCCGAATACGACCTCGCACATAAGTAGAAACCCCTACCAACATAAACCTTAGACTTATTTGGATTGAAAATCGCCCCGAAATGTCCGCATAAAGATTGAGCACTGAATAATAGAACGTGCATTGCTCGTGGATGCCCCACACATAATCACAATATCATCCGCATATATCATCGATGGAGGTAAGACAACCGCCCAGGCGCCATGAAGGCTCAAGGTGGTTGCTCCTCACCGCTTCCTCCAATAACCTCGCTCGTAACATCCTGTGCAATACAAAAGAGAAGGGGTGATAACGGATCCCCCTGCCTCGACCCCACGAAAGCAAGAGAAATAACCCACCGGTGACCCATTCAAAAGGACCGAAATTCGGATGATCGCAGATAATCTCAATCCAAGTGAATGAACACCTCGGGAGAAGCCAAAGCAACGCAAAACGTATCGAAAAACCCCAATGAATCGTATCAAAAGCTTTGAGATATCAATCTTAAGAATCATGTTGGTATCACTCCCCCGCAAAATGTTAAATCCCTCCCAAAAAAAACCGCAATACGATCATGAATCATTGGCCTGGGGATAAATCCAAACCGAGTTGGAGACAAGTACGAAGATATGATGGCGCCCAGACGAGTAGCCAGTAATCTTCGTGATAATTTTAAAGAGAAAATTACTCATTACAATCGGCCTAAAGTCCTTCACGCATTCGCCTCCTTTGTTTTAGGGATGAGTGCCATGAAACCGCATTCACCCTGTCGGAAAAGGAGGCAAGAATAAAGAAATAACGGATCGCCGCCAACACCTCATCCGACACAATGTCGAAATGCCGATAGAATCTCCCCCTTTGAATCTGTCCGGCCCCGGTGCACTATCCAAACCCATATCAAAAACTGCCTCTTTAACCTCGGAAGCCGAAGGAATGGCAGTCAAGAGCGCATTATCAATTGTAGTGACGGTAGGTGAAATCAACTGGTCAACCAAAGTATAATCCGAGCTGGTCTGCCCTGTATCTGCAAACAGGGTTGTGTAAAATGAGACAATATGATTAGCGAGGGTCCCCGGATCCTCCGTGAAAGTACCGTCGACCATCAAACCCTGAATCCCTGCACGTCCGCTTCTAATCTGACAGCGACGATGAAAGAATGCGGTGTTCCGATCACCATCTTTTAACCATGCGGAACGGGCTTTCTGCTGAAGAAAATCCGACTGCATGAGCAATGTACGAGAGAGCTCTGTCTGCGCCTCCAATTCCCTGTCCCTCAGCTCCTCCGTGAAACCCTCGGACTGAATATCAGCTTGAATCTGCCGGACCTTTTCCATCTGATAATCCACCTGACGATTAATGAAGATGATATAGCTGAATCTCAAAGACCACTGGAAGGCTTGCAGCTGAATGATGATCAAGAAGAAGTTGTTCAAGACAACTTAGTTGCAAGAAAACTCAATCCAGCAGACTTACTCCAACGAGATGTGAGATGGCTGAGAGACCATCCACCAGAGTTAATCATTGGAGATGTAAGAGGAGTGAGAACCAGATCCATGACTCAACATGAAGCAATGTTAACTTGTTTCATTTCTCAAATTGAGCTAAAAGATGTGTCACAAGCATTGGATGACACACATTGGATTCTCGCCATGCAGAAAAAGTTGAATTAATTTGAAAGGAATAAAGTTTAGGAATTAGTTCAAAGGCTTTTCCACCAAAATGTTATTGGTACTAGGTGGGTATTCGTAAATAAGATTAATGAAGAAGGATCGTAGTGAGAAACAAAGCAAGGTTGGTAGCCAAAGGGTATTGCCAAAAAGAATGAATAGATTTTGATGAAACATGTGCACTGTTCCAAGATTGGAAGCAATAATGATGTTTCTTGCTTATGCATCACACAAAAACTTCACAATCTATCAAATGGATGTCAAGAGTGCATTTTTGAATGAACTTTTAGAGGAAGAAGTCTATGTGGAGCAACCTCCAGGTTTTTGAGTAAAACTATTGTAGATAAAGTCTACAAGCTCAAGAAAGCATTATATGGTTTGAAGCAATCACTAAGAGCATGGTATGATACATTGTCTCTGTTTCTTATAGACAATGAGAATTCAAGATGGAGAGAGTATACTACTTGTTTATATATGTGGATGACATCATCTTTGGATCCACCAACAAAGAGTTGTGTGACAAATTCTCAAACCTTATGCAAGGGAAGTTTGAGATGAGCATGATGGGAGATCTAACTTTCTTCCTAGGTCTTCAAGTCAATCAAATGAAGGATGGAACCTTCATAAGTCAAACTAAATATACAAGAGATTTAATGAAGAAATTTGGTATTGAAGAGAAGCCATCTATCAAAATTCCCATAAATACTTCTGTGAAGATGCATATAGATGCAGAAGGAAAATCAGTTGATCAAACAAGATATAGAGCACTTATTGGATCATTGCTCTACTTGACTGCCAGCAGACCAAACATCACCTTTGTTATTGGTGTATGTGCTAGATTTCAGTCTGCTCCAAAAGAAAGTCATATGACTGCAGCTAAGTGAATCCTGAGATATTTGAAAGGAAGCCAAGAAGTTGGCTTAAGGTATCCAAAGGAAATTCGCTTAGATATTTGAAAGGAAGCCAAGAAGTTGGCTTATGGTATCAAAAGGAAGGTGGATTTAAGTTGACTGAATACTTAAACTCATACTATGTTGGATGTAGAGTTGACAAAAAGAGTACATCCGGTGTGTCACAAATACTTGAAATGCATTGGTTTCTTGGTTCAACAAGAAACAAAATTCTATAGCTACATCCATAGCTGAAGCAGAGTACATTGTTGTAGGCAACTGTTGTGCCCAAGTGTTATGGATGAGGCAACAGCTGAGGGACTATGACATTGAATAAAGAGAGATTCCAATTATGTGTGATAACACAAGTGCAATTGCAATCACTGTAATCAAGTATTGCATTCAAGAACAAAGCACATTGATGTCGATATCATTTTATAAGAAATCATTTTGAATAGAAAGACATCATATTGGAATACATATCAACCGAGAAGCAATTAGTTGATATATATACAAAGCCCTTATGTGAATCAAGATTTGAAGAACTTAAGAATGAGCTTGGATTGATTGAGTTGTGTTAGAATGCTCGAGAAGACTCTTTCAATAGAGTTATAGATGGAAGAATTGAATATCGAAGAGTTTCACTCATTCACCAAGTGAAAACAACTTTATATGGTTATTCAAACAGAATCTTGTTAGTCATTGTTAAGAATTCTATTGTTTAGATTTTGATGAATGCCATGTAAAACTTAGAATAGAAAGTTGGCTCCCCAATTCTTGTCAGAAATGTATTGTAACAATTAGAGCTGGCCAAACCGAGTTAAGTCACTACGCCCAACATGCAAGAAGACAATCGAAGGCTTGAAGGAAAACTTCGAGAGACAAGTTTGAGTACAAAGAAAGAAGAGCAGACAGAACTCGATCAAGAAGAATCTGAGATGCATTGAGTGGAACATCATCAAGTCAACTCAAGAGAAGCAAGTCTCAAGTCAAGTGACGAGAAGAGTCATCCAATGATTGGAAGCGACTCTAAGTCACCTGGGGGAAAGCAAGGAAATGCGGTCAAGTCGAGATAATCAGAAAAGAACCGTTGCCGTAAATCAAGAGATTTACTTAAACAAGTAATATCTCCATACCACCTTTCTTGGAGTGCTCAGTCCCAGAAGCGTGCAAAAGGAATGAACCAATGGGGAAGCACTACACCGTGTCGAACTCGAAAAAGGTGATAAAACAATTCATACGAGGAAATGGCAATTCCAAGAACTGCAAGCCAACGATCGCAAAGTGACTTTCAAAAATGAGCCTATCTCTTCAACGGGCAAATTTTTGAAAGTTCACTATAAAAGGCCGAGGAATTTGTTTGAGAAGGATGATGAATGACACACACGTGAAGATATACAAGCTTATCAAAAACTCGAAACATTCTCAATCCTCAAGCCTACATCTCAAGTACATCAATCCAACACTTACCCGTGAAGGAAAGAGAACTTCAATCGTTGAAGAGGAAAATACTGAAAACAAGGGGTCTACATTCCGGGAAGGATTGTAGAAAGGTTCAAGGTCGAACCAAGTCTTAAGCTCTTGGAGGGCTTCGTGATCAAATCCAAAGTGCTTAAGCAAGTGAGTGTAGTAGCAAGGCAGCTGCCTGTGAAGAAGCCGAGTCGCACGAGAAGCCACCGAGTGATCAAGGCGTCTCCAGACCGAGTCCCAAAGGATCAAGTCGGCTGTTGTGATCAAGACTTGTATCCGGACTGTTACCACTTTGTAAACCGATCATTACTTAGTGGATTCCTCCAGGAGTTGGAGAAGAGAGGAGTAGAAGAATTGCCCCATCTTCGAACCTCTATAAAAACTTTATGTGTCATTTACATTTCAAGATTTAAATTTCTCGCACTTTTAATTGCTTATATCTCACGATAAATTTGCTATCCATTTGATAATTTATAAGTACTAAATCAAGTTGTAAAAACTTGCTTAATCAAACTTAAGGGTGTTAAGTCTTCCAATGAAAAACAAAACCACAAATTGAGTCAATTTATAGCCAACAGTTGAGTTACTCTATTAATAAATTTCACCGAAGTTCAGTTTGAGAGATTAACTCTACCGAGTGACTAATTCGATCGTCCATCAAGGACACATGTGTGTAGAACTCAGAGATTTAAAAGGCCTAAATCGAAAATTTGGTAAGGTTTATTCAACCCCCCTTCTAAACCTTACACTTACACCCTTGGGACCTACAAGTGGTATCAGAGCGGTTGGTTCATTGAACCCTCCGCACCGGTTCTTCGAACTAGATCTCCAAACTTTTCAAAAGTCCGCTTTAGTACTTAAACTTTCAAAACTCTTTTCTATCATTAAAAGTTATTATCATGGAAGCAAATCTAACACGCATTCCTATGTTCACTATTGAAGAATTTGATGATTGGAAAATTCAGTATGTGCTCATCTATCAAAGATTACATGATGAGATGTGGATAGTGATAGAAGATGGGCCTCTCGCAAATATTAAAGGTGAACACAAATTTGCACGAAGAGTTGCATTTGAAGGAAGAAGATGCAAAGACCTGCACGGACCGATCATTGTTGAAAAACCAAGAACCGAGTGGACAAATGATGAGAAAAAAGATACAACCTGGACAATGTAGCCAAGGACATTCTTTACAAAACCTTGACAAAGCCATGTTCAATAAAGTGAAATCTTGCAAAACGGCTAAGGAAAATCAGGACAAACCGACATTGATTTGTGAAGGCTCGTCAGAGCAAATCAAAGAAAACAAACTATCAGTGGTTGTACAAAAATTTGAGAACTTTAAAATGATCTCGTGGAGAAAACCTGGATCAACTGGATGCTCGGTTCACGTAAATCACAAATGAGAGCTTCACGCTTGGAAAGGAATATACGTATGAAATGTGTATGAAGATCCTAAAAAGTCTTCCAAATTTGAATGGGAAATGAAGGTCATGGCATCGGAGACACTCCATGGACCTATCAAAGACATCCAATCATGAGTTATTCTCGGACCTCAAAGCCTACGAGTTTGAGCCGAGAAGGAAAGACCAGGAAGAGACAATTTGTACCCAAAACAAATTGCTTCTAATTGTCAAAGATGGAAGGAGAGCCGAGGTCAAAGAGGCAATTGACCCGGAAGAAATAGCCCCGATGGTTAAAAGATTTAACAAGTTCTTTAACAAGAACTACAAGAGAGGAAAGGGTGAATCCTCCGTAAGACACTCACCTCCCTCCAAATCAAGGGATGATAGGCCAACCAAGAGAAACAGATCATCAACAAGTTGAGTATCAAAGGGTGACAACTCAAGAATAGAAAGAGTGATCAAAAGGTGAATATCGTGTTGGAATTGTAGACAACCAGGTCACTATGCCATTGATCGCTCATATCCCGTAGTCAACAAGTACAGAACGAAGAAGAAAGAAAGGTCTTGTGAGAAAGAAGACAAGAGAAGAAAAAGGCAATGATGGGCAGAGAGATCCGAGACAGCCAAGTCAAGAGAGACAACGACTCGAGAGCTTGATGAAGTCGACTACTCAAGTGACTCGAAGAAGAAGCCTTGATCCGCTTAATGGCCAAAGAACAAGATCAAGAAGATGAGGTACAATCTAACTCAACAAGCTCGCACACTAGTGATAGTGACATGTGACACACACACTTCATCACCCACCGATCTTTATGATTCATTAGGCAAAATGATGAAAGATTTTGAGCACATTAAAACCTCACACACACTATTGAATGAGGAAAACAGCCTACTCAAAAGTCAAAACTCAAAGCCGACTAAGGAGCCGAGTACTCTAAGTCAAATAGCCGATGAGAATAAAAGTTTAAAGGCTGAAAATGCTAAATTAATAGCAGAAATTGCCGCTATAGAAAAGAGGAGAATGACCTCAAAATGTTATTGCCTCATTCACTAAGGCATCTAAATCATTGGATGATCTTATTATGAGTCAAAGAGAATGTGGAGACAAGACAGGCTTAGATTTAATTCCTTTGTGCCATGTCAAACCTCAAGAGTAATTTTGGAAAAAGGATCTTCAAGTCATGAAGAGTCCGAAAAATCCAAAACTCTAAATGTTGCACACACTTTCAATCCAAAGCACAATACTAAGCAAACCGGCCTTGGTTACAAAGGAAAAGGAAAATGTACGATTGAGAGGCCGAAAGGACGGTTGAGAAGAGATTCACCGAGTCCTCAAAAGACTCCAAACAAAATACTCAGAAAAGAAGAAGCAGAGCTACCAAAAACCAGTAAAACTCATAAAAGAAATACATATGATGGGAATGGTAGAAAATATCCAAGCCAAGCCGATCGAATAATGTGAACTATCAGCCTAGACTTATGGAATACAAGCCCAAATGGCAAAGGCCTAGAACTCAAGAAAGGCCATTCCAAAAGTATAAGAGCTTTCATCAACACACATATGCACCTAGGCACTACACTCAAAAACACACCACAGCTATCCAAGAAAGGCAATTGCTAAAACACATATGCAGCATACAGACAAAAGAGACAGCTTGTATGAACCTAGACTCCCAAGCAATTTGCCAGGATTAATTATGATTATGGCATCGATAGATGGCAACCTCTTAGAGTCAAATCATTTGGCTATAGGTTGGTTGGATCATCTTATAATTCTAACCCCTCAGGACCCGCACAAGCATGGGTACCTAAAACTTAATTTCCTTGATTGCGAGGTTCAAGGAACAAAGTGAGTGCCAAGGAACCTGGTACATGGATAGTGGTACATTCCGGACATATGACAGAAATAAGAGAAATCTGTCAAAATTCAAGGAAGTCAAAGGAGCCAAAGTCATATTTGGAGGAAATGAAGCTCCTGGTGAAATAAAAGGCATTGGATCCATCAAGAGAAATGGATTAGAAATCACGAGATGTTGCATATGTTGAAGGACTAAACTTCAATCTACTAAGCATCGACCAACTCGTGACAAGGGCTACAATGTTGGATTCAACATGGGAATATGCCAAATCAAAATATTGAATCAAATGAAGTTGTGCTTTGCAAGGATGTAGACAGAAAAAATATGTATGTAGTGGATTGGTCAACGCAACACCCAAAGACTGCCTACTAGCAAAAAAGAGCACAATTTGAATCAAGTCAGCCGTGGCACAAAAAGCCGAGTCACCCGAATTTCAAAACAATTAATAAGCTAGCAAGAAGTCATCTTGTAGAAGGACTTCCGGACTCAAGATACAAGAAGGAGAGTATATGTGATGCATGTCGGAAGGGAAAACAAATCAAGTAAAATCGTTCAAAGAAAAGACATGCCCATCCTCAACAAGAATATTGATCCGCCTTCATATGGATCTATTTGGCCCAATGGAACCAAAGAAGCATAAGTGGAAAGAAATACACCTTGGTGGTAGTAGATGACTACTCAAGATATACATGGACAATATTCATGTGCAAGAAGAAAGAAACTCTACAAAAGCTACCACGGTGATGAAGAGGATACAAAATGAGAAGAGTCAAACCATTATCAAAATAAGATCAGATAGAGGAACCGAGTTTGTCAATGGAATAATAACTCAAAAGATCTTGTATTGAGAATGGTATTGGTCATGAACTATCACCGCAAGGACTCACGTGAGAATGGAGTTGCGAAAGAAGGAAATGAGAACCCTCAAAGAAGCAAAGCAAGGACCATGTTAGTCAACGGGGTTACCAAAAGATTTTGGTGAAGCAATCAACACGACTTGCTACACCCAAAACAGATGTATGATAAATAGACGGTGACAAAGACTCCTATGAGATCCGGACTGGAAGAAAACCAAATGTTGCATATTTCAGGATATTTGGATGTAAATGCTTCATCCACAACAATGGCAAAGACAACCTAAAGGCTTTTGATGCTAAAGTCGATGAGGGTATCTTCAGATACTCACCAAAGCAAAGCCTACTGAGAATACTCAACAAAAGGACTATGGTTAGAAGGAAGAATCCATTCATGTAGTATTCGACGAGCCAAACATAAATGGAGAAGACATTGAAGAGTCGGTGATAAGTTTCGAAACATCCAACCATACGAAGAGTCCCTATCTGTCAAGTCGGGCTAAGAGATTATCAATTGTAAGAAGATGAGATAGTCAATCTCAAAAGAATGGAAAATCTGCAAATGAGTGATCACGAGAGAGCCGACCACAAAGAACACGGTGCAAGTCGATCGAATCCGGCTAACTTACTTCAACCTCGACGTAAGATGGCCGAGAGACCATCCACTTAACTTGTCATTGGAGATATAAGAGAAGGTGTTAAGACAAGATCCGTAACCCAACAAGAAGCAATGTTCACATGCTTCATCTCGCAAATAGAGCCCAAAGATGTGTCACAAGCATTGGACGACACACATTGGATTCAAGCTATGCAAGAAGAGTCAATCAGTTTGAGAGAAATAAAGTATGGGAATTAGTACAAAGACCCATACATCAAAATGTTATTGGAACCAAATGGGTATTCGTAAATAAGATGAACGAGGAAGGTTACGTGGTAAGAAACAAAGCAAGATTGGTAGCCAAAGGATATTGCCAAGAAGAAGGGATAGATTTTGATGAAACATTTGCCCTCGTAGCAAGATTGGAAGCTATAAGGATGTTTCTTGCCTATGCAGCTCACAAGAATTTCACCGTATATCAAATGGATGTAAAAAGTGCATTCTGAATGGTTTATTGGAAGAAGAAGTGTATGTTGAATAACCTCCAGGATTTGAGCGTAAGACTCTTGGAGACAAGGTATACAAACTCAAGAAAGCCCCAGACGGATTGAAACAGCACCCGTGAGCATGGTATGATACCCGTCACAATTCCCGATTGAAAATGGATTCACAAAAGGAAAAGTAGATAGAACACTTTTCGTAATTCAAGACAAGAAGAGTATACTTCGCTTGTTCAAATATGTGGATGACATCATTTTTGGATCCACTAACAAAGAGTCTGTGTGAAAAATTCTCAAACCTCATGCAAAGTAAATTTGAAATGAGCATGATGGGAGAGTCGACATTCTTCCTGGACTTCAAGTGAAACAATTTGAAGGATGGAACCTTCATAAGTCAAACAAAATACACCGTGAGATTTAATGAAGAAATTTGGTATGGAGGAGAAGTCTTCGTAAAAATACCAATGAACACATCACCAAAATGGACATGGATGCAGATGGCAAGCCCGTAGATCAAACAAGATCTGAGCACTTATGGATCATTGCTCTATCTCACGCCTAGCGGCCGGACATCACTTTTTGTAGGTGTATGTGCAAGATTTCAATCGCTCCAAAAGAGAGCCATATGATCGCAGCCTAAGAGAATATTGAGATACTTAAAAGGAAGCCAAGAAGAGGCCTATGGTATCCAAAGGAAGGTGGATTCAAGCTAATTGGCTATTCGGACTCGACTATGCTTTGGATGCAGAGTGGACAGAAGAGCACTTCGTGCACATGTCAAATGCTAGGAAACAGACTAATTTCCTGGTTTAGCAAGAAGCAAAACTCAATAGCCACCTCTACAAATGGTGCGAATACATAGTTGGGCAAACAAGTTGTGCCCAAGTCCTATGGATGAGACAAAGGTGAGAGATTATGAAGTTGAAGAAAAAGAAATTCCAATCATGTGTGATAACACAAGTGCCATTGCAATCACTCAAAATCCTCGTGTTGCACTCAAGAACAAAACATATTGATGTCGATATCATTTCATAAGAGATCATGTTGAAAAGAAGGACATTATCTTGGAATATATCTCAACCGATAAACAACTAGCCGACATCTTCACAAAACCATTATGTGAGTCAAGATTTGAAGAACTCAAACATGAGTTGGGGCTAATTGAGCTAAGCCGAGACACGAGAAGAATCAAAGAAAAGAAATGGAACAGAAAGAAGGTGAAAAAGAGCCGAAAGCAAAATCACTCAATAAATCACCAGATCGGAAAGTCGGCTATACCAAGTCACCGACAATGAGTCACTAAGAGAAATGTGAGAAGCAGAGTTAAATCGGCTAAGAAATAAGTCAATAACTTATGAGCAAAGTGACAAAAACGCAATCGTTTTGACTTAAGCGGGAATGTTTTAAGGAACACGCCAAGATAATGATGATGTGTACAGACATAAAGCCGCACACCAAGCCTATGATTGGATATAAATGTTGCCGCATTAAATACGAGACATGAATCGCTTCAATATGCGTGCGAAATCCAAGCCGTTGATTTCGATCACAATTCAAAAACCGTCGCACGCCCTTTCATAAACCATATTTAAACCATTTTCGCCTCCTTTTCTCTCTCACACTTCTAAAAACTGCTCAATCTATTTCTCTCAAAAGGCAAAGGCAAATACTCTCAAAACCCTATCAACCTTCAAATCAAATTTCTGAACTTTTCCTTGAAATTATTCTCGAGAAATGGCACCAACTTATGACTTTACCAAGTTGGGAAAACAAATCCACACCGGTTCGACCGTGGATTTCGGTTTTAATGGTGAAGCAGGGGTCCGACAACACCTGGTGAAGAAAATCGCGGAGAAGTTGGAAACGTCGGATCAAAACCGCTTTAATTTGGAATATCCTATGACCTATGTGGAGGAGGTCGCACAATTCTACGTGAATGCCGAGATTCACGATGAAGGAATCAAGTCATCTGCTCACGAAGCGGTGACTATCACCGCCAAGGATTTGGTGAATATTGCTCACTACCGTGTAAGGAGCAACCGAGATTAAGGAAATCGATGTCAACTTGGCCGACGCATGGAAAGAGATAGCCAAGTCCGATCGGCTTGATAAAATTATATACACAAAGAAACAAGAGATCTGGCCAAGGAGGATTATCACAAATTGTTGGACATAGTTGCCAAAATGTATCGACATCAAATTTGGCAAACTTTGACCAATCATCAAAGGCAAAGCCGATCGTGATGGCCGCAATCATCGAGGAAAAGAAGATAAATCTGAGTTTATCTACAGCAGATCGCTTAACGTGGGAACAAGTCCTTCAAAGAAGATGGGTCATTTGGAGGATCCTCAGGATATGGCCTGGTGATTGGCCGGCTATTGGAGGTGAAAGGAGTCCTCTAGACATGGGAAGGCATTCCATGTTAACAAGAGGATGTTCGTGAGCTAACCTCTCTCGGTGCTCAAACGAGCTTACGTAAGAGAGCCGACACTAGTGAGGGGAATCGGTGACCTCAAGACACACCGCTTCCTCTCCAAACCAAGAAGAAAACCTGCTAAGAAGATCGCTGCCCGCAAAGAAAGAAAACCAAACATGCTCCCCGCCCGCAGAGAGTCACCCGCCCCAAGAGCCATGTCACCCGCCTGCCAGCCCATGTCACCGCCGCAGTTAGCCGATCGAGAAGGACTCCCAAATACCTTCTCCGATCGTCAAAAGGAGGAGAACTCGACAAGCCTAGACGGCAGCTCCTCGTAAACAAACACAAGCACCGGCCCGCGCCGCCAAGACTCGAGGACGCCGCCCGAACTGTAAATTCCCCCGGTACAAACCAGAGACGAAGAAGACTCGTTAAGGCACCGAACAGAGAAACCAACAGTCGGGCCATCACCTAGCACAAATACGGAGACTATCGAGAAGTAGAGTCTCCGGATGTAGTTGATGAAACACCAAGTCCAAGGCGATCGCCAGAGGCAACCCAAGACACAAACAGTAGCTCACACAAACTGAAACTCAAGAAGAACCCGGCCCAAGCGGATAGTGATGTAATGATCCTATCTCCACCTTACCCGCACATCCAAAATCGTCTGCGTGAGTGGAGAAAATGGAAGTTGAGCAAGTCAAGGGAACAGCCCAACGGCCTCAATTCATAGAAGAAGAAGAGGAATCGCTAAATTTCCTTGGATCGACATCGTGCTCCCAAAGACTTGATGAGACAATCGCTAGACATCCCGCAAATCTACAAGGACAGGGAGAGAGCAAAGCAAGTCAAGAAGCCAAGCACGTGAGAAGGCAAGTATCCGCCTATCTCCCGCACCACGTAACACTTCCATCCTCTCCTTGATGTCTTCTCCGAAAGTGACGAGGAACTGTGAGAATGTCACGCTTACGGAAGAATCGCAGATGCAAAGAAGCATTGCATGAATCAAGAATCCTTCACGAGCAAAGATCGATGGAGGGACCAGGAGAGTCCTCCAAAACACGGTGAAATCGATCCAATGGGAGTGGTTCAAAGAAATAGCCATCGATGTTCCGCTACCACTTCCCCAAACTCACTCGGAAGAAGGCAATAAGGGAAATGGCGATGAACCGGGGCTGTGGGGACCCGGTCGAGCCAACCCCTATTGAAGGTGTGCTACCACCGCCCAACGGCCGAACCATCAATTGCAACAAATGGGAGTCTGAGACGAGTGACCCCACTCCAAGTCACTCACCTAGTGCGCCGGCCGAGGGGAAACTCCCTCCACCGCAGAAGGCCTCGGAGGATGTCGCAGATGACTCGACAAAGAAGCAAGGAGGCGAAGAAGAGAAATTACAATCACAAGAAAAACAGAAATTGCCATCAAGCTCGATAGCGGTTGAGACTGTCTCACCGAGGTGCCAAATCGCTCGAAGGCTAATGACGCCGCCGATGCGCCGAGGCACAGGAAGGAACAACCCCGGGAGTTAACACTGGCGATGAAAGTGCAATCCATGGGGTTGAGACTCCAATGGATGCCATCGTAGAAGACCCTAAGACAAATGACACTGTCGAAAGGGAGGACAGTGCCTCGCAGCAGAAAGACCGCCGGAGAAAATGAAGGCCCACGGGAGGTTGAGACTTCCCGAGGGGTAAAAAGAGGTCAAGTAGAGAACATCCCTCCCGCAATCATCGACCCATCTCGAGAAGGAGATCGGCCGCACTTCATGATTCCCAGACAACCCCGATGTCACTTTTCCGGGATCAAGGCGAAGAAGAAGCCGAGTCAACCCCCATGACAAATCCAAAAGACTCGGTGCGGATGTTCAGGCACGAGCAAGTTCGATCCCAAGACTACTCGTCAAACGTTTAACTTTGATGATGAGCCACCACTAGAAATCTCATCATCGTCCGATGACGCCGATGATAAGGCCGAGGACAAGTCTCATCGAAATGGAAAAATCACCGAGACCAACGGCTCTTAAGACAGTGAGGCTCAACAAGCCGGATCTACTTCACAACCAAACCCAGTGAACCGAGACCACCGCTCCGCTCCTCAAGATACAAATTGGATCGATTCCCAAAAGAACTTCACGCGCACCGCTTATCATCGAACAAATCCCGGTTGGCGGTGATGAATCCTTTGTGGAATCTTTCCTTTCTCACCGGAGATACGTAACTCCACGAAGAGTCGAGAAAATGAGCAAGCACGCTATCACTGCACCACCTCCCTTTTTCACTCAGTGCACCATTGTTCAAACCGATTTTGATTTCGACGCCAGATGGCCATCACCGCAATGAGAAGAATCACCAAGTTCGAGAAGTGTTCAAGGCACTCTTTGCTGAAGTTGAACGAATGGAGAGGCATCAGCCTCTTTGGACATGCTACCGACAACCGAGATGCCAACCTTATAAACCGACTTGAGAGGCATCACAAATCGGAGATAAGGGAATGGTGGCAACAAAGAAGAATCAATGCGTGTGGAACAGGTGAGATACTTAACCTTATTCAACAAGCCGGGTGTGGAGAGTCGAAAATGTTGATGCGAAAAACGGCCGAGGAACACATTGAACATATGCATGAAGCTCACACCGCCGAGATCAAGTCGCCGCGTGAGCGTAATGCAAATGATATACAGCGTTTGGAAGAACACATGACAAGAAAATTCAGCCTTCTCATGGTGAGATGAAGCCGATTTCAGCAGAATCCAACGCTACTCGGCCTCAATTCCGTGCAAAGATACAACGCAGCCAGACTTGAAGCAAAATTCAACCATCGAAGATTTCGACTTCATGCTTGCCAAAGATGTTCCCGGGGTTCCTCTATCCTTTGATGATGCCAAAAAGGGGAAGAGGAATACCTTAAAGCAAAGAAAATCAAGTCGGAAAAGAAAGGAGCAATGACAAAGGGAACAAATGAGAAGGGAAAATCACCGAGGAAATTTGAAATCAAGAAAGGAAAATCGAGGGGGAAGGATCAAAAGATATGACCTTGATGATTGCACAAACCCCCAACAGGTCCTCACGGTGACATTATAAGCAAAGAACTCCCCGTGACTCGCCACTCGAACACTGTTGTATCCATGGCCGAGAAGAGAAAAGCAATTGAAGCAGGGATGAAGGAAGTGGAAGGAAGAATGGATGCCGGGTGATGAACATCTTGAAAGAACATGGAGGCATTCATGGGACAGAGACACGTATGCCATTTCGGATGTCGGGACAGAGCCAAGATCGGCTTGACGAATTCAAAACGCTCGAATCAAGGATATTTTGCAAATATGTCCATGGCTCAAGCTTGGGACTTGTATCGGGAAAAGGGTCTCACATTGTGTGAAGAAGTCGACAGACAGCCAGACAACCGGCAATACTCACGGGTCACTCCGCCGGGCACTCACCGAAAGAAGAAGACTCAAAGACAAAGATACGCCCAGGTAGAGGAAGAAGCAAGTGATAGTGGAGGAAGCTTTGACACTAGGCCTCTCGCCAAGAACATTGAATACGTAGATCCAGGAAGAAAGGAGGGATCTATCAGGGCTTGACCAAGTGGCAAATTTGCGAGTGGCTAAAACCAACGCCGAGTATGCAAAAAGAATAGAAGAAGAAAACAAGAGACAAACTCACTATGGCAGGAGAGACAGAAAGAATAAGAATAGATGAAGCCGCAAGAAAAGCATATGAGAAGAAAAAAAAGGCAAATTGATGACGAGAAGAAGAGAAGAAGAGAAGAAGATGTCGATCAAGATGAAAGAAGGAGACAATAAGGAGATGAAGTGTTGTTGCCCAACCCTTCGTGTATTTTATATATAAATACATACAATGTAAGTCTTCTCGTAATATAGCTATAAATTTTCTATTTTTTTGTGAAGACAATTATATACTCGATACACTTTGTAAACAAATTGTGTTAAGTACAAGAATGATATGATCAATAAAAAGATTGATTCTCACAAGATACATTCTATGTCAATACACTATCTCAGTATATATCTTTGTTATTTGCATCTTTGTATGATTTAAGTTTTGGCATCATCAAAAAGGGGGAAATTGTTAGGAATTCTATTGTTTAGATTTTGATGAATGCCATGTAAAACTTAGAATAGAAAGTTGGCTCCCCAATTCTTGTCAGAAATGTATTGTAACAATTAGAGCCGGCCAAGCCGAGTTAAATCGCCTACGCCCAACATGCAAGAAGACAATCAAGGCTTGAAGGAAAACTCACGAGAGACAATTTGAGTACAAAGAAAGAAGAGCAGCAGAAGAACTCGATCAAGAAGCGGTGAGATGCAACAGTGGAACATCAAGTCAACTCAAGAGAAGCCAAGTCTCAAGTCAAGTGACAAGAGTCATCCATGATTGGAAGTCGACTCTAAGTCACCTGGGGGAAAGCAAGGAAATGCAATCAAGTCGAGATAATCAGAAAAGAACCGTTGTACGTAAATCAAGAGATTTACTTAAACAAGTAATATCTCCATACCACCTTTCTTGGAGTGCTCACCCCGGTTAAGCGTGCAAAAGGAATGAACCAATGGGAAGCACTACACCGTGTCGAACTCAAAAGGTGATAAAACAATTCATACGAGGAAATGGCAATTCCAAGAACTCGCAAGCCAACGATCGCAAAGTGACTTTCAAAAATGAGCCTATCTCTTCAACGGGCAAATTTTTGAAAGTTCACTATAAAAGGCCGAGGAATTTGTTTGAGAAGGATGATGAATGACACACACGTGAAGATATACAAGCTTATCAAAAATCAAACATTCTCAATCCTCGCCTACATCTCAAGTACATCAATCCAACACTTACCCGTGAAGGAAAGAGAACTTCAATCGCTTGAAGAGGAAAATATTGAAAACAAGGGGTCTACATTCCGGGAAGGATTGTAGAAAGGTTCAAAGGTCGAACCAAGTCTTAAGCTCTTGGAGGGCTTCGTGATCAAATCCAAAGTGCTTAAGCAAGTGAGTCGTAGTAGCAAGGCCGCCTGTGAAGAAGCCGAGTCGACGAGAAGCCCACCGAGTGATCAAGGCGTCTCCGCATCGAGTCCCAAAGGATCAAGTCGGTTTGTTGTGATCAAGACTTGTATCCGGACTGCTACCACTTTGTAAACCGATCATTACTTAGTGGATTCCTCCGTGAGTTGGAGAAGAGAGGAGTAGAAGAATTACCCCATCTTCGAACCTCTATAAAAACTTTATCGTGTCATTTACATTTCAAAGATTTAAATTTCTCGCACTTTTAATTGCTTATATCTCACGATAAATTTGCTATCCATTTGATAATTTATAAGTACTAAATCAAGTCAGAAAAACTTGCTTAATCAAACTTAAGGGTGTTAAGTCTTCCAATGAAAAACAAAACCACAGTTGAGTCAATTTATAGCCAACAAATTGAGTTACTCTATTAACACTCAATTGAGTCTGTTGAGAGATTAACTCTATTGAGTGACTAATTCGATCGTCCATCAAGGACACACTGTAGAACTCAGAGATTTAAAAGGCCTAAATCGAAAATTTGGTAAGGTTTATTCAACCCCCCTTCTAAACCTTACACTTACACCCCTTGGGACCTACAAAAGACAAACCAAGTGATATTCTCGTTAATCAAAGGAAGAGAGAAGCATAGTCAAGTCATAAATGAAGAAAGCCGAACATTTATGAGCCGTGACAAAACGAAGTCGTTTGCCTTGAGCGTGAATGTTTTAGCTTGACTTTAGCAACATTAAATGAAGTCAAAAGTGCGAAATTTTCCACATGATTGGATATAAATGTTGCCGCATTTAATGTAATGAAATTAATGCATTTTAAAACTTTTGATCTCCGCCATTGTTCATGTTTCAAACCTTTGAAATTCTAAAATCATCTATTCAAGTCATTTATAAAGCCAAAAGTCATTTTTCTCTCTTCACTTTCACTCTCAAGCATTCCAGACTTACAAGAATTCTCTCCGCAAAAACTAAACCCTAGTTCTTCATTTCTACTCTCATAAAATCCATATGGCACCCAAACAAGCCGCTTTGGACTTTACTAAGCTTGCCGAGAAGATCCACACGGGTTCCTGGTGGATTTTCAAGGCCTTGTCAAGCGGCCGTTGACAAGGAGTTGGCCGAGAAGATCGCAAGGAACCTTGAAAATTTGGGTTGAAAAGGTCTCTCACGTTGGAAATGACTCAAACCTTCCAGAGGAGGTACTACGGTTCACGTGAATGCCTTTATTTACGATGACGTAATCCATTCATCCGTGAATGGACAAGATATCAAGTTGGTTGCGGCCGACTTGGCTAAGCACCTACACCTTCTTTCAAGAGTTATGAAAGAGCTTACAGGAAGTAGTTTGATTTGGTAAAGGCATGGAATGAGATCGCCAAGCCGGAGTCAGCTAGAAAGGTGAACTACTCCGCGCTGAAGAACCTTATAAAAGATAACTACCACAAGTTGATGGATGTTTTAGCCAAGTATGTTAACATGAAATTTGGCTCCTTCAATCAGTTGTCCTAGACTAAGCTGATTGTTATGGCTGCCATTATGGAGGAAGTCGAGGTGGACTGGAGTGATCTCATTTTCGGGAAAATATGCCAGAGTGTCCACAATGTGAAGGTTACTAATGGGAAGTTTGTGAGTTCCCTGGGATATGGCCTGATCCTTGGCTATCTGATGGAGAAGAAGAGTGTACCCTGCGCAAGGGAAAGCCCTTCCATGCAAATAAGAAGATGTTCAAGGCCAATCTCTCCTGCTCGAAGCACGCACATGCTAAGACGATCGCTACTTCGAGGGGGAATCAATCGAGCATGTTCCGTCCAGCTCCCTCACTGAAACATGTTGTTGTTCCTTCCCCAGTGATAAAGAAGATGAGGACAGATGCGCCTCGCAAGCCAGCTGCTAAGAAACAGAAAGGAGAGCTACCACCGTGGTCAAGAACCGTAAGAAAAATCATAAGTCCCCCGGGAGAGGAGAACTAGGAGGCGAGTTGTGAAGGTCGGGCCGAAAGAGCTGTTGAGACAGTTGTATCAACCACAACTGAGATTGAGACAGCTGCCATCGTTTTCCAGCAGAAATCAAAGGATGGCGATGGTGAGCAAAGCACTACTGAAGAAACTCAAGCAATTGCCCCCCAAACTATAGTTGAGTGAGTTGATGCTAAAGAAGTCGAAAATATTTCGCTTGCCCCCGAAAGAGCCGCACCAAGAAACTCAAGATATTTCACCACAACCCCTGATCGAAAAGGTTGATGCTGAGGCAAGTGAGAAGGCTGATCATGGAGAAGAGCCTATCTAAGAAGATGCTCTTGATGATGTCCAGAATCCCCAACATACCCGGAGATCAAAGAGAGACTGCACGCATGGAGGCTTTGGAAGGTGAGTGCCAGCCGAGTCCAATTTCGAGAGGCCAAACATGATTGAAGAGGAAGAATACCTCCTGGGATTCTTGGACAACATCACTGTCCATATTGCACTTGATGCTATCTACTGCACAACCCTGCTCTATGAAAAGAAAGATGCTGAGAGGGCTAAGGCATTAGAAAAAGAAAAGTCAGTTGGTGACCCAGCAGCCTCAAGCAGTAGCGACGTGGAGATTATTGCTGCAGCTGACCCAGTTTAGAAGGCTCAGCTGAAGCATGCATTAAAAGAGTCTCATGAGCTTCATGAGCAATCCTTGCTCAGGGGTGATGGAGAATCATCCATTCCTATTTCTCCAACCCTAGCTATTCTGGATATGGTGAGGACCATCGATGCAACAACCTCACCAGCCCACTCTGAGGGACCGACCAGGGAGGATGGTGATGAAGTTGGGAAAAAGATGAAGAGGGCAACCCAACCGAGCCACGCCCGATGAAGTTGTTAAGACAAGTGCCTATTATTAGGCTAAACACTCAATGGATACAGCCACTAAGTCTCCAGTGTCACCGACCCCAATGCTCGTGATTCACTGGGTGAGCCAACCGAGGGGGAAGCTAAACACAATACAGCCAAAGTTGAAGGAGGTCAGAGGAGACCAAGAAAATTTGAAGTTAGGAGGCGATGGTGAGACTCCAAACGAACAGCAGATTGGGACCCATGAAGCTTTGACGGTTGAGATTGTCTCAGCTGAGGAACCAACTGTACTGCAGGGCAATGAAGTTGCTAAGCCAGCTGAGGCACAAGATGGAATGAGGAGGACCATGGCAGTTGAGACTACTGGTCTTGAAAGAGCAATCCTAGAGGTTGCTACCTCGAAGGATGCCATCGTAGAAGACCCTAATGCAAGCTAAGTCTGCAGCAGGGAACGTAGAAGTTCTTGCAAAGAGTTGAGACGTTGCCAATGTAGTCAAGACCCCAGGAGGTTGAGACTTCCAGGGGGAGTAGTACAAGAAAAGGGAAAATGCTTGAAGTTATTCCCACAATGCCAAAGATCTCGAGTCAACTGATCTTGAAGAGATAGAAGCATTGCATGAATCAGATGATGACGTGGCTTTGGACATTATTGACTTTGAGAACGAAGCTGAGCAACTCCAATTGATCCAGAGGAAAGGAAAATGGAGGCAAGAATGAAGGAGGCCCGTCCCAAGGTTGACTCTTCAAATTCATATTGGTTGATGGCCCACCCCCTATGGTGCCATCACCAGCCCGTGATGTTGCTCAGCCGACTGAGGCCCAGACAACTTAAACGAAAGTTAACACTAGTGACAATGAAGTTGTTAAGACAGTTGAGGCACAGTCATCTCAGCAAGCTTCCAACGGCTGCAACTGTCGATGAAGCTTCAACATCCGAGGCACAAAGAGTTGCTCGCCAGGAGGAGTAGGACCTTCCTCGCACCTATGCTCGTATGAGATGGATTCCCATACATTGATGAAGTTCCACCGGAGGCCGACATCGTTGAAGAAGTTGCTTGATACAAAGTTGATATAACCTTAAGATTTCCAAGCTCTAGATGATTTAATGGTTGCTCCCTTTAGTTTTGACTTTGATTCCGTTATTCCTGAGGATCAGTCACCCGAGGAAGCTAATTTTAGAAAAGCCTTCAGAGCAATGTGCACTGAAATGGAGGCCATGGAGCGTAGTTTTGTTGCACTCAACCAAAGGATTTAAACCCATGATGCAATGATATCAGGAGACATCAGAGGAGCTGTGTTGCGAATTCGTGAATGGACTACACAAACCAAAGCACTTCACAGGGAGCAAGTTCGCTACTTCAGAGCACTTTTCTCAAAGCTTGTGGTCTAGTGTAGTGAACAAGCTCAGTTTCAGCAGATGCAAAGGGACACCATCAATAGGATGGAAAAGAGTCACTTGACTGACTGGGAGTTGCTCAAACTTCAATTCAAATAGGATCTGCGGCACATGGAAAGCACTTTGCATGCTAAAATGCTTGCAATGAAGGCATAAGTGCAGATTCTAAGATCCAAGCAAAGGACAGCACAGTCCATCACCCATGACAAACTTGACTCTCTCCTACAACAGACTCCAAATCTCTCTCTGTCTATGGTGATGATGCCAAAAAGGGGGAAAGAATCAAGAGGGCAAGTGGTACTAAGGGGGAAGAATCATCAAAGAAGACCCCCACACCCATGAAAATCATCCTCAAATCTCAAATTAGCTCATCTACCAGCCTTCTCCACTCTCACCGCCACATGAGTTGTCACTAAAGAAAAAGTTGAATTAGCACTTCAAAGATCTCGCAAAATAAAGAGACACTCAAATCTTGAGCCGAAATGGAAGAGGTTGATAGAAGGCATCATGGCAGAATAGAAGATCCGAAAGCCCGGCCCAAGGTCTACCAAGAGGAAAGCTCTAAAATTGGATCAAGATTCCACTCCCTTCAAAGAAACTTAGTGTAAAGATCTCTTGAGGAGTATGAAACTCTCAAGTCGAAGGATATTTTAAGGGGATGAATCTTCAAGATGCGTGGGATTTATACTTGGAGAAGGGTTAAGAAGTGGTGAATATGGCCAAGAAAAGACAGACTACGGTCAAGTCGTCAGACTTAAGGGCTCACCGCCTACAAACTCCCAGAGAGCCGACTGCAGAGGCAGAGGATGTGATGGAAGGTCCGGTGGAAGAGGCATAGGTTCTCCACCAAGAAGACCTAAAGATATAATGTATGTTGATCCCCTCAAAAATGATCATCTATCTTTGGATGGGCTACGAGAGAACTTGCAAAAGAGAGGCTAACAAAGAACAGATTAGCTTGCAAAGAAGTATGAAGAAGACAATGCAAGAAATATGAGAGAATATGAAGAGAGAATGAGAGAAGATGAAAGGCGTAAGAGAAACTATGAGAGGAAGAAGAGGAAGGAGGTCAAGATAGGAGAAAGAAGGAGGATGAAGAAGAAGAAAGAAAGAGGAAGCAACAGAGACGATGAATCACCAAGAAGAAAACTTTCGTTGTAATTTTTACACATTGTAAATACACAAAACATATTGTAAGTACATTCTTGTAAAGTGTTGAATGACGATCAATAAAATGACGCATTCTTACACTAATTCAGCTTTTAGCACTTTTTACATCATGTTATTATTTTAAGTTTTGGCATCATCAAAAAGGGGAAAATTGTTGGGAAAATTTATTGCATAGATTTTGGTGATGTTATGTAGAGATATTAAACGGGCTTGCCCTGGTTACGGTTAAATGGTCTTCGGGCTAAATGGGCGGTGTTAAATGGCCTGGCAATATTGGAACCTAACCATAACCCTAGCAAAGCTTTGGCCGAACGGACCACTATTTGGCTATAAGTCAAAAAATTAAAAATTATATATTGAAATTTAAAATTTTAAACTTGAATATATATATATATATAACATTTAAGTTTAAAATTTTAAGTTAAACTATTCATCATAAACAAAATCCATGCAAAGTTTGAATTACATTGCATTAACAAACTTATAAAATTAAATATTTTATGATCTATGTTTTTAAAATAAAATAATAAAAACTAAAACCAATCTTTAATTAACATTTTTTTATCTAATTACTCATATGACTATAAGTTAAAATTTTCAAAATTAGATATTTAAATAGAAAATTAACGTGAGCATATATATATAACATTTAAGTTAATTTATTTATTATAAAAAAACTCATGCATAGTTTATAATTACATTGCATTAACAAAATTATAAATATAGATTTAGCACCATCTAGAAATATAATTTAGAGCTTGTTTAATAAAGTTAAACATAAAGATGAGGGAGGTGTGAATTTGAAAAATAAATTTACTAGTAATAAGTAATAAAAGTATCTATAAAATATTAGAATTATATTTATTTATTAAAAAATACAAATAGCGGGCTAGCTCAGTTAACCTTCGGGCTAGTCTTAACGAGCTTCGGTTTAAATGGTGCGGGCCGAAATAATTTGGCCCTAATCCTCTTTTTTCCAGTTTAAACGGTCCGGGCCATTGGGCCGCGGCCTTTCAACATCTCTAATGCTATGTGAAACTTAGATTAGAAAGTGGGCACCCCATTTTATGCTATAAATTCAACTATGTATTAGATAAGATCTATAAACGAGTCGAAGCTAAAGAAAGTTGAAGATTGCGAAGTTGACTTAAGGACAAAGTGAAGAATCACGGAGTTGCAGTTGAGTGTCGGCGAGAAGATTCATCAAGTACCAAAAAACTATTTTTGTCACAGACTAACAAATTGAGTCACTCCCAAATATTTGTAGAAGACTTATAAAGGGGTTTAGCAAGAAAAGGACTCGATGAAATGAAAGTCAAGAAGTCCATTGGAATGTAAAGTCAAAGAATTACTCAAAGTGGAAAAGAAAGAAGATGCATCGCAATCTTAAAGCTATTTTGCTAAAAGAGTGCAAAAGGTTGGGAACCAATGAGATGTTCGCAGAACACCGCTATGTTTCAGAAAACTCGTAGAACATTAAACTAAGGTTGGGTCAACATCAATTGTTGCATAACAAGACAAGCCAGCGACCATGAAGTGGAGTTTGAAATTATGTCTATCTCTTCAACGGACATATTTTTGAACTACCACTATAAAAAGGCCGAGGAGCTTATGTCGAGAGAACTTGCAAACTTTCATTTGTTAAAACCAAGTTAGCTGAATTTTTAAAGAGCTCATTTCACGCGGTTGAGTAACCCTATCAACAGCCTTAATGAGTATGTTGAGTGGTTAACTCTTTCATGAGGTTGAACTAAGTTGTCTCTTAAAAACTAAGTTGCTACTTGTGTAAAACTCGATTTAAAGAACAAAAATTGAAAATTGGTTAAGTCTATTCAATCTCCCCCTCTAAACTTAACACAAACACCCTTGGGATCTACAACCGAGTCTTAGTAGGGTGGTGTGTGCAAAGCTATTGGAGATTTCTCGTAAACTTTGTATAGGGAGAGTTGTGTATGGAGAGTTGTGTACAAACCCAAATACTTAGTGGATTCCTCCTAGAAGATATGAGAAGTGTGGATTATATTATTACCCCACCCTTGAACCATATAAATATTGTGTCGTTTAATTTCTGTACTTTATATACTTTCATTGCTATTTAATTTTGATATCATCCAGTTCTTAAAAATTTATTTAAAAACTCATTATATTGAAATCAAATCTTAGATAGGTATAAGACTTCGTTGTTAACAGAAACTAAGTTTGCTAAATGTTTAAGCTTAAGTTGAGTTAATCTATCAACAACACTGTCAAGTGATCTTTTGAGTGGTTAACTCCTCTGTTGAACTCTAACTCGTCTGTGTAAGGAATTTAAATGTTTTCATATTCTGAATTTGAATTTATAAGATTTGAAAAGTGTATTCGAACCCACCCTTCTAAACTTCACCTTGACATTTTTGGGACTTACATGACGACTCGGAGATGGGTGATGAGGGGTCTGCCAATTAGGGCGTTGTAGTACTCTCTTTCCCTTCATCTTTTCACCTGTCATGCATTGTCTTTTCCGAATCTTTGCAGGTGTCCCTACTCGATAAGCTTCATCAACTCTGATAAAACAAGCCTGCATTGGTTGGTTCATGACCCACCGACCTGTGATATTTGCAGTACTTGTTCGGGTTCAAATGTGTTGCATCAAATTTCATTGGCCTTGGCTCTAGAAGGAGGTTCGTTGCTTTGATTTGGTTAAACACAACTTCTGGGGACCCGCTCAAGAGGGACCTAATGTGCTGTCTGAGGTCCGACTGAGGGAAGGGCATAAAGTCCCCTTGCGGTTTGTATTAACCTCCCCCCACGCCTTTTGGATTTTTTTGTGTCTTCCTTGGTGGGTTGGACTTGACCCACGGTAGATTATTCAAAGGCCAATGTAGTTTTTGGCCTTTTGCAGAAGTCATAATATGTTTTTCGACCATCAACGTGAAATGCCACCAAAAACGGCCTTTAGGCCATAAGCTTACCATGATTGCCATCAACTTGGTGTCTTCGGACACTTGCTCGACCTCTATTACCATCTTGTAGAAGTGATCCATATATTTCTTTAGTGACTTATCCTTAACCTCGCTTACAAAGGATGACAAGCTTTTCTTTTAGCGCGGTGTGGCTTTTCGACCCCATAAAATGTGTCTAGAATTGATTGGCTAGTTCATCCCAGCAGCTGATGGAACCTTCTCGTCATGTCCTAAATCAATTATGGGTCTTATCCCCAAGGTTAAAGGAAATGCCTTTTGCATAGGGTGGTATCGGACCATGCGAATCCATCCATGTGATATATTTACCCAAGTGGCTCACAGGGTATGTTTCTCCGTTGTATGGACAAACAAGGATGACCTCACGTTTCCTGGTCGATTCCCTCGTCCATTTATTTTGTCAGATTCAAACAAGGATGACCTCATGTTTTTAGTTTTACTAGAGTGGGCTCATGCCTTATTCTTTCTGTAAACGAGGATGACCTCATGTTTCCTGGTCGATTCCCTCGTCCATTTATTTTGTCAGATTCCAACTCTAAGATCTTATTCTTCAGATGCTCTAGTTTGTTTTCGTCTTAGTCTTGTACTATAGTTGGGTTGTGGGCTCGGGCCCTTCATTCTTGGCCTGGTTTTTTGTCCCAATTATTTTTTTCGGTCCCTAGAATGCCTCGACCTGGTTGGCAAATTACTCTTTTAAAAGGGACACTTTCTTCCTCTAACCTTTTGAAGATGTTATTTCACCTTGGTTCACAAATTCTAGGCAATTTTCTAGGGGGTTTTCCTTTTTAAGGATTTTATTCGAACATTGGCTCCTCTCGTGTCTGCGCTTAGGTAAAGATGAGCCCAAGCATACGTCATTTGACTGGTATGCTTCTTTCTCGTTCTCCAGAAGGGGTTGTTTCTTTAGTAAGCACCTCATATCTCTCTTTAGGGTTGTTACCAATTTTTTCAACTTTTGGCCTTTTCATCCGGGTATTCGATAGCGGGTTTGTCATGTTTTTCTCCTTCTCGAATCGATGTGGAGGGAGGTGCACTTGGAGTTATGTTTTAACATTTTAGCTAAGGTTAGAATAACTGAAAATGGTCATTTTCTTGATGCGGTTGTTAGACGACAAGGCTTCCTTCTAGCGCCAATTTGTTGATGTTGGAATCTGGAGAATCCCCATGTCAATCCATTAGACCAAAATAGGTCATGTTTGCGCCTTGATTAGCTAGCTAGGAGTTTTAAATGCTCGTTAATGCTTTTATTCAGTGTAATTCCCAACCCCAGCTTCTTTGTAATAAATGAGGGTATTTATAGTGGAGAATACGAAAACACTGGAAGATAAGGGAACCATGGAAACCCTAGGAAGATGCTCTCTACGTCCTCTAACCGTGTTCTTCCTTGCGTTTTTTTATTGATTTCTTCATCGATTCATCATGGATTTAGATTTAGATATGTTCCCTGAAATTAAAAATCAGGTTTTGCACGGCATCGCTTATGAATCCTCCCTTTCAGGGAAGAAACATGACATTCGTTCGTCTATCACGCATGTCTGCGTGTTCTTCATGCATAGATTCTCGTGTTCGATTGAACATATATGGTTTGATTGAACATGCATTTGTTTCACCTAGGGTTTTTAATTCCTTAAACCCTAAGTCGGTTACCAAGCAACCCCTCATGCACGACTCAAAAATCTATTACGAAGGCAAAGAAGGTGCAGTCCCGATGGGGTTTTCGAATCCTAATTCAGAATTTCCAATCACAAACTCTAAGTTTGATGTTAGTACAAGTGAGGATAATCAAGATAACAAAGAGCACTCCCACTTTTGCACAAATTCTCAAACCCGGAATTGATTATCATCCCGTTAAAAAAGGAGAATATTATTTAGTTACGATTGATGAAGGTTTATTTCACAAGCGCATCATGGAATTGAAAGATTCTCTTATTGGTAGGTCACTTCAAATTTAAAGGTGCCAAACCTCTTACTTTGGAGGCATTAAAACTTAAATTGCAGAGCCTTTGGGGTTTACAACAAGCTTGGCGTATAGTTCCACTTGGGAAAGGATTTTTAGTTTTCACTTTCATACTATGGTGGATCGAAATAAAGCAAAGAAAGAAAATATTCATGGAATTTGAATCGACGCAATTCGTATATCTAATTGGACTCGATTTCAATCCCTACAAAATTACCTCTTCCAAAGCGCAAATATGGGTGAGGATTTATGAGTTAAGCATCAAGTAATGGCATCCGTCGTTAATTATGCAGATAGCTAGTGTTGTGGGCACACCGGTTCAAATCAAAGCTCGTTCTTTATCCAGAGAGGTTGGTCACTTTGTTCGAGTTTTAGTGGAGATAGATTTAAATAATTCGTTACAAAAGCAGGTCATGGTAGAACGAGTTGGACATTACTCGTTTGTTTCATTGAGTTACGAAAGTTTGCCAGAGTTTTGTGTTCATTGCCGCATAGTTGGACATAATATTCATAATTGTCAACAGACAAAACCAAAGGAGGTGACTCGGGCTGAGGACGATGTTTCGAGACAAAGGCTCCGATCACGTGGTCGATCAGTTAATCGAGCAGCTACTCATGGGAAATCTCCCGCTACCAAAGGAAAAAACGTGGATAATGATGTTTGGGTTCAACGTAAACGCAATACATCCCGTAATTAGGATTTCGACCATCAATCTCGTGGATACAGACAAATAATACATTCAAAGTTTTGAATAATGAATGGAGTGTTTGGCGGAGGACAACCCAGGGAATAACATTGATCATGTTGAGAAAAATTCGACTTTCAGTGTCAACAATGATCATACAATAGTTCCATACCAGGCTCCACATCCCTCGTTATTATCACTAATGATGTTGTGATATGTGCTTCTTTAAATGTCACTAACAGAAGCTCGGGCCATGGGTGATTAAGAAGAGTGTCGCTCCTATTGATTATGTTCTTCGCTTCGGATAACCCCCGAAGGTTTTCAAGCCATGGCCGATGCAACTAGCCGACGGTGGTCAAACATGGCGGATGAGGAGGAACAAGGTAAACAATTTCTGGATCAAATCGATCTTCCTACGAATACGCATCAGGTTGACAAAGATAAGGCCAATGCGGTGGATACGCACGCGCCTACTAGCTCAGTTATGGCTTCGCCTAGGGTACCCTCACCCTTCACGAGGGACACCTTACCCACTTTTTCTGATATCACGAGGCGGCCGAGGACAGTTCAATACAAGTTGGTCAAGCCTATTCGTCCTCTTTGTCAAGTTATTCGGGATAAGTCGTTGGAGGCTTCTAAACATCAACTTCATTCTCATGTTCAACAAGGCCCGACTCCTCCAATTCATAATCTCACTCTTTTGGATAATGCTCAACTGATAGCTTCAAATCCTTAAACGTGGCCGCTACCAAAAAGTGGGAGGATTATGCTGATGAAGTGGATTCATCTGATAATGAGAATTTTAGAGTAATTGTTTAGTGCTTTTAGTTATGCATTCTTGTGTGGATGTTGTCTTAATTTCAATGGTACCTTTTTTTCTCGCCAAGGGTGTTTTACCTTGGTAGATTTTAACGGTGCTTATATTTCAGCTACCGATCGCCTTGTGATCGGGACTTTTCTTTTCTTTTATATATTTTTACGCTTAAAATAAAAAAAAACTACTACAAAACACTTTTTAACATCAGTTTTGGCGCTTTCCACATCGGTTACTGAGAATGTGGCGTGTAGAAAAAAATAGTGAAGAATACCTTATGTACTCTATATTCCCCAAGTGTAGGTTAATGATCATTTGTATGGGTTGTCTACCCAATCCTCTGGTTTTGAGAATAAGGTGACAAGTTATTTTAGGAAGAATTGATGGGTATTAAATGCTTGAAAGCATTTAATGTTGGTGTGCTTTAAAGGTTGGTGTACATTTAATGTGATATGACTTGATGACTCCTTTTTATTCAAGTGGACCCTTCAACCTCCATTCGGATCAAGGACTCGGGGTCCTTGCTTCTGGCCATTTTGGATTCGGTCGATTCTTCTAGGGCAGACCCCTAGGTCGAATGTCATGATAAACTAATACACGTCTTAACCGAGTATTAACAAAGTATTTATATATCAAATCAAGCATACAAAAGTTTACTTATTCATCTTATCCAAAAGGTTTAATATACATTTAAGATAAATGGCTAATACTTTATTGAATTCAAATAATTCGTACAGTTCAATTAAAAACATCTTTGTAAATTTATTATACACATCTATTATTATAATTTTTTTATAATTTGAATTATTTAAATATGTTTTTTAATAAAGCTTAATCTAAATACATTTTAGTTAATAGATAATTCAAAATCAAAACTGAGGTAAAATCCAAACTCAAAACTGATGAATAAATATTCAAAATATACCAAAAAACCATATCAATTCATTTATATAGGGTATTTTTGTTCAAGCATTAAATTAAATTTGATTCAATAGGTAAATGTTATATTAGCAGGTTAAGATGAGGTAAATAAGAACTAGGATTATTATTGTATTTTGCCCTTATTTTTATTAAGAAAAATATGTAGATTGTGAAATTTTATCTATACACATATATTGTTTAGTACATATTAAACTCATTTACTTCATTCTACACCTACCATTTGGTTCTGATTACAATCAAGAAATTGAAATTATATAAGGAATATCAATTTCATTTCTTTCTTATTCCTTTCACATATCAAGCAAACCTATTTGAATGCAAAAATGTTCATTTTCCATCAATTTATTTTTAAATTCATTCTATATATGTTTGTCTAATTTTCGCATAACAACCACCCCTAAATTATGCGATACGTATGCTTGAGAATAGACATGAAAATGTTCATTCCATCATTTAGTTTGTATAGAAAGAGAGTCATGTGGCTAGTAATCATTGCGTTACTTTCGCCGAAGCTCAGTAAAATATTCTTTGCAAAATTGATTGTGTAATATGTAGTGTTTTTACATCATTGCTTATGGGCGTGATTATAGCGAACAATAGCTATAATATGCATTAAGATGGCGGTAGTGGCCACAGATCCACAACATCGACTACTAGCCAGATTGTGTTTTCTTATACAAACTAAGGCTCCAATGAACTCCAATGAACGTTGTTTTTAATTCATGTTAAGGGGCGTAGCCAATATGTTGAACTATTCCTAGTCCAACTATTTTTTCTCTTAACCCGATTATTTTTTCCTCTTAGAAAAACATATAATTTTTGTTAATTTTTAATTGAAGAAATAGGATTAAAAAAATTGAATTGCATCGGGACCATGGAGGTCACCCAAATCCGCCCCGGATAGGAATAATTCCATCCAAAAAACGAGTGGGTTTCATAAATTCTTGTTCAACAAGCTCAATTTTATGAATCCGAAAGCAATTGTAAATCCTCAATCTATAGTAGCATAAAGAGCTTTTACGTTATAAATATTCCATTCATATTTCTTGTTAATCAACTACAATGCCTTTATCAAAAACAAGCCTCCCTAAGACGTAGCCAACATATCGTTTTACCCTTAGCCTATCTATTTTTTTCTAGTCTAACTATTTTTTTCCTCTTAAAAACATATAAATTTTTTTATATTTTATCCCTTAGAAGAAGTAGGATATTGCGTCGGAGACCATGGAGCCGCCACCCCCACACCCCCCCAAAAAAAAAAAAAATCCTCCCCGGATATGTTTCTATGGTGTATTTCTAGTTTCGGGTGTTGGAAAATGGAATTTGATAATTTATTGGGTTTTGTGTTAAAATTGAGAATGTTTTTGGATAAATTAATAAAAAAATTTATATAGGTTTATAAATGAAAATATGTTTGATTGAGAGAGTTTGAATATGAAAGTTGTTTTGTTGGTGTGTATTTTCAAAATTTTATGTATATAATAATTATCACTTTCAATATTTATTTTGTATGCAAGATTTTATATTGATATACGGATACAATTGCCCTATATTTTCCTTCAAATCCTTCACAATACACCGCCGTCTTTTTTTCTTCCTCCAACTATGCTCCTCTTTCGTTCTTCCTACAATTACGTTGCTCATGTTTTCCTCCCTGTTTTCTTCACCGCATCACGCTCAAACTTATGTTGCATATGCATCGCTCATGTTTTCTCCTATTTTCTTTACCGCAAATACGCTCAAACTTATACAATAGTTTTAAAACATCACCAAGCAAAATAGCAAAATCGCGGACAACGAGCAACAACTTAAGAACAAAAACAAATTAAAAGGAAGAAGAAAGCAAAATCGCAAAGACAAACAACTTAAAAAAAAAGAATGAACAAATCGTATAAGATCATAGCAAAGTGCAAAAAAACAAGAAAAAAAGTCGATGTAATCCACACCTATCTTTCTCAATTGATTTATTTCTTTTAAAATCATTGTTTCTGAAGAAAAAAAAAATTGTGCTTTCTATGTTACTATTTTCATTGTTTTCTTTGTTTTTCAATTTAAAAATTATTATTTTCTATATATGTTGCATGAAATTGATGTTCTTGCTGAAATTTGTTCATTTGAATTAGTTGAACATATTGCTTCTATATTCAATCGTTTCAAAATTGCTTCAAATTTGTTTCGAAGTTGTTGCCAAATTGTTTCAACATTGTTTATACTTTATATTTGCAATGGTGCGCCAAACTTAATCATCTATCTGCATTTGTTTCAACCGATTGTTTCAAAGTTGCTTCAAAGTTTTTGTCGAACATATTTCTAACGTGTTTCACCTAATACAACGTTATTGTTTCTCTAATTATTTTTTAAAATTATTTAAAATATGTTTTAAAAATATTTCAAACATGTTTCAGTGTTGTTTCAAACTTATTTAAAAATATTTCAAAAAAATGTTTATGCTTCATATATGCAAAGTGGAATTGTGTTAAACATAATCAATCTATTTGCATTTGTTTCAACCGATTGTTTTAGAGTTATTTTAAAGTTATTTCGAACATGTCACAAACATGTTTCATCTAATACAATTTTGTTGTTTCTCTTATTAAATTCTAAAGTGGTTTGAAAGGTGTTTCAAAAATATTAATCCAAACATGTTTCTCAAACATGGTTGAAGACAAAACATGTTTTAACCAAAATAAGAATTTTTAACTAATACTCATTCCAAAAGAATTGCACTTTCAACACCCTAAATGGAATATTGGAACATCAAATACCAAGAAGAAAAAAAAGAAGAAGAAGAAGAAGAAGAAGAAGAAGAAGAAGAAGAAGAAGAAACAATGCAAATTAAATACTAACGAGAGAACGTCACAACATTAAAGATTGAAAATGACTTTAATCAAATAAATTAATGGTTTCATTTGTAAAATAATTCAATTAGTAAGATAACTCAATTGTTTCAAAGTTGTTTCATAATTGGTACTTACATGTTCGAGTACTGCTACGGAGAGATAGAATAGCAAAAGCGTAAAAAGTCAAAAATCATTCAAAGCGTAAGGAAGTCAAACAAAACGAACAAAATGCAAATAAGCGTAAAAAAGTGTCTTTTTTCCCAAAAAGTTGGTATTTTCGAGAATTTCTCCTTTTATGTTTGTAAGATTTATAAGTGGTGGATCCTGATTTAGTTTGAACGTAATAATATAGTAAATAGATATGATTGGTATTGATGTGTCCCACTAAGTTGATTTGAATGAAAATATGAAAATAATGATTGAAAAATGATATATTAGGTATGTATAGGGTTAATAATTTGAATTATAGGTTTGAAATGTTATTTTTTTGGTGAAAAATTGGAAGATGAATAGGTGATCCCCACCGGAATTTTTTGACAACCAAACATGATTTCTATTTTTATGAATAGTTGGAAAATGAAAAATAGTGTTTGAAAACGTAACAATACATCACCTCAGGTTCATTGATTAGTTATGTCAGCAACTTTGACAAATAATGCAAGAATGGGTCTTATCCATAAAAGCGCTTAGACAACGAAGAGACAACAAAATACAGGGACAAATTGCTGAAGATCTTCAACATAACCTTACTGCTGGCCTTGAGTAGCAGAGGAACCTGCTCCGTCACGGATACGTTTCTGCAGATGTTCCAAGCTTGCAACTCTCTGCATCGAAGCAGTTCTTCCTATCTTGTTTGCATGCACGTTCTCTGCAGTTGCCTTTCTTACATGCACATTCTCTGCTGGAGGAATATCAACCAAACCATTTTGGATTCCATGGTCAGTTAAGTGATTATTAGAAGGGGCATGATGATAATAGTGCTGCTTTTGGTGATCATCTTGTACTGGTACAGCAGCATCTGCTGATGTGTCAGAAGGACTACTAGCAAAAGATGGCATCGCCATTGTTGATATTTCCGACATAGCCTGGAATAGTGGGTTCAATCCAGTTACTCTTTTCACTGTTTCTTCTGCCATTTTCACCTGTAATTGAAATTATAATCCATCACTTATCTTCACACAAAAATCAAATGAACAAATCCACAGCCTCGGTACTTGAAAATTAGTACTACATGAGATCCTTCACTTAAAGCAGATGAGTCGATACGTGAACCAAAGTACAATACCTTGAAATAGCAAACTCATCCAAACAAAAATAAAAAAGATATGGAAGATAGAAGCACAAGACAATCAATTTCTTCGACACTATTGGGCTTAGAAGCTCATGGTAACTAGTTAGAATCTGTATAATGCAAAATCCTATTCTTAACACAATGATCAAAGAGTTAACCTCCTAAATGTGGCTGAGAAGGTGTGATTTAGAGGATGTTTGGACACCTATTCCAAATGGACTTCTAGGTATAGAAGTCCATTTGGAAAATAATTGAATGTTAAGTAGTTATTTTTAAATTGACTTTTTAGAAAAAGTCACTTTTCTAAAAGTCCATTAACATTACGCATACTCATTTTTTGATAAAGCGCATATTACAAATTCCATCATATGAATGCACTTCTATTTCAAATTTGTTCCAAACATGCACTTAATCTTTCCCTGGCAGAGAGTTTAAATTTGAGATTTCTATTTTTATTGGAACAGAGGTATTCGTGATTGACTTGATGGCAGCTCAAGCTTTAGCTGGATGGTAATAGTCTTTAAAGTACCATGAGCACTTTGTATAAATAAATAAAATGTAATGGAAAGTAACAAAATGCAATAGCATCTCAAAAACAATAAGTTGGGTAACACATAGATGTTCCGTTGTAAAAATACAGCATTACAGCTTCTAGAACTAGGGTGATTTAAGTTACCTTTGCTCTCAAGGTCTCAACATCAGCTTTCAGAACTCTATTATCAACAGCTGCTTCATTGTACTTCTGGCTTATGTCCGTAAGGCGCTTGAGTAAAGAAGAGTTTTCTACTCTTAACTGAGAGACCTAGGAAGAACGATGACCAAGATCTAATTATTGGACTGGATGATAATTTAATTGAAGATGATGAGAGTTGACTTATACCTGTGTCTCGAGCTCAGTCAAATGAGCCTGTTTTCTTCTTCTTGAGCGTCGAGCTGATTCTCTATTTGAAAGCATTCTGAATAAAGTTGAATAATTTATTAGATAAAAGGACTTAGTTTGAAACTATCTGCTAAAGCATGCTAGACATCAAAAAAACTAACATGATTTAATGACACTGGATTTGTTGAGCAATCAAGGGAGTTATTTTTATTATATATGAATATTGTTAAGACAATAACTTATTGACTTTTCATATATTATTGAAAACTGGTTTGGAGATAATTCTGTTCTTACAGCACACATCAGAATAACTTGAGCCTACAAATTTGATATGTTTACTTGTCTTGTACGGATTCCTATGTGTGGATCAGGCGGTCATGGCTGTTGGGCCAGTGTATTTATATCATTGACAGTCAATTATTTTCTGTAGAATATATGACAAAGAAAGCATTTTGTAACATGCATCTGTGTAACATTGCAAAGAACTCTGCATTTCTCAAGAGTTCAATAAGTTGCAATACCAGAGAAGTTATTTTACCAACACCAAAATCTGAACTTTTCCCATTGCCACTATCAGTGTATGAATTGTGCTAGAGTACATATCCTGGTCACTCCTTTTATCCACATTGTATCTTTCTTATTGTAAAGTTGTTCCAATTCTACCTACAAACCTTGGTTACGGTTCCTAAATCAAATTTCGCTCATTGTTTGTGAACACCACTTGCACAAGCACGGACTTCTCATTTGCAAACGTACAAACCTCTGGGTAGTACAATCAGTGGGATATCCTTTTCCAGAGTTTTGCTTATGTTCAAGTAAATTATAGCACAGTGTATACAATGAGATTTATATTCAACTAGACTATAAATTAGTGAGGCTATGTTTGTTTAACTCCCCCCCAATCACATTTGATTCTCAACTTCTTTCCCCAGACACCATCCAAACATACATAACGCTTTCCAATGCATTTCTATACTAATACACATATTTCCCAATACATCACATCAAACTCCCCTTCCCCGAGAAACTTCCCCCAATCATCCCCAATCACCAAAGAAACATACCCTGAAAAACTCTCAAAACCGCAACCTTGAGTTTCTGCTATGCAGAAAGAAATATAACAGTTCCAAGATCAATTAAAAAGTTTCAAATGTAGTCATGACAAATCTTATAAAGGATGGGAGAGAAAAACAAAGTACAACAAAAACATCAAAAACAACAACAACTAATGAAGATTATGTAGAAAAATTTCAGTTAATATATCTGCATGCAGCATGGAATCAGAGCAGCACAAAAAGAGTGCTATAACCACAAAACGGTACAATTAGCTCAAGTACACACAGCCTAACACAAAACTTATACCTAGGATATTTAGCTAAAATTAACATCCACTTCGTAAATTAAGTTTCCTTAAATAAATGTTCTGAAAGGAAAAGTAAATGAATGTAGACAAATGTCAACTTCTATGATATTATTATATTTTATAGTTTTTAAGCACTTGCTTAGATTACTGTTCAGTAATGAATCCAATGATGTTAAGTCAGAATAGGTAATCAGATGGCAATTAAAATTTTAGGAGAAAGATACTTCTTTTTAATACAGGCTTTTTTGACATTCTTGTTCACACAATTCAGAAACATATTGCACTTCATTAAATTCATAATTTAGTTTATGGTCCAATGGTACTATTTAACTATCAAATGAAACAAAAGATAGGCATAATTCAATTTTGTTTTTGATCATGTACAATCAAAAGTCCAGCTGGACTGGGTCAGAAAGCAAGGACGCAAATGTGGAAGAAAATTATCCAAGCAATTATAAAAACAGACCAGTGAGCAGATTCGGTTTGTTGCTTATCTCATCAAGAAGTTTAATGAGTAGCTTTATAGAAAGATGAGTAGCAAACTCTCGACATATAGGGCTTAAATCTCCACTCATTTCCGTATGTGAACTTCCTAAAATGATTGTCGAACTATCTATTGAGTAAAACATGTCAACTGATAGCTTAAGTTGAATACCTTCTCATGCGTTTTGCATCTGTAGGGTCCATATTCTGAGTAGTCTCAGTTTCTCCCTCAGCTTCATCATCATCAGACTGCTCTCCAGAGGAGCCACTTGTTGTTGACCTCACCTGAGCGACAGATTTCCTGGAACTTGCAGGAATGGGAGGAACACCAACTGGTCCACCAGAATCCTTGTCTGGCGTCTTCGAGGATTCCTGCCCATTTGCTAAAGAGGAAAAATAAAATCCAACAGAAAATGATTTTACTACAAAGTTCAACTTTCTTAAGCAATTCACATTTACATAAAACAGCGTTCCAAGCTGTACGCATTGGCACTGAAACTAGGTCAAATAGTGTACAAGAGTTGACAGTTTCCACTCTCACATGAAAAAAATGTCTTCGATGTTTTGCAACATGCGAATGCCTAGTTTATGCTCTTTGATTATGTTTGCATTTCCTTCAGATGAATATGCTTTAAAGATAAATTAACCATGTGAGTGACATAAGTGAACTTTAAGCAAAATAAAACCACAACCTTGAAATTTTTTGCTTATGTTCAAGAAATGCACTACATTCAACATGCGAACAGATCAAACAATAGCATTTAATTTGACGTGGACAATGCATGAGGATCAAATAGCCAGGAATTTACAAGTCCTGGAGAACCAACAGAAAACATCCACAGCACACACTAAGATTATAATTGAAGTATAGAACATATGCCTCCATTATTATTCCATATTAAATTTTTGGAACAGGACGAATTCTGCAAATTTCTTCCTGTTTCATTTCTCTTTTCCAGTATAACTCAATTACTAGCCAACTGATACATGAAGTGGTATGATTGATCCTTTAGTCCAAACATACATCAAGTGACATCTTAATAGTTAATACATGCATATTCACAGTCACAACAGCAAGCACATTCATGTTCACAGGCAAGCAGAAAATTCAAATTCCCTGAAGATGTACCATAAATTTCAATAACCTTTATACTGCGACGAATTAGATGCCTGAGAGCCAAGGTCAGATGCTGCTGCTGCTGCAGACTGGCAAGCTTTGCCATTCGTTGCCTAGATATTAAGGTCCAGTTTTTAGTTTTATTAGTTAAAAAGCAATATATATAGACAACTCATAAGCCATCAGACAAGCTAAAGATTACTTCATAATGAAACGGTCGAAAAAACAAGAATTTGATATATCTGTGTTGGGATATTTATGAGAAGCGCCAAAAGTACAAACAGATGATGCGTACAAACTATCAGCCAAGCATCATCAAAGATAAGCTCAAAATCAAATTCATTGAGAACTCCGAAAATTTTCCCTGTTTTCCTAAAAGGTGATTAAAATAATAAGTAACGAAATAATAGAAAAATTGAAATACCCGGGTCAAAGCGACGGCGGCGCAGGCCAAATCTAGGCGGCTTTTAAGGAAGGCCTGATACTCCTCCGAATCTACCGGAATATTTGGCGGTGGACCAACCGCCGCCGCCATCTGTCGCCGCTGATTTTCATTGTAATGATGATGGTTAGCCTTGATCTCAACGACGTCGTCGCTTTGCGGAGTGGTGGTGTTTTGATCGGGCGAGGCGGCCTCCTGCAGGAAGCGCTGGAATGCCCATTCCGATGAGCTGCGGTTCATGCGAATCATCTTAGATGAGGACGCTGCGGCGGCGCAGGAAGATGGTTGATCCACGTCAGCATCCTCATGGAGGCGAATCGGCGGCCCGTGGGGCGACCAGAATTGGTCAGCTATCTCATCCACTGAAAACACTCTATCCATCTCTCTCTCTCTCTCTCTCTCTCTCTCTCTCTCTCTTCTATTTTTCTTATATGTATTATATAAGCAACGAATGAGAAAGAAAGAGCAAAAGAAGAAAACACATTGTTTTTGGACTAAGCGTTTAATCCTGTGTAAGTTTTATATTCGCTAATTTATCTAAGTAAAGTAATTTAAATATCTAAGTAACGAATTAATCTATATATATATAGTGATTGGTTCAAATGAGGCACTTTCTTTAGATAAAAATAAGATCATATCTGCATTATTTGATTTAATAATTAATGGTCCGATTTTACTCCTAATTTAAAGCATTGGCTCCTCAATCGGGGACAATAGTGTAATTTCGTTTTTTAAAGACCAGGGATAATTTTGTAATTATACTTGTTTTGATTTTGGTAACCAAATTCTGGCCTTATCGCTATCCCCCGATTATTGCTTCAGTTTTTTTTCAAAAATCGAAATTGACTCTTCTCTCTTCTCTCACGAACCACGATTCCCCCACAATCTCTGCAACTTCAACTCACTATGAGAATTTAATTCTCTTCAACATGTGCGCTTTTTGTGCGTCTTCGATAGGGTTTGAATTTCTCAGCATTCGGGTGTAAAATTTCGGTGAGTGTGTTTGATTTAATTTTCGTGGGTGCGATTTTTGTGCTTCTTCGCTGCTAGGGTTCTAGGGGTTTTTTATTGTCGTTTTTTCTTGTCGAATTTTGTTCATATGTTGTGTGTTATCTCTTTTGTAGCCACCTGTTTTTATAGTTCATCTTCTTTCGATTTCTCATTTTTTTTCTGGAATTTATCCCCAACATCTACGTTTTTTTACGTGTGTTATATGCACCTTTGTATTATGAGATTCCTGGAACAGGTTTATGATGTGCTAGAGTTCGTAAATTAAGTTTTTCAGGGTACATATGATTATGTAGTTTTAGAGTATGTATTGTGTATATATTTAGGGTTGATATTTTGTATACAATGTGCACTCGTTGTTATTCTTTGTATATTTAGGGTTGCTATATTTTTGTATACTTCATTATGTAATAATGTATATTTAGTTATGTAATATTGTATATGTAGTTGTGTGACAATGTATATTTAGTATATAATAATGTATACTTAGTTATGTGATAATGTATATTTAGTTGTATAATATTGTATATTTATTTGTGTGATAATACATATTTAGTTGTATAATAATGTATCTTTTAGTTGTGTGATAGACTGATAATGTTTATTTGACTATATAATAATGTATATTTAGTTCTATAATAATGTATATTTAGCTATGTTTGTGTATACTTAGTGTACATATGTATGTATAATTAGTTGTGTAGCACTTGTTTATTTTTGTTGTGATTTATTGTGTAATTAGTATACATATTTTGCATATTGTATTTTTGTATAAGGATTGGTTCTATATTTTTTGTAGGTTTGTTTATCCAAGTCTTATCAATTAAATGGCCAAAACTAAGGAAACAATGGTTGCGGAGAGTGGGGCTGATGATGGGCGGGGGAAGAGGGCGAAGGATTCGTATCCGAGCAAATGGATAGGGCTATGGAAGAAGCGAAAAAGTTCTGGATTGGAAGAAAAAATTGTAGTGTTGTTTAATGGACAATTTACGATGTATATTTTGTTTATCTTTGTATATTTTGTTTATTAGGTTGGGTGGATTTTTTATTGGAGTCATGTATACTTCAATTCGTAGGAGTGTCTGTATATATTTTGATGTTATTTTGAATTCTAGATATGAAGGGAACACGACATGTATTGTTTTGTTTTAATTAATATAATTTTGTATTTTTATATACACTTTGTCCAAATGGTGTCACACTACAATAATATTATATATGTAGTTATAGAATCTTGCATACTTACACATACAGTTATGTATATTTAAGTACTATGTCATCTATTGTATATGTAGTTATTGAAATTTGTATAATTACGCAGAGATTACGTATATTTAAACATTATGTCATGTATTGGTCCAGATGTTGCATACGATGCAAAAACGATATGTAGTTAAATCCATATAATGTGTAATACGTTTTCAGATGTTGCATATTTATGCATAAGATTATGTATATTAAATATAATTTGCCTTTTTCGTTTGCCAATAATATTGTATATGTAGTAATAGAATTTTGTATAATTACGCAGAAGATTATGTATATTTAAACATCATGACATGTATTGGTCCAGATGTTGCATACGAAGCAAAAACAATGTATAGTTAAATCCATATAATGTATAATTAGTTTGCAGATATTGTATATTTATGAATAAGATTATGTATACCATACATAAATAACCCTAGTGGTTTGTTGATGCATATTTGGCATCATAATGTATATTTAGTTTGTTGATGTTGTATATGTTAGATAAATGTTTTTATCATGATTTTGATGAGTTTGTTCAAATGAGTTTTTAAACCAAAACAATGTCCCTAAATGTTGTCTAAATACTTCCGATCGATTTAAAATGTTCTTACTATTTTTCGGAGTATTTCTTGGAGTTTATTTTCGATAAAAAATTGGACAACACTTTTATTTCAGGCTCGACCGGTCGCCCTATAGGGCAACCTGTACCTGAGTTGAGTTTTGAAACAGAAAAAGGGACGTATGAAAAATAAGGGAGGGCGACCGGTCGACCCCTGGGCAACCGGTACCTGGGAGCCTCCCTCAAGGTGCAGTCTTCTCTGTTTTGTATTTTTTAACACCCCAACCGGTCAACATCATGGGCGACCGGTCGAACCCCCCTCCAACCGGTCCCCTTGTGTAAAAATCGCAGCAAACTCATTTCAAACTTATCTCTGCGCGACCGGTCGAACCCCTGTTTTATCAGCAAACTATCCGTTGCATTTTCAGACAGCTTTTCCCTAATTTGTGGGATTGATTTCTAACAGCTATAATCTTGATTTTAAATGGTTTCTTTTGCAGAAAATCACTCCCCAAGGAGGAGCCTATGTCTGGAAATCAAGCCAAGACCTCTCCTATAAATAGATGCTTCATTCAAGCAACAAGATACAACACATTACACAAGCAAAGAGCATACAAGCAAACACTTTCATATATCTTGTTGTATTAGCCTAAGCACTTTCACTTGCACACATTTGAGGTCTAGGCTTTCAATTCTTGATTACACTTGTACTCATATTGTATTATTCATTATTGAGTTGTAATCTTGATTTTGGTCACCATTCAACACAAGACATCCTTGTGAGTATTCTTATGGTAAGCATACACTTGGGTGATCTAGGTGATAGGTGTTTGAGGAGTGTGGTACTTTTCAAAGGTGGTGAAGGAAGATTGTGGTAATCTCCTTGAAAGTGTTGTAAGAGGGTTGTGGTAATCCTCAAGGTGTTGTTGTATTAATTTTGGTAATTAATAAAATCTTTTTTTCTTTTTGAAATCCATCCCGGATATACTGGGGTGGTAGAGGATTAAGCCCTAGGTGGGTTGAACCTCTATAAATCGACGAGTGTTGTTTAATTTCCGTATTTACATTCTCGTCTTTGTTTGATTATTCGAAAAAGAGGACAAAATCTGAAAAACCGAGATAATCTATTCACCCCCTCTAAATTATCGTAGCCACTTGGACTAACAAGTGGTATCAAAGCCAAACTCTTTGGCTAGCTTGTTCCGAGTAAAGAGGAAAGATTCATGGCTACGAATGACGCTTATCTCACCACCGGCGCCTCCACCAACAAGCCACCACTATTCGACGCCAACAACTACACATTTTGGAAAGACCGTATGGAATGCTTTCTACAAGGGTGCGGGTTCGACATTTGGAATGTGGTCATTGAAGGAGTTGCTCAACCAACCAAGAAATTGGAGGATGGCACCTCGGCTCCTAAACCTTTCAAGGAGTTCGATGAAGACGACAAGAAGGCCTTATCTCTAAATGGTAAGGCCTTAAATATTTTGCATTGTTCTCTTACCGCCACTGAGTACAATCGCATAAGAGGCATAAGGTCGGCACATGAGGTTTGGAAAAATTGGAGACTACATATGAAGGGACAAAGAAGGTCAAACAAGCAAGAAATACCATGCTTGTTAAAGACTTTGAAAACTTTAACATGCATGATGGTGAAAGCATCTCTAAGATGGTGGAAAGGCTTAACAACATTGTCAATCCTCTTGTGGCCCTCGGTAAACTCATCTCCGAAGAAGACAAGGTGACTACGGTATTGAATGCTCTTCCCGGCTCAAGGTCCGAAAAAGTGACGGCAATCACGGAGGCATAAAACCTTGAGACACTCAAGTTTGACGAGCTCATCGGGAACCTCCTCATCTATGAAGTCTATCTCAAGGAGAGGAAAAATTCCAAACCAACAATCAATCAATCGGGTATGCAACATATTCCTAAAGGTCTTGCTTCTTCTTCTAATAATGCATACTATGATAATGATGATGATGATGAGGAGACGGCCGCACTTGTTCGAAAATTTGCAAAATTTGTGAATAAAAATAAGGCAAGAAAACCGAGAGATAATGCTTGCTTTAAATGCAGAAAACCCGGGCACTTTATTGCCGATTGCCCAAAACTCGATGAGGAGGAAAAAAAGAAAAAGAAGCCTTTTTCGAAAAAGAAGGCTCTAAATGCGGAGGTCAAAACTTGGGATGAATTACTTGAAACAACCGACGAGGAAGGAGAAACCGAACATGGTCTTATGGCCATAGACGATGAAAATAATGAGGTACGCTCTAACTCTTCTACCTCCTCCTTAGTTGATGAATTGCAATGTGATTTTGATGAATTGCAAATTGAGTTTCAAAATTTGATTGTTAAATACAAGACTTTGAAAAAGGAGCATAAAGAGCTTAAAATTGAAAAGGATAAATTATTTACTTCTTATGAATCTCTTGATAAAGCTCATGCTATTACTCTTACTCAATTTCATACTCTTGAAACCGAAAAAGAATCGCTTACCAAAGATCTTGAATGTTTGAAAAAGGATGTGCATCGTTTTAACATAAGCACGGATAAAGTTACAAAAATTTTAGATGCACAAAGAGGTGAGCATTCCAAATTAGGACTTGGTTATAAACCATTTCAAAATGTTTTTAAGAAAAATAACCAAAGTCCGACTTTCGTACATGCTAGTAGCTCTTATACTCCTACTTGTTTTTATTGTGGCAAAGTTGGACATTATGCTAACAATTGCAAATTGAGAAATAGCTCTAGTCATATTTGGAGACCCAAAGGTCTCAAGACTAACCCCCATGGACCCCAAAACTATAGGGTACCTAAAAATAATTCTTTTGTAGGTCATAGGGGCTATAACAACAATGGAGGATTCAAAATGGCTCGTGGACAGCGGATGTTCACGCCATATGACCGGAAAGAGAGAACTTTTTACCAACATCAAGCTCCAAGAAGAGGGTATGGTCATGTTCGGCAATGGCAAAGGAAAAATCATTGGCAATGGAGACATTGGTAACTCTTCTTTCTCTCTTAGTAATGTTTTACTAGTAGAAGGGCTTAAGTTTAATTTGATAAGTGTTAGCCAACTTTATGATTCAAATTATAATGTTGTTTTCAATAAAGAAAAATGCCTTATTCTTAAAAATGATGAAATTATTTGTGAAGCAAATAGAAAAGGCAATCTTTACAAAATTTGTACAAGTGATTTGGTTAGTCAAAATGTTTCTTGTCTTGTCGCCAATAATGATTTAACGAGTTTATGGCATAGGCGACTTGGACATGTTGGATACAAAAGTTTGAAAAATATTTACAAAAACCAACATGTAAAAGGACTACCCAAATTGAATTTTGAAAATCTTGGCTTATGTGACACTTGTCAAAAGAACAAATTAGTTAAGAGTAGTTTTAAGCCCAAAAATAAAATTTCCACAACCAAACCCCTACAATTGCTTCACCTTGATTTGTATGGGGATATTGGTACGGCTAGTCTAAGTGGAAAATATTACACTTTCGTTATTGTCGATGATTTTTCTAGATATACTTGGGCTCTTTTTCTTACCAATAAAAGCGATGCCGTTAATGAGTTTGTTAAGTTATGTAGACTTATTGAGAATGAAAAGGAAGATACTATTAAGACTATTCAAGTGATCGAGGTGGAGAATTTGATGGTGAATTTAGAGTCTTTTGTGAAACCAAGGGATATGCACACAATTTTTCGGCTCCAAGGACACCTCAACAAAATGGAGTAGCCGAAAGGAAAAATCGGACATTACAAGAGATGAGTCGGTCCATGCTCAATGAATTTTCACTTCCAAAATATTTTTGGGCTGAAGCCGTAAGTACCGCTTGCTATGTCATTAATAGAGTTTATATTCGTCCTAAAATGAATAAAACTCCATATGAGCTTTGGAAAGGAAGAACTCCAAATATTAGTTACTTCAAAATATTTGGTGCTTTATTTTGAATACTAAGGATCAATTGGACAAACTTGATCCTAAGGCCGATGAAGGAATATTTATGGGGTATTCAACAAAAAGCAAAGCATATCGGGTTTACAATAAGACAAGTGGGGTGGTTGAAGAATCCATTTATGTCAAATTCAATGAAGCTTCGGCTGTTGAAAGGATACCCAATGATGATAGTGATGAAGAAGATGTTATTGAACCCATTGTTCAAAATGATGCTCAAAATGATCAACCTACTACATCAAATGATCAACCATCCACTTCAAGTGTTCCTCAAGAAGACAAAGGTGATACTTCGGATCTTCCCGTGGCATTGAAATTTAAAGGAGATCACCCAAAAGATCTTATTATTGGTGATCCCCTTGATAAAGTAATGACCAAAGAAAATTTGCCGAAAAAGCTCTTATATCTCAAAAAGAGCCTAAAAATGCCAAGGAGGCTATTGAGGATGAGGATTGGTTCTTGGAAATGCAAGAGAAGTTGAATCAATTTGAAAGAAATGATGTATGGGAATTGGTACCTTGTCCTCCTTCTCAAACTATTATTGGTACAAAATGGGTATTCCGGAACAGGTTTGATGATCAAGGCAACATTGTTCAAACAAGGCAAGGTTAGTAGCTCAAGGGTATTGTCAAGAAGAAGGTATTGATTATGATGAAACTTTTGCACCGTGAAGACGTTTAGAAGCTATTCGTATTTTACTTGCCTATTCTTGTTTCAAAAATTTCAAGCTTTACCAAATGGATGTTAAATCCGCTTTCTTAAATGGCTTCATTCAAGAAGAAGTCTATGTAAAACAACCTCCGGGGTTTGAAAATTTTGCTAGGCCTAATGATGTTTATAAACTTAAAAAGGCCTTGTATGGTTTAAAACAAGCACCCCGTGCATGGTATGATAGACTTAGCTCTTTTCTTTTGCAAAATGGTTTTACAAGAGGTAAAGTTGATACTACTCTCTTTGTTTTTGAAAAAGGGCAAGATTGTTTACTTGTGCAAATTTATGTTGATGATATTATCTTTGGTGCTACTAATGAATCTTTGTGCAAGAAATTTTCTAAGTTAATGCAATGAGAATTTGAGATGAGTATGATGGGGAGCTCAACTTCTTCCTTGGGCTTCAAATTAAACAATGCCAAGAAGGTATATACATTTTGCAATCAAAATATACAAAGGAACTTTTAAAAAAGTTCGGCATTGAAGAAGGAAGAACCGTGTCTACCCCTATGGCAACTAATGTCAAAATTGACAAAGATGAAAAAGGCAAGTCCGTGGATGAATCAAAGTATCGAGGTATGATTGGTAGTTTACTTTATTTAACCGCTAGTAGACCGGACATTCTTCATGTCGTATGCCTATGTGCTCGTTTTCAAAGCAATCTCAAAGAATCTCATATGAGTGCCGTTAAAAGGATTTTTCGATATTTGAAAGGCACTATTCAATATGGTTTATTCTATCCAAAGAATGAAAATTTTTCTCTTAAAGGTTATAGTGATTCGGATTATGCTGGAAATATTGATGATCGGAAAAGTGCTTCAGGATCATGTCAATTTTTAGGCGATTGCCTAGTTTCTTGGTTTTCAAAGAAGCAAAATTGTGTTTCACTTTCAACGGCCGAAGCCGAATATATTTCCGCAGCTTTTTGTTGTACTCAACTTCATTGGATGAAACAAACCTTAGCGGATTACAAATGCTCTTTTGAAAATGTTCCTATCTTTTGTGATAATATATCCGCTATAAATATTGCTCAAAACCCGGTTCATCATAACCGTACTAAACATATTGAGATTCGACATCATTTTCTAAGGGATTGTGTTTCTAAACGAAAAATTGAGATATCTTTCGTACCATCTCAAGATCAATTAGCGGACATTTTTACAAAACCGCTATCTTCCGAGACTTTTGCGTCAATACGAGCTCGGTTAGGCATAATGCATATTGAATGAGGTTTACGTTTGCATTTTGCATGCTTTTAAAACTTAGGGGCGAAAAATCGGATTTTTGGTTGAAAATTCGGATTTTGAAAAATTGGGCAAGACAGTGGGTTGATTGGGTTGAGGGCAACCGGTCGCCCAGAGCCTTTTTTGTGGATTAAAACCGTTCTGTCTCATTACTTAGTCATTTTACCTCATTTTTGCCATTTTTCGTCCCCTTCGCCAAATACACACAAATTTCACTCAAAATCTATTTTCTTGCATACATTTCATATCTTGGACTTAATATAGCTCGATTTTCATCATCATTGCTCATCTTTACCGATTGAATGGTAAGAATTTACTCCATTTGCTCAATGGGTTGAACCTCGAGTTTTTCGCTTTCTTGTATATTTCTTGATATAATTGTCATATGATCATGATAAGCTTATTTATTATGATGTATTGCATTGTGTTTGGTATGATTTGGTGATGAAAATTTTTGGCTTAATTCATTTACAAGGGCTTTATACAACCTTTTTTTATTTTTTACGCCCACAAAGTGTTCGATGAAATGTTACAATGAAAATTTCAACTTCTACATGATTCTCTTGCTTTCAAAAGTCTTAAATACTTATTGAGATCATGTCTTGGCAAACAAAACGAGCTTATGGATTTTTCATGATATATTTCTCCCATTTCTTCGGATTCTAAACCTAATTTTTTCAATGGTTGATAAATCGTATCTTTGGCGCACTTTGATATACTTGCATGATGTTTTTATCATCCTAACATTCTTTTTGATGATTCCAAAGGGGAGAAACAGAAATTGGCTCGTTCGCTCAAAGAAGCTAATAAAAGCTTAACATAAAAGCTATAAGCTATGGCTTCTTAAAGCAAGTATACCTAGTCCATTACTTGTATTATGGACTTAATTGCAATGGATTATGAGTATTTTGTTAGCTATAAGCTAATAAAAGCTTAACATAAAAGCTATAAGCTATGGCTTCTTAAAGCCAAGTATACCTAGTCCATGACTTGTATTATGTACTTAATTGCAATGGATTATGAGTATTTTGACAGGGGGAGCTTCTTAGCTCATGATGTTTATGTATAGCTTGTAATAGCTTGTGCTTCTAACTTATGCAATATTTCTTATTGATGTGCTTATCGATAGGGGGAGCTTTTTATAAAATGTTTTTAAACGGATAGTTCACTCGTAAAACCGGAAAATTATTTTGTTTTCAAAATCGTCCTCGTGAAAATTGTTTTGGTTTGTAATCATCAAAAAGGGGGAGTTTGTTAGATAAATGTTTTTATCATGATTTTGATGATTTTGTTCAAATGAGTTTTTAAACCAAAACAATGTCCCTAAATGTTGTCTAAATACTTCCGATCGATTTAAAATGTTCTTACTATTTTTCGGAGTATTTCTTGGAGTTTATTTTCGATAAACAATTGGACAACAATTTTGTTTCAGGCTCGACCAGTCGCCCTATAGGGCAACCTGTACCTAAGTTGAGTTTTGAAACAGAAAAAGAGACGTATGAAAAATAAGGGAGGGCGACCGGTCGACCCGGAGGTCGACCGGTAGGGGCGACCGGTCAACCCCTGGGCGACCGGTACCTGGGAGCCTCCCTCAAGGTGCAGTCTTCTCTGTTTCGTATTTTTGAACACCCCAACCGGTCAACATCATGGGCGACCGGTCGAACCCCCCTCCGACCGGTCCCCCTGTGTAAAAATCGCAGCAAACTCATTTCAAACTTATCTCTGTGCGACCGGTGGAACCCCTGTTTTATCAGCAAACTATCCGTTGCATTTTCATACAACTTTTCCCTAATTTGTGGGATTGATTTCTAACAGTTATAATATTGATTTTAAATGGTTTCTTTTGCAGCAAATCACTCCCCAAGGAGGAGCCTATGTCTGGAAATCAAGCCAAGACCTCTCCTATAAATAGAGGCTTCATTCAAGCAACAAGATACAACACATTACACAAGCAAAGAGCATACAAGCAAACACTTTCATATATCTTGTTGTATTAGCCTGAGCACTTTCACTTGCACACATTTGAGGTCTAGGCTTTCAATTCTTGATTACACTTGTACTCATATTGTATTATTCATTATTGAGTTGTAATCTTGATTTTGGTCATCATTCAACACAAGACATCCTTGTGAGTATTCTTGTGGTAAGAATACACTTGGGTGATCTAGGTGATAGGTGTTTGAGGATTGTGGTACTCTTCAAAGGTGGTGAAGGAAGATTGTGGTAATCTCCTTGAAGGTGTTGTAAGAGGGTTGTGGTAATCCTCAAGGTGTTGTTGTATTAATTTTGGTAATTAATGAAATCTTTTTTTCTTTTTGAAATCCATCCCGGATATACTTGGGTGGTAGAGGATTAGGCCCTAGGTGGGTTGAACCTCTATAAATCGACGAGTGTTGTTTAATTTCCGCATTTACATTCTCGTCTTTGTTTGATTATTCGAAAAAGAGGACAAAATCTAAAAAACCGAGATAATCTATTCACCCTCTCTAGATTATCGTAGTCACTTGACTAACAAAGTATATATTACACAAACATATAGTATCATATTATACGTGCATGAGCTAGTGTATTCAAAAATACAACGTGTGTGGCACCCAACTTAGTTTGAAACTCTCTTGCGTGCCCCCAGCTTTTTGATGCTTTCGTCATGCTCAGAATTTTCAGCATGTGTGGTTTTCTAAGAGTTCTTGAATCCCTCTCTATTGCAAACCACGTATTGCACACGAATTTCGTCGTTCTTGAATTTCTTTTAGTGCTACTTCTAACGTCGCAACAACTGCACGTACCATAATCCTTGTAAAATTGTATTTCAACCTCCAATGTATGGAAATGCATGCCGGCACAAGGAATTTTTTCTTGGTCAACTTCTGGGATCCAATATTTAGTTGATCCTGGTGAGATTTCGAGCCTCTGCCCAACATAAACCATGTAATATGGTGCTTGCTCTTGTAAAAACACAAAATTTACATACTAAATATACAAACATGGAATACTATATATACAAAACGTTAATGTAGGGTGCAAAATCATAATTTCCACTATTTGTATTCTAAGTACACATTTTGTACAGAATGACTACCAAGTATACAGTACATGCATTGTAATTATGCAAAATCGTATTGTACACATGCCGAGCGTTAATATGTAGTATACATTAAATATCATACATATTTTACATACTAAATACACAAATATGGAACATTATACACACAGAACGTTAATACGTATTACGTATACAATTTCTTATACAATTTCTCATATTTTCCAATATTTTGTTCTATCTATACACATTAACAACACTATACATGCAATATCCTTATTCTAAATTAGCATATTAGTAAATTTTTTGATTATTGTTATATGAGAATATGTTATACAAAATAAATACTCTATATGTACAAAATATGAATAGTAAGCATACAAAATCGTTGTTGTAAATACATATAATATTCACATTTCTGCGCGCGTAAAGTTTTTGATTGTTCAACATTATATGCGTTTGAACCAAATATTTTACATGAATTGGTGGTTAGTGATTACCTTCATTCGAATGGATTGTGGAGTGGAAATCCTGATTTTGTGACATTGCAATTTTGATTTTGTTGATGTATATGACGATTTCTGCTTTTTCTGTTGTTTGATGATTTGCGAGATGATGGCTTGGTTCCAATTTTGATGTTTCTGCTGGTATGAATGTAGAATTTCTTCTCTATTTTGCAGGTTTCAATTTCTTCTCTATTTTGCAGGTTTCAATTTCATGTGGTTTGGCCAATTCCTGCAATTCCAATTTTACCCTTGGCCGGTCCCCCTATTTTTTTAATGCTACAAAATTTTATTAGATCTTAGCCTTCTATTTTTTTGTTGGATGATGTGGATGTGGTCTTATATTCTTACCTATAGCCATGGTCTCACAGGATCTCCTCCCTATATATATATATATATATATATATATATATATATATATATATATATATAATAATAATAATAATAATAATAATAATAATAATAATAAGCAAGCCAATTATAAATAGTAGCTTGATTTTTCTCCGCCTAAATGTACCTCCTAAAAATAGTAATCACATTTTTAGCACTAAATTTTTTCGATTTTTATTATAGATGCAGAAACAATTTAAGGATATTAATATTCTGCTAAATTTGGTAATCTCAAATTAAGAATGCTGAAAATAATTACATTGATTGCAATTAAATTAATTTTGTAAACTTTGACTACAGTTGCATTATTTATGGAACTATTGACTAATTATTTTTGACCTGTTATTACGCAAAGTAAATATTTAATACAGAAGTATATACAATGATTGGAATTCAGTTGTTTATGGAATGAATGGAATTGAGTTGTTTATGGAAATGATTAATTGGCGTGATCGAAATAATATAAATTAGATTTCAAATTCCGAAAATAGTGTGATCGAAATCAAAAAGTTTCCTGACGTCGTACAGCTGTAAACGAAAATTGATAAACAAATTGAAAAATCAAATTTTCGATTACCGTATTTGGAATAAGAATCATATCATATCGTATAACTATTAATTTGGGCTAAATCATAATATATATTTTCCTAAAAAAATCAGTATACAAATCCTATAAATTGAGTAATCATTGCATTCATCTTCACTTTCGGCTTTCGAATCCTCCCAAACATATATTTCGTAACGTGTGGAGAAATAATGGCATCAATGCTCTCTTTGATCAAAGATGTCAATACGAGTAAATCCAAATGGGTATTGAATGCATCTTCCACGACTCAGAGGTATTTTTCAAATTTTTTTCTACCTAATGTAAAAATCAATTATTGAATTTAAACTGATGTACACAGATTTTTTTTCCCCGGAGATAGGATTCAAGGTAGCATAAAAAAAGCAAATATGGGACAGTTCAAAAACTGAAATTTTTTGTTGAGGGCAAAATTTATGCCATAAAAGATTTTGTTGTGTCTAATAATACATTTGTAACAAGTATAGGTTGAATTGAATTCAACCACAATTAGATACAAGATACAAAATTCTTTTTCATGGCAAAACTCATGTTGTGGAATTGCATGATTCATCTTTTCCAAGATTGATGTATAATTTCAAGAGCTTTGCAGAACTGTCTGATGTCCAAAGAGTCGATGAGACAATTCTCTTTGGTAACCAAAATATGTTTTCAAATTTAATAAATAATAAAAACTGTTAATATAATCTCTTTCGCTATTAATTCAATGATTTTGATAATTTGACAGATATTATCGAAAAGGTTGTTGATATGCAGTCGGCCAAGACAATGGAACTCGCTGGAAAAATGACACGTTTTATTGATATAACACTTGAAGACCTGGAGTATCACTCTCTGTTCTATTTTTTATATTAATGTTTAGTGTTTAATTTTTCTCATTATTTTTTCAGACACAATCAAATATGTTGCACTCTATGGGAGAATTATGTGGATGAAATATTTCCATATTTAGAAGATCATAGTTTTGAACCCTTAATCGTCATTGTTCAAATGTGTCGAGCCAAAGTTTACCGAGGTAAATGTGCTTATCATTTATGCAATTGAGATTGTTGATTCTTAGCTATTGTATTCTTTAAATATGTTTGTAATATTTTTTCCATGTTTTTTTATAAAATACAGATGAAGTTAAGGTTTCCAACACCTTTCATATTACAAAATTGATTGTAAATGGTGGCGATGTTGAGGAGATTGACGACTTTCGAAGGAGGGATGATATACTGTGTATTCTACTAACTAGATTAATTGTTTTGTTCAAATATTTATAACAATATATTTAAAAAAATTGAATATAGTTTTTTAACCCTTTCGAATAGGATTGTCACTGTGGACAAAGCAACCCATTTGATTAGTCATGTGTCTTTTCCGGCTAATTGATCAATCGATGATGATTTGGCTTCCGGTGAATCACCTTTCCGTTTGGTTGACCAGCTTTATGACAATGAAGAGGTAATATATTTTAATTATTAGTATTATATATTTTTACCAGTATCTATATTATTAACAAATTAATTTAATTATACTGATTATAGGTTGGAAGTTTTTGGATTATTGCTACCATTCTAAATATTGTTGGGGAATGGTGGTATTCATCATGCAAGAGGTGTTCTAAAAAACTAACAAGGACTGGAGAGAAGTTCTATTGTGAACGATGCGATAAATTTTATCAAACTGGAAATTTTAGGTACTTCAATTATATATTTTGAGTCGAAATATATTATTTGATTCACTGATATTTTCTAATTGTTGCACTAATTCCAAAATTTAGTATGAGAAATTTGTTTATTTTCACCTAAAGATATAGGATTCAGTTCGAAGTCGGAGATGGTACTACAAATGCATAGTTTCTGTGTTGGGATAGGAAATCCTAGATTCTTATTGGGAAACCGTGTTCAGTTATAAAGAGAGAGATGAATGAGGTATATACTAGAACTTTTTAACATCCTTGAATATAAATCATATTTTAGCTAATAGATTTTTAATAGATTTTAACATGATTATAATTAACAGATCGAGATTGGCAAGAACTACCGGGATGATTTCGCTTCTTTGGTAGATCGAAGGGTCCTTTTCAAGTTGCAGGTTAGGGAAAATCAAGTTAGGCATTTTACCGGAGGCTTTTCTGTTATGAGGTTGACCACGGACGCGAACTTGCTGAAGAGATATTCTACCTTTTCTCTTGAGAGTCAGGTAAGATTTTGTCTTAATATTAATGCAAATATATATTTATTTTTTGAATTACATTTTCTTTTTGAATTGGTGGGAGATGAACATGATGATGACAAGGTGAATTATATTATCTATTAATTATTTTTTCATATTGAGCTAGTCTCCTGAAAGAGCCGTTAGACGGGTCAACATATCCTACCCATTTTGCTGACCCGGATCCGTGCAAAAAAAAATACAGAAAAAAGCCCATTCGGATTGGAGCCCTAATTTCCCAGCTTCCTAGCTTCTTCTTCTTCCTCCTCCAACCACAACAAGTGCGCGCGAGCCCACATTCCCCACCACTACCGTCGCCGCCCTCTGCCTCTTCTTTCACGGCTGCTTCGTCGATGGCTACGACACCTCCGTTCTTGTCTCCTCCAGTCGATTCAGCAAATCCGAGCGTGGTTACCCGGGATTTTCCAATCGAAAGGATTTTCGATTGAATCAGACGTGGAAATGGTGGTAAAGAATGAGATTTGCTAAATGTCCATGAATTAGACGAGGAGAAGAACGAGATTTTCTTTTTTTTCAAATGTTTAATCAATGGACAACACCAATGTGAAAGGAAAAATGACGATGGTTGGTGATGGCTCGTGGTGATGATGCTCCGTTTTTTTCTTCAGGTGATATGAAGAATGAATATTGCACTAAATGATACAAGTCTTAGTATCAACTAATACTTTTATGGAGAAATACTAATACATTTTATAATAAAAACTAATACGTTGCAGGAGCACTACTAAAATACTCTCTAGGAAATTACTAATACTTTTTCGAGAAACTACTAATACTTTTCCGATGGACAACTAATACATTTCAGGAGTATATTCATGAGAAATACTAAAACTCTTCAGGGAACTACTAATACATTTCAAAAGAACTGCTAATACTTTTTAGAAGGACGACTAATACTTTTCAGAAGGACTGTTAATACATTTCGTGAGAAAATTTTAATTATATTCAGGGGAACTATTAATACATTTCAGAAGAACTGCTAATACTTTTTAGAAGGATGACTAATACTTTTCAGAAGGACTATTAATACATTTCGGAAGAAAAAATTAATTTATTTCAAGGAACTACTAATACTTTTTCGAGGAACTACTAATACTTTTTTGAGGGATTGCTAATACATTTCGGGAGTATATTCAGGAGAAATACTAAAAACTCTTCAGGAAACTACTAATACATTTCAAAAGAACTGCCAATACTTTTTAGAAGGACGACTAATACGTTTCAGAAGGACTGCTAATATATTTTATAATTAAAAGATACAAATTTGTAGAAAAGTATTACACATTGCGTTCTAATGTATTAGATGTATTAAAAACATATATTAGACTTTACAACTTCGTAGTGATTCTCTGTTTTATAATTAAAAGAGACAATTTCATGGTAAAAGATGTTTTTGACTAATATTTTTCAGTGTAACAACTAATACAATTGAGAGTAACAAGTAATACAAAATACAAAAAACTACAACATAAAAACAGAGCTAACAACTTTACACCACATAAAAAAATACCCGCTGAAATTGAAAGGCTACGTGACAAATAATAAAACTGCCACTTGAAAATTACAAAAATGCCATTGGCGGCGGAAATTACCAAAATGACTCCGGGTCGCAGGTCAGATCTGTCTAACGGGCCAGACCCGTTAGACGGTCCGACCAGAGTTTTTGTATTTCATATTTGGTAATAAAATTATAATATTATTATAATTTTATACAATAGTCATCCTCTGGAGACGAAGTCAGTACTCCAAACAAGAAATCAAAGAAGAAGGATCCGATAGAAGAGAAAGCTACTCCCAAGAGAATACTGTTTGAAGTCTACATCGAAAAGCAAGAAGCTTAAGAAAGAAATTAAACAGGAGGACGAATCTAATAATTAGATGATTGTGGATATATTGGGAAGTCATTGAACAATTTGTTTGGCTTTGTTTTTCAAAGAACATTGGATATTTCGTTTGTTTTTGGGAACTTATTCCCTTTGGACAATATGTTGGTTTTGGGAATTTATATCCCGTTTGATGATTTGCTTAGAACATAATGTTTTTTCTTTTAATCTTATGTTAGTCTGAGGAACTATTATATTTGATACATATATTATCTTATTAATTATTTTTGCACTATCCTTGATATTTTATTAGGGATTTTTTTTGTTATTATGATTTTTTTCATCATTATTTGTATAAATTTAATCCTTAAGGAAAAGGTAAATCTTTAACTTTAAAAACTGACATTCATATAAGTTTTCTATTTTGTCAAGTCTGGTTATTAATTAATTTTTTTTTCGGGATTGTGCATGTTGGATCTGCTTTAAAGTTTCAGAGATACGACACATATTGAATCGAGGATTCAAGTAGCTGAAAGGTTTTTACATGAATCGTGGATTGATGTTTAATAGAATTTTGTAATCGTGGATTACTAAAGATGTCTTTTTAGTTTTTTGATTTTAGAAATTTCTTTTTGCTAGAATAATTAGTTTTAATTGGATTGAATAAATTGTTAGTGTTGAGAATCTGCATCTCATTAGTAGTTGGTTTGAATATATTGTTTATTGTTTAAATGTTAAGTTATTTTGAGTATGTATTATATTTGAGAAAAACGTCTACTTACTTAATTATTTTTTTTAATATCCTTGATTTGTATTATGGTTTTTTAGTGATTCTGAATCTTTTGTTCATCATTGTATAAATTTCACCATAGGAAATGACTATCTTTTTTTTTTCTTAAACATGTAGACTCTTCAAAAAAATTATCTATTTTTTTCATCATTGTATTATCTATTTTTTGTTCGAAAAAAAATTATCTATTTTTTTCTTAAACATTAAACAAAAAAATATTCAAATAAGTATTGTGTAAACTGAGCCCACTGTGTAAAATTGAGCCCATTGTCTAAACCGAGCCCAAGTTCAATATCTAAAACATTCTTCTCTTTTCAGCACAATTTTGAAATTAATATTAAACAAAAGATTTACATATTTAACAGATGGACGACCGAGATTTTAGAATCCCCACCTAACAAAATTGAAACACAACCTTCTATTTTGTCTTAAAAAAATATGCCAGAGATCTCAAAATACAATGTAGAATACCAGTGTGATATATATTTTAACTTATAGATTTGATTCAAAATAATTCAAACCAATAAAATGGGATTAGGGGAAATGGAAAACATCATACAATGAAGAGTCCAAACACCAACAGGATTCCACTACACTCACGGTGTAGGGTCAAACAATTTTTCAGCCAAGACTCTTCTTTAGCGTGAAATTGAAACGAATAATATATGAAACAAGAATCTGTTTCAAATCTATATGGAAAATTATATATTATAGGCATTCTATGTTGTATAATTTCATATAAAACAAAATTTATTAAAAATAATAAGAGATATAGTTATCTTTTTTTTGCGGATTTAAAAAATATTAAAAGCGATTAGATTTATGGTATGCATGATATTAAACGAAAGACACAATATCGTTTATATAAAAGTTAGTAAACATGCCACTCAAGAATTTCATGCATAAAACGATCAAAGAAAAATACTAAATGAGATATACACACGTGTTTTTGGACAATTTAATACCAAGTGCAAAAAAATAAAACATATACGTGCTCCATTTACAATAATAAAAACGTAAATATATTTTAAATAATCGTATTTATAATTTGAAAATATCAAGTAAATGTATCAAATTCAGAAACGAAATCTTAATTATTTTGATAAATATGGTACCATATTTGTCAGTGTGAAAATAGGGAAAATTTTATAATAGGGTCCAAATTTAAGAAAATCTATCACTTCAAGACCCAAAATTTCAACCTTCTCAAATCAAGACCCATTTTTTAATTTTTTCTCAAATGGACCCTCCATCAAATTTTGGGTTTTCACTTCAAGACCCAAAATTTCAATCTTCTCAAATCAAGACCTAATTTTTATTTTTTTCTGAATCAGGGCCCTTTCCCAAATTTAGGATTCTCACTTCAGGTTTTAAATTTTTTTTTTAAAAAAAGAGAAATGTTAGTGTAATTCTATCACGCCAGCCACAAAAAATATTTTTCGTTATCTTTTCATTTTCTCGCGCATTCATTTTTTTCCTAATCGATACTTTTTTATACTGTAAATTCAATCATAATTTGAATATCTTACGTTTTTAGTAACCGAAAAATATTTTACTAATTCTTTTTTATTCATAATTTAGATGTCTTATTTTTTAGTAACCGATAAATATTCTACTACTTTTTTCATCTTGCTAGCTACATACATTTAAATTTATAGATCCCGGTATCTACACGTTAAATAAAATTGACAATAAGTATGGATTAGGAAAAAAAATTTACAAAAAAAAAAAGAAAGAAAAATAATATTTGTGGTTGACATGATAAATTACACTAATATTTTTCTTTTTATTAAATTCTAAAACCTTAAGTGAGAACCAAAATTTCGGGAGGGCCCGATTTGAGAAAAAAATAAAAATTGGCTCTTGATTTGAGAATTTTAAAATATTGGGTCTTGAAGTGAGAACCCAAAATTTGAGAGAAGGCCCAATTTGAGAAAAAAATAAAAATCGGGTCTTGATTTGAGAAGGTTGGAATTTTAGGTCTTGAAGTGATAGATTTTCTTATATTTGGACCCTATTATGAAATTCTCCCATAAAAATATCCTTCTTCTAACAATGATTATAAAAAAGTCCATCTTTACAAAATAAATTCATTAAAGAATAAATAATGTTGTTTATTTTCTATAAATATTTACAAGACAATTAATTTCAGAGATTTTATAACATATTACACGATTTGAATCTCATAATAATCAAGAACCATAATTCTGTTACCATATAAATATTTTACCATATTTGAAACTTTATCACCAATATATAAATATGTTAAACCATTCAAATGATTATGACTTTTGAGCTTCTTTCAGAGATTCAAATCGACAGAATTAAATATTTTATGAACTGCTGGATATACAACTAAGTTTAGAGACACCAGGTGTTAAATGATACGCCTACGTAAAAGTATGAGAAAGCTTACCGGACATACGGTTTTGGGAAGTAAACGCAAGATGTGTCAAAACAATTACAACAATATTGTATACTGGCAATACAAACCTATGTATATAGATATATGTTAGTGTATGTGTTTGTTTTTGTTTTTCTATATAGATTACAGATATATGTTTTGAATTTATTTGGGAAAAAACTATTGTGAATTATGCAATGTGATTAATCAATTTTCTATTTTTTGTATGCTGAGGTATTTTTTTGTTCATTGTTTTATGTATTTTGTAAGAACAATATGAAATATATGGTTTACTTATCTGTACATGATGTTCTTCATCCATGTATTTAGTCCTGGCATGTAGTTCTATTGCTTTTAATACCTGTGAAATATCAATGAACAGGATAAAAATAAACTTATCAATAGATAGAAATTTATATTGTGTAAATAGCATAGTTATGGACTTATCTTACCGCATACTAGTAGTTTTAACAAGTCGGGTATTCTTCGTCTTTTTGATCTTTTATAGGAGCTCGACATCCATTCTATGACCACCATAGAAAAAAATTACAACCAATTTGAGTATTTAACTACGGATATATCACAAGAAAAAATTTACAAACTTAAATATGTTTATTCTACGAGAAGAAAATTAAGGTATAAATAATATCACATCAATATCATGAATGACCACAAACTTTATTAATTTTTAAACAAAATTACAATCGACTTAATTTTAGGTTCCCACAAAAACAAAGATAACATGTATTGAAGGACATGCTTGTAGCAATTTTAAAACGGCAACAATTAAGATTCGGAAAAAAATCACAAAAAGTTCCACATAGATCGAATTAATCACAACAAAAATCACAAAAAGTTCAATATAAACTCATCGAAAAAATGTTAGTTTAAGTATGAAGTGTTAAAAAAAAGTAACTTGTTTTAATAGAGATAAGTATAGAGTCAAATCAATCTGTTTGTGAAATTTCACAATCTATCTGAAAGGGATAAAAAAATTGTTAATTTAAGAATTTACAGGATGTGTGTAAAAAAACAAAATCACATAACATAAATTACCCGAGCCTGACATCTAAAAATTAAAATAAATCAGTTTTTTTTAAAGTTGTGAACGTAAATGAAAAAACTGAAAAACAAATTGAGCATAAAATATAAAGTTTACCTACTTAAATGGATCTGAGGCCGTCTGGACTGTCACGCCCCAGACAGGACGCGACGACAATCAACCACTTAAACATAAATAAACCCAACAGTCTAGACAAAATGATACAACAATCCCAAGTGAAATAGAGTATAAAGCAGCGGAAATAAAAATAAACATAAGTATGAATTACATCTTAAGGTCCAACAACATCCAAAATACATCCGACATAATTACCTGAATAAGTTTACATGCCAAAACTAAAATGTAAAGTACACAATATCCCAATCTTAAATGTCAAAGGATCCTACGCCCTTAAATTACAGTCAAAGAGAGAAAAGAGTAGCAGGATAAATGGTAGTCCAACATCAGCAGAAGTACATGAAATAAGTACAATCATCAGAAAAAGGATGCAAGTTCGACAGGCGGGGCGAGGGTAATCAGTCTGTGGCCGGTTCGACATCTTCAACATAGTCCTCATCTAAAGGTTAGAAAACAGGAGGGGATGAGACAAAAATCTTAGTGGATGGGGTGATGGGTAATGCGAGTGTGGCGATATATATAGTTAATGCGAGAAAAATAGTTGTATGAAAATGCGTGAGATATGATGCATGATTTCACACACAGTCCACAAGCGTCGTGATAAATATAGTTAAGTAATATACTTATATAGTTTAAGAAACAGTTCGTGGTCACACATGCACTATGTGATTCAGGCAAGACAGGTAGGATTGCGTACGGATTTGTAGTGCCAACCAATGCAATACAAGTAGCGGTTGCGTACGGATTTATAGCGCCAACCAAATAGGTCTGATTAACTCCAGAATCGTATGGATGGACAAATGATTCCTTCGTTCTTCCTTGTAACTCCCCGAGCAAGATAGTCCAAGACTTGTCACCTTATCGCTCCATAGGGAAAGACAAATCCACAGTAGAGCTAGCTAGGCCCGGATTGTCATAATCATGATTATACCTCAAGTACTACAACCCGCTTCCCTTGGACAAACTCCGTCCCTCAGTTGCGGGATTAGGACGATGGGACCGGAGAGTGAAATAGTAGCCGAGCGAGCTGCCGGTTCCATCCCCGACGTATCCATTCCAATGTGAGCTCGACACACCAAGTTGATTTCAGACAGAAAATAAATACAAGTTTAGGTAGTCAACCGCACAAATCGAGTATTATTGATTCAGTGCGAAGGGAAAATTTAGAAAATTGCGAGTGGCAATTATGGCGTTGGTGGAGTTATTTGGATGAAGATGAGTATCGGGAGGATAAGCAATCTTCGATATCTTGAAAGATTAGGTGGAACATAAGTCCCGTTATAGATTCGAAATCGCAAGACGAGGAAGTCGCCCCACGATCGGGTATTAATAGGTCAAGACAATCCGATAAGTCAAGGAATTTTTGATAAAATAAAATATTTTAATTAATTATTAAAGTCGAGGGTCCTTGTTAAAAGAAAATTTACAATTAGCCCCGTTTTGTAAAAACCAATACTTTTGGGGTTAAAAATTGAATAATTAAATGTCCCGACCTTGGAAAAATTATGAGGTCAGTTCCTAAATTTTCTAAATTATTCAGAGATTCAGGTTTTTAAAGTTTTGAGGTCTAGTTTTTATAAAATTCTCACATTAGCCCCAAATTTGTTAAAATTGTCGTTTCGGCCCTAAGTTTAAAATAATTGGAACTCACAAACCGGAAGGGCTTTTATTATGATTCCAGTTGGAAAATGTCACTAAGGTCAGTTGGATATTGGGACAAAAACAGTTTTAAAAATAAATAAGTATAGGTCCCTTAACTTTTGAAAATCTCATTTTTGTCCCATTTTTAAATAATTGTGTTTAAGGCTTTTAGGGGTCCAATTGTTATGAAATTTGAAACTTGGGTCCAAAATATCATTAAGTTATAGTTAAATTAGTATTTCCAGGTACATGGACAGTATAAGTCCTGGAAATTTTATTTGGGTCCTCAAGTTTAATCTTTTACAATTTGGTCCCTCAATTTTTATAAAATTACTTTCCAAGCTCTAAACACTTGGATTTTTGGAATACACTTAAAATATGTTATTTTCAGTCCCTTAAGAGTTAAAATTTCAAATTTTAAAAATAGGGTCTAGTACAGTTTCGAAAATTGCAATGGAGCCCTCAAACTTCTAAAATTTTACAATCTAGTCCTTAGGCTTTTAAAGGTTGATTTTATTTATCTTAAAACTCTTAAAACTTTATTAAAATATCCAAACATCATTTTTGAACCTGAGTACAGTCCCAATACTGAAAATTACAGAGGGGTCCCTTAAGTTTTATTTTCTTGCAATTAAGTCCACCAACTTCCCATTTTTGCATTTTAAGTCCAAAATTGAAATTTAATCAATTATGTTCGACTTGTCCAGGTTATAAGTCATACAAAACATGGATTTCAAGGATCATACACATGCATGTCCATTTCATACAAGAATTCATCAAATACAACAATAAAGTGTACATGCATGCACCTAAATTTCAATAAATAGCAATTTTGAGCATCACTTGAGAATTTTCACAACTTGATACAAGAATTTAACATTCAATACATAATATATATATCTCAAGTGCTCAATAACAAAATACTACATACATTTAAGAAAAACACCTAGAAGTTGGAAAGATTTTTCCACCCACCTTACAATTGGATAGTTGTGAAATAAGAGGATAAATTTCACAACTTGATTGAAACTCACTTAGGACAGCCCCTAAGTAAAAAAAAAATTATCAAAAATTAAGAGTTAGAAAAATGAGTGAAAAATTAAGGAGAAAAAGAAGAAGGTGGAGAAAATTGAAAATACTACACTTACCTTGTGTAGTAGATGAAATGGAACTAGTAGAAGCTTCAAAGTTGGAATTTTTGGATCACCCTCAAAACCACTTAAGGTCAGCCCCTATTTCTCAAAAATGAAAAAGGGGTGTTAAAATTTGAAGAAAATAGGAAGAAGGAGAGAAAAGGGCATTAGTCTCCAAAATCTTACCTTATAGTCCAATTCTCCAACACTTTCTCTTCAAGGTCTTCTAAGGTGACCACAATACTTGCATGTCCTTATGTAGTCTTCTATGTGTACCTCCAAAAATCAAAATTGAACTTAAGTTAAGAAGAGAAGATGATGAGCTATAGGATATCAAGTTGGATTGAAGAATAAAATTTTTACCTTGTGAGAGAGGAGTGTTCGAATTTGATGAAGAAGTAGGGAGAATTCTTGTGTTTTTGTTAAGTGTTTGAAGAAAGAGGAAGTGTTTGATGATATGAAGAAGGTGTTCTTGAAGATATGAAGGAATGTTTGAAGATGTGAAGGATGTGTTCTTGAATATTTGAAGATGTGAAGGATGTGTTCTTGAAGATTTGAAGATGTGAAGGAATTGTTCTTGAAGATTTGAAGATGTGAAGGAATTGTTCTTAAAGATTTGAAAGGAATTGTTCTTGAAGATTTGAAGAAGTGAATGAATTGTAGAGAGAAGGAAGAGGTTTAGCTTGAAGATCAAAATGTCTTTGGTGAAAATGAACAATTTTTTGTTCATTTTTGGCTATGTGGCCGCCCACATGGCGAGAGGGGGAGGAATTTTTTTGATCAAATTCTATGTCTTGTAATTTGTCTCTTGCATGGAGACAAAGAAGGGTCAAAGGTATGGGCAAAGGATGGTTAAGGAAAGAATGTTGGGTGAGTGGGAATAAGTTGGGGAAATTAATATTAAAGAATTGATGTATAAGATAATGTGTATAATATTTGAATTAATGGTGTAATTATACACAAAATGAATAACATAAGGTGTTATGTACAAGAGTTGGAAGATATTTTTACACCAAAAAGCTCCTCTTGGTCGTCCACTATAGGGGCAATTGTGGTATTTCCATATTTTTTGTCCCAAATTTGATGATAATAGATGAATAATATCAATCTCCAAAATAATTAATGATTTCCTTGATCACTTATACGTCTCATGATCACTTATTCTAAATCAAATTCTTAATTCTATAAGGTATAAGTCTCTAAATAAATAGTCTATTAAAATTCTAAGGTGACTAATAAATATACAAATAGTAATAATGATCAATCAAGTGATCATTAATGTGAAATAGAATTAATAAACGTTTATGACCACAAGTAATAAATAAAAATAAAATTAAATGAAAAATATATTTATTATTAATATTTACCCATCAAAGTGACGCGGTAAAATTGTCAATAAAGTACATAGACGATAAAAGGATCAATCACACGCTCGGAAAAATCGGGGGCTTCACATGGACCATACATCTCACCAAAATTATCAGCAAAATTATTATAAACATGCAAAAAAGAGAAAGATATATAGATGTTATTTCTAAAATGTTTGTTAAAAAAATTTAAAAAAAAGGGAATTACCATATAGATGAACGGCTTGGTTCAGATCTTGGTCGATCTAGACGTTAGGTAAATATCATTCTCAGATTTTCACCCGTAAGGGATTGGTTTTCCCGATGGACGACCTATGAAATTTAAGGTGTGGATTTTGCATCTCTATGAACGATGACGAAAATTAAGAACAACAGAATAAGATTTGTGCTAAATAAAATAAATGATATTATATTTTTTTCGAAAAATGAACGGCCGGAAAATCAGACGAAAAATCGAACTTCGATTTTCAGTTTGCAAGGGAGATGCAGTGGCCGAAAATGGAGAGTAAACCCTAGAAAATGAAATTTGCTTATGTTTTGAGTGGAGTGTTCTACACCATTGATTAAGACTTTTTAATCTCAGCCATTGATAGTGAAAACCCATTCTGGAAGCTTCCGAAATGGGGCTGTTGTTTTATATGGATTTTGTTTCATTTTTTTTCTTATTGGGCTTTAATTTTTATTGGGCTCAAAATGAACCCAATTTCTTTTTGTTGATATATTATATTTTTACTTAGAAATACTTTTGTTTAAAATGTTTGCAACTTATTTGAAATATCTATTCTATTAATTATAAAATATAAAATTAAAAATGTTTAAATTTTATGAGATTCTAATTGGCGCCAATGCGGATCATAAGGTATTGATTCCAAGAGTGACACTAACTCCATCCGACCTTAAAATACCTTTCAAGTTTTAGAAGTGACAGTTTCTCTCGATCGTTTAGATGCGTTATGACTATAAACAAGAGCGAGGACAATTGCTCTCTAATGTCGGGCTTTATTTAAAGAATTCGGTTTTCGACCATGACCAATTATGTGTTCTTGTTTCTAGAGTCACCAATCGCGAGTTTGAAAATATTAGTTTGTGGGGATGACAAATCCAAAAACAAACAGACAATAAATGTTGTGTACAAAAAGTATTTCAAAATTTGTAATTTTAAATGTCTTGATCTAAAGTTTTTATTTTTATATTTTGTGTTAATTGGTAATGTATATCTTAAACAAATGTAATTGAGAATCAATGACACATCTCACCCCGTGCATCACACGAGTAAAATACTAGTATATATAATAAGAGACTATTCTTAGAATAGTAACTCTTACTTTTTCCCGCCCACTTTTCAGTTTCTAGAAAGAATAATGTTTTTTTTGCAATTTGGATTTAACTAATAAAATGAGATTTTACTATCTTTGGTGGTCAACTTTCTTTAAATAAATTACTTTTTAAAGTTATATAAAAGATAGAGTTATATAAGCTTTCTAAATCTCTATGTGTCTTTGCATTAATTATTATATTTATCTTTTTCTTTTTATTTAAAATTTTAATAATTTTTACCGTTTTATCTCCATTTTTGACGTATAATATATCCAATTAATCATATTTTTGATCTTGATTTGACACCTATATTGCATATACAAAATAAACAAATAAACATAATAAATAAAAGAAAATATATGATACACTTACTCATTATTTTATAATGGGCTTTAAAAATTACGCATTTGAGCTACTGGACATCAATTTGTATATTCATGTATTTTGACTATCTATAATACATGTATAGTTCATGTATTTTGACTATCTATAATACATGTATAGTTTATATTTCTTCGTAATTATATAGAATTGTATTTAAGTTGATTAAATTCAAACAAAAAATATTTATTTTAATTGAAGAAAATATCTCAAAATATGTATCCAAATATTATATATATTATATATATCCATACATATCATTATAATAATATATATTCATGTAAGAAGAAATAAAGTTTTTATTTAATATGAACTTATATTCATAATAATGTATATAGAAAATTACTTCTTATATTTATTAATATACTTTTCATGTTAATAGAATTTTTTAATATTTATCAGTGTATTTTGATATTCAACTTTTAAAGTTGTACATTTTGACTATTAGATATGAAGTTGTTTGTTTGATATATGTACATATATAAAAATAGAATAACTTTCATTTTTTGAAATGTTTAATTTCCCCTAAAATGAAACTTTTAATTCCTTTAATAATTCTAACAATTGTTTAACTTTTTAAACCATAAAGTGTTGGAATTTAAAACGACTTTATTTGTTAATTATATTGAAAATATAATACATTAATATTTAGCATTGAGAAATTGTATTTTTTTTTTCAAATTGTTACTTTCTTATAGATAAACATGTTCAATAAATAAATACAATTCACATTCATCAACCAAATTTATTGTCCTTAAAGAGGGTTTTTAATATAATAATTTATTTTATATTGTTTAACTTTATGATTTATAATTAAATTAATTAAATTTCTATTTTAATTATTTATTGAAATTCTGAAAAATTTGCAATCACTAAAAATTATTTTTGTAGAAATACGTGCATCGCCCATCTCGAAAATACCAAATATGAGAACTCGAATAGAACATAATAAATAGAAAATCCAAATAGTACAATACAAATCTCCACAATTAAATTTCAAAACAAAATTAAAAATTGACTTAATTACATGAATAAATAAAATACATGGATAAATCTGTACAAATGAAAAATATCTCCGAAAAATAAATCTAATAAAAATAATAATGTTGTCAAAACTATATATTTTGTTGACTCTATTTCGTTAATTATTGTACTTAGTTCTCCTATTATCTTATATACGCGTGTTAACTTTTTATTTATTTTATAATTTGCTTTTGCAAAAAGCTTTGCCACCAATTTGCATATACAAACAACTTTGAAAAATAAACTTTCATCCGAATTTGCTACTATAACCTTGAAAAAATGTAACACCAATTTTCACACTTATTAAAAATTTAGACATGACTAAAAATGAAATAGGCGATGTAGGTACGCCTGTGCGGTTCTATGAAAAAATCACTTTTTGAAGATGGAATATAAATACACAACCTTGTATGTATTATTTATAATTACGAAGTATGATATTTTTTCTTTATTTACTTCATCAATAAAAAAATATTAAATAATATTTCATGTCTATTGTTTGATACTATATCAAAGTTATTATAATACAAGAGATATAATTAATAAAATTATTAAGAAAATGCACACGTCACACTACAAAACAGAAGCCTCACAATATACACCCATGCATTGCACGGGTAAAACGCTAGTTTGGATAAAAAGGTTTTAATTTTTAAGGTGGAAATAGTTTTCCAACTTTTATTAAAAACAATTATAGAAACAACGATGTCAATTTGGTACCATATGTTTACAAGAATGTTCAATTTGGTCCCTTTACTAATAAATTTTATTCAATGGATCCCTTTGTTAAGAAATTTATTTGTATAAATTTTGATGGTGCTTACAAAACTATGTATTAGGAAGTTGACCCCCCAATTCAATGTAATTTCTGCTTATGTATTAGATAGGATATTGGTGACTCAATACAACCAAGTCGGTGTGCGAAGACTTGCGTAGGCGTTTGAAGACACAATGCCGAGTATCAAAGTTTCAAGACTCACAAATTTGAATATCAAAGTCTCAAAAGACTCTCAACGAGTAGTACCACTAAGTTTAAAGCGGAAAGAGTTGTACATCGGAAGAGTCAAAACAAAAGTCATATATAAGACATCATAAGACTCAAAGATGAGTCAAGTGGGGTTAAGCAACTATAAGGCTCAAGTCAGAGTAGGTCCGTTGTACTCGACCCAAGGAAGATTTTCATTACTCGAAAGTATTATGTCGACCATAAAGGTGTTATGCATTCAATGAATGCAAAAGATATATAATCAATAGAAAACACCTACAAAAGCGCGGTTTCGGACATATGCAAAAAGCGAAGCATGCAAGGAAAGGCCAACATCAAGATGCAACGAAAAGACATGTCAATTGTCGAAGACAGTGTGATTTGAAATTATCTATTTTTTCAATAGACAAATTTCAAATCATCACTATAAAAAGCTGAGGAATTCAACATGGAGAAATGAGCACGAATATGACACAAGAGATAAACACAAGCAAGCAAATCAACAAGAGACACAAGTTGAAAATTGAGCAAAAATCTCTCTCACGCTAAACCGAAAATTCCTCAAGCCTACACAAGAACTCCTTATCCTACACTTATTGTGAAAGATTAAGGTTGTTGAACATAGTTGAAGAGGAACAAGTATAAAAGCGAAATGGGGTTCACATTTCCTTGAAGTCACGGATTTTTGGTTAGATTCTTGTCGAACCAGGACATAACCGCAAGAGGGTTGTTGTGATCAAGTCTTGCGGTGACTATGAGCTAAAGTAGCTAGAGGATGTGTGAGCGAGATCTAGTGAAAGTATGAGTATATGCGATTAGGTTGTGTGACCAAAGCTATTGGGATTTGTTTTTGTACTTTGTATCTAAAGTTACTTGATACTTAGTGGATTCCTTCTAGAGTAGGAGAAGAGTGGACATAGAGGAATTACCCCATACTCGAACTTCTATAAATTTGTGTCTCATTTACTTTACTGCATTTACATTTCTGCTATTTACTTTGCTATACTTGTTTGCTAAATAACTCAATAAAATATTGTGTGTTAATTGCAAGAAACTTGAAAGGGTTCACGTGTCAGACTTCTGTTGTGTTTAAAAGAAAACTGAATTTGTGGAAGTTGTAATTTTTAAATGAGTTACTCTTAAACATCTCTGTCAAGAGAACTGTTGAGTTGTTAACTCTCCTGCTGAATTTCAAATTAGCTGTTCTAAAGGACTTAACGTTTTTCTAAAATTTGAGTTTGAAATCGTGATAAAAATCAAAAAATTGTAAAGTCTATTCGACCCCCTTCTAGACTTGCATTGACACTCTTAGGACCTATAAGTGGTATCAGAGCGGTTGGTCCAAAGAATCTTCCATTTCGTCATTGAACTAGATCTCTTTGCTTTTGAAAACTATCAACACAACAATCTTTTCAAATTTTTGAAAGAGTTATTAAGATGGAAGTAAATCTAGTTGTAGGTCCGAAGAGGTGATAAGTAAAGTCTAGAGAGGGGGTTGAATAAACTTTACCAAATTTTCAATTTGAGTCCTTTTTAAATTCAGAGGAGACTCAAGTCAGCTAGGTCTTTGGTTGACAGCTTAGTTTACTTACATAACTGAGTTAGCCACTCAACAGGCTCGACTGAGTGGTTGATAGTATAACTCGGTGATTGATTAACTCTTTAAATATTCACTAGACTTGGTTTTTACAAATGAAAGACTTTCACCCTTAGTTTGAAATGTTTTTTAACACTTGTTTTAAACTTAGTTATTATCAATTGACTTAGCAAATTAACAAACATCAATAATAAGATGCAAGAATTAAAGTGTGCTGAATGTAAATGACACTAGCAATTTTATAGTGGTTCGAGGATGGGGTAATTCCTCTAATCCACTCTTCTCCAACCCTTGGAGGAATCCACTAATTTAATCAGTAACTCTATTACAAAATGGTGACAGTATAAGCTTGGCCTGATCACACAGCTGGCTCAGCTAAAGGGATTGTAGGTCCCAAGGGGTTTGAGTGTAAGGTTTAGAAGGGGGATTGAATAAACCTTACCAACTTTTCGAAATTTAGTCCTTTTAAATATATTGAGTTAATTTCTGGCTAAGTCCTTGATGGACAACTAAGTTAGTTAACATTGAGAGTTAGCCACTCAACAGCACTCGGACCGAGTTGATAGAATAACTTAGCCGCTTAGTCTTATACTTAATTGCATTTGTGATGAGATTTTATGGAAGATTTAACACCCTTGAATTGGGTTTAAGTTTGTTTTAACACTTGAATTTAGCACTTGGTTAAATATCAATTGGAATGCAAATTATCGTGAGATATAATGTAGCATGCATAAATAAAATCTTTGAAATGTAAATGACATAATAAATTTTATAAGTTCGAAGATGGGGTAATTCTTCTACTCCTCTCTTCTCCAACTCTGGAGGAATCCACTAAGTATTGATCAGTACAAAGTGGTTAACGATCCGGATACAAGTCTTGATCACACGGTGACTTGATCCTTTGGGACTCGATCACGGAGATGCCTTGGTCACACAGTGGCTTCTCGTCGACTCGGCTTCTTCACAGGCATTTGCCTTGCTACTTGACTCACTTGCTCAAGCTTCTTGGATTTGATCACGAAGCCCTCCAAGAACTTGAGACCGGTTCGACTTGAACCTTTCTACAATCCTCCTTGGAATGTAGACCCCTTTTGATTCTTCAAAAGTTTCCTCTTCAACAAGATGAGGTTGTCTTTCCTTCTGACTTGGTGTTGGATCGATTTCCTTGAAGTTTAGGCTTGAGGATTTGCTTGAATAACTTGAGAATATCTTGCTTGGTTACGACTCGAATATTAGCTTGAATGTTCGTGGTTCGGTATGCAAGTCTCTTCTTCTCAAATTGATTCCTCTCGCTTTTATAGTGCTCTTTCAAAAATATGCCCGTTGAAGAGATAGGTGATTTTCAAAAGACACTATTGGTCGTTGGCTAGTCTTGTTGCGATCCTTGATTGTTGGTCCCAAGGGGTGTGAGTGTAAGGTTTAGAAGGGGGTTGAATAAACCTTACCAACTTTTCGATTTAGTTCTTTTAAAAGTTCGAGTTGATACTTACACAATTTGTGTCCTTGGTGACATGACTAATTTAGTTAATCAGTAGAGTTAGTCACTCAACGGACTGTGTTGTTGAAAGAATAACTCGGCTATTAAGACTAAAGACTTAGCTCAAGCTGTAGTTTGTTTTTTGGAAGACTTAACACCCTTAAATTTGGTTTAGTTATGATTTAATCCTTGGTTTTGGTACTTAGAGATTATCAAGTGGATAACAAATTTATCGGAGAATTAAACAGGATAAAGTGCAAGAATTAAAATCTTTGAAATGTAAATGACACGATAAGTTTTTATAGAGGTTCGAAGATGGGGTAATTCTTCTACTCCTCTCTTCTCCAACTCTGGAGGAATCCACTAAGTATTGATCAAGTATCGAGTGGTAATAGTCCGGATACAAGTCTTGATCACACGGTGACTTGATCCTTTGGGACTCGATCGGAGATGCCTTGGTCATGCGGTGGCTTCTCGTGCGACTCGGCTTCTTCACAGGGTTTTGCCTTGCTACTACAACTCACTTGCTCAAGCTCTTTGGATTTGATCACGAAGCCCTCCAAAAAAAACTCGAGGCGGTTCGACCTTGAACCTTCCTACAATCCTCCGTGGAATGTAGACCCCTTTTCTTCAAAGGTTTCTTCTTCAATTGATTGAAGCTATTTTTCCTTCACGGGTGAGTGATGGATTGATTTTCTTCGTAGTGTAGGCTTGAGGATTAATCTTGAATGATTTGAGGATATTTTAGGTTCTGATTCAAATGTTTTCTTGAAATGTTCGTGGTTCGAGGTAGTAAAGGTAACCTTCTCTCGAGTCATTCCTCGGCCTTTTATAGTGATCTTTCAAAAATCTGCCCGTTGAAGAGATATGCTTATTTTTGAAAGTCACTTGTGGTCGTTGGCTTGTCTTGTTGCGATCCCTGGAGTTGCCACTTCCTCGTATGAATTGTTCTTGACTTTTGAGTTCGACACGGTGTAGTGCTTCCAATTGGTTCATTCCCCTTGCACGCTTAAGGGATGAGCACTTGAGAAAGGTAGTATGGAGGTATTACTTGTTTAAGTAATTCTCTTGATTTACGTGCAAACGGATCTCTTTGATTATCTCGACTTAAGCGCATTTCCTTGCTTTCCCAGTGGTGAGAAGTCGACTTTCAATCATTGGATGACTCTTCTTGTCACTTCAACTTGAGACTTGGCTATCTTGAGTTGACTTGGCGATACTTTACTGTTGCACCTTGATCGAGTTCCGTCTTCTCTTCTTTGCCATACCAAGTTGTCTTGCAGCGGCGGCGTCTTCCTTCTAGTCTCCGGTTGTCTTCTTGCATGTTTAGGCATAGGCGACTTAACTCGGCTTGACCAACCTTATTTGTTACAATGCGAGTTTACAACAAAAATGGGGTGCCAACTTCCTATTCTAAGTTTTACATGGCATTCATCAAAATCTAAACAATAAATTTCCCAACAATTTCTCCTTTTTAATGATGCCAAAACTTAAAACATTCAAAATGTAAATAGCATAGATACATACATATAGTGTATTTACGAGAGAATGTATGCGTAGAATCAATCCTTTTATTGATCATAACATTCTTGTCCTTTACACAATTGTTTACAAGGTGTATCGAGCAAACATCTATGTCTACGCAAAAATAGAGAATTTCTGATTTATTACGGAAGACTTACATAGTATGTATTTACATAGTAAAATACATGAAGGGGTGGACAAACAACACTTCATCTCCTTCGTTCCGCCTCCTTCTTTCATCTTCTTGATTCTGTCATCTTGGTCTTCTTCTCTTTTTCTCATCTTGTTTGCCTTCTTCTTCTTCTTTTCATATGCCTTAAGGCGACTTCATCTCTTCTTAGTCTCTCTTCTCTTTCCTCCCATAGCTGAGTTTGTCTTTTATTTTCTTCTTCAATTCTTTTCACATACTCAAAGCATTGTTCTTAGCCACTTGCAGATTGGCTACTTCGTCAAAACCAACCCGGTAGATCCCTCCTTTCTTGCTGGATCTATGTATTGTCTTGGGTCTTTCTTCCCGGTGAGTGACCGGCGGAGTGACAGAGTACTAGGTAGTCTGTCTGCTGTCGGCTTCTTCACATAGCGTGAGACCCTTTTCCCGGTACAAGTCCCAGGCTTGAGCCATGGACATGTTTGCGAAGTATCCTTGGGATGCGGCGTTTTAAATTCATCAAGCGATCTTGGCTCGATTCGGCATACGAGATGGCATAAGTGTCTCTGTCTCTTGAATGCCTCCATGTTGTTTCAAGATATCCATAACTCGGGCATTCATCCTTCCTTCCACTTCCTCCATCCCCGCTTCAATTGTCTTTCTCTTTTGACCATAGACACAACAGAGTGTTGGAGTGGCAGAAGTCATTTGGGAGTTTTTCTTGATAATATCAGGTGTGACAAGACCTTGTTGGGGGTTTGTGCAATCATTAGGGTGACATCTCCCGATCCTTCCCCCTCAGCGAGACTTTCCTTTCTTTGCTCTTGAGACCTCCTCAATTTGTCTTTCCCTTTACTGTTGCTCCCTCCTTCTCAACGTCGAGATCTCTTCATCGCTTTAAGGTATTCCTCTTCCCCCTTTTTGGCATCATCAAAGGAGAGAAGAACGCGGAAACATACTAGCAAGCGAGAAAGTCAAGTCTGGCGATGATAGTCGAGTTACGCTTCGAGTCTGCGGAGTATGTTGCACGAAGGCTCGAGCGAGTAGCGTTAGATTTGACTTTAAGCAACTTCATCTCGGCCATGAGAAGGCTGAATTTCGATCCATGTTTTCTTCCATACGTAGGAGCTCATTCTTATTTTGCTCACGCAGCGACTTTATCTCAAAGTGTGAGATTCATGCATGTGCTCTATGTGTTCTCTCGATTGCGTCTTTGCACCAACATTCTCTCGCCGGACCAACGGCTTGTTGAACAATGTTACGAAATATCTAGCTTGTTCCACACGCATTGTTTCTTCTTTGTTGCCACCACTCCCACGATTCGACTATTATACCTCTCAAGTCGTGATAAGGTTGGCATCTCTGTTATCGATCTCATGTCCATCGAGGCTGGTGCCTCTCCATCCGTTCAATTTCAGCAAATAATGCTTTGAACACCTCCCGAACTTCATTTGTTCCCTCTGTTGCGGTGACGGCCAAGCCAAGCGTCAAAATCATAGTCATTTGGAACGATGGTATACGATGGAATGACGAGGATCAGTGCGTGGAAGCGCTCGAGATCTCTTTCGACTCTTGGGGAGGTCGGGTACCTCAGAGAAAAGGGAAATGATTCTACGAAGGAATCATCACGGGAAAGCGGGATTTGTTCAATGATGAGTGGTGCTCGTGAAGTTCCTTGTGGAGTCGAACTGCTGCGACTTGAGGAGCTGCGCGATGGACTCTGTTTAATTTGGTGTGTTGTGAAGTTGACCCGACTTCGAGCCTCATTTGTCTCAACGGCTTCGTCGGTCTCATTTGGTTTCTCCAATTGAGTTAAGCTGGTCCTCGGCCGATCGGAAGCGTCATCGGACGATGATGAGATTTCCATGGGTGGCTCATCATCAAAATTTAAAGTTTTGAGTAGTCTTGAGGTCGGACTTGCTCGTGGTGGAACATCCTCATTTGAGTCTTTTGGATCGATTATTGGGGATGACTCGGCTTCATCGTCTTCTTCCGATCCCGAGAAAGGTTACATTAGGATTATCACGGGAATCGTGAAGCGCGCTTATCTCCTTTTCGGATGGATCAATGATAGCGGGAGGGATGTTCGTACTTCCGGCCGTTACCCCGGGAAGTCTCAACCTCCCGTTGGCCTTCATTACCTCCTGCAGTCTCTCTTTGCGGCGAGGCACTTGGACATCCCTTTCGACAAGTGTGTTGTCTTAGGGTCTTCTGCGCATGGCATCCATTGGAGTCTCAACCCCATGGATTGCACTTTCATCGCCAGTGTTAACTCCCAGTACATTCTTCCCGTGCCTTTGCATCATCAACGTCATTAGCTTTCGGAGCGGTTGGCACCTCGGTGAGGCAGTCTCTCAATGTTTGAGCTTCGTTGATGACAACTTGTTGTGTACTTTGTGGTTGTTCCTTCTCCACTTTGCCTCCTAGATTCGTAGTAGAGTCATCTGCGGCATCCTCCGGCCTTCTTTGCGGTGGAGGAGTTTTCCCCTCGGTTGGCGCACCGGCGGAGTGACTTGGAATGGGGTCACTCGTCTCCAAACTCCCGGCTGTTTCTCTTGAGTGTTCAGCCGTTGAGGCGGTGGTAAGACACCTTCATTAGGGGTTAGCTCATTTGGGGTCCCGCTAACCGGTTTCATCGCCATTTCCTTAGTTCCTTCTTCCGAGTCCGAAAGTGGTGGGGAAGTGGTGGCGCAATAACGGTGGCAATATCTTTGCACCACTCCCATTGGGTCTATCTCGGTGTGTTTTGGAGGACTCTCCTGGTCCCTCCATCATTCTTTGTTCATGAAGGACTCGGATTCGTGCATTACTTGCTTTGCATTTGCAACTCTTACGTGGCGCAACAGAACAGGTCCAGATCCTCATCGGCTGTCGAATAGGGCGTCGAGGAGAGGATGTGTATGTTCGTGGTGCCGATGATAGGGCGAGATCTTTGGCCTTCTCACGTGCCTCGGCTTCCTCTACTGTCTCTCCTTTTCCTTGTCCTTGAAGATCGCAAGATACGTGCGATTTTCTTCATCCGATCTTGGACCACAGTGGTCACTCAAGAAAATTCATCGGTTCATCTTCTTCTTCGATAAACTCGGGCCGTTGGAACTGTTCCTGGATCGACTCAACTTCCACTTCCTCCACTCTCATGAGGCGATTTTGGATGTCGGATAAGGTGGGGAGAGGATCATCACATCATCATCTCTATCGAGCTTCTTCTTCTTTGTCCCTCATTCTCGGGGGATAGAAGGTAGCAAGCTCACGGTGCTCCATCTTGTCAGTGCGTGCATTGCGGGGGGATACGATCTGTCAATAGGCGAGTTAGCTTTTCGGCTACTTCTTGTGTCTCAGTTGTTCGAACTACGGTGGGTCTTGATTTTGCCTCTGTGATCGCCTTTGAGACTTGGCTGTTTCATCAATAATTTACGGAGACTCTACTTCTCCAGCAGATCTCGATATCTGTTTTTGGTGAGTGGTGACTCGGTCGGTTTATCAAGTTCGGAATGCTTGAAGATTCTTCTTCTTCTCTTAGTTTGTACCAGAGGGATTTTTGGTTCGGGAGAGTTTCTTGAGTCTTGGCGGCGTGGGCGGTCTTTGTTGTTTTTTCTTCGAGGAGCTGGCCGTCTTGGCTTATCGTTCTCCTCTTTTTGACGATCGGAGAAGGTATTTGAGATTCTTTCTCTCAGCGCTCTTGGGGCGGGAGACACGAGCTGCGGGGGGGTGACTGACTCGGCTGCGGCGGGGAGCGATTTGGTTTTCTTTCTTTGCGGGGGCAACAGTTCTCTTAGCAGCTGGGGGGCAACTTTCTTCTTTGGTGGAGAGGAAAAGCATTTGTATCTTCTTGGTCAGTGATTCCCCCTCATTGTATGTATCGCTCTCTCTTGGCGTAGGCTCTCTTGTGCATGCCGAGAGAGAGGTTTGATACGAACATCCTCTTGTTTACATGGAACGCCTTTCCATGTCGAAGAGGACTCTTTTACCTCCATCACCGGCCAATCACCAGGCCGTATCCGAGGATCCTCAAATGCTCCATTCTCTTTGAAGGATTTGTTCCTACATTACGGGCGAGTCTGCTTTGTAGACAAACTCGGCCCGGTTTACTTGCTTTTCTTCAATGATCGCAGCCATGACGATCAATTTTGCTTTGGATAGTTGGTCAATTTTGCCAAATTTGATGTCTATGCATTTGGCAACTATGTCCAACAGTTTGTGGTAGTCCTCCTTGGCGACCTCTTGTTGGTTTGTGTAGACTATCTTATCGGCATAGTCGGTCTTGGCTCTTCCTTCCAAGCACCGGCCAAGTCTACATCGACTTCATTGATTTACGGTGCTCCTTCCGCCGGTAATGGCGGTGTTACGCCAAATCTTTGGCGAGAGATGATGAACTCCTTCCCGTGAACAGAGGATTTGATCCCCTCATCGTGAATCTCGGCGTTCACGTGGCGGCGACCTCTTCCACATAGGTCATCGGGAGCTCCATCGTCGAGAAATGGTTTTAGCCGGACTTTTCGAGCTTTTCAGCAATCTTCTTTATGAGGCGTCATCGGACCCTGTTTGACCATACCCTCGAAATCCACGGTAGACCCGGTGTGGATTTGCTTCCCTAGCTTGCGAAATCATAAGTCGATGCCATTTTTCAGTATTTCACGGAAAAGAAACTTAGAAGTTGATTTGAAGATTGATAGGGTTTTGAGAGAGTTTTGCCTCTGCTTACGAGAGAGCAATGAACGAGTTTTGGTAATATGTGAGAGAAGCGGACGAAAATGGTTTAAGTATGGTTTTACGAAAGGGCGTGCGGGTGGTTTTGAAATGTGATCGAAATCAACGGCTTAGATTTTGCACGCCCGATTAGCATTTAATGTCTCGAATTTAATGCGGCATCATTTATATCAATCATAAGCTTGGTGTGCAGCTTTTGCTGTACACATCATCATTATCTTGACGTCATTCTTAAAAACATTCCCGCTTAGTAAAAATGATTGCGTTTTTGTCACTTTGCTCATAAATGACTCGAACTTATCCCTTAGCCGATTTAACTCTTCTTCTCACGAGTTCTCATAGTGACTCAATTTGTCGGCTAATTCGGTATAGTTGTCTTTCCGTCTGACTAATTCATTTAGCTGATTTTGAGAATTCGACTCTTTTTCCTTTTTGTGTTTCATTTCCTTTCTTTGAGTCTTCGAGTGTCATTTCGGCTCAATTAACCTAACTCATGCTTGAGTTCTTCAAATCTTGACTCACATAATGGTTTTGTGAATATGTCATTCTAACTGTTTATCGGTTGAAATATATTCAAGGTGATGTCTTTCTTTTCAACATGATCTCTTATGAAGTGATATCGACATCGATATGCTTTGTTCTTGAGTGCAACACAGGATTTTGAGTGATTGCAATTGCACTTGTGTTATCACACATGATTGGAATTTCCTTTTCTTCAATTTCATAGTCTCTCATTTCTTTGTCTCATCCATAGGATTTGGGCACAATTTTGCCCTTGACTATGTATGCCTTCATTTGTAGAGGTGGCTATAGAATTTTGCTTTTTGCTAAACCAGAAATTAGCCTATTTCAAGCATTTGACATGTACACGAGGTGCTCTTCCTATCAATTCTACATCCAAAGCATAGTCGAGTCGAATAGCCAATTAGCTTGAATCCACCTTCCTTTGGATACCATAAGCCAACTTCTTGGCTTCCTTTCAAATATCTCAAGATCCTCTTGCATTGCGAGTCATATGGCTTTCTTTTGGAGCGATTGAAATCTTGCACATACACCTACTGACAAAGGTGATGCCTGGCACGCTTCTTTGTGAGATAAATCAATGATCCAATAAGTGCTCTGTATCTTGTTTGATCTACGAGGCTTGCCATCTGCATCCATGTCCATTTTGGTGATGTATTCATTGGTATTTTCACGAGAAGACTTCTCTTCCATACCAAATTTTTTCATTAAATCTCTGGTGTATTTTGTCGACTTATGAAGGTTCCATCCTTAATTTTGTTTCACTTCGAGTCAAGGAAGAATGTCGGCTCTCCCATCATGCTCATTTCGAATTTGCTTTGCATGAGGTTTGAAAATTTATCACACGAGTTCTTTGTTTGTGGATCCAAAAATGATGTCATCCACATATATTTGAACAAGCGGTATGCTCTTCTGTCTTGAATTAAAGAAGAGTGTTCTATCCACTTTTCCTTTTGTGAATCCATTCTCAGTCAAGAATTGGGACGGTGTATCGTACCATTCTCACGGGTGCTGTTTCAATCCATATAGAGCTTTCTTGAGTTTGTATACCTTATCTCCAAGAGTCTTTGCTCAAATCCTGGAGGTTGTTCAACATACACTTCTTCTTCCAATAAACCATTTAGGAATGCACTCTTTACATCCATTTGATATACAATAAAATTCTTGTGAGCTGCATAGGCAAGAAACATCCTAATAGCTTCCAATCTTGCTACGAGGGGCAAATGTTTCATCAAAATCTATCCCTTCTTCTTGGCAATATCCTTTGGCTACTAATCTTGCTTTGTTTCTTACCATTGAACCTTCCTCGTTCATCTTGTTTCTGAACACCCATTTAGTGCCAATAACATTTTGATGGGTGGGTCTTTGAACTAACTCCCATACTTTGTTTCTTTCAAAGCGATTCAGCTCTTCTTGCATAGCTTGAATCCAATGTGTGTCATCAATGCTTGTGACACATCTTTGGGCTCTATTTGTGAGATAAAGCATGTGAACATAGCTTCTTGTTGAGTTACGGATCTTGTTTTGACACCTTCTCTTATATCTCCAATGACAAGTTCGGTGGATGGTCTCTCGGCCATCTTACATCGAGGTTGGAGTAAGTTAGCTGGATTGATCGTCTTGCTTGTTGTGTTGCTTTGATCAGCTCTCTCGTCATCACTTAGTGCAGATTTTCATTTGTTTTTGAGACTCGGCTATCTCATCTTCATCGAGTTTATAATTCGGTTTGACTTGACATAGGGACTCTTACGCATGGTTGGTTGATTGACTTATCGGTGATTCTTCAATGTCTTCTCCATTTACATTTGGCTCATCGAACACCACGTGAATGGATTCTCTCGTAACCATAGTCCTCTTGTTGAGTACTCTGTAGGCTTTGCTTTAATTTGAGTATCCCAAGAAGATACCTTCATCGACTTTAGCATCAAAAGCCTTTAGATTATCTTTGCCATTGTTATGGATGAAGCATTTACATCCAAATATTTTGAAATATGCAACATTTGGTTTTCTCCTGTCCAAATCTCATAGGAGTCTTTGTCATTTGTCTGTTTATCATGCATCTATTTTGAGTGTAGCATCTTTGTGTTTATTGCTTTGACCCAAAATCTTTTAGGTAGCCCCGCATACGCTAACATGGTCCTTGCTTTGCTTCTTTGAGAGTTCTATTCCTTCTTGGTGCAACTCCATTCTCTTTGTGGAGTCTTCTTTCTTGAGATAATTCATGACCAATGCCATTTTCAATACAATCTTCGAGTTATTATACCATTTAAAAACTCGGTTCCTCATCGAGATCTTATTTTGATGATGGTTTGACTCTTCTCATTACGAATCCTCTTCATCAATTTGTGGTAGTTTTGTAGAGTTTCTTTCTTCTTACACATGAATATTGTCCATGTATATCTTGAGTAGTCATCTACTACCACCAAGGTATATTTCTTCCCACTTATGCTAGTTTGGTTCAATTGGACCAAATAGATCCATATGTAGCAGATGCAATATTCTTGTTGAAGATGGACATGCGTTTTCTTTGAATGATGATTTGATTTGTTTTCCCTTCGACATGCATCACATATACTCTCCTTTTTGTATCTTGAGTCGGAAGTCCTTCCACAAGATTATACGGCAAGCTTGTTAATTGTTTTGAAATTCGGGTGACTCGAAACTTCTTGTGCCACAACCAACTTGATTCATTTGTGCTCTTTGCTATGACAGTCTTTGGGTGTTCTTTGTTGACCAATCCACGATATACATGTTCTTTTGTGCGCATCCTTGCAACACAACTTCATTTGATTCAAGTATCCTTGATTTGGCATATACTCATGTTAAATCCAACATTATATCCCTTGTCTGAGAGTTGGTGATGCTTAGCAAGTTGAAGTTGAGTCCTTCAACATATGCAACATCGTGATTTCTAATCCATTTTTCTTGATGGATCCAATGCCTCTTATTTCTCCTGGAGCTTCATTTCCTCCAAATATAACTTTTGCGCCTTTGACTTCCTTGAATTTTGACATATTTTTCTTGTTTCTGTCTGTAATATGCGGGAAGCCACTATCCATGTACCAGGTTCCTTGGCACTGTTGTTCCTTGAACACGCAAACAAGGAAATTAAGTTTTAGGTACCCATACTTATGCAGGTCACGAGGGGTTAGTATTGTAAGATGATCCAACCAACCTATAGCCAAATGATTTAGCTCTAAGGGGTTGCCATCTATCGAGTGCCATAATCATAATTAATTTTGGCAAATTGCTTGGGGATTCTAGGTTCATACAAATTTGTCTCTTTTTGTCGTATGCTGTGTATGTGTTTTAGCAATTGCCTTCTTTGGGTAGTTGTGATATCTCGAGTGTGGTGCCTAGGTGCATATGTGTCTTGATGAAAGCTCTTATACCTTTGGAATGGTCTTTCTTGAGTTCTAGGCCTTCGCCATTTGGGCTTATATTCCATAGGTCTTTCTTTGATAGTTCACATCATTCCAATCGGCTTGGCTTGGGTATTTTCTACCATTCCCATCATATGTGTTTCTTTTATGGAACTTACGGGATTTTGGTAGCTCTGTTTCTTCTTCTGAGTATTTCTGTTTGGAGTTTTTGAGGAACTCGGTGAATTTCTTCTGTTGTCCTCTTAGCACACTCAATGGCTATTTTCCTTTTCCTTTATAACCAATGCCGGTTTGCTTGTAATTGTGCTTTGGAATAAATGTGTGTGCACCATTTGGAGTTTTGGATTTTTGAGATACTTCATTGCTTGAAGATCCTTTTTCCAAAATCACTTTTGGAGCTTGACATAGCACAGAGGAATTAAATCCTAAGCTTTGTCTTGTCTCCACATTCTCTTTGGCTCATGATAAGATCATCCAATGACTTAGATGCCTTAGTGAATGAGGCAATCACATTTTGAGGTCATTCTCCTCTTTTCTATGGCGGCTATTTCTCGCTATTAGCTTGGCATTTTCGGTCTTTAAACTTTTATTCTCATCAGCTATTTGACTTAGAGTACTCGGCTCCTTAGTCATTTGTGAGTTTTAAGCTCTTAGTAGTTTGTTTTCCTCATTTAGTAGTGTGTGTGAGGATTTAATGTGTTCAAAATCTTTCATCATTTTGCCTAATGAATCATAAAGATCAGTGGGTGATGAAGTGTGTGTGTCTGAGTCACTATCACTAGAGTCCGAGTGTGATGAGTCCATGGATTTAATGTGTTCAAAATCTTTTAATGTGTTCAAAATCTTTCATCATGTTGGATGTCTTTGATAGGTCCATGGAATGTCTTAGTGCCATGACCTTCATTTCCCATTGTTCAGGGGAGACTTTTAGGATCTTCATACACATTTCTTCGTGTATATTCTTTTCCAGAAGCGAGATAGCTCATTGGTAATTTACGTGAACCGAGCATCCGGTTGATCCAGGTTCTCTCCTGCGATCATTTTGAAATTCTCGAATTTTTTGTACATAACTTGATAATTTATTTTCCTTGATTTGCTCGAGCCTTCACAAATCAATGTTAGCTTGTCCCTGATTTCTTTAGCCGTTCGCATGATTTGACTTTATTGAACATGGCTTTGTCAAGGTTTTGTAAAGGATGTCCTTGGCCACATTGTCAGATTATATCTTTTTTGTCATCATTTGTCCATTCAGTTCTTGGTTTTTCAACCATAGTTGGTCTAGGAGCAACATCCTCTTCGCCTCAAATTTTTGACTCTCCTTACTGATTGTGTTCACTTTTAAAATTTGTAGTGGCCCATCCTCTATCACTATCCACATCTCATCATGTAATCTTTAGATAGATGAGCATACGAATTTTCCAATCATTAAATTCTTCAATTGTGAACATAGGGATGCGTGTCAAATTTGCTTCCATGATAATAACTTTTGATGATAAAAGGAGTTTTGAAAACTTAAGTACTAAAACAGGACTTTGAGAAATTTGGAGATCTAGTTCAAGAACGGTGCGGAAGGCTCAATGAACCAACCGCTACGATACCACTTGTTGGTCCCAAGAGGGTGTGAGTGTAAGGTTTAGAAGGGGGGTTGAATAAACCTTACCAACTTTTCGATTTAGTCCTTTTAAAAGTTGAGTTGATCTACTACAATTTGTGTCCTTGGTGGAATGACTAATTTAGTTAATCATAGAGTTAGTCACTCAACTCACTGATCGAGCCATTGAAAAAGAATAACTCGGTTTGTTAAGACTAAAGACTTAGCTCAACTCGTAGTTTATTTTCAGTGGAAGACTTAACACCCTTAAATTTGGTTTAGTTATGATTTAATCCTTGGTTTTGGTACTTAGAGATTATCAAGTGGATAACAAATTTATCGGAGAATTAACAGGATAAAGTGCAAGAATTAAAATGCTGAAATGTAAATGACACGATAAGTTTTTATAGAGGTTCGAAGATGGGGTAATTCTTCTACTCCTCTCTTCTCCAACTCCTGGAGGAATCCACTAAGTATTGATCAGTATACAAAGTGGTAACAGTTCAGATACAAGTCTTGATCACACAGCTGACTTGATCCTTTGGGACTCGATCGGAGATGCCTTGGTCACGCGGTGGCTTCTCGTGCGACTCAGCTTCTTCACAGGGCAACTGCCTTGCTACTACAGCTCACTTGCTCAAGCTCTTTGGATTTGATCACGAAGCCCTCCAAAAAAAACTCGAGACTGGTTCGACCTTGAACCTTCCTACAATCCTCCGTGGAATGTAGACCCCTTTTCTTCAAAGGTTTCCTCTTCAACTGATTGAAGCTATCTTTCCTTCACAGGTGAGTGATGGATTGATTTTCTTCGTAGTGTAGGCTTGAGGATTAATCTTGAATGATTTGAGGATATTTTAGGTTCTGAGTTCAAATATTTTCTTGAAATGTTCGTGGTTCGGGGTAGTCAAGGTAACCTTCTCTCGAGTCATTCCTCGCCTTTTATAGTGATCTTTCAAAAATCTGCCCGTTGAAGAGATAGGCTTATTTTTGAAAGTCACTTGTGGTCGTTGGCTTGTCTTGTTGCGATCCTTGGAGTTGCCACTTCCTCGTATGAATTGTTCTTGACTTTTGAGTTCGACACGGTGTAGTGCTTCCAATTGGTTCATTCCCCACGCTTCTAGGGTGAGCACTTCGAGAAAGGTAGTATGGAGGTATTACTTGTTTAAGTAATTCTCTTGATTTCGTGCAACGGATCTCTTTGATTATCTCGACTTGACATTTGCATTTCCTTGCTTTCCCCAGGTGACTTAGAGTCGACTTTCAATCATGGATGACTCTGTCACTTCAACTTGAGACTTGGCTATCTTGAGTTGACTTGTGATACTTTACTGTTTGCATCTGTTTGCACCTTGATCGAGTTCCGTCTTCTCTTCTTTGCCATACTCAGTGTGTCTTGCAATGAGTCTTCCTTCTAGTCTCCGGTTGTCTTCTTGCATGTTTAGGCATAGTCGACTTAAACTTTCGGCTTGACCGGCCTTTTTGTTACAATGCGGTTTACAACAAAAATGGGGTGCCAACTTCCTATTCTAAGTTTTACATGGCATTCATCAAAATCTAAACAATAAATTTCCCAACATTGATGTTGACATTACCTCGTATTAAATGAACCTTGACTTTTTGAGCCGACACAAGTGCGGTGCTTCCCATTGGTTTATTCTTCTTGCACGCTTCTCGGGATGAGCACTTTAGAATATTGCAAAGCATGGAAGTATTACTTATTTAAGTAACTTTCTTGACTTACGTGCAACGGACTCTTTTGATTGTCTTGACTTGATGCAGTTCCTTAACTTCCCTAGGTGACTTGAGTCGACTCCCAATCATTGGAAGACTCATCTGTCACTTCAACTTGACTTGAGCTGTCTAGAGTTGACTTGGTCGACATTTTCACACCGTGTAACCGGTGATACTCCTTGATCGAGTTCTTGACTTCTCCTCCTGCCATACTCACCGCTTCACAATGCGTGAGTCTTCATTTTAGCCTTGATTGACTTCTTGCATATCCGGGCGTAGGCGACTTGACTCGGCTAAATGCAAAAGCCCTATCTATTACAATGCAAATTACAAAAGAAAATGGGGTGCCAACTTTCTAGTCTAAGTTTTACATGGCATTCATCAAAATCTAAACAATAAATTCCCAACAATTTCCCCCTTTTTGATGATGCCAAAACTTAAAACATACATGCAAAAATGTAAGCATCAAAGATACATACGGTGTAGTGCGAATGTGAGAGAATGTATGCGTAGAATCAATCTTTTTATTGATCATAACATTCTTGTCCTTTACACAGCTGTTTACAAAGTGTATCAGAGCAAACATCTATGTCTACGCAAAAAAATAGAGAAATTACAAATTTCTTATATGTACAGAAGACTTACATACTTATGTATTTACAATAGTAAATTACATGAAGGGTGGATGACAACACTTCATCTCCTTTCGCCCTCTCTTCTTTTCTTCATCACTCTGTCGTCTTCGACCTTTTTCTCTTTTTCTCTTCTTCAGCTGCTTTCTTTTTCTCATAAGCTTTTCTGGCAACTTCATCTCTTCTTTTTCTTTCTTGTCTCTCTTCCCACAGCTGAGTTTGTCTTCGATTTTCTTCTTCGATTCTCTTTACATATTCAGCATTGTTCTTGGCCACTTGCAGGTTGGCTACTTCATCAAACCCAGCCAATAGATCCCTCATTTCTTCCCTGGATCTATGTATTCAATGTTTTTGGGTAGAGGTCTAGGTTTGAAACCTCTTCCTCCACTACTTCTACTTCTTCCTCCTCGGGTGTGTATTGTCTTTGGGGCCTTCTTCTTTCAAAGAGTGAGTGACCAAGCAGAGTGATGACTTCTTCGCACGACTTGAGTCCTTTTTCCCAATACAAGTCCAGGCTTGGGTCATGGTTATGTTCTCAAGTATCCCTCGGATGCGAGTATCTTGAATTCATCAACGAGATCTTGGCTCGGATTCCCGAGCGTCTAAAATGGCATCGTGTCTCTTCCTGTTTGGAATGCCTCCGTATTGTTTCGATATGTCCATCGTACGGGCATCCTTTTTTCTTTCAATCTCCGTCATCTCTGCTTCAACTATCTTCTCTTTTCGGACATGGGCTGTGAGTGTTGGAGCGCAGAGTGATTTGGAAGTTTCTTTGATTATGTCATTTGTGACAAGTCTTGTTGAGGGGTTCTAGCAACCATCAAAGTCATATCCTTCGAACCTTCCCCCTCAACTGATTTTCCCTTTTCTTTCTTCTATTTTTCAGTTGTCTTCTCCTTCATAGGTGCGCCCTTCCTCTCGGCTGCAGACCCTTCCAACGTCTTTAGGTATTCCTCTTCCCCCTTTTTGGCATCATCAAAGGAGAGAGGAACCCCTGGAAACATGCTAGCAAGCATGAAATCTAGGCGATTGATAGCTGAGTTCTGTTTGGATTTTGCTGCGGAGTATGCTTCTCGAAATTCTGTGCGAGTGGCGTTGGATTCGGTTGTCACCAACTTCATTTCAGCCATAAGAATGCTGAATTTTTCATTCATGTTCTCCTCGACGCGCAGAAGTTCTTTACGATGAAATTCGCACAGCAGTTCCATTTTTGTGGTATGAGAGGTATGCATTCTATCAATGTTTTCTTGCATCCTCTTCTTCATGTCAGCATTATCAGTGCTCCAGATTAGCATCTTATTGTACAATGCTTTGAAGTATCGAACTTGTTCCACGCGCATTGTCTGTTGTTGTTGCCACCATTCCGGATCCTGACTATGATTCCACGCAGATCGGCCGTAAGATTAGCATCTCGGTTATCTGCCGCATATCTAATGAGGCCTGGTGCCTTTCCATCTTCTCTATCTCCGCAAATATAGCCTTGAAAACTTCTCGAACCTCAGCTGTTACCTCCGTCTCAGGTGGCGGCCAAGCAGCGTCAAAGTCAAAGTCTGTTGGAACGATGGTGTCTGTTGGAATGATGCAAATATAGTGATTCTTCATCAAGATCAGCGACTCCGGTGAGAAAGGGAAAGTTTGTTCAAATGCATCATCACGGACATAGGGAATCTGTTCAATCTGTGACTTGCGGCCGTGATGTGTCGGTTGAGTCGATTCTGCTGCAGACTTTGGGAGCTGCGTTGATTGGTATGATTCACTGGGGTCTATTGTGGTATGGACCAGTGGTGAGCCTCATTTGTCTTATCGGCCGTCGGTCTCGGTGGTTTTCCTTGTGAGTTGTCTGGTCCTCGGCCGTATCAGAAGCATCATCGGACGATGATGAGACTTGTAGAGGTGGCTCATCATCAAAATTGAACTTTTGACGAGCAACCTTGAATTCTGGCTTACTCGTGCTGGGAAGAACATCCTCGGTGAGTCGTTTGGACTTGCAATAGCGATGACTCAGCTTCATCTTCACCTTTAGATCCCAGAAATGTTACATCAGAGTTGTCTTGGGAATCATGAAGGGCACTTATCTCCTTCTCAGATGCATCGATGATAACTAGAGGGATGTTCTATGCTTTTGCCTCTTTACCTCGGGAAGTCTCAACCTCCCGTAGGCCTTCAGTACCTCCTGCAGTCTCAACTGCAGCAAGGTCTTAGACATTCCCTTCGACAGACTCAGCTGTCTTGGGGTCTTCGATAGTGGCATCCACAGGAGTCTCAACTCTGTGGATTGCACTTTCATTGCCCAGAATGTTAACTCCCAGGGCAGATCCATCCTGTGCCTCGGCGCATCGGCGGCGTCCTCACTGCAGAGCGATTGGCACTTCAGTGAGGCAGTCTCAATGTCCGAGCCGTCAAGTGACAACTTCTTTGTGTATCTTTTTCTTGTTCCTTCTCCACTTCGCCTCCTAGATTCACGGTGGAGTTAGCTGCAACATTCTCCGACCTAGCTGCATTGGAGGGAGTTTCCCCCTCAGCTGGCACACCAGCTAAGTGACTTGGGTTGGGGTCACTCTTCTCCAAACTCCCGACTGTTTCCTCTGAGTGTTCAGCCGTTGGGGCAGGTGGTAAGACACCTTCAGCAGGGGTTGGCTCGACTTGGGTCCCCAAGTTCCCAGTTTCATCGCCAATGCCCTTAGATCCGTCATCGGAATGAGCTGGGGAAGTGGTCGCAGCAACAACAGTTGCAATTTGCTGCACCACTCCCATAGGGTCAATCTCCAGCTGTGACTTGGAAGACTCTCCAGGTCCTTCCATCAGCTGTTGCTCATGCATCACTCTGGATTCCCGCATGGCTTCTTTGCATTTCCATCTCTCTCAGCGTAGTAGGGTCAGATCCTCATCACTTCCTAAGAGAACATCGAGGTGGGGATGAGTGTGATCGATGGTTCGGTGAAGGGACAAATATTGGCCTTCTCTCGAGCTTGACTTCCTCTCCCTAATCGCTCCTTCTCCTTTTCTTTGAAGATATTCAAAATATCTATACGATTCTCTTCATCCAATGCGGACCACAATTGTCAAATCGAGGAAATCCATCAATTCTTCTTCTTCAATAAACTTAGGTCTTTGAAACTGTTCCCTCGATCGACTCGGCTTCCACTTCCTCCATTTCGTAGACGATTTTGGATGTCGGATATGGTGGAGATAGCATGATCACATCATCATCATCATCTTCTCTTTGAACTTCTTTCTCGAATGGAGGGTACTAGAGCTTGCCGCTCTTCACTTCACCCTCATCGCGTCTGTCGCGGTGGAAATGCGATCTGTCGACAGAGATTCAAATGTCTTTTGCTTCTTTTTCCTCGGCCTATCCTATCCCTGTTTGGGTCTTGATTTGCCTCTGCTGATCGGCCTCACAGACTTAGCGGTTTCATCAATAGTAGTATCCGGAGACTCTACTTCTCCAATTTGTTTTGATGATCTGTTCGGTGAGTGGCGGACTCGATTGTTTTCTCAAGCTCGAACACTTGAAGAGTCTTCTTCTTCTTTTAGTTTTCACCGGAGGAACGTCTTGTTCCACTTCCTCCGGTTCCTCGAAGGTAAAGGCCTTCTTGATTGTCTTAGAGGCAGTTGCCTTTCTCGTCTTGGCGATCCTCTTCTTCTTGATCCCGAGGAGAAGGTACTAAGGATTCCTTCTCTGCTGCGGGCTGCGGGGCGGGAGACACGGCTGCGAGGGGGTGCATCTTTCGTCTTCTTGACTTCTTTGGGCAGATGATCTTCTTTCATTTGCATGGGAAGCTTTCTTCTTCGGAGGGGAGGAGCATTTGTATCTCTGGTCGGTGATTCCCCTCACTTGTATCCGCTCTCTTAGCGTAAGCTCTCTTCTCGAGCTCAGGAAAGATTCGATCGGAACATCTTCTTGTTGACATGGAATGCCTTTCCATGTCGAGTGGAACACCCTTCACCTCCATCAACGGCCAATAACAAGGCCATAGCCTAAGAGATCCTCGAGCGATCCATCTTCCTTGAAAGACTTATTTCCAACATTTTGGCAGAGTCTGCTTTGTATCTTTCGACTTAGTCATTTGTTTCAGTGACTTGACCAACATTGCTCTTTTCTTTTCTTGTCTTCTTTCTCTCAAGACTTTTCTTTCTTCATTCATTCTGTATTTATTGACTACGAGGATATGGGCCGATCAATAGTGAAGTGTCTGGCATGCAATTCCAACACAAGTTTTTAGCTTTTTGATCAGCTCTCTCATTTCTTGGGTTGTCAGCTCTTTGATATTCGACCTTTTGATACTCAGCTCTCTTTGGTGGCCTATCTTCCCTTGACTTGGAGGGAGCTGAGTGCCTTCTGGACGATTCACCTTTATTTCTTTTGTAGTTCTTGTTGAAGAACTTGTTGAATCTTTTAACCATCAAGGCAATTTCCTCCTGGTCAATGACTTCTTTGGTCTCAGCTCTTTTCCCTTCCTTGACTATGAGAGCAGCTGTTTTGGGTACAACTATCTCTTCTTGATCCTTTCTTCTCAGCTCAAACTCATAAGCTTTGAGGTCTGAGAATAGTTCATGATTGGAAGTTTTTGATAGGTCCATCGAGTGCCTTAGAGCCATAGTCTTCATTTCCCACTCGGTGGGAGGCTCCTTAGTATCTTCTTCACACATCTCTCCTTCGTGTCTATTCTTTCCCAAGTCTTTGAGAGCTCATTTGTAATTTCGGTGAATCTAGCATCCGGTGATCCATTGTTTCACCGCAAGCATTTTAAAGTTCTCAAATTTTTGAACAACAACGAGATAATTTATTTTCCTTGATTTGCTCAGATCCTTCACAAATTAAGGTTAGTTTATCCCAGATTTCTTTGGCTGTCTTGCAAGATTTGACTTTGTTGAGCATGGCTTTGTCCAAAGTCTTGTAGAGTATGTCCTTGGCCACATTGTCAGTTGTATCTTTTTTGTCATCATTTGTCCATTCGGCTCTAGGTTTTCAACCATAGGCTGGTCTAGGAGAAGCAACCTCCTCTCCTTCATGCCACCGTGAGCTCTCCTTGCGGTGTGTTCACCTTCATTATTTGCAGTGGCCCATCCTCTATCACTATCCACATCTCATCATGTAAAGCTGATAGATGAGCCTGCATACGTATTTTCCAGTCATCAAATTCCTCAATGGTGAACATAGGGATGCGTGTCAAATTTGCTTCTATGATAATAACTTTGCTATTTAGAAAAATGGCTTTTGAAAGAACAAGCGTTAAAAAAAATTCTTTGAAAGATTGGAGATCTAGTTCAGTAACCAGTGCGGAAGGCTCAATGAACCAACCGCTCTAATACCACTTGTAGGTCCCAAGGGGTGTGAGTGTAAGGTTTAGAAGGGGGGGTTGAATAAACCTTACCAACTTTTCGAAATTTAGTCATTTTAAATATATTCAGAGTTAATTTCACAGCTAAGTCCTTGATGGACAGCTAAGTTAGTTAACCAGCAGAGTTAGCCGAGCAACTGCTCATCGTCACCCAGCTCTGCTCAGATGCTACTTTGAAACCCAAGTTTATCCCCTCTCCACAATGTCCTCGTTAATTTCGAAAATCCCCTCCAGGTCCCTCACTCGAACGCTCCTCTCAGGACCCTGCCGTAGTGGAGACTCGGACCCAAAAGCTCGAACGCATTGCCGACGACCTATTAGACCTTAACAAGATCGAGCGCCATGATTACGTCATCTATTAAGCTACAAAATGGGCCTCAATCGTTACGGTCCTGCGGCCTCACCCGCCTGCAATCCGCTTCATCGGCATTTGGGCTGGCGCATCATCCGCCCCCCGCCGCCAAAAGAAAACAGCGTTTGATGTGAAATTGGAGAAATTCGACCCGACATCGAAGCTTAAGGTGATTAAAGAGATTAGGGCTTTCACGGATTTAGGTCTTAAGGAAGCTAAGGATTTGGTGGAGAAAACACCCCGTGGTGAAGAAGGGGTTACGAAGGAGGAGGAGGCCGAGAAGATTCTTGAGAAGCTCAAGGAAGTTGGTGCCACTGTGGTATTGGAATGAAATCAGATTTGATAAAATGGTTTTATTTCTTTTCACTTTTCGAGTGGGAGTGGTTTCTTGTTACTTTACTAATGTGAATGAAATGGATTTGGTTCATCGAGAAAAATGAAAGTATTGCTTCAATGAGTTTTCAATTGTTCACTATTGACTAGTTTTGGAAGCAATAGCATTGAAATTCATATTGAGTACCTCTTAGTTGTAAAAGATGAATCTTGGATATTTTTTGCTTGAGATGGTACTATTTATTAAAAAAAACCAGCAGAGTTAGCCACTCAACAGACTCGACTGAGCTGTTGATAGAATAACTCAGCTGCTTTGTCTTATACTTAACTTGGTTGTGATGAGATTTTATTTGGAAGACTTAACACCCTTGAATTTGGTTTAAGTTTGTTTTAACACTTGAATTTAGCACTTGGTTAAATATCAATTGGAATGCAAATTATCAGCAGATATAATGTAGTATGCAGAAATGAAATGTTGAAATGTAAATGACACAATAAATTTTATAGAGGTTCAAAGATGGGGTAATTCTTCTACTCCTCTCTTCTCCAACTCTGGAGGAATCCACTAAGTTTGATCAGTACAAAGTGGTTAACGGTCCGGATACAAGTCTTGATCACACGGTGACTTGATCCTTTGGGACTCGATCTGGAGATGCCTTGGTCACACAGTGGTTTCTCGTCCGACTCAACCTCTTCCGCAGGTATTTGCCTTGCTACTTGACTCACTTGCTCAAGCTTCTTGGATTTGATCACGAAGCCCTCCAATAACTTGAGACGGTTCGACCTTGAACCTTTCTACAATCCTCCTTGGAATGTAGACCCCTTTTGATTCTTCAAAAGTTTCCTCTTCAACAGTATGAGGTTGTTTTTCCTTCACGGCTTGGTGTTGGATCGATTTTCTTGAAGTTTAGGCTTGAGGATTTGCTTGAATAACTTGAGAATATCTTGCTTGGTTACATCTCGAATATTAGCTTGAATGTTCGTGGTTCAGGTATGCAAGGTCTCTTCTTCTCAAATTGATTCCTCTGCCTTTTATAGTGCTCTTTCAAAAATCTGCCCATTGAAGAGACAGGCTGATTTTCAAAAGACACTAGTGGTCGTTGGCTTGTCTTGTTGCGATCCTTGATGTTGACATTACCTCGTATTAAATGAACCTTGACTTTTCGAGCGACACGAGTGCGGTGCTTCCCATTGGTTTATTCCTTTTGCACGCTACGGGAATGAGCACTTTAGAATATTGCGGCATGGAAGTATTACTTATTTAAGTAACTTTCTTGACTTACGTGCAACGGACTCTTTTCGATTTGTCTTGACTCAGGTTCCTTAACTTCCCCAGGTGACTTGAGTCGGCTCCCAATCATGGAAGACTCATCTGTCACTTCAACTTGACTTGGTGTCTAGAGTTGACTTGGTGACACTTCACTTCTCACAGTTGTAACGGTGATACTCCTTGATCGAGTTCTTGACTTCTCCTCCTTGCCATACTTTGCTTCACGGAGTCTTCATTTTAGCCTTCAGTTGACTTCTTGCATATCCAGGCGTAGCTGACTTGACTCAGTTCGTACAACCCTATCTAATACAATGCAAATTACAAAGAAAATGGGGTGCCAACTTTCTAGTCTAAGTTTTACATGGCATTCATCAAAATCTAAACAATAAATTTCCCAACAGGGACTCAGCGTCTTCACAAGACGGCTGTCTTGGTACTTTAGCTCCTTCAAATTCTTGGATTTGTTCACACTGTCCTCCAACGAGTCTAAAGCCTTTGGTTCAAACTGGAACCTTACTACACCTCCTTCAACCTTGGAGTGCAGACCCTTTGTTCTTTAAACAAGGTTTTCCTCTCCAACAAATTGAAGTTGTCTTTCCTTCACTGAATCTGTTGGATCGATTTCCATCGAGTTTACGCTTGAGGATATATTTGAATGCTTGAGAGAGTTTATGCTTTGATTGCTTGATTCTCTTGTGTGTCTCAGATTGCATAAGTTTTTTTTGGTTGGTGACCTTCTCTGAAATCAATCCTTAACCTTTTATAGTGGCAGTTCAAAAATGTATCCATTGAAGAGATAGATGCATTTTCAGACTCCACTTCTTGGTCGTTGGCTAGTCTTGTCCTGTAGCTTTGATGTAGACTGTACCTTGAATTTAATGATATGCAGTCTTTCCTTAAACTCAGTAGGTTTTCAGGTACATCTCATTGGCTCCTTGCTTTTTGCACTCTTTCAGCAAAACATCTTTAAGGTAAGCGATCGACACATGCCTATTTTGACAAACAATTGACTTTGCTTGACAAACGAATCTCTTGACTTTCTTTGATTCTTTTTCTTTGTATAACTCCTTTTGTGACAGTCATCTCCACTTATCCTGGAATGACTCTACTACCAGTCTGTTGACTGAGACAACTTTTCTGTCACTTGACCGAGACTTCTCTACAATTCACTTAGGCGCCACATATTTGATTCTTCTCTTCAACCTTGATCGAGCCCGCATTCTTCAACTTGGTTGCATCTACTTAGCTTAAAGAACCTATCTATTACAAGTTGATTTCTGAGAATTGGGGTGCCAACTTCCTAATCTAACTTTTACATGCTATAATCAAAATCTAATACATTTTTTTGAATAAATTTGAATATATATAAAAAGGAAAATAGAGTTGTCACGATCACAGTGATCGGGTAACCAAAAGTAAGCCGAAAAACATCGTTTAAATAAAAAAATAGTCACAAGCCGACCAAATGGTTTGAATGGTTGGGGCCTCGTTAAAACCTCCCAAGGTAAAACCCACCCTTGTGGGGAAAACCCTTGGAAGGAAAAAAAAGAGTACCCCATAAAGAAAGAATACGTCGAGAAATGGGAAAAGAAACCGGAAACTAGGACTCATTAATTGACAAACCTAAAGTTGGGTCGACCAACATAGTCTTGATGAGAAATCGCACAATCTCCACCCGGTAGGACGCCCACCAAGACTCGGCGTCGATCGCTTACTCGGGATGTCGCCACATGATTACCTTCCCGATAGATATGCGAGACCACAGATCCATATGTGAAAGTAGATGAAGAGTGTAACACCACTTACTAAGATGACGCCTTGAGGAACATCCATAGACCTCCTATAAAGCAAGTTCACCACATAAACAGAATCCGACTCAAGTCAAAGTTTAACCCAACCCTTAGCAAAAGCATCATGCACATCCCACATAGCTGCCATAAGCTCCGCCTCAAATGCATATCCCATGCCGCAGTGCTCCACAAAACAGCCCCGAAAAAAGCCTGCAATTCTGAAGATGCCGAAGGCTGTAAGACTTCCTGGCGCCCCAGAAGCACTACCGTCCGTATTCACCTTTATCCAGCCCGGAAGAGGTTTCTGCCAATTAACTTCCATAATCTTCGGATATTGTCTAGCCCACCCTGGGACCCGCAATCTACAAAGTATGAAGAGTTTTTGTTGATCATTGTTCATGCATCCCGATCTAAAAAGCGATTCGATGAAAAGAACACGAAGGTGTTGGATTGCTTTGCATCCACCGTCCATGTTTTATTATAGAATACCAACTCATTTCGGATATGCCAAATGAGCCAAATGCAGGACAGAGCAGCCACACGCCATAATAAAGCAACCTGTTCACTAAAACAAAGTTCCATTAAACGCACCAAAAATTCATTAAAACTATAAGCCGTAAAGAGGTGAATGTCAAAAGAACCGAAAATCCAACGCCAAAGAGCCTCTGCGAAGACACAAGAAACAAATAAATGATCAATCGATTCTGCAGAGGAACAACAACGAACACAGACCGAGGGGCCAATGAAACTCTCCCTAAGACGCAATAAGTCCAAGACCTCGAGCCAATTGTGAATGGCGCGCCATACCACCACCGACCAACGTTCCGGGATGTTAAGAGACCAAATCCAAGAACCCCAGTTTACCGCCGGGGAGTGAGGATGAATATAAGAATAAGCCTCTTTAGAGGTAACATTCCCATCATCAGAATTCAGGCAAACACGTTTATCCCACTAAGAAGGAGCGATGGGGACACGAAAAATATCCTGGACCTGATCCAGATAAGTCTCAACAAATGCAAAAGTAAAGTGCCAAGACTCATCATAAAAGTAATCGAAATCTTATTTCTTTGAAATAAATATTTGTACTCTTGAGGAATACCAATTCTGTCTGCAATAGAGTATCCCAGCCAGTTGTCAATCCAGAATAATACCTCGGAATTCCCCCAAGAGATCCAACAAGAGTCATCCAAGTAATCCGCGATGCAAAGCTTAATCCCATTCCAAATGGACGAGGGGATGAAAGACCTACGTGGCAAACCGTCCGTAGTCAAGAACCGGCTTCTAAGAGTTTTGAAAATCACAGAATCAGAGTTCATAACTTTCCAGCCCAACTTCATCAGGAATGCAGTGTTAGCCACAGTAATGGATCTGACGCCCAAGCCCCATTCAGAACGAGGCGTGCAACAACGACTCCATTTAACCACCACTGAACCCTTAGAATTAACATCCCCAGTCCAAATAAAGTTTTGCATGGCTCTTTTCATTTGTTTGAGCAAGGATCGAGGCCATTTGTAAATCATCATCGTGTGCAAAAACGATCTGGTAATCACCAAGTTAACCAGGCAAACTCAACCAGCAAGAGACAAAGAGGTTCCTTTCCATCTTCAAAATTTAAGAAGTACCTTATCAAAGACGGACTGTAAATTCGCAGCTTTAGGGGCACCTATGAAAATCGGGGCTCCTAAATAAATCGTCGCGAAGGCCCCAGACTGTATACCCATGATAGTCTGAACACGCCCATGCACATAATTCGAAATCCGTGAACCAAAGTAAACTTTAGATTTCCGAGGGTTGAAAGCCTGACCCGAGAAATGATAAGAGGTTAGGAGCTGAAGCAGGATACAAGCATTAGTAGAAGAGGCTCCACACATAATAACAATGTCATCAGCATAAAGAATGGAGGACGGGAAAATAACATGCCTTGGTGCCACAAACGGTCCAAGCCGATTCAGAGCAACCGCGGACTCAATGAGTTTGCTCAGAACCTCCTCCGCGATGCAAAATAGTAACGGGGAAAGCAGATCACCCTGTCGAACACCTCTAAAACATGCAAAGTACCCTGCAGGCATCCCATTCAGAAGAATCAAGATCCTGGAGGACCGAAGGATAACGTCAATCCAATGAATGAAGGTCTCCGAGAAACCAAACCGACGTAAGATATGAAGTAAAAAAACCCCAATTTAAAGTGTCAAATGCCTTGCGGATATCAATCTTGAAGATCATATTATCATCATTCCGCCCATGCAAAACATTGAAAGCTTGAGGAAACAATTGCAATGCAATCGTGGATCGCCTACCGGAATAAACTCAATGCGTAGGAGACAAATAGCGAAATAATCGAACCCAAACGCGTAGCCAAGATCTTAGTAATAATCTTGAAAAGAAAATTACTCATAACAATCGGGCGAAAGTTCTCAATTGTATTAGCATCCTTAGTCTTTGGGATGAGCGCCATAAAGCTAGCGTTCAAACCCAAAGGTAGGGACGAGCTAATGAAGAAGTAACGGACAACGGCGATCACCTCGGCCGAGATGACATCCGAAGTGATGATAGAATGTCCCTTTGAAGCCGTCAGGGCCTAGAAAACTATCAAAATCCATATCAAACACCGCATCCTTAATCTTTGAAAGCTGAAGGGATGGTTATCAAGCTAGCATTATCCAACGATTCTACCCACGGGGAATCACCTAATCAACCATAGTATAATCCGCAATGGTACCCCGGTGTCGCGAAGAGTTCTCATAGAAGGAAATAATATGATTCCCAAGAACCGCATCCTCTATGTAATTGCCATCGATCATAAGACCATGGATCCCCGTCGTCCATTATGAATTTGATACCGATTTTGTGAAAAATTGTTGTATTATGATCACCATCCTTAAGCCATGCCGGCGGGCCTTACGCTTAAGGAATTCGATTGTAATAGCAACGCGTGTGAGACAGGACTTTACGGACGTCAATCTCCATGTCCCGACGAAGCAAGAGAGAACCCAAAGTCTCAATATCTAAGCGAATCGACAAACTTGCTCCATCGATACTCCACCTGCGATTAACATGCCCAAAAACATCTCGATCCGGACCTTAATAGCACTTACTGACCTTTTGAGCTTCCACATGACGCCACATCTCGTGGATTACGTGAGGCGCAAGGAAATGCCAAGAAGTAGTTACCAAATTGCGAAATGCATCATGATAATCCCACATACCGGAAACGAAATGCTAATTAAAGAAGAACAAGAAACCAAAATGGGATGGTGATCGGAGCCAATGTGAGGAAGAACCAAGCCCTTAACAACTTGCGAAAAGGAGAAAAATCGGCTCGTTGCTAGGGCTCGATCCAATTTAGCCTTTGAAGAAGAGATAGAGGCATTGGGGGAACACCAAGTAAATGAATTCCCGTAGTTGGCACCGCAAACAAACCAAAGATCCTCCAAAAAGTCCACGGAAATCGACAAGAGGCACGGGATAAAGTCCCACGCCCAATCGCTCATGATGACCCAACACAGCGTTAAAATCCCCAATAAGCACGGATCGGTAAGATCCAATTTTCTCAAATCCAACCAAAGCGTACGCCGAGCAATATGATCACATAAACCATGAGCAAAACCAATATGAAACACCATAGAACCAAATTGAACTTGCGAACAATACATTGAGAATAAGACCAAACCTAATTTAGGACAAATACCAAAGATCACGAGAATACCCAAATACTAAACTCGTCGTTTGCGTCGAAAGCTCAAGAAAGCTTAAACCCAAACTACTACAATAAGAATCGAAATAGAAGAAATGTCCACCTTAGGCTCACAAATAGCTAAAATAGAAGGTTTATGCTTTTGGCATAAAGCCTTAAGAACATTACGAGAGGCAATGTTCCTAATCCCCGGATGTTCCGGAAGATGCAATACATTGAGATGGTGGGGGGTGGCGCCCGTGATGAGCATACGATAAAAATAGGCATGTGGTGTGCTACATAATATGACGATTGAGAGTTAGCCACTTCATATGCATAATCTGCCCATCTCTTTGAAGCTGCAAAATCTCTCTTTCGTCCCTGGGCGATCTGGTTCAATTGTAATGTCATGAATAGCTGGCGATCGACCCCTAGTAACATCCTGAATTAATCTGGATTTAGCCGAGTCAAGGGAGTTGTCCCTAAAGGCACGACTAAGAGCACATATTGGCTTTTCTAACGGATACTGGACCGTAATAGGCAGAATGGTGGAGACAAAGCCAATGTTGGAGGTAGGGGCCTTGGGGGCCGGTTCCCAAGCTGTATAATCTGCCTGAGAATCTGCGGATGGTTGGTCAAGGGTATCATCTGAATCAAGAGCCTCAAAAGTATTACCTAGGGGGACATCCGTAGGGCAAGTGACTATTGCGCAGGTAGGGGAGCCTGCATGCATAGCCGAACCCGTATTTCCCATTGAGTCATCAACGGTCTTGCCCTTGTCCTACTGCACAGAACGATAAACTTTCCAAACCCTGGAGCGTCCTCGTTGAACTGAATTCGGACATGTTGCTGAGGCCTGGAACGTCCATGGTCAGGAGATGCGCGCCTTTTTGTAGCTGAGTTTCCCATGGTAGTAAGACGGCAAGAAGCCGTCGAGTGTCCTGTAACATTACACTTCGAACAAAACTCAGGGAGTTTCTCATAACTAACTGAAACAAAGGAACACTGGCCAACTCGTTCCACCATAATGTGATCCTCCAATGGCTTTGCAAGATCAATATCAACCAGCACCCGAACGAAATATCCCAGAGAACCATCAAACGATCGCTGATCAATTTGTAACGGATTTCCAATAGCACTGGCGATCCCCAGGATGGTATTTGGATCGATATTCCGCATCGAGCTCAAGATGCGGACAAACGCTGGCCCGTACAGTATGCACCTTATAAGGGTTGAAATGCGGGACCCATGGAGAGAGTCGAATAGTACCGGATTAAGCGCCCAATTGATACATAGTTGAGCACGAGCTTGATCCTGCGCATGAAACAATTTGACACAAAAGTATCCCTTGCCCAAGGGAATTAGTTTCTAATCATTCTTAATACCCCATAGCTCGGTTAACCTTTTATGCAAAAGCATAGTAGGCCAGGGCTTATTACCTTTGCCCAAAATAACCCGCCCGATCAAAGAATAAGAAAACTCAGCAAGGCGTTGTTGGTAAACATTTTCGTCAATAGTAACGGAATAATAATCCCCTTTCCTAACTGGTTTAGGGATGGATTGCATTTTACCAGTAACCATATTAGAAAATGAAGCAATATTACCAGGGGCCTGTGAAAAAGTAGAATCCAACGGATGGGTATTACCTGAAACCACCTTCGCAAAAGAAGTAACCGAGTTAATATGAGGATTAATGTGATGAGCCGAATATCGAAGGTTCGATGCATGGGGGAGCCCATGTTGGCGGAGCTTCCGGCTGTTGAGTAGCATTTGTGGGAGGGCATGCGGGAGGTTGCCCGAGGATGGCAAAGATTGGCCCAGGGGCCATCACCCCCCTGGGAAGGGGCTGTCCTAGTAGAGAGGACAGCCGCCGGCCCCTTAGAGGGGCCGGCCCCCCATGGCAATAGACAGCCATGGGGGTAAATATAGCTTGGCGGACGGCTGCTGAGGCATAAGCGTGTGGGCGCGCCCCTAACTACCTCCATATGTGTGGGAGGTGCAACAACCATAGGTGGAATGGTTTGTAGGCAAGGGCTTTAAGTATGCCCTTTGTGGGGAGGCCTGCAAGTGGATATGACGAAGAAGACGTACATGGGGGTTCTTGGAGGGGACGAAGTCCGACGAGATTCAAAGACCGAGAAAGAGACCGGCCTCCCATTGCCGCTGTGGGTTGTGACTGCTGTGCGCGATGGATGTTGGTCAAGTTTTGGAGAAGTTGTAGGAGGATCAAGTTGCGTGCACGGCGATCAATCAAGTTGCGAGAAGTTTGGGAGACGGATCGAAATTCGACGTATAGCCATAGAAGGGTGGCTCGCCATGGAGCGGAATGAAGAAACGACCGAAACCTCAAGACGGGGGAGCCGCCCTTTGGAAACTTAGAGAGAGAATTTTTTCCAAGTCATCAAAATCTAATACATAAATTGCCCAACAATTTTTCCCTTTTTGATGATGCCTAAACTTAAATAAAACTTAGCAAGGTAAATAGTGCATCACAAAGAATGATTGTATGAACATGTCATTTTATTGAATATATCATTCTTGCACTTTACAAAGCTTTACAAAGTGATGAAAAGGAGTATATAAAGTACTTACACATAAATGCGTGTATTTATATTGAAGTAAAAATACAACATGATGGGGTTATCAGCCGTCTTCAACGCCTCTGTTGCTTCCTTCTTCTCTCAGTTTCATCTTCAGCTCTTGGCCTATCTTCTTCAGCTCTTTTCATCTCCTTCCCTCTTCTTCTTCTTCTCATAGGCTCTTTTCGCAGCTGGGTCTTCTCTTCTTTTCCTTTCTTCCCACTCGTGATCTAGTCTTTTGTTTCTTCTTCTTGCTTCCTTCTCATCTCCTCATTTTTTTGGCCACTTCTCTATTTTCAAGTTCGTTCAACCCAGTCCAGTATAACGTCTTTCTTCTGTGGATTAATGTATGTGATATCTCTTGGCCTTGCTGGTGGAGTACCTCTGCCTCTTCCACCACTTCTTCCCCTTCATCGTCCAGAGTCAGCTCCTCCTTTGGGAGTGTAATATACATGTTGAGCCTTAGAAGTTTGCTGACTACTTCTGGGAGTCTACTGCTTCTCGGCTGTTTGACATAATTCCAAACCTTTTTCCCAGTATAAATCCCATGCCTCCTTCACAGTCTTTCCCTTGAAAAATCCTTCAAATTTAAGCGTCTGGAATTCCTCTAGAGATCTTGGCTCAGATCCTGCATTAGGAGCTCGAAGGAGCTTCACTGCTGGAGAGTCTTTGAGTAACCCTACCGGGTGACCATCGAACTTGGCTTTTAAACCTTCTATGCGACCATGCTGCCTTTAATCTACTTTGGCAAAGTCAGCTTCAATGGCTTCTCGAGTCTTCTTAAAAGCTAACTCAACTTTTTCTTCAGTTGATAAGCCTTGCGGCAGCTGACTAAGGAGGGAGCTGGTGGATGAGCCAAATGGGGATTTTTCAAGCATAATTTCCAGAGGGGGCTTTTTAAGGGATCTTTCCCCCTTAATATCACTTCCTTCCCCCTTACTTATTTCGCCTTTGATTAATCCATCATTTCCCCCCTTTTTTGGCATCATCACCAGGGAGAGATTTCTGAGAAGATTGACCCTGGATGAGATCCAGTTTCTTGTGAGTTGCGGAGTGAGTTGTTCAGTGTTCTGATTGTAGAGCCTTCATTTCAGCAGCCATAATCTTCATTTCTGCGTTCATAACCATCATCTCAGTGCGCATACTGACTTTAGTCTTCAGAAGGTATTGCTTATGTTGAGCCCTCATCAACTTCATATCCGTTTTGTGTTCCTGGTCCATCCTGAATATATGGTCCATTTGCCTCTGCTGAAATTTAACATTTTCAGCACTCCAAATCACTAGCTTGGCAAACAAAGATTAGAAGTAGTTGACTTGTTCTTTTCGGAGTGCCTTTGTATGAGCCGTCCATTCCCCGATTCTTAGCACTGTGCCTTGAATATCTCCAGAGATTGTTGCATCATGATTATCCAGCCGTTTGTTAAGAGTAGCAAATCCCTTTTCCATGTTTTCTATTTCAGCGTAGATAGCCTTGAAGGCTCTTCGAAAGTCTGCTGAATCAGTTGATCGCTTCGCTCTTACGGTCATACAACATCAAAGTCAAATCCGACGGCACAACGCTAAGATCGTCCGGAGCTTCAACCTCTTGGGGTGGATTTCCACAATATATTTTGCGTTTAGTGTGGGACTCTATCGAAGGGGTACCTCGGCTACAAAAGGGAAGTAATCGAGAACAGGTCATCTAGGACAATAGGAATTTCTCCTACTCCTCATTCGGGAGCCTTTCCTTTTCCCTTAATACTTGCTTGACTCTATGTGCCTCGATTGTTTGACTTCATCAATGATCGCCATTTGTGTTAGCTGTGTGGAGTCGATCGATCCTCGATTGTTTTCACAGCTTCATTAGACTCAATTTGTTTTTCCTTTTGAGTAACCTCGACCTGTTTGCCTCCACAGCGTCATGGGCTGGTGATGGCACAATGGGTATGGCCCATCAACCAAAGTAAATTTGAGCGAGTAGCTTTCTTGCTTGCCTCTCGCATTTTTGCCACAGTCTCCTCGATCTCTGGGTCCTCTACTTGTTTTTCTTTTTAAGCGGACTCAACTTCGTCTTCTGTATCAAGAAACTCTACAGAGACATTTTCTTCCTCAGAGTCATGTAAAACACAAATTTCTTCCATCTCAGCTGACTATGGGTGAGGAGCTGGCATTTGTTTCTCTTCTTCGGCCATTTTACACAAGGAAGTCTCAACATCCTTTAGGTCTTCATTACCCTCAACAGTAGTCTCAACCACTATGGGGCCTTCAACATTCCCTTTAGCAGACTCAACTGCATCAGGGTCTTGGACATTCCCTTCAGCAGATGAAGCTACTTTGGGGTCTTCAGTGGCATCCTTCGAGGTCTCAACCTCTTGGATTGCACTTTCAGGGCCAACAGTCTTAACTGCCATGGCCTCCTGTCTATCATTTGCCTTAGCTTCATCAGCAACTTTATCGGCCTGGATCACAATTGGGATTTCAGCTAAGACAGTCTTAACCGTCTGAGCTTCGTCAACCCCACTCCGCTGGTCTATTACATTCTCATATTCGCCTCCAAGCTTCAAGTTTGTGAGGTCTCCCACAGCCTCCTCCAACCCGGCTGTGGTGTGTGCAGTTTCCCCTTCAGCTGGCGCACCAGTTGATTCAGGATTAGTGACCCCACTGGACACTTGAGACTCGACCGTTTGTCTTTTTGAGTGATCAGCCAATTTGGCAGGTGTCTCAACACCTTTCACAGGGGTAGGCGCAGGTAAGGTGCCCTCTACATCTCCTTCCTTAGCTTCATCACCAATCTCCATGGTATGTCCTATGGAGTGCACTGATGAGGTTGAAGCATTAATGGTCCTCACCATCTCCAAAATGTCAAGGGTAGAAGAGATTTGAACTGATGATGACTCTCCTAAGCTCCTTCTCAATGTTTGATCATGCATCTTCTTGGACTCTTTTATTGCTTGCTTCAGCTCAGCCTTCTCCACTAGATCAGCAACATCTAGCACTTCGACATCGCTATCACTATTGGTGGCTGTCTGTAAGGCACTTTCAGGGGCTTCCGTGAAATCATAAGTGTGAGGCTTTTTAGACTCCTAAACCGCCTTGGCTTTCTTATTAGATAGTTTTTCTGTTTGTGGTTTGTTGTTATGTGCGATATCTATGAATTTATGGGGGTACTCTTTTTCCTATCAAGGGTTTTCCCCACAAGGGTGGGTTTTATCTTGATAGGTTTTAACGAGGCCACAAATGTTTAGCTACCTGGTCGGCTTGTGACCAGGACTCTTTTTCATTTTTATTATAATTCACGATTTATTCAAAAAAATATAAATAGGTAAGTCGTGTGCATGGGTGTGCTAAAACATGGAATATATATGTGTCTGTATGTACATATACATATATCAATCCTTATGTGAAGCAGCTAATTCATACAATTAAATGTGATTTTTAAAAGTTAAGACTTATCGAAACCGGGAAACTGCCTTAACTTTCTTTTTTAATAAGTTGGGAATAGTGGTTGGAGGGGGGGATAAATTTTAAGGAAAATGAAGGATACATGGTTCGAACCCTGGTCAACACTCTTACAAAGGATGAGCGATACCACTTGAGCTACAAGCTCGTGGTTTCTTATTATTAAAACAAACCACACGCACACACCTTACATTGTGGTTTGCTGCAAGGGTTTCTCTAATTCAAAATCTCGAATGGTTGTTCACTTGGAAATTACTCCTATAGGCTATGGGTAATCTATCTTTATTGCTAGAAGTACTCAATTACCATTTTATGGGTTTCAAATTTTGATGTTTTACTTAGTGAGTTAAATGAAGATAAAGATTGGCAGTTAGCTTTGTTCATTGTAGTTGCTACACATACTAAATTAAACCATTATTATTATTATCGATTAGTGAATTAAGTGGTCAAATCTTGTGACTAATTTCTCAGAGACGGGAGTATTTTTTAGGTAAATGCATATCTAAAGAGAGTAGTTGTTCGAATTGAAACTCCCATCGGACATTGAATCATATTTGAAGTATGAGAGAGGACAGAGTGATGAAAATCGCCAGTGTGGTTGAGTTCATAGATCGACATGCGTGAAGGAATCATAACAGACGGTTGGTAGTTGTAGGATGTGCATCAAAATTTGAAGTAAGGCCGTGAAAGTGTGAATCCGCCATGAATCCGCTGGAAAAAATGACCGGAAACCTAGAATTACTAGTCGACGACAACCATGAGTGAAGAGAGATCGAGAGATGGTGTTCCTCGTGTGATTTTTCTTTCTTAAGCCGAAAATCAGTATATACACTATTATTGTTTTATATATTGTCTAATTAACAAAAGAAAATTATAGCTTTTGCAGACCCCTTCTTAATTTATTTCTTAATCTATAACTACACGAAAAGATTAAAATTTAAGAATTAATTAAAATGAGAGTGTGAAGCTACCATCTCCTCCATTGATTTTCGCCGGCTTTCCTTCCGGCCATGGTGTCTTCGAACCTCTTCCATGTCCTTACAGCGAACTACTCTCATAATAACAATAATCTCCTACCACAAGCTTCGAACCCTAAGTCTCACGCAAAGACACCCGTCCAGTTCTCGGTACATCTAACACGAATTCTCGATACGGATTGTACGAAGGACCCATTGAATATATCGATTCAAGAACCCAACGTAGACAAGTATGCAGCGGATATTCGGATCGATGATCTAGTTTGATCTTACCTAGAGCTTTATAACCTTGACCCGTTGGCTATATGATCAGCCAAGAACCTTGGTATGATGAACACAAGATATTGCTCAAGTATCTTGATAAGTTCTTAAACAATTGAAAACTCTACAAAGAGAATTTCAACTCACAAAGGCAAATGCCAATTTCAATATATCAATCAAATTCTTCATTCTTACATGGGCTGCCATGCTTTTATAGTTACAATATGATGCTTCAATGTTAATCCCGAATTGGCTTTTCATGGGATTTGAAGAGACATTCTTGACCCCTTTTTCTAGTCTTACAACATAGAAAATGACTCCCCCATGTGAAGAGACACTCTAGACCACCTTTACTAGACTTGGAAAATGATTACTAGACTAGACAACCTTTCTAGACTTGGAAAATGACTACTAGACTTACTTTATTGAATAATCATACTTGATTAACTTAACTAAGACACTTTGACTAACAAAATGCTGAAAATTGACCATTTTAAGCAAAATGAAACATCACTCCTCTTGGGCTTGAGGTGTTGGACGAAAATCATGGCCCATAAACTCCAAATTAAGTCTTCAATTCAGTTCCATGCTTGAGCCCAACTTATTAGATGCATTCTGGCCCAACAACTTGAATAACATTCATTACTTGGCCTTCTATTGAGCTCCCTTGCACATTTTCTTTAATTTCAGCAACAAGAGTCATCAAAGCTTGCTTAATTTGTTTAGCTCTTGCTCTCGTGATTGGCCCTCCATGAATCATCATCGGTTCTTTATTTCCTTGAGTTGTAACTGCGGGATGACCTTCATCATTCCCTTCTTCTTCGAAAGGATTCGTCCTCGAATCGATTCTCGCATTAAAAGGAGATAGATCAGACACATTAAAAGTAGCACTCACATTATACTCACCTGGAAGATCAATCTTGTAGGCATTGTCATTGATCTTTGCAATCACTTGAAATGGCCCATCACCCCTTGGTTGTAGCTTGGACTTTCGCTTTGTTGGAAACCTTTCTTTTCTCAAGTGCAGCCACACCCAATCTCCTGGTTCAAATATTACTTGCTTTCGACCCTTGTTGGCTTGTTTAACATATCGCTCGGTTTGCTTCTCAATATTAAGTTTCACCTTTTCATGCAACTTCTTTACCAATTCTGCCTTAGCTTTTCCATCAAGACTTGCTTGCTCTTCAACGAGGGATAGGAACAAGATCAAGTGGACTCAATGGATTAAATCCATAAACAACTTCAAAAGGAGTAAAGTTAGTAGCGAGAATGCACACTCCTATTATATGCAAACTCAACAAATGGCAAACAATCTTCCCAATTCTTTAAGTTCTTTTGGATCAAAGTTCGAAGTAGTTGAGACAAAGTTCTATTTACTACTTCAGTTTGCCCATCAGTTTGTGGGTGGCAAGTAGTAGAAAATAGAAGTTTAGTTCCCAATTTGCTCCATAACACACGCCAAAAGTGACTTAAAAATTTTGCATCTCTATCACTCACAATTGTTCTTGGAACTCCATGCAAACGCACAATTTCTCTAAAGAACAAATCAGCAACATGAGTAGCATCATCACTTTTATGACAAGGAATGAAATGTGCCATTTTAGAAAATCTATCAACAACCACAAACACAGAATCTCTACCCTTACTTGTTCTAGGTAAACCCAAAACAAAGTCCATAGATATGTCCACCCAAGGTTCATTTGGAATAGGTAAAGGTTTATACATTCCATGAGGTTGTGATTTTGATTTAGCATGTTTACAAGTTATGCACTTTTCACAAATTCTTTCAACATCAACACGCATACAAGGCCAAAAGAAATGATCACGTAGGACTTCCAAGGTTTTATGCACACCAAAGTGTCCCATTAAACCTCCCCATGCGCTTCTCTAACAAGTAACTCTCGAATAGAACATTTGGGGATGCAAAGTTTGTTTTCGCGAAATAAGTATCCTTCATGTTTATAGAACTTTCCAAATGCAGCATGCTCACAAGCTATATAAATAGAAGAGAAATCAGAATCATTGTCATACATTTCCTTTATTGACTCAAAACCAAGAAGCTTAGAACCCAATGTAGTGATTAAGGCATGCCTCCGAGATAATGCATCAGCTACAATGTTTTCTTTCCCCTTTTTATATTTAATCACGTAAGGAAATGATTCAATGAACTCCACCCATTTGATATGTCGCTTGTTCAACTTACCTTGGCCCTTGAGATATTTTAAAGACTCATGATCGTATGAATCACAAACTCCTTTGGCCACAAGTAGTGCTGCCAAGTTTCCAATGCTCTCACCAAAGCATAGAGCTCTTTATCATACGTCGGATAGTTCAATTGTGCTCCTTTCAACTTCTCGCTAAAGTAAGCAATTGGTCTTCCGCCCTGCATTAGAACAGTACCTACACCCACTCCGGATGCATCACATTCAAGCTCAAATGATTTATCAAAATTAGGTAATGCAAGAATAGGTGCGAGAGTTAGTTTTTCTTTAAGGAGTTCAAATGCATGTTCTGTTTTTCTCCCCAATGAAAACCAACTTCCTTTTTTATTATTTCATTCAATGGTGCAGCAATGGTGCTAAAATTCTTTACAAACTTCCTATAGAAGCTTGCAAGACCATGAAAACTTCTCACTTCAGCAATGCTTTTAGGAATTGGCCAATCTAAAATAGCATTGACTTTTTCCTTTTCCATTTCAATTCCATTAGCACTTACTACAAATCCAAGAAAAACAACTTTTTCCATGCAAAAAGAACACTTTTTCAGATTAGCATGCAAAGACTCTCTTCTTAAAGTGTTTAACACTTCACGCACATGATCAAGATGTTCCTCTAAGCTTTTGCTATAGATAAGGATGTCATCAAAATAAACTACAACAAACTTGCCTATAAAGTTACGCAAAACATGGTTCATTAATCTCATGAAAGTGCTTGGAGCATTAGTTAAACCAAAAGGCATTACTAACCACTCATATAAACCATACTTTGTTTTAAAGGCAGTTTTCCATTCATCTCCTTCTTTAATTCGAATTTGATGATATCCACTCTTTAAATCAATTTTAGTGAAGACTACAAAGCACCATGTAATTCATCAAGCATATCATCTAACCTAGGAATAGGATAGCGATACTTTCTGGTGATTTTATTGATGGCACGGCAATCGTACACATTCTCCACGCTCCATCTTTTTTTTGGTACCACGATCACTGGTACGGCACAAGGACTCATGCTTTCTCTAATTTTACCCTTAGTCAACAACTCCTCCACTTGCATTTGAATTTCTTTTGTCTCTTCCGGGTTGGCTCGTATGCTGGTCGGTTTGGAAGCACCGCTCGGGGATGAAATCAATTTGATGTTCAATTCCTCTTAGTGGCGGCAATCCATTTGGCTCTTCTTCGGAAAGACATCATTATATTCCTGCAAAAGAGAAATAAAAGAACTTGGCAAAGATGGTGTTAGCTCATTAGTGTTCAAATAGGACTCCTTAAACACCATTACTAACACACTCTTTTCTTCAACTAATGCCCTTTTTAACTCACTTGCTTTTGCATAGAAATTCAGCCTTTTTTTGCCCTCTACCTTTTCTCCCTCATTCACACTCAATTCATTCCTCTTATCATTATCTCCACTCTTTTTTCACTCGAATTTTGCCCCTCTTCCTTACTCTTTTTTTTTTTTCTCTCGGCCTCTCGTATTTTTCTTGCTTGGGACATTTTGATTTGATCTTCTTGCACTTGTTGTGGAGTCAAAGAAACAAGCTGGATATTTTTATTACGATGCTTGAGTGTGCATCGATTAAGAAAACCATCATACGTCACCCTTCTATCGAATTGCCATGGTCTCCCCAATAGAATATGGCTAGCATGCATTGGTACCACATCACATAGAACATCATCCTTGTAATTGCCAATTGAAAATGATACCAAAACTTGCTTAGCCACACGAATTTCTCCACAATCATTAAGCCATTGCAGCTTGTATGGATTGGGGTGCTTAAGGTAGCTAAATTCAGTTTTTCCACCATTTCACAACTAGCAACATTAGCACAACTCCCTCCATCAACAATTAACATGCACACCTTACCTTGAACTAAACACCTTGTGTGGAAGATGTTCTCCTTTGTTGTTCAGCTTCTTCCATCTTTATTTGCATGTTTAGAGCTCTTCTAACGACCAAAAGCTCGCCATGTTCGGGTATGGTCTCTTCAAGTTGTTCTTCTTCATGTTCACTTTCAGATTCTATCTCTCCATTATCCTTCATGATCATCACTCTCTTGTTTGGACATTGAGATGCAATATGTCCAAACCCTTGACAACGAAAAACATTTGATATCTCGATTTCGAGAATTGGAGTTGAGACCCTTTCCTTATCAACCTCATTGTACTTGGTTTTGAACGCCTCAGTTTGAGTTTTAGAGGTTGTTCCAACACTTCCTTTCAACATTCCTTCTTTCATCTTGTTGGAAGACTGAAAATTCGATACGTAACTCTTTTGAAATGAACTCTTCTTCTTGAGTTGCCTTTCCACCTTTATGGCTGTATGCACCATGTCTTCAAGCTCCACATAGTGTTGTAATTCCACTATGTTAGCAATCTCCCTATTCAGCCCGCTTAGGAATCTTGCCATGGTAGCCTCCCTATCTTCATCAATATTGGCCCTAATCATTGAAATCTCCATCTCCTTGTAATACTCATCCATTTGATCTACTACCTTGAGTCATTGTTTGGAGTTTTTGATACAAGTCACGAAAATAATGAGATGGTACAAATCTCCTACGCATGGTTGTCTTCATTTCAGCCCAAGTAGTGATCGATCTTTCTCCGTAACGCCTTCGATTTGTGGTTAATTGATCCCACCAAACTAATGCATAGTCGGTGAACTCAATTGCAGCAAGCTTTACCTTCTTTTCCTCGGAGTAATTGTGGCATTCAAAAATAAGATCCACCTTTCTCTCCCACTCTAAATATGCCGGGATCACTTCTTCCATGGAATGCGGGGATATTCAATTTGATGTTCCCTAAATCCCGATCAACTTCATTATTTTGCCTTCTCCCACCTCGTCTATTTCCATGGTGTTGCGGCTCCATTTCTTCTTCCTCCTCGATTCCCACTCCTCATTACGTCTCCATTGATTTGGTTGAGGAATCTCACGCCTCCTAGCTGCTGGTTGTTCAAGCCTCTCCAAACGATCCGTTATATTTTCAAGAATTGCTGTAAATCTTGCAAATTGTTGTTGCATAGCCTCAATAGTGAAATCTTTTTCTCCAACCTTGCTGCCCGAAGTATCCTCCATGATATATTCCTCACAAAACACTCGTGTATCACTCAAGATGATTCACTCAATTGGCTTTTACCTCCCCTCTAATGATCTTACCACTCAATGCCTTTTACCACTCAAATTTCATATGTAGGCTCAATAAGAATAAGAACAAATCAAGACAAGCAATTCCAAGTCACGTTCAACAAATGATATGCCCGTGTACAAAAAGATCAATAAGTATTTTTTCTAAGAAACAAGATACAATTTTCTTTTGGTGGTGGAGTCTTTAGGATCCCACAACAAGATTTTTCTTTTTTTGTTTTTGTATGTACTTCTCAAGATTGAATGGAGAAGGAATTCAGATTTTTTTGTTTGTTTTTTTTTTTGTTTTTTTTTCGCTTTTTTTTTTTTCTCTTTTTTTTTTTTTTTTGAAACTAGAAGATAGAATATGGATAAAATGATAGGAAATCAGATCAATACCAGATTTCTCGATACCAAACTGATACGGATTGTACGAAGGACCCATTGAATATATCGATTCAAGAACCCAACGTGAGACAAGTATGCAGCGGATATTCCGGATCGATGATCTAGTTTGATCTTACCTAGAGCTTTATTACCTTGACCCGTTGGCTATATGATCAGCCAAGAACCTTGGTATGATGAACACCACAAGATATTGCTCAAGTATCTTGATAAGTTCTTAAACAATTGAAAACTCTACAAAGAGAATTTCAACTCACAAAGGCAAATGCCAATTTCAATATATCAATCAAATTCTTCATTCTTACATGGGCTGCCATGCTTTTATAGTTACAATATGATGCTTCAATGTTAATCCCGAATTGGCTTTTCATGGGATTTGAAGAGACATTCTTGACCCCTTTTTCTAGTCTTACAACATAGAAAATGACTCCCCATGTGAAGAGACACTCTAGACCACCTTTACTAGACTTGGAAAATGATTACTAGACTAGACAACCTTTCTAGACTTGGAAAATGACTACTAGACTTACTTTATTGAATAATCATACTTGATTAACTTAACTAAGACACTTTGACTAACAAAATGCTGAAAATTGACCATTTTAAGCAAAATGAAACATCACTCCTCTTGGGCTTGAGGTGTTGGACGAAAATCATGGCCCATAAACTCCAAATTAAGTCTTCAATTCAGTTCCATGCTTGAGCCCAACTTATTAGATGCATTCGGCCCAACAACTTGAATAACATTCATTACTTGGCCTTCTATTGAGCTCCCTTGCACATTTTCTTTAATTTCAGCAACAAGAGTCATCAAAGCTTGCTTAATTTGTTTAGCTCTTGCTCTCGTGATTGGCCCTCCATGAATCATCATCGGTTCTTTATTTCCTTGAGTTGTAAGCTGCAGGATGACCTTCATCATTCTCCTTCAATTCTTGGTCTATATGGAATTCTGCCGTCCAGTTTCATCCCTCACCATCAACATCAACCCTACAATTGGGTTTATTTCCATCTTCCGCATATATGGGTATCCCTCCGGCTGCCTCTCCGACCCCCATGAGCGCCCTTGCCGTTTCTCAGGCGCACACACCTAATGATGATGTGCAAGGGGTTGTTCCCCCTCCCCCCATGGTGCTTGATGACCATGGGGGGCCATGACCCCCACCTATGCTTCAAGAGGGACGACCACTATTACCTCCAACATGGCCACCCCCTCCCAGGGGGTGATGGCCTCTGTGCTTCTCCCTCTGGCGTCCCCCAGCCTGTGGTCCCCAACCATGATAGCAACAGTTCTCCAGGACAAGCATGTGCTCCACCTCCTCCACCACGTGATTCCACCAATGTTTTCCCATTGTTGAGTCATGTATCCATAGTTGATTCAGGGAATTCCCAGTTTTTGGCCACAATGCCCAACTTCAGCCCAAATTTGGCAAACTCATATGCTCCGCTAAATAATGGTAATGGCCCTGCCCCAAATTCTTTCCATACTTCGGCTCCAGGTAATCCTAAAACCTACTCTAATGTGGTTAATAGTTTAGTTGGTTCGATCCGTGAACCGTTAAAAAAGGTTGACTATTACTCAGTTACGATGAAAATCTATATAAACAAAGCATCTCTGAATTTGCTTTTTCTTTGATTGGTCATGTTACTATGGGTAAAGGTAATAAACCCTAGGCTATTTTACCGCTTCAGAAACGTCTTTCTGATTTATGGGGCATTCAAACTAATTGGAAGCTAATCCTCTAGGGTAAGGGTTATTTCTGTATCAAATTTGACAATATGCAGGATCATTCTCGGGCTCAATCTTGGGTATCTTGGTCCCATAACCCAGGCAATATCAGATTATCTCCGTGGGTGCTAGATTTTAATCCCTACAAAGTCACGACTTCGATTGCTAGTGGTTGGATCCGGATATTTGAGCTCAGTCTTGAATATTGGAAACCGCATTTCATTTTGGGAATTGCTAAGGCCGTTGGTAATCCTTTACAGATTGACAAGAGGTCTTTGGATGGTTCTCTAAGCCACTTTGTCCGGGTTTTGGTGGAAGTTGATCTTGCTAAGCCATTGTAAGATTATATTATGTTGGAGCGTATGGATCACAGTTCTTTTCTGTCGGTTAACTATGAACAACTTCCAGATTTCTGTCCCACTTGTGGTATTACGGGACACACTGTTGTATCATGCCGTCGCATGGATAAGCCTGGTGAGAATGAAGAACCCCATGGACATCCTACATCTCAAAGGGGACGTTCTAAAGAGCGTAGAGTTTATCATCCGGTGCCAAAAGCACAAGATAAAGGAAAAACTGTGGTTAACTCAGTGGATGATGCGGTTTCTTCAGTCCTTAATCATCAGTCTCCCTCCCTCTATTTATGGTGCCTAATGCTCATAATGTTCCGGCTTCCTCTAATGTTCGTTTGGGTAATTCGTTTGCCGCCTTGGCTGAAGCGGACGATTTGGTTTATGACTCGCAATCTTCGGATGTCCCAAATTTTGCTCCTGAGAATTCACAACCCTTGCCTCAGATTTCTCTGCCGCCCCAATCCAGGATACGAAAGCCATCCAATGTTGTCCAATATCCTTTGGAGAAACCTATCAGACTTTTGAGTAGAGCCATCCGGGATAGGTCCTATACCGACAACGCTTGCAGAAAGACATTGAGCATGGTCCCATACTTCCTATCCATCAGGTTGCTATCACTCCGGACCCTGATGGAGCTAAGAATCTTAATCTAGCGGCTACTAAAAGATGGGCTAATTATGATGAAGATGAGACTTCACACGCTGCAGAGACCCACACGTCTATTGGGGACACGGGACCTATGACTTTGCAGACTTCTGATGCGCCTACTACCATGTCAGCAACACGGTCTTCCACCTTCGACATTACCTCATGAATTGATTGTTCTGGAACATCAGAGGAATAGGGAATGCTACTTCTCGCAATGTTCTCAAGGCCTTCTATCAACGTCACAACCCATCCTTGGTTGCCATCTCAGAACCCGAGGTGGAACTAGATGCTATTTATGATTCTTTTTGGGTCGGTCTGGGGTTACAGTTTGTGGTTCAGAATTTTCGGTCTAATGGGAAATCAAATATTTGGATTTTTCACCGTTCGGATGTCAATACTGCAGCATGTTCTCACTTCTGATCAGTGTATTATTCTCAAGGCTCAGTATGCTAGTATCACTTTTCATGTGGGGTTTGTGCATGCCCTTTGTAATCATGTGGATCGACGATACCTCTGGGATAATATTATTGGTTTGGGCATTAATGACTTGGTTTTAATGGGGGACTTTAATGCTATTCTGGGTAATCATGAGAAGAAAGGTCGGGGGATCGACTCTCTTGCTTCATGCCAGGACTTTCAAAACTTTATGGAAAGCTCAAGGTTGGCGTCCATTCCAACCATGGGCCCCTTTTTTACGTGGTGTGCTACGAGGGGTCGGCATAATCTCATTCAGGCCAGGTTGGATCGCTCCATGGCTACTTACAATTTTCTCCCCCTTTGGCAAAAGGTGGATAACTATGTTCTCCCTCGTATTGGTTAAGACCACCACCATCTTTTGCTCTCCTGTTCGATGCAGGTTATGAGAGGCTTGGGTCTGTTCCGTTTTCAGTGAATGTGGCTTAAAAATCCGGGTTTTCAGCAGACGGTTGCTTCAAATTGGAATATTCCTATTGTGGGCTCTAATCCATTAATTAATCTGAAGTGTAAACTTAAACGCTTGCGTGCAGTTCTTCGAACTTGGAATAGGGAGGTTTTCGGTGATGTAAATCGGGCAGTGGACGATAAATTGGAGAAAGTTAAGCAAATTCAATCGGATATTGAGTCTATTGGGTACACGGATAACCTCAGGGAGCAGGAATTTGATGCTCAAAGTTCTCTCAATGATGCTCAAAGTTCTCTCAATCATGCCTTATCATTACAATCTGAATTTCTTCGTCATAAATCGAGGGCGACCTGGCTTGTTGATGGCGACCGCAATACATCTTTTTTCCACCGATGTTGTCAAACCAAGGCCATACGGTATGGTATTCATGGTTTGATGATCGACGGCCATCTTACTACTGATCCTGTCGCCATTCGTAGTCATGTCATTCACTTCTTCGAAGATTTGCTGCTCCGGCTGGATCTCCGGTCGATTTCTCTACTATTGATCATATTATTATTCCGGCTTGCTCAGATATTGATAATGTTGTTCTGCACTCTTTGCCCTCTGAGACTGAGATTCGGGAGGCAGTTTTTGATCTTGGCGTCGACAGCTCACCTGGCCCAGATGGTTTCAATGGGGTCTTCTATCATCAGTGTTGGGATATTATTTCTAGGGATGTGATTGATGCATTTCGACACTTCTTTGTGTCTGGGGCTTTGCCAGCTGGTCTAAATTCCAGTTTTATGGTCCTTATTCCTAAATGCAAGGATGCCATTGTTATTGAAAACTTCAGGCCGATTGTCATGAGTAATTTCATCTTCAAAACCATTACGAAAATTTTGGCAACTCGGTTTGGGAATATTGTTAGCCAGGTTCTTTCTCCCACTCAATTTAGCTTTATTCTGGGTCGTCATTTTCACGATTATATCACTTTGGTTTCGGAAGGTTATAATATTTTGCAGAATCGAGCAGACTAGAACATGATTTTAAAGATTGACATTCGCAAGGCCTTTGATACTTTGAGCCAGGACTTCTTGCTTAATGTATTACATAGATTTGGGTTTTCTGCTAAGTTCATTGGTTGGATTTTGGTGATTCTTAATTCTGCTCGTATATCAGCCTTGTTGAACGGATCACCTGTGGGGTACTTTTCCTGTTCTCGCGGTGTGCGTCAAGGGGGTCCTCTTTCTCCCCTTCTTTTTTGTGTTACTGAGGAAGTTTTGGGCAGAATTTTCGCAAACTTGGTGGCTTCTAACAGTCTTCGGCCATTTGTTGCTCCTCGGAACATCCATTTTCCTTCTACGATGTTATATGCTGATGATATCAACATCCTCTATGAGGCCACCACTAGCAATGCCCGTCATGTCGCCAAGCTCTTCGCCTTTATGCCTCAATCTCAGGCCAAGTTTTCAATCCTCACAAATCCAAGGTCTTTTCGGAACTTCTGTTTCCAGACACATTTGCAATCGGATTCAAGCAGTTATTGGGATTCAGCAGGGGGATTTTCCTACAACTTACCTTGGCGTCCCTATTTTTAAAGGCGCCACCAAGCAGAGGGTTCTTCAAGCTACTTTTGACAAGGTGCTTCTTAAGTTCAAACGATGGAAGGGGTTTTCTCTTTCGCTTGATGGCAGAGTTTGTTTGGTGAACTCTGTGATCATGAGCTCACTGGTGCATTCTATGCTTGTTTACAAATGGCCGATTACATACTTAAGCAGCTGAAAAGCTATGCGGAACTTTATCTGTACAGGTGACATCTTCCAGAAAGGGAATCACACGATTAATTGGGCTCGTTGTTGCACTCCTAGGAAAGAAGGGGGCCTCGGGGTTCATTCTATTATCATGGCTAATCAAGCTTATCTCATGAAATTGGGCTGGAAGATCATTACTTTGGATTTCATTGTGCTTGTCGCTCTTCGCAATCAATATCTATTGTCGAGCAGGGCGATCTGTAACTCTTACTTACCTTCATTGATCTGGGTTGGTCTTCGTCCCCTCATTCAGAACTATTTAACGGAATCACGGTGGATTCCGGGGGCGCAGTTGTTTGTTGGATTTTGGAATGACAATTGGCTAGGTTTTGTCATTGCGGATAGTATTGGCATTCCTAGCGAATACCGGGTTCATTTTAATGAAACAATCTCGGACCTCTATTATGACAACACTTGGCATTTTACCATTTCTTTTGTGGAAGCTTACATGGATATAGTCCAGGACATTGTTCGTTGTCTGCTTCCTCCGCATTCAGAGGATAAAAGAGTTTGGATGCATTCTATGGATGGGGTGGTTTCTTCTAAGGAGGCCTATTCATTTTTGTGGCCTCGCTTCTTCCGGTGTTTAGATGGGGCTCTTGGATTTGATCTACGCACATCCCGGAAAGGAGAGATGGCGGTTCGTCAGAGGGCGATTATCAGTCATCTGGAGGTTCTTGATGTTATGCGTCAACAGGGCTTCATTGGGCTGACCTTTTGTAGTCTATGTTATTCTCAGGCGAAATCGATTGATCACATTTTTGTTTCTTGTGCTTTTGCAAGGCTTCTGTGGGGTTGGATGGCTGAGGTTTTTGCTGTCACTATTCATCCAGCGCACAACTTCAATGAATTTCTGGTTCACCTCATGGGTTTCCACTTGGTGATCGGTGGCTTTTCTATGGAAGGTGGCTTTTATTTATGGCGTTTGGCTACTTTGGCATTTTTCGGAATGACATTATTTTCAATAATAATAAATGGACCTCGGAGGGAGCTCGGTTAATATCTAGGAGATGATATTGGAATTTGTTGTTCTAGATACGGGCTGCATGAACAACACTCAAGATGATCTCCTTTGTCTTCACCGTCTCAATGTACACGGGCGTGCTCCCAGAGCTCCCAGAATCATCCCTGTTACTTGGAATCTTCCTCTTTTAAGCTGGATTAAGGTTAATACAGATGGCAGTAATTCTGGCTCTCCAGGCCGTCTAGTCGCAGTCAGGGTTTATTGTACGACTAGGGGCTTCTTCAGAGGTTGCTTTGTTGAGCAATGCGGATTTGGATTTGCTTTGAGGCCTGAGTTAGTTGTTGTTATTAAGGCGATCTCCTACGCGCATCATAAGGGTTGGACGCATCTTTGGGTGGAATCAGTCTCTACTTTTGTGGTCGACCTCTTTCGTAATCGCGATGGATCTGTCCCATGGCGTCTTCTTGGTCACTGGAGTTACTCAATGCATTTGGTCTCCTAAATGAATTTTGTAATTTCTCATATCTATCGGGAGGGAAATTGGGTGGCAGATTGTCTCAGTAAATTTTCGGAATCCAAGTGGTGGGATGCGCCTCCTGCAGATATTATTACTTTACTCAATGATGATTATGTTGGTCGTAGTCAGTATAGATTTGTCAGATAGCCTGTGTTTCTGTTATAGCTTGTGTCTCTGTGTTTCTTATGGATTTTTCTCGCAGGGGTACTCTTTTCCTATTGGGATTTTTCCCACAAGGGTGAGTTTTACTCCGGTAGATTTTTAACAAGGCCCCAAACACTGCGCTACCTGATCGGCTTGTGATCAGGGATTTTACTTTTTTTCTATATTATTTTCGACCTTATTCAAAAAAAAATCCGAACAATTCTGTGGAATATTGCTCGATCTCTAGGGTTTCTGATAAAACCCTAGATTCTTCTTTGGATAATTTTGACATTCATGGTGGATTTAAATCTTCCTCTCCACCTTGATTTCCTCTTCCCTCAAACTTTAAGCCCCATGCACGAAAAATTGCAAGCAGGAACGATGGACATGGGACTTTAGGTTTAATCCCTGAAGATTTTTATTTGTCGAAGCCCTCATCATCCATAGCAAGCAACCTTCAGGGGGTGACAACCCTTTGTCAGTGACACCTCTTGTGCAAGCCGCTGCTCACTCCTTTGAGGGGGTGGGCCCCCATGTGCCTTCTCTTGGGGGGGCAGCGGCAAGGATGGCCTCTCCCCAGGGGGGTGATGGCCCCTGGGTGCAGATTCCTCCTCAAGGTGCTCAAGTGGTGGTCTTCAGTCCTGGCTTCAACAACCCAGTTTTTGCTACATCTTCTCCAGGCATCACTTTCAAAGAGGCTATTCATAATAACAAAACCAATAAACCAGGTACCTCACATGCTCCTGTTGTTTTATGCCCTGATGGTTTTATCCCAGGTATGTCTCAAAATCAATCATATGCTAATGTGGTTAATGGATTTCTTAATCCTGCCCCGGACCCCATTTTTTTAAAATGAAAATGGGGAGTCATCTATTATATCATCTGGCATCGAAGAAAATTATAAAAAAACAAAAACAAAAACTCTCACCAAATGCTTTCCTCTGCCATCAACTACACAGACTAGTGAAATCCAAAATAAACTAACAGTCTAATTAATTCAATTATGAAGACATTAAAACATCTTAAACATTCTGACATTACCAAATATAATGAAAAAAACAATAATCGGACCGTATAGGCCTATATAAGCAGTTCAAAATGGGTAGAATTCAAATATGCAGCCATGCAGCTACAAGAAAAACCTCTTGACAACTTCCAAAATTGCATAAGCAAGTCTACTTGATCTTCTTTTTTGGCCTCAATTGGTTGTTGTGCCCACACTTCTTCTTTCTACAGTTGACAACACGGGGATGCAGCCGTGCATAACATTTGTGGCAGATCATCTTGTCCTGATTATACTTCCTAGCCAAAGCCATCAATGACGGTTCGATAATTCCTCCACAGAGCCTCAAAACCAAATGCAACGTCGACGCTTTCTGAATATTGTAATCTGCGAGTGTCCGACCATCTTCGAGCTGCTTCCCAGCAAAAATCAAACGCTGATGATCCGGTGGAATTCCTTCCTTGTCTTGAAGTTTGGCCTTGACATTGTCAATGGTGTTGCTCGATTCGACCTCGAGGGTTATTTTTTTCCCGGTTAGGGTTTTCACGAAGATCTGCATTTTCTCTTGGTTCTGTAGTCGCCAAGGGGGAATATTTTTATGTTACTATTGATGAAAATTGGTATCAAGAATATATTTTGGAATTTCGTATGCTTTGATTGGGCGGATTATTCTTGGAAACTATAGTAAACCATGGGCCCTAATGCCTCTACAAAATCACCTTACGGGTTATGGAATATTCAAGGGATTGGAAATTAATACCATTGGGAAAAGGGTATTTCTGCATTAAATTCTCTTCGGATTCTGATAGGAATTTGGCTGCTTCTCGTTCATCTTGGCTCTTAAATCCTGGTCTATTTTTTTTATCTCCATGGGTTACGGACTTTAACCCATATAAAGTCAGTTCTTCGATTGCTAGTGTCTGGGTGCGGATTTTCGAGCTAAGTTTTGAATACTGGGAACCTCATGTTATTGTGAGCATAGCCAAGGCAGTGGGTAATCCGGTTCAGATCGATTCGAAGTCCCTTAATGGTTCTTTGGGACATTTTGTCAGGGTTCTTGTGGAGATTGATTTATCTAAACCCCTACAAGATCACGTTATGGTTGAACGTGTTGGGTATTGTTCTTTTGTTTCTTTGAGCTACGAAAAACTTCTGAAATATTGTCGCATTGTAGTGTTATTCGGCATTCAATGGTTTCTTGTCGTAGAAATATGAATCAAGTGCCTCCTCAAGCCCCCATGGACCCCAAACGGACACCCTCTGTCTCTAAGGGTCGGTCTCGGGTTTGCAAAGAATATCGCCCAATTCATAAAGCTACTGACAAAGGTAAAGAAGTTATGGCTTCAACTTCAGCTGTGGAGGCTCAAAACGTTGTCCCTTCCCGTATGATTGTTCCTCATCCGTCTGGTGTTTCCCTGGGTAATTCATTTGCTACTCTTGATGATGCCTGTGATTTTGAGCCTATAACTGATCCTTCTCCGATTTCCAATTCGGCTAACACAAGTAATATTGATATTCTTTAATATTCGGATATTCGGAAATAGCTCTCACAATTCAATATCACCTTGAAAAATCAATTCGACACTTATGCCGTGCCATGCGTGACAAATCTCTTGACTCTGCCAAACATAAATTAATGGCTGATGTTGAAAGGGGTTCTTTACCTCCTCTTCACAAGTTTAAGATTTCGACTGATGATGAGGGTCCTAAGACTTTAACTTTGGCGGTTAATAAGAAGTGGGGGGATTACATGGAGGAAAATTCTGGTGCCTCAGAGTTATTAAGGAATGATGGGTATGGACGTCTCTGAGATTAATATATCCGCTTCTCCACATTGGATTATTCCCCCAGATTCATCTCAATGAATTGCCTTTTCTGGAATATCCGAGGGATAGGGAACATTGCCTCCTGCAATGTGTTTAGGGATATCTGTCGGCGTCATAATCCTTCCCTCTTGGCTATTGTAGAACCTAAAGTTGATCTGGGTGCTATTTTTGATTCTTTCTAGACTTATCTGGGTTTATAGTTTGTAACTCAGAACTTTCGAGTCTCTGGTAGATCGGATATTTGGGTCTTTCGGCGCACTGATGTTAATATTCTGCAGCATGTTTATTTGTCGGATCAGGGTATTGTTGTTCAGATGGAAATATCCAATATTATCTTTCATATTAGTTTTATTCATGCACATTGTGATTAATGGCTCGGAGTCAGTTGTGGCAAGATTTGGTTGGTCTAGGTCTGGCTAATGGCAGTAGCATTGTTTCTCAGGCTGCTTGTCAGGATTTTTGCAATTTCTTGGATAATGTGAATCTTATTTCTATCCACACTTTGGGCAAATTTTTCACTTGGTGTTTGACACGTTCTCCTATGCACCTGATTCAAGCTCATCTGGACAGAGCACTGGCAACGCTTGCTTTTTCCACTCTCTAGCACCATGTGGAAGCTATAGTTCTCCCTGTATCTCTTTGGAGCATCATCCGATTTTGGTTTCTTGTTTTACTCAGACGACAAAAGATCCTTCTCCATTTCATTTCAGAGTATGTGGCTGAAGCATCCGAGCTTCTTAGCTTTACTTTGGTCTTTTTTTTTAATAAGTGTGAATATATATATATAAAAATGAAAAAAGAGTTGTCCTGATCACAGGCTAATCAGGTAACCAAAAGTAAGCCTGAAAACATTGTCATAAATGAAAACGGAATGGTCACAAGCCGACCAGATGGCTGAATGGTTGGGGCCTCGTTAAAACCTCCCAAGGTAAAACCGACCCTTGTGGGAAAAACCCTTGGTAGGAAAAAGAGTCCCCCCATGAAGAATAAGTGTCCAAAATGGGAAAAGAAACCAGAAGCAGGACGCTCTAGCTAACAAACCTATAGTTGGATTGGCCAAAATAGTCCTGTGTAAGAGACGAAACAATATCCGCTGGGGGCGCTCCCCACCAAGTCACAGTGCGGAATCTTGCTAAGTATGTCTGCCACCCGATTTCCCTCCCGAAAAATGTGTGAGACCACCAAATCCATCTGAGAAAGAAGGTGCATAGTGTAGCGCCACTTGCTAAGATGGCGCCACGGTACCCCCTCTGATCTCTTCTACAGCAACTCCACCACATAAACCGAATCTGACTCCAACCAAAGCTTAGTCCAGCCTTTCGCAAAAGCGTAATGAATTTCCCACATAGCCACCAACCCCGCCGCCCCAAAAGTGAATCCCGAACCGCAACATTCCACAAAGCAACCACGAAAGAAGCCTCTGCAGGTTTGGAAAACCCCCAGGCCGTAAGACGTCAGCGCCCCGAAGCACTCTTTCGTCCGTGTTGACTTTGATCCAGCTAGGGGTGTAAACGAGTCGAGTCGAGCTGAACATGGTATTGTTCGAGCTTATTTGAATTTTAATCGAGCTTTAAAAATTATGTTTGAGCTTGTTTGATTATTAATCGAATCAAGCTCGAACGAGCTTTGGTCGAGCCAAACATGAATCGAGCTCAAGTAGCTTGATATTTTTACACATATTTTATTATTTTTTTACTAATCGAGTCGAGCTCAAGCCGAGCTTTAAATCTTATCGAATGAAAAAATATGTTCAAGCTTGGTTCATTACTTTAACAAACCGAGCTCAAACGAGCTTTGAATGATCGATCTCGAATCGAGTATCGAGTAGCTTGGTTCATTTTTCAACCCTAGATCCAGCCCGGTAAGGGTTTTTGCCAATTAACCTGCACGATCTTCACGGCCTGTCTTGGACGCCCAGGAACACGAAGTCTCCGCAGGATGAAAAGGTCATGTTGATCATTATGCATGCAACCCCGTTCTAAGGAAGAAGATTCCAAAATCAGCACGCGAAGGCGGAGGGTGGTCGCATCAACCGCCCAAGTCTTGTAATTGAAAGTGAGGTCGTTACGGATCTGCCAGATAAGCCAAATACAGGATAGCACTGCCACTCGCCATAAGAAAGCCACCTGCTCACTAAAATGAAAACTCATTAAACGCACCATGAATTCATTAAAGCTATAACCCATAAAATTGCGGACATCAAAAGAGTCAAAGATCCATTGCCAAAGGGCTTCTGCAAAAACACAAGAGACAAACAAATGATCAACAGATTTAGCAGTTGCACAACAAAGACCGCAAACCGAGGGGCCAATGAAAGATCCCCTAGGACGCAGTAAATCCAAAACCGCTAGTCGATTGTGGATGGCTCTCCAAGCCATAATCGAATGTCGTTCCGGAATATGAGTGACCAAATCCAGGAACCCCATTGGACAACCAGAGAGTGGGGGCACAGGTAAGAGTAAGCCGATTTCGAAGTGATAATCCCATCCTCAGAATGCAACCAAACGCGCGTATCCTCCGAACCCGGGGCGATGGGGACTCTAACAATATCCCGGACCAGATCCAAGTATGCATGAAAGCAAGTGAAGTTCCAAGACCCATCATAAAAATAATCCAAGATGCGATGCGAAATAAATCTTTGGTATTCTTATGGGATACCAATCTGCTTCGGCAATGGTATAACCCAAACTTGAGTTATCAAGCCAAAATAAGATCGCTGCAGAATTACACCGGGGATCCAACGAGAGTCCTCCAAGAAACTCGTAATGCAAGGCGAATCCCACCCAAATGGAAGAGGGGATATACGAACGACGGAGAGATCCATCCGAGGTTAAAATGCAGTTTCTGAGGGTATTGTAGATCAAAGAGTTTGAAGTTATAACCTTCCAACCCAGCTTCATGAGGAATGCATTATTGGCAACCACAGTAGAGCGCACGCCTAGTCCACCTTCAGCCCGGGGCATGCAACAACGGTTCCAATTAACCACCACCGACCCTTTAGAGTTGACATCACCAGACCAGATGAAATTACGCATGGCCTTTTCCATTTGCCGTAATAATGTTCGAGGCCACTTGTAAACCATCATCATCTGCACAAATGAGCTGGTGATCACCGAATTCACCAGGCAAATGTGACCCGCAATAGATAAAGAAGTCCCTTTCCACCTTCTGAACTTGAGAATATTCTTATCAAAAAAGGGTTGTAAGTCTGCCACCTTAGGCGCGCCCTTGAAGATGGGGGCGCCTAAGTAGACTGTTGGGAAGGCTCCAATATGAATACCCGTAATCGTCTGAATATGGCCACGCACATGATTAGAGACCCGGGTACCGAAACGAACTTTGGATTTGCAAGGGTGGAAGGCCTGACCCGAGATATCTGTATAAAGTGTGAGAATCTGAATAATAGAGAGTGCGTTCGCCAAAGATGCCCCGCACATAATCACAGTATCATCCGCGTGCATGATATATGAAGGAAAATCGATCTGCTTAGGCGCCTTGAATGGCTGAAGCTGATTCCGGGTAACTACCTCGTCAATAAATCTGCTCAGAACATCCTCCGCAATGCAAAATAGTAATGGTGATAACGGATCGCCCTTTCTAACCCCTCAAAAATAGGAGAAGTAACCCACAGGCGATCCATTCAAAAGGACTAAAATCCTGGAAGATTGAAGGATAACTTCAATCCAGTGAACAAACACTTCTGAAAAACCAAAGCGGCGTAAAACATGTATCAGAAAACCCAAAGCAACAGTATCAAATGCCTTGTGGATATCAATTTTTAAAATCATATTGGCATCATTCTGACCCTGCAAAACGTTGAAGTTCCGAAACCAAAGCTATACAATCGTGAATCTGCCTGCCCAAGATAAATCCAAACTGTGTAGGAGACAAGAAGGTAGAAATGATAGATCCTAGACGAGTTGCCAAAATCTTGGTGATGATCTTGAAAAGAAAATTACTCATCACAATCGGCCTAAAGTTCTCAATAACATTCGCGTCCTTAGTCTTTGAGATGAGCGCCATAAAGCTAGCGTTCAACCCTGCCGGAAAGGACACAGTAACAAAAAAAGATCAGACTGCCGCCAACACATCCTCGGAAATGACGTCCCAAAAGTGCTGATAAAACCTCCCATTGAAACCGTCCGGTCCCGGAGAACTGTCCAAACCCATATCAAAAGTCGTGTCTTTAATCTCTGACTCCAAAGGAATAGCCGTCAAAAGAGCATTATCTGCCGTACCAACCGTAGGAGATATAATCAGATCAACCAAAGTATAGTCCGAACTGGTGTGCCCTGTGTCAGCAAAGAGGTCTGCATAGAAGGAGATAATATGATTGCCAAGAACAACCGGGTCATCTGTGTAGCTACCATCAACTATCAGTCCCTGGATCCCCAAACGTCCGATATGAATCTGACAATGGCGATGGAAAAACGCCGTGTTATGGTCCCCGTCCTTCAACCAAGGCGAGTGGGCTATCTGCTTCAGGAATTCAGACTGTAATAACAACGTGCGAGACAAAGCATTTTGAGCATCAAGTTCCATGTCACGACGCGCCTCAGTAAAACCCTCAGACTCAATATCTGGCTTGAATCGGACGAACTTTCTCCATCTGATTATCCACCTGGCGATTAACATCCCCAAAGACGTCTTTATTCCAAACCTTAATAGTCTGTCGCAACCTCTTGAGCTTCCACATGACGCGCAACAAATGGTTAGGTGACGCGCACGGGAGCGCCCAAGAGACAGTAACAAATGTCCCGAAAAGAATCATGATGAATCCACATACGCTGAAAACGGAAAGGGTCGGCCCCGAGGACGAAGGAAGAATAAGAAACCAAAATTAGGTGGTGGTCCGAACCAATACGAGGAAAACCAAATCCTTAATAACTTGCCAAAAAGAGAAAAATCGGCATGTTGCTAAGGCTCGATCCATTTCGCTTTGAAGAAGGGAAAAGGAGGCGCGAGGGGAGCACCAAGTGAACGCCTTTCCCGTAGTCCGCATAGGGAACAATCCATCATCCTCCAAAAATCCATGAAGTCGACAACAGGCCACGGGAAAGAGTACCTTTGCTCGAACGCTCGTGATGACCCAAAACCGCGTTAAAATCCCCAATAAGCATAAGATCATCGAGACCCAAATTCCTCAAATCCAACCAAAGTGTACGCCGAGCAATATGATCACATAAACCATGAGCAAAACCAACATGAAAAACCATAGAACCAAATTAAACTTGCAGAACAAGACACCGAGAAGAAGACCAAACCTGATTAAGGACAGAGATGTCAGCATCACAGAAGACCCAAATATCAGATCGTCCGTTTGCCCGAAAGTTCTGAGCCACAAAAGTCAAACCCAAACTATTCCAATAAGAATCTGAAATCAATGAAATGTCCACCTTAGGCTCACAAATAGCTAAAATAGAAGGCTTATGTTTTTGACATAAAGCCTTAAGAACATTGCGAGAAGCAATGTTCCCAATCCCCCAGATGTTCCAGAAGATGCAATTCATTGAGACGGTGGGAGGGGGAGGCGCCCGTGATGATCGCACGGTAAAAACAGGAGTGTGGTGTGATGCAGAATCTGACGATTGAGAATTAGCCACTTCATCTGCATAATCTGCCCATCTCTTTGAAGCTGCAAAGTCCACTTCATGGACCCGTAGTAACATTCTGGAGTATTCTGGATTTGGCCGAATCCAGGGAGCTGTCCCGTAATGCACGGTTAAGAGCACAGATAGGCTTTCCCAATGGATGCTGAACCGTAATAGGCTGAATAGTGTAGACGGGGCCGGTGTTGGATGTAGGGGCCCTGGGGGCCGGTTCCCTAGCTGGATAATCGGCCTGAGAGTCTGTGGATGGTTGATCGGTGGTATCGTTTGAACCAAGAGCTGCAAAGGTATTACCTAGGTGGATATCCATAGGGCAAGTGACTATTGCGCAGGTAGGGGGCATGCACGCATAGCCAAACCCGTATTTCCCATTGAGTCATCAACGACCTTGCCCTTGTCCTGCTGCACAGGACGATAAACTTTTGAACCCTAGAGCGACCACGTTGAATAGAATTCGGACATGTTGCTGAGGCCCTGGAACGTTCATTGTCAGGAGATGTGCGCCTTTCTTTAGCTGAGTTTTCATCGATATTAGACGGCAAGAAGCCGTTGAGTGTCCCGTAACATTACACTTTGAACAAAACTCAGGGAGTTTCTCATAACTGACTAACACAAAGGAACACTGGCCAATTCGTTCCACCATGATGTGGTCCTCCAACGGCTTTGCAAGATCAATATCAACCAGCACCCGAATGAAATGTCCCATAGAATCATCAAGCGATCAATGATACATATGTAATGGATTTCCAATAGCACTGGCGATCCCCAGGATGGTATTGGGATCCCAGTATTCCAAACTGAGCTCGAAGATGCGGACCCAAATGCTGGCCACAGAAGTGTTCACCTTATAATGGTTGAAATCCAGGACCCATGGTGAAAGTCGAATAGTACCCGGGTTAAGCGCCCAATTGATCTGTAGTTGAGCACAAGCTCTATCCTGCGCATGAAACAATTTAACACAAAACTATCCCGTGCCCAAGGGAATTAGTTTCCAGTCATTCTTAATACCCCATAGCTCGGATAGCCTCTTATGCAAGAGCATAGTAGGCCATGGCTTGTTACCTTTGCCCAAAATAACCCGCCTGATCAAAGAATAAGAAAATTCCGCAAGGCATTGTTGATAAACATTTTCGTTAATAGTAACAGAATAATAATCCCCTTTCCGAACTGGTTTAGGGATAGAATGCATTTTACCAGAAACCATATGAGAAAATGAAGCATTATTACCCGTGGTCTATGGGAAAGTAGAATCCAACGGATGGGGATTTCTCGAAACCACTTTCGCAAAAGAATTGGCCAAGTTAATATAAGCATTAGAATTATGAGCCGAAAGTCGAGGGTTCGATGCATGGGGGGAGCCCATGTTGGCGGAGCTTCCAGCAGGTTGAGCAACATTCGTGGAAGGGCATGCAGGAAGGATGCGCTGAGGATGGATGACATTGGCCCAGGGGTCATCACCCCCCTAGGGGGGCGTCCCTGGAAGTGCTGGCAGCCACCGGCCCCCCATGGCTATAGGCAGCCATGGGGGTAAAGGGACGCCCCCTAAGGGGCGCTGAGCATGAAGGGGGCGTTGCCCCCATAATACCGCCCACATGGGGCTGTGCGGCAGGGGGGCGCTGGTAGGGGAGCGCTGTTGGGGGTCGCTGCGTGGGGCTCGTGGGCGATGGCAAGTAGGCGTCTTGCGGGATGATCCCTGCTGCTATGTACGTCAGTGGAGGCGGACTGAGGGTGGATGTGGATGACACAAAATTTCACGGCAACCCGTAGAAGGAGCACGATGCCGATTGCGATGGATTCCCATCACCGGACTGCACGGTGCGTTGTGCAGAGGGACGTGCAACGAGCTGAGAAGGGATTGACTCTTGCGATCGTTCATGGTAAGGCTCAAAGTTCGAAGTTAAACCAGAAAAAATGAGAGACTCCGATGAGGCCATGGAGGGTGCAACCGGCCATGGCGCCGGAGGCATTTCGGAGAGAGAAGAGAGAAAAACCCTGGTTTGCTGCATAATATTGGTCTTCTTGAGAGGCCTCTTTTTTTTCTTTCTTTTTCTCTCTTGAGAGGCCTCTTGCACGGCTTCTAATCCCATTTTATGTGTGATGTTTAAATCCAAGCGTCTTTGGCCTACTCTTAAAATTTGGAATAAAGAAATTTTTGGTGATGTTAACCGTGCAGTTGATCTACAACTTCAAAAGGTTCAGCAAATTCATCGAGATATTGAAATTTTGGGTTATTCAGGGGATCATCGCCAGGCTGAGTTGGATGCCCAAAAATCCCTTCTTCAGATATCAGCCATGCAGGCTAACTCCCTTCGACAGAAGTCTAGAGTCTCTTGGCTTAAGGATGGGGATAGAAATACCTAATTCTTTCATCATCAATGCCAGATGCGTTCGTTTAGGGCTGGTATTCATAGCTTAAGTGTTCAGGGTGATATATCTCATGATCCTGCAGTCATTAGTTCCCATATGACTATTATAAGGATCTTTTTGCGGCTCCATACACTGGTTCTATTGATTATTCTTGGATTAATCGTTTTATCTCTCAGATGGTTTTGGATGGTGACAATCAGGTTTTAATTTTGCCTCTTTTTGGGCTAGAAACGTGCATCGCTTCCTTCGATCTTGGTCTTGTGGTTCCTAGGGTCGGACAAGTTTAATGGGGCGTTCTATCAGCATTGTTGGGATATTATTGATAGTGATGTCACATCTACAGTACACCACTTTTTCATTACGGGTACTTTGCCCTTTGTCTTAACTCGAGTTTCATGGTGTTAATACCCAAGACCAAAGATGCTATTGCCATTGAGAATTTCCGACCCATTATGAGTAATTTTCTCTTTAAGGTCATTACTAAGATTGATGCTATCATTAGTAAGATCCTTTCTCCTACACAGTTTGGGAGTTTGCGTTCATTCCTGGTAGACACATCATGATTGCATTGCGGTTCTCTCAGAGGGTTTTAATATCTTATAGAGTCGGTGAGACAATAACATGATTCTCAAAATATTGACATTCGAAATGCGTTTGACACATTGATTTGGGATTTTTATTTCATGTTCTTAGCTGTTTGGGTTCTCGACACATTTATCTCCCGGACTTCGATTATCCTTCATTCAAATTTTTGCATTTCGATCCTTGTAAATAGTTTATCGTGGGTTATTTTGAGTGTGGAACTTTTTCGGTAGATGGAGACACACGCTTCATTTGATCTCAAAGATGGAGTTTATGGTCTCCCACATTTACAGGGAAGGCAATAGAGTGGCGGATTGTCTCAGTAAATTGCATGAATCGGACACGTGGTGGGATAGTCCTCTGGCTAGTATCAGTACTTTGCTCAATGATGATTATGTTGGCCAATCTCAGTATCGATTTGTTAGTTAGCTATGTGTTCCTTTGGTATTTGGTTATTTTATGGGTGACTAATATGGATTCATTTTATTATGAACAATTTCTGGGGGCACTTTTTTTTTTCCTTCCAAGGGTTTTCCCGACAAAGGTGGGTTTTACCTTGAAAGGTTTTAACGAGGCCCCAACTTTAAGCTAACTTATTGGCTTGTGATCTCCCCTCTTTCTGCTTTTTGACTTTCGCCTGTTTCTTTAAGCTATGTAGTCGGCTTGGGACTAGAACTCTTTTTCATTTTTATATATATTTTGAATTGTTCAAAAAATACTGATTTTCGGCTTGATATGCATGTAAGAAAGGTTCTCTTCTTATCTTTTCTACACATAGAATTTGGTAACAAATTAGAAATCATGTATATATGTATATATATGTGTCTTATAATAACTTATAAAATGGAATAAAAAAATATCAATCTTGATTAAAGTATATATATTACGCTTAGTCGATCTAGTAAGTTCGAATTAGGTTCATGTGTATGATTCAAAGCGTAATGGTGTACTTAGTTAAATTATGATCTAAGATCCTTCACGAAATTTAAGATAGTGAACTTGGTGATTTTTTTACAGTCGTTGTACACCTAAGGTTATAATAAGAAGGTGCATGTCTAACTTTGTTAGGATATCCAAGGTGAAAGGTAAGTGAAAATTCATCTGCAACTACAATGCATGAACATAGTATTTCTTGCTTTATCGATACTAAATGTGATTTCATTCGTTGGAATTTGCACGTGCATGCAAACATATGAGCATTGTTGAGATGAGGCATGCACGACATAATTTTCTTTGAAAAGAAAATATTTTGGTTGGCCACCGATAGTGCACTGAGGCATGCCAGACATGCTTTTATGATATACTTGAGTATAGTAGGTGTTTCTTCTCGAGGAGGATCATAGGGGTTGACACGGGGTGTGCCTCTGATGGTCATAAGGGGATGGACCACTTGACTGTATCTTTATTGATACATTAGGGGGAAGACTCCCGAGGGATCATTGGGGGAGACAGGGGGTGGACCTTAGGTGGTCCCGGGAGATGGCTCTAGGCGATGTCAATTTGATTATGGCCATGTGCTTATTGATATTGTGTTGAGATCTTTCCGGTGCATAGTAGGTGGGTCAAGGGCCCAATGAAAAGAAACGATTCAGAATAAAATGTTTCAACTCATCTTGCGCACTTATGGTAAAACATCTTGGAATGCATTGCATTTGTATTACATTGTCCTTTCAGCATGAATGATTTTCGCTTACTAGGCCTTAGCTCAAGTAGTTCATGCGTTGTAGGTGAGTCTGGTGATGATGGATCTCATGGGCGTACTAGGCAGGCTGCTGGAGCTCCTACATGTTACTGAGGACAATGTACATGGATGACGACCTATTGGGATAAGTTGATGGGTTATCTTGTCTTTTTGGCCATGTATTATGTTTTAGGTTTATGTTGTACTCTCTTTTGAAAACTCTGATATAAATATGTACATGCAAATAGCTGGGTGATGTGGGCTATGTGGTTGGTCACATGGATGTTTGCTTTGTTTAATGACAGGGTTTGTTATCTCTTTTGCTGGTGGACGTGGTTTGTCATTTCCTTATAATTAAAATATTTTACTTGTTTGTTGTAAAATGTCACAGCGACAAGAAAAAAATATACAGGTATATAAGAGTTACATTGTCAAGTTTCACTTTTTATATTGTAAGTAATGTAGTATTAGGGGTGGGCGTGACATCCAGTATCTGCAAGAATTGCTCTCTTTGATACTCAATTTCTCCAATATGAGCATGTAGTTATTGGTACAGTTCTCTCCACACTCAATGCTCAAAGTGTTGTGGTCACTTTCTTCCCCAACTTTGCAGTATCTTTGATTGATCCAACCCTTGCATCGGCCTTCAAGGTGCAAGTTCAACTTTCTGGAGCAGACCAGATCTCAAATTCCATCATAGCGACCCTTCATCACCAAGTTGTATACAGGTTGCAAGATCACAGCCTAGATCTGCAGAATCAAGGCATAAAAGATGCTTTGATGGTCCTTGTTGAGTCTGGATCTGACGTCCCTACAATCATCCAGATACCCAGACAAATCAGGAGAAAAGACTTGCATAGTCCCTTCACTAACAGTCAGAAATGGTTCAAGCAACCGACTTTAAATTTCAAAGGTTGAAGGATAGACGTGTTAAGACAATCTATCAAACACCATCCAGCACAAGACCTTCAGATCCCAAATTCTAGCTGATGGTTTATCCAATTGAGGTCGATGCGTCTACAAACATCCCAATTGAAAGATTTTGCGAGATGGATCCTATATTTACACTGACAGAATTAATGGTGATTTTGTATGGGATGTTGATCCATCAATGTGTGATCCAGAATCTTCTTGTGGAGAAGAATCAGACTCTGATGAAGAAGAACATATACAGAGAAGAAGCAAAAAGAAGAAAAACACGAGGCGGCCATGCTGCAGGCCAGATGATCAACCTAACCGTCCAGATCCAAGTCCACAACCCTTACCATGTTACGTAAAAGGGTTACCTATCCTTCAAAAGGAAAAATACTATTGTTAGAAAGAAGTTCAGACACCTTCTCCTCCTACTCCTCCTGTTGTCCAGCCTTGCTTCATGGTCAAATATGAAGCAGTGTTTCCACCTCTAGAATGGAAGTTTGACACTCAACAGAGGATCACATCCAAGCCTTTTGTGCAAAGCACCACTGTGGAACATGATGGACAAATAAAGGGTCCCACTCAAAAAAAAGAATTGCTAAATTTGCAAATTGCTAACGCTTGTGCCCAAAATAAGTCTTTGCAAGCGATAGACTCGAAGGTCTCATAGATTCTCACAACAGTTCAATCTAACCTGTCCAAGGTTAATATTGTAGACAATCAACTCCAACAGATATATGAGAAAGTGAAAGATAATATCAACCTACCATTTGGACAAAGATATAAGGAGCCTTATTGAACAAAACCAATTTGGCACGAGTTCATGCGAGAAAAAGCTGAGATTAGGAGACTAAAGAAGGAACTTTCTCAAATCGAAAGGGATAAGAGCAGTCAAAGTAAGTCCTTATCTTTTTTTCTCCAAATTATCCTACTTATTTTGGCATGGCTTCAAGTATTCCACGTGACATTCCTAAAAAAGTAAAAGATAAAGCTTTCTATTCCCAAAAGCCAACCACCTCCAAAGAGTCATGAATTATATCCATCATCTTCCAAGAATGAAGAGAAAAAACCAACAGAATCCTTCATGGCCAGACTATCTCAGATGGATTTTTGATGATACTATACAATAGCTGTAATTGTTTTGCTTTGGGCATTTATTATTGAATCCTCTTCTCGGGACTTTCAAGTTACATGGCGAATTTGGTTTTTGACCTTCTATGTCTTAAAAGGCTTGCCCCTACGGGTCGTTTTTTTAAATGAATTGAAATATATATAAAAAATGAAAAGAGAGTATTCCTGATCACAGGCTGATATGGTAACCAAAAATAAGCCCGGAAACAATGTCATAATAGAAAACTAAATGGTCACAAGCCGACCAAATGGCTGAATGGTTGGGGCCTCGTTAAAACCTCTCAAGGTAAAAACCCACCCGTGTGGGGAAAACCCTTGGTAGGAAAAAGAGTACCCCCCATGAGTGAAAAATGTCCAAAAATGGGAAAAAAAACTGAAGCCAGGACGCACTAGGTAACAAACCTATAGTTGGATTGGCCAACATAGTCATCAGTGAGATAGTGTACGAGCTCAGGAGGCGGGACGCCCCACCAAGTATCGTACTCCGTCTTCTTGCTCAACATGTCTGCCACCCGATTGCCTTCCCAAAAAATATGTGAGACCACAAAATCCATATGAGCGAGAAGATGCAAGGTGTATCACCAAGTGCCAAGGTGGCGCCATGGGACCTTAACAGATCTCTTCTCCAGCAAGTTCACCACATACATCGAATCCGACTCCAGCCAAAGTTGTGACCATCCCTTGACAAAAGCATACTGAATCGCCCACATTGTTGAGACCAATTTATCTTCAAATGCATAGCCCGAACCACAACGATTTACGAAACACCCCTGAAAGAAACCTCTACAATTCAGAAAACCCCGGAAAGGCGTGAGATTGCCCCGCGCCCCGAAGAAGCGCGTCCGTATTCACCTTGATCCAACCCGGGAGGGGTTTTGCCACTAACTTCCACGATCTTCGATGCATGTCTAGCCCGCCAGGAACTCGCGCCCTACGCAGATGAGAAGGTCATGTTGGTCATTGTTCATGCATCCCCGATCCAATGAAGATGATTCAACAATGAGAACCCGAAGATGGAGAGTAGCCGCATCGTTGTCCAAACTTTGTTGTGAAAAACCTTCCCATTCGGATATGCCAAATGAGCGGATGCGAGGAAAGGATAGCCACACACGAGAGGAAAGCAACACGCTCACCTTTGAAATGAAAGTTCATTAGACACACCGAGTAAATTCATTAAAACGTGAACCTCAAATGAGTGAGCGTTAAACGAATCAAAAATCCATTACCAGAGAGCCCCTGACCTTGGACAGAAATACCAGCATCACAAAAGACCCAAATATCCGCACGTCCGTTAGTCCGTAAGCTCTGAGGAACGAACCTCAGTCCCAAGCTACCCCAATAAGAATCTGAAATCGATGAAATGTCCACTTTAGGCTCACAAATAGCTAAAATAGAAGGCTTATGTTTTTGACATATCGCCTTAAGAACATTACGAGAGGCAATGTTCCCAATCCCCCGGATGTTCCAGAAGATGCAATTCATTGAGACGGTGGGGGGTGGAGCCCGTGACGTATGCTCGGTAAAAGCAGGAGTGTGGTGTGATGCATAATCTGACGATTGAGAGTTAGCCACTTCATCTGCATAATCTGCCCATCTTTTTGAAGCCGCAAAGTCCATCTTAGTCGGCCCTGGATGATCCGTTTCAATAGCAATGTCATGGACGGGAGGCGAAGGACCCATAGTAACATTCTGAAGTAATCTGGATTTAGCCAAATCCAGGGAGCTGTCCTGGAAAGCACGTTTAAGAGCACGGATAGGCATTCCCAATGGATGCTGATTCGCAATAGGCAGAATAGTGGAGTCAGCGCCAGTGTTGGAAATAGGGGCCATGGGGGCCGATTCCCTAGCTGGATAATCTGCCTGAGAATGTATGGATGGTTGATCGGGGGTATCGTCTGAACCTAGAGCCTCAAAAGTATTACCTAGCTGGATATCTGTAGGGCAAGTGACTATTGCGCAGGTAGGGGAGCCTGCACGCATAGTCGAACCCGTATTTCCCATTGAGTCATCAATGGCCTTGCCCTTGTCCTGCTGCACAGGACGATATACTTTCCGAACCCTGGAGCGTCCTCGTTGAACTGAATTTGGACGTGTTGCTGAGGCCTTGGAACGTCCATTGTCAGGAGATGCGCGCCTTCCCTTAGTTGAGTTTCCCACGGTATTAAGATGGCAAGAAGCCGTCGAGTGTCCCATAACATTACACTTCGAACAATACTCCGGGAGTTTCTCATAACTGACTGACATAAAGGAACACTGGCCAACTCGTTCCACCATAATGTGGTCCTCCAATGGCTTTGCAAGATCAATATCAACCAGCACCCGAATGAAATGTCCTAGAGAACCATCAAGCGAGCACTAATCAATTTGTCGGATTTCCAATAGCACTAGCGATCCCCAAGATGGTATTAGGATCCCAGTACTCCAAACTGAGCTCGAATAGCCACTGATATGTGCACCTTGTACGGATTGAAATTAGGGACCCATGGAGAGAGTCGAATAGTTCCCGGATTAAGCGCCCAATTAATACATAGTTGAGCTTGAGTCCTATCCTGCGCATTAAAAAAGTTGACACAAAAAAATCCCTTACCCAAGGGGAGTAGTTTCCAATCATTTTTAATTTCCCATATTTCTGATAGGCGTTTATGCAAAGGCATAGTCGCCCATGGCTTGTTGCCTTTTCCTAAAATCACCCTTCCAATCAATGAGTAAGAAAATTCAACGAGGCGTTGTTGATAAACGTTTTCATCAATAGTAATAGAATAATAATCTCCCTTTCTAACTAGTTTAGGGATAGAATGGGATTTTCCAGAAACTACATGCGAAAATAAGGTGAAATTACCTGCAGCCTGCGGAGTTGAATCCATAGAGTGGTTAGAACCAGAAACAATTTTAGCAAAAGTATGGCCAAAATTGGATTGAGCATTAGTATTATGAGCCGAATGTCGAGGGTTTGATTCACAATCGGATGTCATTGGGGCAGAGCTTCCAGCAATTTGAGGTGCATCCTTGAAAACAGCTTTTGGGCGGGGGAATGCAATAGGGGTTGCGCAGAGGATGGCAGACAGAGGCCCAGGGGACATCACCCCCTGGGAGGGGGCTGCCCTGGGAAGGAGAGTGTCCGCCAGCCCCTAATGGGAACACATAGAGGGGCCAGCCCCCCCAGGGTGATTGGCATCCATTGGGGTAAAGTAAGGCCCCCCAGTGGCTGCAACAAGACAAGGAGAGTAGTGCGCGCCCCCTGGAATATCCCTCCATTACCGCCGGATGCAAGGGTGAGGGAGGAACGACCCCCTTGTTGCTATTCCCTTGAATTGGTGTCTTTGCAGGGCGTCGGCGGTGGGACCATACCAGAAATGCATGAGAGGTTGGTGGTTGGCGGGGATTTTTGACGAGAGGAACTTCCATGTGAGGCCATAGAAGGTGGACGGGATGGCATACGATTTCCTTTTGCTGGAGTGGGGAGCGATCGAACTTGGAGAGGTCCGGTCGCCGGACTGATTTTCAGCAGCATAGTGTGTTGACGCTGCATGCACTGAATTACTAGGAGGAATAATCGAGGGTTGTGGACGTTCATGATGTGACATGTAATTGGAGGTTAAACCGTAGAGTAATTAGAAGAAGCCATGGTGGCGGTGCCGGGGGGGACCGGTGGCAATAGATGGCCGGACAGTTGTTAAGTATAGAGCATTAGGGTTTTTCCTAGAGAGAGAATGTTGTCTAAAACCATTCAACTTACTCTCAGCAGCTATGTGACTTAGAGTACTAAACTCCTGAGTCAGCTGTCTTGCCCTCCCGGGTCATGTTAAGCCTTCTCCGTTGATACAAGAGGTGCGATGGCACCCTCCAATTTCGGGTTGGATGAAGGCCAACACGGATGGTCATGCTATGGGTGCTCGAGGGCAGCGTGTAGCGGCAGGGGTCTTCAGAAACTGCAGTGTTTTTTCACGGCGATTTTGTTCATCGGACAAGTGGGTATGCATTCCAATCTGAATTAATTGCTGAGATGATTGCTATAGCAATGGCGTATAAACGAGGGTGATGCATACATTGGCTTTAATCGGATTCTACATATGTTTGTGGTCTTCTTTCTTCTCGTTCTTTGCAGGTACCTTGGAAGCTTTATGGACGTTGGCATCTCACGCTTTACTACTTATCACAAATGGAATTTGTGGTCTCTTATATCTTCAGAGAATGGAATCAGGTGGCAGATAAGTTATCAAAGCTGGACACAGAGGTGGCATGGTCACATATTCCTCTGGATGCTATTTCGCAAGACCTTCATGCCGATTCTCTAGGCAAATGTTTCATCATTTTCGATATTTTCTTTCGGGGGTACTCTTTTTCCTATCAAAGATTTTTCCCATTGGGTTTTACTTTGAAAGGTTTTAACGAGGCCACCATTTAGCCCATATGTTTGGCTTGTAAGCATTTCGTTTTTATGCTTCTCTACACGCATTTGATTTATTTTTCTCTAGCTAGTTTGCTTGGCTTGTAAGCAGCAGACAAACTTATTTATTTTTTAATAATATTATGAAATTATCTAAAAAAACGACCATCTCATATCCCATAAAATAATCCAGTACCACTTTCATAGAAATCAGACCCTGAAGAAACCACCTCTTCCTAATCTGAAAAAGAAATAAGATTATGAGAATGCCAAATCATCCCGATCGGGAGAAGAATCCATTGACGTGTTTCTTGGGTCAACAAAGAAAGAATATGGAAATTTTATGACGTGGAGAATGAATTAAAATCAAAGACTAACAATAAGGGCTAATTCGGCCTTTTTATTAGGAATACCAAGCCGAACGCGTCTAGTCGATCCTCTACACTGTGTGTATATTACAAAATCTTTCTTTCTAGTCTTTTTTCTCATCCTTCCTCCTTCTGATAAGTGAGGCTCCTTTATATCAGTACGAATGATGAGTCAATCAATATTGTATTGAACTGGTAGTGGGACACTTGTCCATTGTAGGGTGTATCCTGTAGGGTGTATCTACCTGATTGATTGGTCACTATATATTAAAATAATGGTGCTATTCCAGCGCGCGTGGGAGTAGCCATGTGTTGAAAGAATCTTGTTGACTTTGAGGGAATATTGTTGCTTTTGAGGAATTATTATATTGTGGGCATGTTCCTTTGACTGGTTGACTGATGGTATCTCGGGTTGCTATCGTCACATTGATTCTGCTCAGCAGGAGACCCGTTTGAGCACTTGCTTGACTTTGTTCTAGTAGGCCGGGCTCGATATATGCCATGTCATCAGCTCGACTGCTTACGTCATTTGGGTCGGCCTAGGTCATCTGGGTCGCTTTATGTCATCATCAATTGAATGGCCACATGGGATTATTTTTGTTCGGCTCGGCTCGAGTGTCATCATAATCTTATAATCTACCGAGTCCGAATCGAGATGTTGCTGATCTATCTACTATATTTAGGCTAGAGATGCTCGAAACAAGATAGCAATATCTTGAACCGATTAATGCGAAAGTTTCGAAGAAGATATGGAACCAAAAGTAGAAGGACCACATCCCCTGTCCTTCGATCCATCCTCCAAACCAACAAATGGTCCATGGTTTTCTTTTGATGATGTTCCAATTCAAAAGAGAAGAGAAAGATTACAATCTTTCATAGCATGGATTGATCACCGCCTAAGAAAAGAAGGAGCCAATCTGAAGTAAATCCTTATGGAATTCTCTTCAAGATTTGTTGGTATCCTACGCGAATGGTTTCAAAGCCTTGGTGAGTATTGACAACTCTAGCTTTATAATGCTTCAACTCCATCACTTGTTCTTGGAGAAATTAACCAAGGGTTTTTTTTTTTTTTTTTTGATAAAGTGATCGGATATATAAAAAAAAAAAGATGGTCTTTGCTTACAAGCCAAGCAGCTAGCATAAACCAAAAGTGAAATGCCTCAAATTTCGATCAAAAGAAACTTAATGAAACTGCTTACAAGCCAAGCAGATAGCCAACATTGGGGCCTCGTTAAAACCTATCAAAGTAAAACCCAGAGGGAATAACCTTTGATAGGAAAAAGAGTACCCCAGGAGTAACTATGTAAACCGAAATGAAATCGCACTCTTTTGTCTTCATTCAACTCAGTGACAATCGACTCAGGAATCTGTTTGATACATGTTTTTATCTTAATTTTGATGATTTTATTTTGTCACCAAAACAATGTTTTTAAAAGGTTGTCCAAATACTCCTAAATGATTTAAAATGGTTTTAATATTTTCCGGAGTATTTCCTCAAGTTTATTTTTGATAATAATGGACAACACTTTTAATGATTTTATATCAATGGGTTTTTACTCCTATAATAAGATTTCTAAATGTTGTCTAAAAACTCCCGATTGGTTTAAAATGTTTTTCTGAATTTTAGGAGTATTTCTTGAGTTTTATTTTCGACAAAAATTGGACAACATTTTGTCTCGTGGTCGGCCGCCCCGCCCTATAGGGAAACCCGTGACCGAAGATGTTTTTAGAAACAGAAAATGAGACGGAAGTAAAACAGGCGGTCGACCAAGTGGTCATACAGGCGTCGGCCGTCGTCGGCCGCCTGGTGATGGTCGCCGGTACTGCAAGTTTGCAATTGAAACGAGAACTTGTTTTCTTTGGTTTTACACTTAGGGGACGATTGAAGTCGTGGTCGATCGGCCGAGGTTACACGTCGGCCGTGCCTGGTAAAATTTCGTGATCCGTTTCAAACTTCTATTTCTGTCGTGCGACGGCCGCCTGTATTGACAAAGAAAAATATGACCGTTTGACAATGAGACACATTTCCTTAAATTGTGGGATTGATTTCTAACAGCTATATTCTTGATTTTAATTGTATTTTTCTGTAGATTTTCAATCCCCAAGAGGAGCCTATGCTTGATCAATCATCTCCTATAAATAGAGGAAGTTTTGGAGCAACCAATACAACCATTTAGATACAACACAACAAGATACATTTCAAGCAAATACTTAGTCTTTCATTGTTATTATTCTTGTTGTAAATTTGCCTAGCTTATCACTTTCACATCTTTGAGGTCTAGGCTATTCTTGATTACACTTTGCACTCAAATTGTATTATTCATTATTGAGTTGTAATCTTGATTTTTGGTTATCATTCAAACACAAGATATCCTTGTGAGTGCTCTTGTGGTAAGAACACACTTGGATGATCTAGGTGATAGGTGCAAGAAGATTGTGGTGATCTTCTTATTGAGGTATTGAAGAATTTGGTATTCTTCAAGGTTGAAGATTGTGGTAATCTTCACAAGGTGCCGTTGGAGATTGTGGTAATCTTCAAGAAGAGATTGTGGTAATCTCAAAGGTGGTGTTGAAGAAGAGTGTGGTGCTCTTTCAAGGTGTTGTAAGTTGAATTTGTATTAATTTTGGTAATTAATAAAATTCTTTTTCTTTGAAATCCATCCCGGATATCTTTGGGGTGGTAGAGGATTAGGCCCTAGGTGGGTTGAACCTCTTTAAATCGACGCGTGTTGTTTACATTCCGCACCTTTATTATTGTGTTTGAGCATTCGGTTGTAAAAAGAGGACAAAATGGAAAAGATGGAGATAATCTATTCACCCCCCCTCTAGATTATCGTAGCCGCTTGGACTTACAAGTGGTATCGAGCCAAACTCTTTGGCAAGCTCGTTTTACATTCGCGAGTGAAGAGAAACGATCGTCGGCTACGAACGAAGCTCATCTATCCGGCACCTCCACCACCAAGCCACCACTATTTGATTCTAAAAATTTTAATTTTTGGAAAGAAAGAATGGAATGCTATCTACAAGGTTGCGGGTTCGACATTTGGAACACCGTCATTAATAGAGAATCCATTCCGATGAAAGATACACCACACACCTCAAAAGGCTTCAAAAGCTCAATGATGAAGAAAAGAAAATCATCTCCTTAAACGGTAAGGCTTTAAATATTTTGTATTGTTCATTTACTAATATAGAATATGAACATATTGTAGGAATAAAATCGGCACATGAAGTATGGCAAAAATTAGAAGCCATCTATGGAGTATTTGCAAATGAAAGGAGTCAAACAAAAGCATCTACTTCTCAAGGTCATACAAGCTCAAATCTAAGGAACAAGCCTCCTACAACTTCCAACTATGAAGAAGTTGAATATTGTTTTATGGGCATCGAAGAAGAAAATGAGGTATGTCTTAAACCCTCTACTTCCTATGATATTGTCATTCAAAATGATTATAGTGATTTGCAAAATGATTATGATGAACTTCAAAATGAATTCCAAAGCTTACTTGTTAAATACAAAAATTTGAAAAAGGAATTCAATATTTTGAAAAATGATAAGGATAGTTTACTTACTTCCTATGAATCACTATCATGTGCTCACACCACCACACTTGACAAGGTTAGAAACCTTGAAAAAGAAAATAGTACTCTCGTTGAGGATATTAATTGCTTGAAAAAGGATTTATCTAAATCCGACTTAAGTACCGATGAAATTGTTGATTGTTGTGATAATTCGAAACTAGAACTTGATCATATGCTTAATGGTGTCAATCATATGAATAAGAATCAAGTCTCTAAGCATGTTGGTCATTATGCTCCTAGAATTATTACATGCTTCTATTGCGGTAAAAAGGGTCATACGGTAAATACTTGTCGGGCTAGAAATAACTCTAATTATTGTTGGAGACCTAAAAGTCTCAAGACTAATCCTAAAGGACCCAAACACTTGAGGGTACCACAAAATAATGTTTTATTAGGTACCCGGCGAAACAATGATCAAAGAAAATTCATACTGCCAAGAAGACATCAAATGACAGGTTCATTTGATCAAAGAAGGAGAAACTATTCTCAACAAAGCCAATTTCCAAGAAGAAGATATAATCAAAAATGGGAAGAACTCAATCCTTGGAAATTACAAAGACATCATCAACAAGATAATTTTCAAAGAAGAAGAGACTATCAAGGTAACAAACCTTGGAAATGGAGTAATCAAAGAAGTCATCATCAACAAAGTGACTTCTCAAAAGGAAGATATCATCAACAATGGGAAAGGCGCAACCCATGGAAACGACGCAATTGGTAAACCGTATCTCCCCATTTATATATGCATTTTATTTTAATTCTATGCATGTCTTTAAATTGTGTCTTAATTGCAAAATGAGTTTTCAAATATTTATTTTTAATGTAGGTCTTTTATATATTTGTGAGTATCAAATTTTTTTTTTTAAAAAAGAAGACCTTGCATGATTTTCTAAAACTCTTGAGCATTTAATTAGACTTATGTGGCTTATTATCTCTTATGAAATCTTATAGCATAAGCTCTTTTTGATATCTCCTATTACTTGCCTACACTTGTATTTTTTGTGCAAATTTTGTCTAAGAATTGTGTAGGATACATATCTCATACTCATTAGCTATTACTTCATCAAGTTTCTTAAACTATCGAGGTACGTTCACTCGTATTTTTCTTAAAACTCGATATTATGCTCATGCACATATCTCTCAAGATATTTTATTTTAACCGCTTAAGTGCCCCTAAATGATTTTGCAAATATTTTCTTTAAAAAGCACTACTTCTTAAGTCTCGATTTTCTCGAATATATGTTTTCCCAAAACCCATATTTGTTGGATATAGTCCAAGATTATCTTTTTGCAAAGTTTTAAAACTTTTGGGGTGAAAAAATCGTATTTTGGAAAACTCGAGAAAAGAAAAATTACTGGGGACGGTCAAAACAGGGCGGCCAGGCCGCTCGCACTTCGACCGGTCGCCCCCTACCTCGACCGGTCGCCCAGGCTATTTTTACAGCTTAAACACGTTCCGTCTTCAGTTCTCAAAACAGACGCAGGAAATCTCTCAAACCCTTGGCACGATTTTTTTTCATCCCCTTTTCTCTAGAATCTTCAATTCTTCATCATTTTTCACGATTCTTGTTGCTAATCTTCTTATTTTCATAAGAATCTTACATATATGGCACCTCCAAGAAATTCTACCGAACGAAATCCTCAAAAGAGGAGAAGGAGGCAAAGGGGAGAATCTTCTTCCAATCCCCAACAAGATGATATTCTACAAGGAGACTATCAAAATGAAAACTACGGAAGAGGAGATTGTCGAATTAAGAGTCGGGGTTTCAAAATCGAGCATTCATTGGGACTCTAGTAAGTTATCACTCCTCTACGAGCCTCCCTCTAGAGCTAATAGATTTCGATTTTTAAATAAACTTGCGGAGGAACATTATGAGAATATTGGATTGAATGATAAGAAAATTGCGTGCACTCGTATGGTTCGTTTTCAAGCATTTCATGATGAATTTCCGGATATTAGAGCTTATTTGAAATTCAAGGATGGGTTTCACTTTGGGATAATCCGTGTTTGCATTATGATGACGAACTTATAAAACTTTTTTATGCAAATATGTGGATTGTTGATGCTACGGTAGATAATCCATTGGAACTTCACACATTTGTTAATGGTAGGCATTTTTCATGGACATTGGCCGATATTTGCAATCATTTTAATGTGCCAAATGATGGAGTAGTCAATGTGGATTGCGCTCATTGGGATGATAACATTTTCGGTATTTCACTAGATGATGTGAAAACCTTTTTAGGAGTGTATCCCAGTGACATACTCGGCAATGCCGCCTAACTATCGGATTATATCTATCATTTGCTCCTATTGTGTTTGTGGAAAGGAAATAAAACTCCCGAGTAATCTCGAACTCTTTCTCACCTATAAGATTGTTCGAGGAGAAAAAGTAAATTATGGGGCAATTTTTGTATATTGCTTGTTGGAATCTAGAAAGCTTACCAAAAAAATATACCTTGGGTAATTTGATTTGCCGACTCTTATACTTATCGGGATACCCGGAAAATGAAATGAATACCGAAATTAATCACAATGATTTTGATAATGCCAACATTCTACAAATGGTAAGAATGCGACGACATTTACCACGGGTTCCTACCAAAGCCGCTAGGGGACGTGCCCGACATCAACAACAATCTCGGGATGATTTCTTTAATGACAATGAGGTTGAAAATATTGGAAGAGGTGAGTTTGTGAACAAAGAGATGATGAAGAAGAGAATGTGGGGAATGAAGAGGAAAATGAAGAAGAGAATGTGGGAAATGAACAAGAAATTAGGGAGGAAGGAGATGAAGACGAGTCGGATGTTGAAGATCTAAATATCAAAGAGAGAATGGCCAAAGTGGAAAGAGAAACATTTAGAGATGTGGCCTCTCTTAGAAAAGAGCTCGGGTTGTGAAAAGGAAACTTCTAGCTTGAAAAAGTCAATCGGCAAATTGAAGAAATTTATCAAAGATCTCATTCCCGGAACTTGCTTCTCCTCGGATGAGGAATGATGTCCTCACCCCCTTTATTTTCTAGCATTTTCATTAATGATGCTTTGTTTTTTATGAACCTTTGTAAAACTCATTTGTACTAATGATATTTGCTTGTTTTTCTTTTTTTTTTTTTTTTTTTTCCGATGAGAGAACTTTAATAAATCTGGGTTACATTTAGTTGAAAATGTCAAAGTGTCGGAAACATTCATCTCTTGCACACCCAAACTTTTAAGAGAAATCCTTTACAACGGGGGTAGATTCCAAACTAATAGAAACAAAGAAAAACTTAACGACCACGTCCACGCCCGCCACGTCCTCCGCCACGACCACGGCCCATAGGTCTCCCTGCAGTTGGCTTCTTGGGCTTAACTCGTGGAGTCTCTTCAACGAGTAAAGTTTCAAGATTTAAGCTGTCGGGAAGGATATAGTAGCGAATGGTGTTACCCCTTACACTTAGATGATCAAGGGTGATTGGGTTCTTTCCTTTCGGTGTCAGTTTCTGATCTTCAAATGTGTGTTCATGCTGACATCAACTCCTATGATAGTTCCATGAACAACGGTGCCATTCTTCATTTCGATTGAGACAGTCTCGTTGTTCAATTTCATCAAGAATCTTACGAGCTTCATTGTAGCTCGGATCTGGGGTAGCTCTGAGTAGCTAGGGCTCCAAAAATTGAAAGTTATTTGCTTGTTTTTCTTAAAAGGGTTAAAATTGCAAGTTGATAATGACTTGTGGATGATCATGATTTTGATGGAGTATTTGATGGTAAAAATACTCTTATATGGCATGGTTTGAAAATTGGTATGAAGTACTTGATGGTAAAAGTGCTTCTCTTAATGCTTTGATCATTATGCTTAGTTGGATATGTTGGGACTTTTGATACATGTATTGTTTAAGGCATGACTTATATTACTTGATGGATGCTCTAATTTTTGGCATTTGTAATGCCTTGATCCTTCTTAGCTTATATTATCTCAATTGGGTTGAACCCTTGAGGATCTACTTTGTTGAGTTTCCTATTTGATGAACAAATGTTGCATATGTTGCATATGATCTTTTTGAGCTTTGGAATGAGGTTGATTGATGAAGGTATGAAAATTTTTGGCTTGAAACTTTTACAAGGACTATATACAACTTCTTTTATTTTTCACGCACACAAGGTGTTCGATGAAATGTCGCAATGAAACTTTCAACTTCTACATGATTCTCTTGCTTCAAACTGTCTTAAAATCTTTTGGAAAACATGTTTTTAGCTAACAAATGAGCTTATGGATCTCTTATGTTACAACTCTCCCATTTTCCTTGAACTTAATGTATAAAATGCTCGATGGTTGATAAACCATCTCGTTTGCGCACTTTGACATATTTGTATGATGCTTTTATCATCCTAACATTCTTTTTGATGATTCCAAAGGGGGAGAAACAGGATATTGGCTCATTAGCTCAAAGAAGCTAATAAAAGCTTGTCGTAAAAGCTATAAGCTATGGCTCATAAAAGCCATAAGTTGTGATTTGTTCTTAGTCCAATTATTGCTTGATGGACTTATATAATTGTTTAATGAAGTTTTGTGATAGGGGGAGCTTATAAGCTCTTGAACAAATTGTAAAAGCTAAAGCTTTTAGCTTATGGAAAATTGCTTTTACATTATTCTTGATATGCATGTTGATAGGGGGAGCTTATGCTTATTATTGAATATATTTACTCCCTACTTGGTTGCTTTAATATCTTTGGAAATTTTGGTTGCTTCCAAACGGTCAAATGTTTTTTTCCGGAAAATCATTTCTAAAACTGCTCTCTTAGTTTGTGTTAAAATTATTTTGGTTTGTAATCATCAAAAAGGGGGAGATTGTTTGATACATGTTTTTATCTTAATTTTGATGATTTTATTTTGTCACAAAACAATGTTTTTAAAGGTTGTCCAAATACTCCTAAATGATTTAAAATGGTTTTAATATTTTTAGGAGTATTTCCTCAAGTTTATTTTTGATAATAATGGACAACACTTTTAATGATTTTATATCAATGGGTTTTTACTCCTATAACAAGATTTCTAAATGTTGTCTAAAAACTCCCGATTGGTTTAAAATGTTTTTACTGAATTTTCGGAGTATTTCTTGAGTTTTATTTTCGACAAAAATTGGACAACATTTCTGTCTCGTGGTCGACCGGTCACCCTATAGGGCAACCGTGCACTGAAGATGTTTTTAAACAGAAAATGAGACGGAAGTAAAAAAAAGGTAGTCGACCGGTCGCCCGGGCGTCGTCGGTCGGTCGGTCGGCCGTCATCGATGGTCGACCAGTACACGCAAGTTTGCAATTGAAACGAGAACTTGTTTCACTTAGGGGGACCGGTTGAAGTTACGGTCAGCCGGTCGAGGTACACGTCGATCGGTCGCCCGTGTAAAATTACCGTGATTCGTTTCAAACTTCTATTTTCTTGCGACCGGTCGCCCTGTGTATTGACAACAAAAATATGACCGTTTGACAGCAGACACATTTCCTTAAATTGTGGGATTGATTTCTAACAGCTATATTCTTGATTTTAATTGTATTTTTCTGTAGATTTTCAATCCCCAAGAGGAGCCTATGCTTGATCAATCATCTCCTATAAATAGAGGAAGTTTTGGAGCAACCAATACAACCATTTAGATACAACACAACAAGATACATTTCAAGCAAATACTTAGTCTTTCATTGTTATTATTCTTGTTGTAAATTTGCCTAGCTTATCACTTTCACATCTTTGAGGTCTAGGCTATTCTTGATTACACTTTGCACTCAAATTGTATTATTCATTATTGAGTTGTAATCTTGATTTTTGGTTATCATTCAAACACAAGATATCCTTGTGAGTGCTCTTGTGGTAAGAACACACTTGGATGATCTAGGTGATAGGTGCAAGAAGATTGTGGTGATCTTCTTATTGAGGTATTGAAGAATTTGGTATTCTTCAAGGTTGAAGATTGTGGTAATCTTCACAAGGTGCCGTTGGAGATTGTGGTAATCTTCAAGAAGAGATTGTGGTAATCTCAAAGGTGGTGTTGAAGAAGAGTGTGGTGCTCTTCAAGGTGTTGTAAGTTGAATTTGTATTAATTTTGGTAATTAATAAAATTCTTTTTCTTTGAAATCCATCCCGGATATCTTTGGGGTGGTAGAGGATTAGGCCCTAGGTGGGTTGAACCTCTTTAAATCGACGCGTGTTGTTTACATTCCGCACCTTTATTATTGTGTTTGAGCATTCGGTTGTAAAAAGAGGACAAAATGGAAAAGATGGAGATAATCTATTCACCCCCTCTAGATTATCGTAGCCGCTTGGACTTACGAATCGTGTATGACCACTCCAAGGACGTCCATCTTAGAAAGTTTATCCGCTACTTTGTTGCCCTCCTGTAGATATGTGAGACTCGAACTCCATGTGAGAGATATAATGAAGTGTCATCCTCCATCTAGCTAAGAACTTCCATGGTACTGAAGAGATCTTGTTTCAGAACCCGCATACGTCACGTTGAGTCCGATTCTAACCACAACTTGATCCATCCTCGCTAAACGCCCTCTCGATATTTGTCATTGCTGCAATAAGTTCGATTCAAAAGCAAAGCCTCTACCAACATTATGACTAAAACATCCCGTGAAGAAACCTCTGCAATTTCGAAAGATGCCCGCCGCCATACATCCGCCGGTGCTCCTCGCGCACATCCATCCGTATTCACCTTCATCCATCCTGGTAATGGAGGGTACCATCTAACGTGCTTGATGACAAGTGGTGGTTTTGGCCTTCCTGTCTGAATGATAGCCTTCTTAAGCATAAAAGATCATAAACCGAGTTGGACATATAGTTGCAATCTTTGGTTCCGATTCCATGATGAATGCCTTAACCAAAATGATAGCAGCCGTGTGAAGGGTCTAACGTCCCGAATATCCATTCATTGCGTGCATGCCAAATAACCCAAATAGTCGAAATGATAGCCGTTTTCCGAGTGAAGCAATCATGGGTGAAACGTTGTTGAATAGCCCAAACATAAAAATGATTCACGCCTCCATTAAGTGGCATTTGCACCTCGAAAGCGTCTTGAATCCATTCCCAAATCGCCAAAGCAAACCGACACTTTGTGTGAATAAATGATCAATCGAATCGAATCTGCGTAGCATAATGAACAATTTGTGGGACCCCAAGATCCACGAATGTTATCAAGAACAGGTAGTCGATTATGAATTGATCGCCAAATAGTGATTGATCTTCTCAACGGAATGTGTGAAGACCAAATCCACTTACCCCATTGAACCTCTGGGAATTGATTACGAGCCAAAGTGTAAGCCTCCTTAGAGGATACGTCCCCTCCCTTAGAGTGAATCCACATGCGTCTGTCCGTCGAATGCGGGGCAATCGGAAAATTAAGAATATCAATGACAACCCCGTATACTCCACAATGAATTCTCAAGAAATGCCACACCCCATTATAAAAGTAATCCGAAATAGGGTATTCGTAATATTGAAACAGATGAGGCGGAATACCAATGTGATCTGCAATTGAGTAACCTAACCAGTTATCCAACCAGAATTGAACTCCAGATCTTTCCCCCGGAATCCAGCGTGATTGGGAAATCGGCTCCAAGACCACCGGACGCTTGATCCCGACCAAATATCTATGCCGCAAAATCTCGAAAACCATAGACCTAGATTGAAGCAACTTCCATGCACGGCCTTCATAAGAAATGCTTTATTAGCCGCCACAAGAGATCGAACTCCCGGTCCTCCTTCCTCTTTAGGTGCACAACACCTCGCCCAATTTATTGTCCACCGCACCTTTCTTATTAATATCACGGACGGATAAATTTTTTCATAGCCTTTTCCATTGATTTGAGCAATGTCCTCGCCAACGATATACAAGCATCGAGTGAACATATGAGCTAGAAAATGACGTAATTAACGGTTTATTGGAGATATTACTATTATCAACAAGTTGGCAGAGAAAGAGTATTGAATATAATGATCCAAATCTCAAACATATCCGCATTTCTACTTACTGAAATTCGGCTGATTTACATAGAATGATTCAAGCTTCCAGGAGGGGAGTCTCAAGAATCAGCATAGGTGAAATTCACCAGATGATGTTTGCAACCCTAAACAAGAGTTTTGAGCAACAAGTCTTCATCAAGGATGTGCTTGATAAAAGAACTCTACTCAAATCTGTATGCGAAAACTCTCATCTGGAGATAAAGTGCAAAGGAAAAGAGTTGCACTTGTTCATCTTCGTCTTCCCATAAAAAGATAAGAAAGATCAAGAAGAAGGCGAAAAGAAATAAAGTTTATCAGTTCTTCAGAAGGAAACCATTCAGAAAGAAGTCGACAAATAGGTGTTTCTTATGTGGAAGAAAAAGGTACTTTGCAAAGAATTACCCTAATAAGAAAGACAAAGCAACAAAGTTGGCGTCTCAAGCATTCCAGCTTAATTACGCCAACATGGATGATGCTGATATTTTTTTTAATAAATCGAAAACTAATATAAAAATGAAAAAGGAGTTACGGTCACAAGCCAACCAGGTCGCTAAATGTTTGGAGCCTCGTTAAAACCCACCCTTGTGGGAAATACCCTTGACAGGAAAAAGAGTACCCCCATAATGTCAGAATAAAATGCCCATATTAAAAGAACATACAACAAATGGAAAAACTATCTAACAAATCAATAAGCAGGACACCCAACATAGTCTTCCATGAGAAGAGGTGTGATTGACGCAGGAGGAGTGCCCCACCACGTCACCGAATGCTCCATATTTGAGAAAATGCCACGGTGTTGCCTTCACGATAAATGTGGGAAACGATAAGTCCGATCTAGGAAACTAAGTGAAGTGTATATCGCTATTTACTCAAGTGCCGCCAAGGGATAGAATCGGGCCATCTATGAAAGAGATCAACCACATAAGTTGAATCTAATTCCAACCAAAGATGATGCCATCCCTTAAGAAACGCATACTAAATTACCACCATGGTTGCCACCAATTCCGCCTCAAATGCATGACCAATACCACAATTACGAAAAACTCCAGCCGCCATACTATGTCCCGGTTGATACGGATTGTACGAAGGACCCATTGAATACATCGATTCAAGAACCCAACGTATACAAGTAGGCAGCGGATATTCCAGATCGATGATCTAGTTTGATCTTACCTAGAGCTTTATAACCTTGACCCGATGGCTATATGATCAGCCAAGAACCTTGGTATGATGAACACCACAAGATATTGCTCAAGTATCTTGATAAGTTCTTAAACAATTGAAAACTCTACAAAGAGAATTTCAACTCACAAAGGTAAATGCCAATTTAAATATATCAATCAATTGTTCATTCTTACATGGGCTGCCATGCATTATAGTTACAATATGATGCTTCAATGTTAATCCCGAATTGGCTTTTCATGGGATTTGAAGAGACATTCTTGACCCCTTTTTCTAGTCTTACAACATAGAAAATGACTCCCCATGTGAAGAGACACTCTAGACCACTTTACTAGACTTGGAAAATGATTACTAGACTAGACAACCTTTCTAGACTTGGAAAATGACTACTAGACTTACTTTATTGAATAATCATACTTGATTAACTTAACTAAGACACTTTGACTAACAAAATGCTGAAAATTGACCATTTTAAGCAAAATGAAACATCACTCCTCTTGGGCTTGAGGTGTTGGACGAAAATCATGGCCCATAAACTCCAAATTAAGTCTTCAATTCAGTTCCATGATTGAGCCCAACTTATTAGATGCATTCTGGCCCAACAACTTGAATAACATTCATTACTTGGCCTTGTATTGAGCTCCCTTGCACATTTTCTTTAATTTCAGCATCAAGAGTCATCAAAGCTTGCTTAATTTGTTTAGCTCTTGCTCTCGTGATTGGCCCTCCATGAATCATCATCGGTTCTTTATTTCCTTGAGTTGTAATCGCGGATGACCTTCATCACGGTGCACCAGAGCACTTCCATTCATATTCACCTTAGTCCAGCTGAGGAGGGGAGGATGCCAATCAACCTGAATAATGTTAGGAGCTTTCCTAGGACGCCTCATGACATTAAGACGCCTAACCCTTATCTGAAGATGAGGACTCAACAATAATCACTCGAAGCTGGATAATAGCTACTTCCACCGTCCATGTCTTGTCATTGAAAATCACCTCGTTCTGAATATGCCAAAAAAACCAAATGCAAGAGATCACCAATGCCCATCATAAAAATGAGAGCTGGTCACTGAAACGAAAATTCATAAGATAAACCAGGAATTCGTTAAAACTATGAGCATGCTGATAAGAAACATCAAAAGATAGAAAAGAGAGTCCCTAGAAAAGCACAAGAAATAAAGAAATGATCAATGGATTCAGAATGAGCAAGTCAAATGCAACAGAATGAGGGGCCAGTAAATCCACGATGCCTCAGTACATCCAATACAACCAGACGGTTAAGGATAACTCTCCAGACCACAATGGAGCGCCTATCAGGTATAGCAGGAGACCAGATCCAAGAACCCCATTTAACCGACGGCCAGGACGTACGTAAATAAGCATACGCATCTTTGGAAGTAATATCCCTGTCCAAGAAATGAACCCAAACACGCTTATCCACTGAGAGAGGGGCAATGGGGACTCGAGCAATATCGCGGACAATATCCATGTAAGCTTCGACAAAGGAGATAGTGAAATGCCAAGAGTTATCATAGAAGTAATCAGAGGAGTGGTTTTGAAAATATTTTATGTACTCCTGGGGGTTTCCAATACGATCAGCAATAGAATATCCCAACCATTTGTCAGTCCAAAATAATACTTTGGAATTGGAACCCAGAATGTAACAAGAGTTATCCAAACAATCATCCAATAAAGACCTAATCCCAGACCAGATAGAAGATGGTAAAAAGGTTTGCCAAACCATCCATCAGAGAGGAAATATCTACGGCAAAACAAAGTGAAAACCTTCGATTTAGAGTTCAACACATTCCAACTTAATTTCATGAGAAAAGCCTGATTAGCTGTAATAATGGGTCGGACTCCAAGACCCCCTTCGGACTTAGTCACACAGTAGTGTGCCTAGTTAACAACCACCAAACCCTCCGACTGAATATCCCCAGTTAAATAAAGTTACGCATGGCGTTTTTCATTTGCCTGAGCATTGAAGTTGGCCATTTGTAAACCAACAAGAATGAACGAAGGAACTGGTGATCGCTGAATTTACCAAACAAATGCGACCCACAATAGATAAAGAGGATCCTTTCCAACGCTTGAATTTCAGAAGGACCTTATCAAAAAATGGCTGCAACATAGCTTGTTTGGGAGCACCATTCAAAATGAGGACACCCAAATAAGAAGTAGGAAGAGTGCCTAAGGAGATACCCATAATATTCAGGATATGCCCATGAACATGTGGGGAGACCCAAGAGCCAACGAAAACTATAGATTTATTGGGGTTAAAGATCTGCCCAGAAATATCCGCGTAAACCCCCAAAAGATCAAATAAGTGACGTGCATTCCATAGGTGGCTGCACATAAAATAATAATATCATCCGCATACATACCCGATGAGGGGAACTCGATATTCCGAGGTGCCATGAAATGCATAATCTGGCATGTGGAAATGGCTGATTCAATAATTTTCACTACTTCTTCCGCCATGCAAAATAGCAATGGAGAAAGCAGATCACCTTGACGAACACCACGAGTACAAGAAAAATAACCCACAGGGGACCCATTCAACAAAATCAAAACCCTAATAGAGTGAAGAATAATCCCAATCCAATGAACAAACTGATCAGAAAAACCAAAGCGACGAAGCACATGGAGCAAAAAATCCCAACTAAGTGTATCAAAAGTTCGGGATGAAAAAAACAAAAAAACCCTAATAAGAGAATGTTCTCTTCTCTCTCCACTCGCATCTAAGGCCACTAGCCTTATGGCTACTCCTCTGGGTAAATTTTTCGCCCATAGCATGGCCGGATTTGTCATTTCTACAACACCATCTTGCGGCCGCACATGCCCGATGCCTCTCAACTTTTTGGCCGCTTACTCCAAAACGTCTGTCCCTTCTCCTACACCGCATAAGGACACCATTCAACGGGTGGCAGTGGTCCCCACCTCTTTGTTACAAAAGCCGCATACCCTCCCTCTTATGGAGGTGGTGGTCCCTCAAACAGTTAGAGAAGTTTGTTACTCCAACAACTTTGACGGTCCCCTCCTCAATTTCTCCTATGGTGTCATGATCCCCAGATGGTTGCAACTTCCCCAACAACCTGCCCATCCTCAATGTCCCATATGAAGGCAGCGGTCCCCCCTCCCATGACAGTTCAAGCGAAACTTTTGGATTCTTTGGCAAACGCTGGTTTGGATTCTTTGGATAAAACTTCCACCCCTACTTTTTCCAATATTTTTTTTGGTAAACCCAATTTTATCCCTAATCCTATTAAAAAGGAGATTATTACTCGTGACCATTGATGAAAATATTTATCAAAAACGTCTTCTGGAATTTGCTTATTCTTTGATTGGTCGTGTTCTTCTTGGTAAGGGTAATAAGCCATGGCCTATCACGCTGCTTCATAAATGACTTTCTGAATATGGGGTATTCATAATGATTGGAAACTAATTCCTCTAGACAAGGGTTATTTTTGTGTCCAATTTTCAAATGCCCTGGATCGTTCCGTGCTCAAGGTCGTGTGTTTTGGGCTATTAACCCGGTTCAATTTGTTTGTCTCATTGGTTCCGATTTCAATCCTTACAAAGTTAATACTTCCATAGCTAGTGTATGGGTTCGAATATTTGAGCTAAGTTAGAATATTGGGACCCAAAGCATTATAATGGAGATCGCCAAAGCTATTGGCAACCCGATTTAGATTGATCATACATCCTTAAATGGTTCCCCTGGCTATTTTGTTCGTGTGTTGGTTGATGCAGATCTTTCCAATTCATAATCTCACTCTTTGTGATGTTCAACAAGGCCCAACTCCTCCAATTCATAATCTCACTCTTTTGGATGATGCTCAATCCGATAGCTTCAAATCCTTAAACGTGGCTGCTACCAAAAGGTGGGAGGACTATGCTGATGAAGTGGATTCATCTTTTTTTTTTATAAATGCGAAATATATTATAAAATGAAAAATAGTGAATGTTGTTTACATGCCAAACAGCTAGCTAGAAAAAAAAGTCATCACAAAGTAAAGCAATTTACAAGCCAATCTCGTTAAAATCTATCAAAGTAAAACCAGTGGAGAAAACCTTTGATAAGAAAAAGAGTACCCTTAAGAAATTACAAGAATCGAAAGAAAATGTGTCCTACGATATCATCTTGAATATTTTGTCGAATCTCATTCGGAAGCACATGTGTCCATGCACACTGAGTGTCCATCTTAGATAGTTTATCTGCAACATGATTCCCTTCCCCGATAAATATGAGACACAATAAACTCCATTTGTGAGATATAGTGAAGAGTGCGCTGCCATCTTCCCAAAAACTTCCATGGCACCTTGATAGATCTTGATGATAGAAGCTCGACAACATAAGTAGAATCCGATTCTAGCCATAGTTTACGCCATCCTTGTTTATAGGCACATTCAATACTAATGATAGCCGCCATTAGTTCTGACTGGAATGCAAAACCAGTGCCCATTCTCTGAATGAAGCATCTAGTGAAGAATCCACGACAATTCCGAAATACACCAGCTGCGCACACACTGACCTGGGGCACCATGAGCACAACCATCCATGTTGACTTTCATCCAACCTGGGAGAGGAGGAAACCAATGCACAACATGAAGCTTGGGAGGTGGTTTGATACGACCCGGTACCTGCAATTTCCTGACACACAACAAATAAAAAATAGAGTTAGACATAAATCCAGAGTGCAATCCTGAGGAATCCTAGACAAAGGCCCGAAGCATTATAATAGCAGCTGAGATCTGGGGAACAACTCCCTCGAAAATCCATCTATTTCTCATGTGCCATATAATCCAAATTGTTGAAGTGAACGCCACCTGCCAAAGAAACCTAACTTGACCACTAAATCGCTTTTACATGAAGAAGACGCATAAGCTATTGAATCCCTCATCAAGTGGCAACATTGTTTGGAACGTATCTTGCAACCAATGCCAAATAGGACAAACAAAATTGCAGCTGGTGAAAATATGATCAGTAGAATCAGAGTCCTAATAGTATAGAGAACACCCCGAAGGCCCACAAAAACCTCGAACCCAACGATTATCAAGAACCGCCAGCTTGTTAGAAATCACTTTCCAAACCATGAGGGACCGACGAGCCGGAATGTGCGGTGACCAGATCCATTTCCCCCATTGTACTTTGGGGAAAGAAACACGAATATGCCCATATGCATCATTCGATGAAACCCCACCCTCCAAGGAATGGAACCAAACATGTCTATCAACCGAAATAGGGGTAATCGGAAAATAAAGAATATCAATTATGATGTCCGTGAAAGTAATCAAGAAACCCTCCGTGAAATGCCAGACATCATTAAAATAGTAATCCGAAATTGTTTGAGAGAAATATTTATAAGCATGCTCTGGAATACCAATTCGATCTGCAATAGTATACCCAAGCCAATTGTCCAACGAAAATCTAACCGTAGATTGATTGCCTGGGATCCAATGAGACTGAGATCAAATCCATAACCAAAGGCCTTAAAGCCAGCCATATTGAAGACCCAATGTACGGAGGACGACGGTCATGCCCATTCATATATATCTGCCAAAGAGTGACAAAAACTAGACTGACCGAAGTCATGACCTTCCAAGATATTTCAATCAAGAAAGCTTTGTTAGCAGTGAGTAAAGATCGAATTCCAATACCACCTTTTCCTTAGGAGCACAACATCTAGACCAATTAACCGTTACCGAGCCTTTACTTGTTTATATCCCCAGACCATACAAAATTCCGAATTGTTGATTCCATCTTTCGAAGCAATATTATAGGCCATCTATAGATCAGCATTGAGTGAACAAAGTAGCTGGCATATCCGGAATGAGTTTGTTTTTAACAACAAACTCTGGACGGTGGACGTGGCAATCCTTCATCTTCGGGTTCTTATCATCGAATCATCTTCATTAGATCGGGGCTGCATGAACAATGATCAACAAGACCTTCTCATCCTTCATAGGCTGCGTATTCCTGGGCGAGCTAGACAAGCCCAAAGATCATGGAAGTTAATTGGTAAAAACCCCTTCCGGGCTGGATTAAGGTGAATACGGACGGCAGTACTTCGGGGGCACTAGGAAATCATACAGCTTCCGGGGTCTTTCGGAATTGTAGAGGCTTCTTTCGGGGGTGTTTTGTGAACAATTGTGGTGCGGGCTATGCGTTTGAAGCGGAGTTAGTGGCAGCGATGTGGGCCATCCATTATGCATTTGTTAAGGGATGGACACAACTTTGGCTTGAGTCACATTCGATTCATGTGGTGAACTTGCTTAATAAAAGATCAGTTGAGGTTCCATGGCGTCACCTTAGCAAGTGGCGTTACACTCTTCATCTGCTTTCACAAATGGAGCTGGTGCTCTCACATATTTTTCGGGAAGGCAATCGGGTGGCAGATATGCTGAGTAAGAAGATGGAATATGGGGCTTGGTGGGGCATCCCGCCTGAAGAACTTGCGCCTTTTCTCACTGCTGGGGCAATCGGGTTTGTCACCTAATGCGTCCGGGATTCTATTTTTGTATGTTAGGACGCCTTTTTTTTATTATGGGGGGTACTCTTTTTTTTTTTTTTTTTCCTTGAGGGTTTTCCCCACAAGGGTGGGTTTTACCTTGGGAGGTTTTAACGAGGCCCCAACCATTCAGCCATTTGGTCGGCTTGTGACCATTTCGATTTTATTTCGTACTTATTTTCAAGCTTACTTCTTTGGCTACCTGATCAGCCTGTGATCAGGATGACTTTCTTTTTTCATTTTTATATATATCTTCCAATTCATTTAAAAAAATTTAGAAACAATTTTATTAAAAAGGTTGGAAGATTCGAATCGTGGGGGCTCCTTTGAAAAATGGCGCACCAAGGTAGTTAAACGGAAATGTGCCTCTCGAAATACCTAAATTAGCCCGAATCCACGAGATGAGGCGTTGCGACGTGTTATCATTGAAAAATATTTTCAATTTTCCTAGACTAAATCGATGACCAAAAATATGTCCATAAGCGTTGAGAATATTTAGAATGCACCTGCAATTGCTCCAAGTTGCTGAACAAAGGATAATGATGTCATCTGCGTAGAGCAAGCAAGGTGGAAACTGTATGTTTCGAACTGTAGTGAAAGGCGTGAGGGAGCCCTGTTGTAATTTTGCCTCAAGCATCCTGGCTAGCACCTCCTTAGCCGCACAAAAAAGTAAAGGCAATAATGGATCACCTTGTTTCACCCTCTTCAAACATCCAAAATAACCATCCGGAGATCCGTTAAAAGAATAGACATTGTGGTCGAGTTGAAAACTGTCGAAACCCATTCTGGAAAAATTGTTCGCCAAATCCTATTCTGCGAAGAACATGAAATATAAAATCCCACCGGAGAGTATCAAAACGCCTTTCTAATATCTATTTTAAGAATCATGTTCCTTTCCCTATTATTACTGAGGAGACAATTAACACTCTCCAAAGCAAGGGCAATGCAATCATGACTTTGTTTCCTCGGGATGAAACCAAGTTGCATGTCCGAAACCACCGTCTTCAAGATAGAACAAAACTTGGTGGCAGAATCTTTGTGACCGCTTTAAAAATAAAATTGCTGAGGACAATAGGCCTATAATCTTCAATTTTCTTAGCCGAAGAAGTTTTAGGAATCAACATAATAAAATTAAAACCGCAACCCACGGGAGGCATCCAAGAACAAAGAAAGACCGCATCGGGCGCCGTGATATCCCAACCCACGATGTCCCAACAATGGTGGAAAAATGACCATTCAAACCATCCGGGCACGGGGCGCCGTCGGATCGAGATCAAATGGAGCTTTTAATCTCCTCATCGGAAGGAATGTCACACAACTTAAAATTTTCCGCATCGAAACTAAGTTGGAAATAGTATCATCCACCATCGAGTAGTCTATAACCGTAGCTGATTTTCAAAAAAGATTTTTATAGTATTCCCAAATGTGTGTACGAATACTATGCAAATTTGTCGAGAGAACTACATCATTCATGAGCTTCCTAATTGCACCTTTAGACCTCTTCATCCGCAATTTATTGTGAAAAAAATTCCATATTTTTATCCCCGTCCTTCAACCACTGTACCTGACTCTTTTGCCTCAACAATTCGTATTGACAGTTCAACAACTTATTCAATTCCGTGCGCAACTCAATCTCCCTTTGTGTTGATGTCTCCGAGGGGCCATTAAGGGAAACATTGAATTAAATGTTGTTTAATTGTCGTTGAAGAGATTCCACCTTGCGATTAATATCCCCAACAACATTAAAGTTCCATTCTTTTAGAATCGGTCTAAGGCGTTTAAGTTTTATCATGACTTGAAGCATTGGATTGCTAACCGTGCATGGGTCAGTTGGTTCATGCCATGGATTTCAATTTCAGTGATCAGGTGGCTTTTCTATGGAAGGTGGCTATTATTTCTGGCGTTTGGCTCCCTTGGCACATCCAGAATGATATTATTTTCAATGATAATAAATGGTTTCCGGAGGCAGCTCTGGTTCAGCTCTGGGCAATGATTTTGGAATCTGCTATTCTGGATAAGGGATGCATGAATAACACTCAAGCTGACCTTCTCTGTCTCCACCATCACAAGGTCCATGGGCATGCTCCCAGAGCCCCCAGAATCATTCCTGTTACTTGGCATCTTCCCCTCCCAGGCTGGATTAAGGTTAATACAGATGGCAGTGCTGCTAGCTCCCCAGGCCTTCTCGTGGTAGCTGGGGTTTACAGTACGACTAGGGGCTTTTTTAGAGGTTGCTTTGCTGCGCAATGCGGATTTAGATTTGCTTTTGAGGCAGAGTTAATTGCAGTCATTTGGGCGATCTTCTACGCTTTTCATAAGGGGTGGATGCACCTTTAGGTAGAATCAGACTCGTCTTTTGTGGTTGATCTCTTTCATAATCACTATGGCTCCATCCCGTGGCGTCTTCTGGGTCGCTGGAATTACTCTCTGCATTTGATCTCTCAAATGAATTTTGTTATTTCTCACATCTATCGGAAGGGGAATCGTGTGGCAGATTGTCTCAGTAAATCCTCGGAATCCAAGTGGTGGGCCACGCCCCCAGCGGATATTATCCCCTTACTCAATGATGATTATGTTGGTTGTAGTCAGTATAGATTTGTCAGATAGCTTGAGTTTTTGTGTTTCTTATGTTTATTCTGGATTTATTCTCGCGGTGGTACTCTTTTCCTACAGGGGGTTTTTCCCACAAGGATGGGTTTTACTCCAGTAGGTTTTTAACGAGGCCCGAAACACTGCACTACCAAATCGACTTGTGATCAGGACTTTTCTTTTCTTCTATATTATTTTCGACCTTAAAAGAAAACCGTACATGGGTCAGCCCAAGAATGAGCCACAACATCCTTGAATCCATCATAATGTAGCCACATGGATTGGAAACAAAAAGGGCGAGAACCCTAAAAAAGTGTATTATCACATCGAAGAAAAATCGGATTATTATCTGAGCTGTGACGCGCCCCAACATAACCCTGCGTGGCAAGCCATAAATCCAGAAAGTTTTGAGTTGCAAGAATACGATCCAAACGTGCCTGAACTAAACCTCTGCTAACTCGAAATGAACTCCACGTGAACTGTTACCGGTCATCGACACCTGAGTAAGATCATTATTATCAATAAAATTCTAAAATTCTCTACAAGATATAGCTGTGGCGAAAGAACCCTCCATGACCAAATCATTGAGCTCGAGGCTATTAACATCCTGCGACAACGCGCTGGCTAAATACGAGCAATGCGCGTGAACAAAACCCATGTGAAACTGCATGCTATTAAAAATCACCTTACAAATCAAACATTGATCAGAATTATGAATAACTTGAAAATTGGCCTGATTCGAATGATTAAAAAGCCACAAATCAGGCATACCATTGTCACAAAACGTCTCAGTTATGAACATCATACCTAATGATTGCCAGAAATGAATGCTCATTCAATTAAAATGCACCATAGGTTCAGCAATAATCACAAAATATGTTTTATGAATGCGGCATAAGTCTTTAAGCATAGATTTAGAGGACTCATTACCAATTTCTCTAATATTCCAAAACATACAATTCATTAAGAATGGGTAGAAGAAACACGCACCTGCGGCGTTGGATTTGTCTATACTCTCCATAAATATATTACCTTGTTCATCTTTCTCGGCCATGTCCGACCACCTCTTTCTAGCTGCCACAGCCATAGCCTTGAAAGTGTCCGATGGCTCATCTAATTGCATAGCATACTTCGAAGGAGTTTCTATAGCTCTTCGAAGCTCTGCATGTCCATTTTCATTCAAATTTGGAGAAATCACCATGTTAACTGTGTCATGCCTTTGTGTGTCATTATTTTGTGCCCCCTGGTTGTATATAACCATAGTGCGGTCCAGATTCCCGCTCCCATTTAATGCTGAGTCAGACGTCTTCCCCATGTCCTCCACAGTAGATTCTTAGTTCGAGTTATTCACTTGTTCATGCATGGCTTCTATATTCGTTCTCAAAAATTCAAATGAATTTCGAGTAGCAATGCCCTTGTTCATGAGAACATCCTTCCTTGCATTAACAATCTTCGTTTGTGCACGTCGAAGTTGGACTTGAACCCAATTGTCATAACACATCTCCTTTCCTTTGTTGGCCTTTACCACTGGTTCCCTTGTGTTCTCTGTTCGGCCACGATTGATGTCCGTCGTTGTTTGTACCGGTGTGGTATTTTCTCTCACCTCCTGAGGTGATGTTTGTCTGCATTTGGAGATGGTGTGTCCAACAATTCGATAATGTGAGCAAAATTCGGGCAATTTTTCGTAACTAAGAGATACAAACAAGTAATGGCCGACCCGCTCGACCATTAAAAATTCTTGTAAGGGTGAATTTAAATCCAATTCCACAAGAACTCGAACAAAGTGTCCCATCTCGCCCGTAAAAGATTTTCCATCTATCTGCATGGGAGTACCAAGAGTCATAATTAGAGATGGGTGCCAGTATTCCATGCTTAATTCGTATATACGAACCCATACCTGAGACTTCGAAGTATTGATTCTGTATGGGTTGAAATCGGGACCTAATTGGTGAGACAATTGAGCCCGGCTTCAAATTCGGCTAGGTTTGAGAAAAACTTTGGTTTGGTCATCCAGGCTAGAGAATTGTATGTTATAGTATCCTTTTCCAAGTGGTATAAGCCGCCATCAATGCTCTGTATGCCATGTATCCGTGAGCTTTCTCTTAAGATTGTCAAGAGCCTATGGTTTCGTTCCCTTAGGAACCAATAATCTGCCAATCAAATTGTTACACAACTCCGCTACTCATTATTGGTATATATCCTCATCCATGGTTACGGAAAAGTATTCACCCTTCTTGATTGGCTTCGAAGGTTCATCGGGAGATATGGTGTTAGTGAAGGTTTTGGTTGTTCCAGCAAAACCATTGAAATTTGGTGGAGTATCCTTCCCATGCACGTTGCTTATTTATGTGGGGTTAGGGTTTATACTAGGGTTTTGAACAACACCCCCTCCTCCATCCTAGGTGCATGGATACAACCAGGGCACCCTAAAACTGGATCTGAATTATCGATTAGAATGCCTGAAGCCAAGGAATAATTACCTGCTTCATCCGAAAGTTTGCGATCTACGATTATGTGACATTCGGGATTAGCCACTACGTGATGTATGTTAGCTGCGTTGTTGGATCCTTCTGCAGAATTTATCGATTGTGTATCACCAATACATAACTAGGTGATCTCAGGAAATAGGACTTAATCGAAATCCATCATTAACAGACTAACAATTGGATTGAAGAAGGTGATTATGTTCGAAGACTGTCATTCTCTAGAGAGAATTTTTCGCCGCTCCACAGAAATAAAAAATAAGTGGATTCATCTGATAATGAGGATTTTAGAGTAATTGTTTAGTGCTTTTATTTATGCATTCTTGTGTGGATGTTGTCTTTCAAGGGTACCTCTTCTCTCCCAAAGGGTTGGTTTTACCTTGGTAGTTTTTAACGAGGCCCATACTTCAGCTACTTGATCGGCTTGTAATGAGGACTTTTTTCTTTTCTTTATATATTTTTACGCCTATTAAAAAAAGCTTTACGAATGTCGATCTTCATAATCATATTCTTATTGAGCCGAGTTTGAAGAATGTTTTGAATAAATCGAAAATGAAAATGTAGTCCTAATCATAAGCCGACCAGGTAGCGAAAGCCAAAAAAAGTCGAAAAGGATACTAGAAAGTCAAGTGTAATGATCACAAGCCGACCAGGTAGCTAAATGGTTGGGGCCGTTAAAAACCCCCAAGGTAAAACCACCCTTGTGGGACAAATTCTTAGCGGAAAAAGAGTACCCCCATAAAAACATCGAGGAAAGATAAAACAATCAAACACATGGACGAATTATCTAACAAATCTATAAGTCGACTAGCCAACATAATCCTCCGTTTTTTTTTTGAATAAATGCGAAATATTATTAAAAAATGAAAATATAGTCATCCTGATCACAGGCTGATCAGGTAGCCAAATGAAAGCCTGAAAACAATGTCATAAAAGAAAGCGAAATGGTCACAAGCCGACCAAATGGCTGAAAGGTTGGGGCCTTGTTAAAACCTTCCAAGGTAAAACCCACCCTTGTGGGAAAAACCTTTGAAAGGAAAAAAAAGTACCCCCAGAATAGGCGTCCAAGATAGTGAAAGCAAGTCTGAAGCAAGACACACTAGCTAACAAACCTATAGGTGGATTGGCCAACATAGTCATCAGGAAGGTAATGTACCAGCTCTTCCGGAGGGACGCCCCACCATGTCCCGTACTCCGTCTTCTTGGTCAACATGTCTGCCACCCGATTGCCTTCCCAAAAAATATGTGAGACCACAAAATCCATATGAGCGAGGAGATGCAAGGTGTAACGCCAACGGCTAAGGTGGCGCCAGGGGACCTCAGTCGATCTCTTCTCCAGCAAGTTCACCACATATATTGAATCCGACTCCAACCAAAGTTGTGTCCAACCCTTGTCAGAAGCATACTGGATCGCCCACATTGTTGCGGCCAATTCGGCTCCAAATGCATATCCCAAACCACAATGATGTACGAAACAACCCCAAAAAAATCCTCTACAATTTCGGGAAGACCGAAGAAGCGGTGATCCTACCAGCGCCCCCAAAGAACTTCCATCCGTGTTTACCTTAATCCGGCCGGGAGGGGTTTACGCGATTAACCTCAACAATCTTGGTGCTTGCCTATCGCCCAGGAACACGAAGCCTATGCGCAGGATGAGAAGGTCCACGTTGATCGTTATGCATGCATCCCCAATCCAATGATGATGATTCTATAATGAGTACCCGAAGATGGATAATCGCCGCGTCAACCATCCCGATTTTGTTGTGAAAAACCAATTCATTCTGGATATGCCAGAGGAGCCATATGCAGGAAAGAATTGCCACACGCCAGAGGAAAGAAACCTGCTCGCTGAATTGAAAGTTCATTAGGCGCACTAGGAATTCATTAAAGTTGTTGGCCTCAAATGAGTAAACATTAAACGAGTCAAAAATCCATCGCCAGAGAGCCCCTGCAAAGACACAAGAGACAAATAAGTGGTCAACCGATTCTGCAGATTCACAGCAAAGAGCGTAAACTGAAGGGCCCGTAAAACTTCCCCTGGCACTTAGTAAGTCCTGGACAGCCAATCAATTGTGAATAGCTCGCTATGCCACCACCGATCGCCGCTCTGGGATGTGTTGTGACCAAATCCAAGAACCCCACTTTACCGCCGGATACTTGGGACGCACGTGATCAGAGGCAGCCTTCGAGGTCATCAAACCATCCTCTGAATTCAACCATACACATGTATCCCTTGAGTTAGTGGCAATAGGGACACGTACAATAGCCCGGACTAGATCCAAATAAGCCTCCACAAATGAGAAAGTGAAGTGCCAGGTCCCATCATAAAAGTAGTCTGAAATGCGATGCTGGAACAAATATCTATACTCCTCTGGGATACCAATTCTGTCCGCTATAGAATAGCCCAGCCAGTTATCAATCCAAAATAATACCTCGGATTTAGCACCTGGGATCCATCGAGAGTCAACCAAGCAAGATGAAATGAAAGGTTTAATCCTAGCCCAGTTGAAGAAGGGATAAGCGACGACTGGACCACCCCATCCACGATCAAGAAGCGTCTAAGAGTGGTGTAGATCACCGAGTCTAAGGTCATTACCTTCCAACCCAGTTTCATCAAGAAAGCCATATTAGCCGCAACAATCGATCGAACTCCCAAACCCCCTTCAGTCCTTGGTGTGCAGCACCGGTTCCAATTGACTGCCACCGAATCCTTTGAATTCACATTCCCAGTCCAAATGAAGTTAAGCATCGCCCTTTCCATTTGCTTGAGCAACGTGCGGGCCATTTGTAGACCATCATTGTGTGCACAAACGAACTAGTGATCACCGAATTAACAAGGCAAACTCGACCAGCAAGGGAAAGAGACGAACCTTTCCATCGTCTGAATTTGAGGATAACCTTATCAAATACCGGCTGAAGATTCACAACCTTAGGGGCACCTTTGAAGATAGAGGCGCCTAGATAGACCGTGGGAAACATCTCGGGCTGTATCCCCATGATAGTCTGCACCCTCCAACGGACATGTGATGATACCCGGGTGCCAAAATATACTTTAGATTTATGAGGGTCGAACGCTTGGCCCAAAATATCGGCATAAAGGTTAAGAATCTGAAGAAGGATACGGGCGTTGGTCAAAGAAGCTCCACACATAATCACAATATCATTGGCGTATAAAATGGATGATGGAAAAACGATGCCTCTGGGCGCCACAAACGGAGCGATCTGATTCTGCTCGACCGCAATTTAAATAAATTTATTAAGTACCTCTTCTGCGATGCAAAACAACAACGGAGATAGAGGATCACCTTGTCTAACTCCTCTAAAAGGGAAAAACCCCATCTTTGGCGTCCCATTCAAGAGAGAATGAAACTCTAGATGACCAGAAGAATAACATCCACCCGGTGAATAAATATCTCAGAGAAACCTAAGCGGTGCAAAACGTGGAGTAAGAACTCCCACTTCAATGTATCAAATGCCTTACGGATGTCGATCTTCAAAATCATATTCGTGTCCGCTCTACCATGTAAGACATTAAATCCTTCAGAGACGATGGCGATATAGTCATGAATCGCCTCCCGGGAATAAACCCAAACCTGCATAGGCGATAAATATGCGGCTATGATCGAACCCAAACATGAAGCTAGAATCTTAGTAATAATCTTGAAAAGAAAATTACTCATAACAATCGGGCGAAAGTTCTCAATAACATTAGCATCCTTAGTCTTTGGGATGAGCGCAATGAAGTTAGCGTTCAAACCCAAAGGTAGGGACGAGCTAATGAAGAAAAATCGACGCGGTGATCACCTCGATAGAAATGATATCCCGAAGTGGCGATAGAAAATCCCATCAAAACCGCCAGGCTACGAGAGCTATCCTAATCCATAGCAAAAACCACTTTCTTAACCTCGCATCAAAGCGGAATGACAAAGTCAAGCTAGTATTATCCGATGCCCCTAACCCGGGGGAAATAACACGATCAATAATAGTGTAATCAAACGTTTCCCGGTGTCCGCAAAGAGCTCTTCGTAAAAAAAAACAATGTGATTAGAAGAATCATTTGTATCATCGATAAGCCGTCCACCATAAGACCACTGAATCCCCGATCGTCCACTGCGAATCTGGCTACGACAATAAAAAATGTCGTATTACGATCCCCATCCTTAAGCCAGGTCGAGCGTGCCTTTTGCTTAAGGACTTCAGATTGTAATAGCAACGCCTCGAGACAACGGCTTAAGGAGTCGGCTCACGGTCGCGGTCGCGATGAGCGTACCGTATAGCCCAAATTTTCAATATCTGTCTAAGGCCAACATAATCCTCCGTGAGAAGGGACACAATATCATCTGGAGGAACGCCCCACCAAGTCTCTGGCTGCGACTTCTTACTTAGAAAGTCTGCCACTCGATTGCCTTCGTGGTAAATATGAGAAACCACCAGCTCCATTTGCGAAGTCAAGTGAAGAACGTACCGCCATTTACTCAAGTGCCGCCAAGGGACAGAAGAAGATCGTTTATGAAGAAGATCCACCACATAAGCAGAATCCGATTAAAGCCAAAGATACGTCCATCCCTTAATAAATGCATAGTGAATTGCCAACATATTTTGCCATCAACTCCGCCTCAAACGCATACCAAACACCGCAAGCGATCCACAAAACAACCCCGAAATAAGCCTCTGCAATTCCGGAATACCCCAGATGTCGTAAGACATCCCAGCGCTCCCAAGGCACTGTCGTCCGTATTCATCTTGATCCATCCTGGAAGGGGTTTTTGCCAATCAACCTGCACAATGTTTGGAGCTTTCCTTGGCCGTCCAAGAACCTAAAGTCTCTGAAGGATGAAAAGATCATGTTGATTATTATTTTTTTTTAAATAAATGGAAGATATATATAAAAGAAAAGAAAAAGAGTTAGCACGAGCACATGCCGCTCGAGTAGCATAAGTTTGGTGCCTCGTTGAAACCTACCAAGGTAAAACCCACCCTTGTGGGGAAAACCCTTGGCAAGAAAAAGAGTATCCCCATAAATGGAACAAAAAGGCCATTCCATAAAATAGAAAAGCCTGAAGACCAAATGCCAACTACGCAACAAATCTAAATTGTGAAATCCCAACATAGTCGTCTGCAAGAAGTTGTACTATTACGTCTGGCGGACTATCCCACCAATATGTTAACCCAATCATCTTGCAAAAGCGGTCCACCATATGGTTCCCTTTGCGAAAGATATGAGATACGATGACTTCCATATGCGAGAGCAAGTGTAAGGTGTGTTGCCATCGAGCCAAAAATCTCCAAGGAACATTAGTCGTGCGAAGACGTATTAATCTTGCGTTTGGCTTATCTGGCACATTCACAATGACTTCATTTTCAATGACAACTTATGGACGGCTGAGGCCGCCATCATTCAACTTCGTGTACTTATTATTCAGTCATCATCTTTGGATAGAGGTTGTATGGATAATGACTAGTGGGATTTACTATGTTTGAGGTGGCTTCATATGCCTAGGCGTCCTCGTAAGGCTCCTAAAATTGTGCAAGTGGATTGGCATTCACCTCTCCCTGGATGGATCAAAGTTATCACGGATGGCAGCACGATGGGTGCGCCAGGGGTTAGTGTTGCGGCTGGTGTTTTTCAAACTGCTCGGGGCTTCTTTCAAGCCTGTTTCGTGGAGCATTTGGGTATTGTTCATTTTTCTACATCGAATATCTGCGATTATTAAGGTAGGGATTTTCATAGTATTTGTCTTTATTTAATGTTTCATGATTATACTTCATTGATTGCAATATATGTCAAGAGGAAATAAATTCATATAAGCTAGGGGCCATGAAAAGGGTCTGGGATCAAACCTATCTTCGGGGTGAACCCGCAATGCTATATGCAGTAACTTGCCAGTCAGAGGAAAAAGAGTAAATTAATGAATTTACTGTTGTAATTATGTGAATGATTTTCATTTTATATTAAATATTGACAAATATATCCCTCGAGCGAGATGAAGCTCACCCCTATTATTATCATGACTTTCGGGTTGAGGAATCCAAACTAAAGATATGATGTTGTGGATGGTGGAATAAATCATGATATATTTATATTATAAATAATTATGATCGGACTAAATTTTGGATTTATGTCTTTAATTTTTTTCGCGGTTTATGCTTGGGATAATTGTTAGTTATTTAATTTGGAAGATGTAATAATATTATTATTATTATCATTATATTTTTTTCTTAAGAATTAAAATTTTAAATCGGCTTTTTGATTATTATTGGGATTACTTTAATTTATAAACTCGTGTTTTCATAATAATATTTTAGAGTACTTTAATTTCATAAAATTGGTTCGTTACAAGTGGTATCAGAGCAAACTCAGAGCAATATTATCTTTGACCAAAGCTGTCTGCGAATTACATGATTACAAATTGCATGAACAAACATTAACTAATCACACTTTAGGGCACTACGTGCGATTTTCACCGTGACTACGTGCGAGCGGCAAAAGCATGATCTTTCCGAGGCCGTGGCTTTTTCCTCCCGGAAAATCACACATCTGAATGATCATGGATGCTTTTACCTGAAATTAGTCAGCCGTTTACTACAATCATAGATGCGATCAAGGATGATACAGGTCAACCTCTAGGGTTACGTCATGAACAATTACCAGTCTGTGCGTCGTCCTCAACGTCTCACGCCATCTCCAGCATTGATGATCGGAATCTTGGCCCTAACAAAAATCACACGCTGCCCAATCCTACTACTAGGGTTTCTGAAAGGGTCTTTTGCTTAAACCCTAATCTCAGTGCCCCAACTGATAAAACTCCAACCATGGCGACAAACCCTAATATGCAATTTAAATCGCATGACGACTCAGATTTACAACGTATGCATGAGGTCCTCTGACCATTTACAGACGGAGCCAAACCGGGCCATGGATACACAAACCTGAACTTCGTACAAGCTTTCACGACGGACGATCCCCGACCGGTCAAAAAAGGCGATTATTTTCGGTTACCATTGATGAACATATCTACCAATAGAGGACGGCAAGTGCGCAACATCTTGATTGGTAGGATTCTGCTGCCGAAAGGGTTTAAACCATTATCGTTGTTAGAGTTAAAAGACAAACTCTCGAATGTTTGGAAGATCAAGGATGCATGGAGGATGATATATTTGGGGAAGGGTTATTACAATCTTCAATTTACGAACATGGAGGAGCGCAACAGGATTTTTTCAAAAACCTCATGGAATCTGCAATCGGGTTCTATCCGGTTAATGAATTGGATACAAGACTTCAACCCTTATAAGGTTAACACGTCCATGGCACAGGTTTCGATATGCATTTATGAATTAGGCTTTGAATATTGGCATCCATCGTTGATCAATAACATTGCTAGTGCGGTGGGTACGCCGATACAAATCGATGATAGGTCCTTGAATGGTGAAGTTGGCCACTTTATACGGGTTCTCGTTGAAATTGATTTGAAAAAGCCTTTGCAGGAGTCTATTATGATAGAAAGAGTGGGCCATTGCTCTTTTGTATCGTTAAGCTACGAAAATCTTCCAGAATTTTGTGCTCGTTGTCGAATAGTTGGACACAATGTTAACCGGTGCAGACAATACAAGCCTAAGGAAGTACATTATACAGACGAACATATGCGAAAGACGGACAGCCCGGTCAGAGAAAGGTCTATGGAAAGGGCACGCACTGATAAAGGTAAAGGGGTGGAAACGGAAACATTGGTTCAAGTGAAAAAACGGGGCGCACGGTCTTGGGAGGTGAGTAAACCGCAGAACATTATGGTGCAGAATTCTTTTGATGTTCTCCAGGACAACGTGGAGGTTGGGCAGTCATCAAAGATAGAGGAATCGAAAGAGGTGGAGACGGATAAGATTGGTGAATTGCATGAGAATCAACAGGTACATGTTAACATATCACGCAATGAAAATAATGACAGATGGATTGTGTTGTTTGGCCATAATCAGACGGAAAACTATAATGCCAATAGTATGAGTGTAGGTCCCAAGGGGTGTGAGTGTAAGGTTTAGAAGGGGGGGTTGAATTAACCTTACCAACTTTTTAAATATTCAGAGTTAATACTACACAGCTAAGTCCTTGATGGACATCTAAGTTAGTTAATCAGCGGAGTTAGCCACTCAATAGACTGGATCGTTGTTGATAGAATAACTCAAATTTGTTTTTGACTAAAGACTTAACTTGACTCATGTGATATGTTTTTTGGAAGACTTAACACCCTTGATTTTGGTTTAAGTTTGTTTCAATACTTGGTTTTAGCACTTTGTTGATTATCAATTGGATAGCAAATTTATCAGCAGATATAAATGTAATATGCATAAATTAAAGTGTTGAAATGTAAATGACACAATAAGTTTTTATAGAGGTTCGAAGATGGGGTAATTCTTCTACTCCTCTCTTCTCCAACTCCTGGAGGAATCCACTAAGTATTGATCAATATACAGAGTGGTTAACAGTCCAAATACAAGTCTTGATCACACATCTGACTTGATCCTTTGGGACTCGAGATGCCGAGAGATGCCTTGGTCACACAGCTGGCTTCTCATACGACTCAGCTTCTTCACAGGGCAGCTGCCTTGCTACTACAGCCCACTTGCTCAAGTTCCTTGGATTTGATCACGAAGCCCTCCAAATAACTTAAGCTTGGTTCGATCTTGAACCTTCCTACAATCCTTCGTGGAATGTAGACCCCTTGATTCTTCAAATGTTTCCTCTTCAACTGATTGAAGTCGTCTTTCCTTCACAGGTGAGTGTAGGATTGATTTCCTTCGTAATGTAGGCTTGAGGATTGAGCGTTTAATAACTTGAGAATATTTCAAAGTTACAAATGTTTCTTTCTTGCTTGTATTCAATTCTCAGATGGTCAAGGTAACCTCTTCTCAAATAAACTCCTCAGCCTTTTGTAGTGGTCTTTCAAAAAATCTGCCCGTTGAAGAGATAGGCTTGTTTTTTGAAAGTCACTTGTGGTCGTTGGCTTGTCTTGTTGCGATTCTTGGAATTGACATTTCCTCGTATAAATGATCCTTGACTTTTTGAGATCCGACAGTGTGCGATGCTTCCCATTGGTTTATTCCTTTTCCACGCTAAAATTGGCATTGGATTTGCTTTTGAAGCGGAGTTGATCGCAGCAATGACAACAATTGAGCGCTTATAAAGTAGGTTGGCACAAATTGTGATTTCCTTCGTAATGTAGGCTTGAGGATTGAGCGTTTAATCTGAGAATATTTGCTACAAATGTTTCTTTCTTGCTTGAATCCGACTCCACATACGTTTGCAGTTTGCTGGACACACGGGCTATAGGGGTCCCATGGAAGTTCTTAGCCCGATGGCGGATGACTCTTCACTACCAATCCCTCATGGATTTCAGGGTCTCTCACATTTACAGGGAAGGCAACAAAGTAGCGGATAAGCTCTCAAAGATGGATGCTCACTTAGACTGGTCTCTCGGTCTCCAACGAGTTGCATGAAGACATCATTGGCCAGATTTGCTTTCGTTTTGCTTGATATATGGGGTACTCTTTTTTCTATCAAAGGTTTTTTCATCTGGGTTTTTCTTTGATAGGTTTTAACGAGGCCCCAACTTTTTCTGACACCTGCTTGGCTTGTAAGCAGTTTTATGTGACTTTCGTTTATAGTTTTGGACATGATTGGTTGTATTGGCTAGCTGCTTGGCTTGTAGGCAACATCCTTTTCTTTTTATATTATCTTCCCATTTGATAAAAAAAAAAGTGGTATCAGAGCAGGTTTACGGTTCTGTAGACTTGTTTAGAAAAAAATTTCTTTCAAATAATTTAAAAAGAAAATAGTCTAGTGACATCCACCTCCGTCATATCTCGTCGGATTTCTCAAGGTATGCAATTTATTATGTCATGCTCTGCAAAATGTCATATTATATTATCATATTTTAGAATTACATTTTATGAATTCAAGTCGTTATTTTTATTAAAAGTATTAGATAAAGAACTCCTCGTGTAAAAAAAAGAAAAAAAATGCATTTTTGTTTCCGAATATTTATTGAGTTAACAAATTTCGAGGACGAAAAAGTCTTTCAAATCCTTTGCTAATAAAAAATTCTCTCTCTAATTTTTTCCTACGTTTTTGCGTCGTGCGTGCCCCTCCATCTCCGGCGTCATCTCGTGACTGGTCGGGCAAATCACCATAACGAACTCGGTGATTATCTTTTTTTCGATTTCCATGTATTCATCGTCGATCGATCGCCTACTTCAACTCCGACCAAATCTTTTTTTCGATTTTCCGATTATGGATGTATTTTTATTCCCCGAGATTCAAACATCTAACAGCCCATCCAATATCTCACCCAACGCGTTGATTACCAACACATCAAGCCCAAGAGGAGTGAGGTTCCCGCCGAAATACTACTTGCACCCCACGCCATCGCCAGGCCGAAGGCCGCTTCTCATGCTTCAAACAACTCCCATCCCTCCCAAGAAGTTGCAAGCAAATTCGCCCTCCATGGTGGTCCCTCCTTCCTCCTCCATCCAAGTTGCGGTCCCCACCATGCCTAGGGCTCTTTGGACGTCCAACCCCATGGTGGAACAAGTAGATTCCCTTTCTATGATGGTCCCCTCCACTAACATGAAGTCTTATGATGCGGTCCCCCCATGTCTTTTTTGGCATCCTCCATTGAAAAAGTCACGCCCTCCCCTAATTCTTGTAAGATATCAGCCTCTTTTGAGGACATTGTGGTCCCCTCCAAGCCTTCTTGGGCGTCCCCAATTGTTAAGGAGCGGTCCCCCCCTTTCATCCTTCAATTGACGTATTCAAGCCCCCTCAAAGCCCTTGAAAGCCTCAACACCTGATTTGATCGGTCCCCACCAATTCTTTTCTTATGGCTCCTTCCTTTGATGAATTAGTGGTCCCTTCTAAGCCATTGAGGGCGTCTCCCATTGATGTAGACACGATCCCCACATATGACAGAACCAAATTTTTACGAGATATTCCACGAAACAACAAGGATCGAGAGACGATTTAAAACACGGGGAATGGGAACAAACATATGAACTTCGGCCCAATTCTTTACGAAAGATGAGTCGCGCCGGTGAAAAAGGCGACTACTTTTCGGTGAACTATAGACGAACAAATTTATCAACAAAGGACGGCCGAATTGAGGAATACGCTGATTGGGAGAATTCTTTTGCCAAAAGGGTTTAAGCCATTAACACCGGAGTTAAAATCAAACCGACAAATTTTTGGAATATTGTGGATGCATGGAGATTGATCCATTTGGGAAAAGGATATTACAACTTGCAGTTCACCAACATGGAGGAGAGGAATCGAATATTTTCAAAAACGACGTGGAATCTGCAACCTGGTTCGATTCGATTAATGAAATGGATGCAAGACTTTAATCCATATAGGGTTAACACATCAACGGCACAGGTTTGGATTCGTATCTATGAATTAGGATTTGAATACTGGCACCCATCACTCATCAATAATATCGCTAGCGCTGTGGGAACCCCTATTCAAATCGATGAACGATCCTTGAATGGAGAAGTTGAACATTTCATTCGAAAGTGCTTGTTGAAATAGATTTAAATAAGCCATTACAAGAGTTTATAATGATAGAAAGAGTTGGACATGGCTCTTTCGTATCTCTTAGTTATGAAAATCTTCCGAGAATTTTGTGTTCTTTGCAAAATAGTGGGACACAATATTAATCGTTGTAGGCACTATACGCCAGGAAGCACGCCCTCAAACCGAAACAGCCACGTAGAAAATGGACAGCCGGTGAGAGGACGTTCAATGGAAAGAGGTCGCAATTTGAGAACAAAGGAAAAGGGGTGGTAACGGAAGAATGGGTTCAAGTGAGTAAACGTGGAGTCCGCCTATGGAGACTAACCCAACGAACATCATCAATACGCGAAACTCCTTCACATCACTACAAGATAATGATGAGAATGAACAGTGATGCTCATGGATAATTTGAGGGGAATGGAAACATCTAACAGAGGAAATAAGGATCACACGGAAGAGAGGGATGATTCACGTCTCTCACAATCCCGGACAATGGATTATTTTGGCGGACCCAAGTACAATGAACAAAGATACGGACAATGGCAAGGTGCAGGATAATGGATTGGATAAAGTTCAAAAAGCAATCGAAGAAGTGGCCAGCAAAGAAAGAAACCCATTAACACCTATGAGATCACTTCCACGAGCCACAAGGATAGCTTTAAAGCAATGGCGGTGGCGGCTAAAAAGCGATGGGCAGACTTGGAAGAAGAACAACTAGGTAATGCTTTCATTGAGAGTATTGATTCGACACGCACGGTGCGTCCCCTCCCCTAATTTATCATGAATTGCTTGTTCGGAATGCTAGAGGTCTTGGTAATGAGGCTTCTAGATCCATGCTCAAGGAATTATGTCGTGTTTATAAACTCCGATATAGTTGCGATTGCGGAGCCGAAAGTTCAATTTTCTACTATTAGCGCTTCATTTTGGAATGCTATTAGTCTAACCCTGGTTGCGAGAGAATTTCGCGTTAATGGCATTCCGGATATTTGGGTTTTTGTTCGTACTACTAACATGCAGTGCGTTTCATTGGGCCTCGATCAAATTGTGGTTTGTAAAGTGGGGGTCCAGAATCACCAATTTTTAATGGGTTTCGTGCATGCCCATTGTTCGTATATTGCTAGACGGAAACTTTGGCTTGATGTGCGTGCGTTAGGGGCGGATAATTTGGTTATGGTGGGGATTTTAATGCCATTTCGGGAGCTCATGAACGGCGGGGTGGAGCTCGGATCCACGACATTTCATGCGGGGAGTTCAAAATATTTATTGATGACAACAATCTCATTCGGGTTCCAATGGTAGGGAACGACTATACATGGGGTATTTTCCGCCGGCAAGGGGTCTAATTCAAGCGAAGTTGGGTAGGATTTTGGCCACTAATCGGTTCATGAATCGTGGCATACTATTGGTGGTTTGGTGGGTTTGAGACACTCCTCAGATCATAATCCTATTATCTTGAGATGCAATTTTTCTACACCTCCTTCGGCGGCTCCATTTCGTTTTCAATCAATGTGGCTCCATCACGAAGGTTTTAAAAAGTGGTGGCTGACTCATGGGGATGGAGTGTCCAAACAATCATCCTATGGCCCGTGTTATGCAAAAACTTAAAAGATTACGGTCCATTCTTCGACAGTGGAACTACACGGTTTTTGGAGATGTTAATCGACAGGTTGAGGAAGTGCAGCAAAAACTTACGGATTTTCAATCTCACATCTCCGCATTTGGGTATTCTCGACAAAGATTATTCAGCAGAGCTTGATTACATAATGATCTTAATCACCGCTAATGAGACAATATGAGTTGTTGCGATGAAAAGCCGAACACAAAGTGGTTGCGGGATGGCGATCGTAACACCGAGTTTTTTCATCGGAAATTACGCCAAGAGGTCTCGTAGCCATGTCACCCATATGCTTGCAAATGGGCAAATGACGGATGATCAACAGAGCATCAAAAACCACATCATCCAATATTATGGACACTTTTTGCGGAATCGGATAACGGTAATGCTGATTATTCCATGGTGGACAATGTGGTTCACCAAACGGTAACTCGGGAGGAAAATTCCAGGTTGTGTTCGATTCCTACGAGATGATGAGATTAAGGAAGCCGTTTTTAATTTGAGTCCCGATAGTGCTCCGTGGCCTCGATGGTTTTGGGGGTACTTCTATCATAGCTGTTGGGATATTATTGCTGCGGACATTTTGCCGGCTATTCGTTCATTTTTTGTTAGCCACAGACTGCCTAAAGGATGTAACTCGAGCTATATGGTTTTAATTCTGAAGAACAACAACGATGTTCGTGTGGAGGAGCACAGGCCAATTATCTTAAGTAACTTCTTGTTCAAGATAGTTACTAAGATCTTAGCCGTCCGGTTTGGGGATATTTTGAAAGAGCATGTGCATGGTATGCAATTTGGCTTTATTCCGGGAAAACAAATCCATGATTGCATTGCCTTAGCATCGGAAGGAGTTAACTGTCTTCTTAATCGCTCTAGTACGCCGAATATGATTCTTAAGGTGGACATTAGAAAAGCTTTCGATACATTGAGATGGGATTTTATTTACCACGTGCTTCGACGTATGGGGTTTCGGGAGTTCTTGAGTTGGGTGACATCGATTTTTAACTCAAAGCAAGGATTTCGATTCTATTAAATGGGGGTCCGGAGGATATTTTAGATGCACTCGGGAGTCCGTCAAGGAGACCCTCTATCTCCCTTTTTTCTGCGGGCGGAGAAGACGTATTAGCGTACATTGGATATGGCTATTCAAATGAGGATATATTGCTCCGTTTAAAACTACCCGCAATTTCAGTCTTCCTCCGTGTTTACTATATGCAGATGATATTCTTATCATGACAAGCAACTTCTTGGGAGAATTGTCATCATATTAAACGTATTTTGACTAGTTATGGGCGCATCTCGGCCAAAGAATTTAATCCGGAGAAGACGAAGGTCTATTTCCGTGACAATACGCCTATTCGGATTATGAGAAGAGTTCGTAATCATCTGCAGATTACGCGTGGCGCTTTTTCCCATCACTTATTTAGGAGTCCCCTTGTTCAAAGGGGCGCCCAAAATAAGATATTTCCAATTTACACATGATAAAATTCTGTCCAAATTTAAAAGGTGGAAAGGTACGTCCTTATCGATGGCTGGTCGCATTACTCTTGTTAATTCTGTCATTTCTAGCTCGTATGTTCACTCGATGCTTGTATATCGTTGGCGAGGACATTGCTCAAATCAATGGAAAAGGCTATGAAAAAATTTATCCGTCGGTGATATTAATAAGAAAGGTGCGGTGACAAAAGAATTGGGCGAGGTGTTGTGCACCTAAAGAGGAAGGAGGATCGGGAGTTCGATCTCTTGTGGCGGCTAATAAAGCATTTCTTATGAAGGCTGCATGGAAGTTGCTTCAATCTAGGTCTATGGTTTTCGAGATTTTGCGGCATAGATATTTCAATGGTGGGCCCGAATGGCATATATTGGATCGTCGATTTGGTCGGGATCGCGCCCCCGGTGGTCTTGGAGCCGATTTCCCAATCACGCTGGATTCCGGGAAAGATCGGAGTTCGATTACGGTTGGATAAGCGGTTAGGTTACTCAATTGCGGATCGCATTGGTATTCCGCCTCATCTGTTTCAATATTACGAATACCCTATTTCGGATTACTTTTATAATGGGGTGTGGCATTTTCTTGAGGAATTCATTGTGGAGTATACAGGGGTTGTCATTGATATTCTTAATTTTCCGATTGCCCCGCATTCGACGGACAGACGCGTGTGGATTCACTCTAAGGGAGGGACGTATCCTCTAAGGAGGCTTACACTTTGGCTCGTAATCAATTCCCGAGGAGGTTCAATGGGGTAAGTGGATTTGGTCTTCACACATTCCGTTGAGAAGATCAATCATGTTTGGCGATCAATTCATAATCGACTACTGTTCTTGATAACATTCGTGGATCTTGGGGTCCCATGCTTGTTCATTATGCTACGCAGATTGAGTCAGTTGATCATTTATTCACACGGTGTCGGTTTGCTTTGGCGATTTGGGAATGGATTCAAGATGCTTTCGAAGTGCAAATGCCACTTAATGGAGGCGTGAATCAATTTTATGTTTGGGCTATTCAACAACGTTTCGATCCCATGATTGCTTCACTACGGAAAACGGCTATCATTTCGACTATTTGGGTTATTTGGCATGCATGCAATGAATGGATATTCGGGGACGTTAGACCCCTTCACACGGCCGCTATCATTTTGGTTAAGGCATTCATCATGGAATCGGAACCAAAGATTGCAACTATATGTCCAACTCGGTTTATGATCTTTTATGCTTAAGAAGGCTATCAGACGGGGAAGGCCAAAACCACCACCGTCATCAAGCACATTAGATGGTACCCTCCATTACCAGGATGGATGAAGGTGAATACGGATGGATGTGCGCGAGAGCAAGGCGCGAGATGTATGGCGGCGGGCATCTTTCGAAATTGCAGAGGTTTCTTCACGGGATGTTTTAGTCATAATGTTGGTAGAGGCTTTGCTTTTGAATCGAACTTATTGCAAAGCAATGACAACTATCGAGAGGGCGTTTAGCGAGGATAGATCAAGTTGTGGTTAGAATCGGACTCAACGACGTATGCGGGTTCTCGGAAACAAGATCTCTTCAGGTACCATGGAAGTTCTTAGCTAGATGGAGGATGACACTTCACTATATCTCTCACATGGAGTTCGAGTCTCACATATCTACAGGAGGGCAACAAAGTAGCGGATAAACTTTCTAAGATGGACGCCCTCGAGTGGTCATACACGATTCTGAGTCGATTGTCTTTGAGTTGAATGAAGACAAAGATGGCGGGCGATTTCATTTCGGTTTACATAGTTACGGGGTACTCTTTTTCCTATCAAAGGTTTTTCCTCGGGTTTTACTTTGATAGGTTTTAACGAGGCCCCAATGTTGGCTATCTGCTTGGCTTGTAAGCGATTTCATTAAGTTTCTTTTGATCGAACTTTGAGGCATTTCACTTTTGGTTTATGCTTTGCTTGGCTTGTAAAAAAGACCACCTTTTTTTTTATATATCCGATCACTTTATCAAAAAAAAAAATTTCGAGGACGACATTTTATTAAGAGGGATAGTATGTAATATCCCGATTTTAAAAAAATAATAATTAGAACACTTAAATATTAATATTATTGTTATCTTTATTAGACTAATAATTATCAATAATATTATGTGTATCCTTTCTTAATAAACTTATATACATGTTATATTTATTATGTTTTTATTATTATCTTTATTATGATAATTACTAATATTATAATCAATATTTTACCTAGAGGTTAAATTAGGGGTTATGTTAGGGGTTAGTTTAGGGGTTTATTGTAGGAGCTATTTTAGAGTTTATTTAGGTGTTAGAATTAATTAGTATAAATGTGTATAACTTCTTACACAAATTTTACACCAAATTTTAAATAATTATAAGGTATGATATTTTTTTCTACTTATTATTCAAGTTTTCTATGTATATGTGTATATATATAAAATTCCCAATTCACAAGTTTCTTTCAATACTTATTTTTACAAATTACTTCATTAATTAGTACGATTTATTAAAATCACATATTAATTATATATATTTAACATAGAAAACGAAAGGGTCGCGGACTTAGACTTTTATTGTTCATTTTTCTACATCGAATATCTGCGATTATTAAGGTAGAGATTTTTATAGTATTTGTCTTTATTTAATGTTTCATGATTATACTTCATTGATTGCAATATATGTCAAGAGGAAATAAATTCATATAAACTAGGGGCCATGAAAAGGGTCCGGGATCAAACGTATCTCCAGGGTGAACCCGCAATGCTATATGCAGTAACTGGCCAGTCAGAGGAAAAAGAGGAAATTAATGAACTTACTGTTGTAATTATGTGAATGATTTTCATTTTATATTAAATATTGACAGATATATCCCTACTGAGCGAGATGAAGCTCACCCCTATTATTATCATGACTTTCAGGTTGAGAAATCCGGCTGAAGATATGATGTTGTGGATGGTGGAATAAATCATGATATATTTATATTTTAAATAATTATGATCGGACTAAATTTTGGATTTATGTCTTTAATTTTTTTCACGGTTTATGCTTGGGATAATTGTTTCGTCAAATTCACTCCTAGAGATGCTAGCAATTGTACTAAATTGCAGCGAATGAGAAACCAACTAAATCGTTGACTTTTATCTATGACCGTTGACCAGCCGTTTTCCGGCCACTACAACGCCGGAATCATACCGAAATATGTAATTCCCCTCAGGCGACCCCAACTACATTCACACCGACCGGAAATAGTGCGGTAACGTCGTCAATTTTGGCCAAGAAAGTCAGAAATCGCGCACATTTTCAGGCGCTATCTCCGAACCTTCGCCGGCGCCGATTCCGACCACCAAAATGGACGTGCCACCCCAGGTTTTGATCGCCTCCTCATGGGCTTCCATGCCCAGTCATCAATTTGTGCTTTCCAATTCGTCTCCGGCAACAATCGGCATTTTACCAAAAAATCCTAACTTTCAATCGAACTCCATTTCCGACCCAAATACATACCCAATCCCAAAATTGGCCACACCATCGTCAAATTCACTCCTAGGCGCACAAATTCCTCCCTCCAATCGACCTGATTGTGCCCCGAATCATAAAACCCAAATTGGGGATCCGAAAATTGATTTTCGTACTTTGAATGCCCGTTTGACCCCTAAAACGGCCGATTTGGCCTTCGTCGAAGAAGGAAATATTGTTCAGGAGGTCGAAACGAGTGGACCTAGCCCATCAATTCTGGTGATGCTACCGCTCCGGCAGGTCACTATTTGCCGGCGATTCGGGCCCACACGCACCGTATGCGGCCATAACTTCGTCTTTTTCTCCATTCTCATCTTCCAATGTTGTCATACATCCCCCGAGTACTTGTTTACATCCGAACCGGTCCTCAACCTTTCATTTGTCCGACACCGCTAATGTGTTGAGACTCGTTCCAGAATCGGCTTATCTCAATGTGCAACATACTCCGGCCTCCACCCCTACATGCCCTCCCAATAATGCTGTTCAAATGGCCGGAAGCACCTATGCAATGGCCTCCCCTAGTGAATCAAACCCTCGAATCTCGGACCATTACGCTCACTTTAATTTGAGGAACACGTTCGCTAAAGTTGTTTCAGGCAACCCCTACACTATGGATTCAGCTCCTCTCCAGGCCCCAGGTAATATTACCTCATTTTCCAATTTGGTTTCTGGTAATACACATTCTATCCCTAAACTTTTATGTTAGGAAAGGGGATTATTATTGATTACTATTGACGAAAATGTTTACCAACAACGTCTTTTGAATTTTCGTATTCTTTGATCGGGCGGGTTATTTTGGGGAAAGGTAATAAGCCATGGGCTACTATGCTTTTGCACAAAAAACTTTCTGAGCTTTGGGGTATTAAGAATAACTGGAAACTAATTCCCTTGGGCAATGGATTTTTTTGTGTGAAATTGTCTAATGCGCAGGATCGTACTCGTGCTCAATTTCGCACCACTTGGGCGCTTAACCCGGAACTATTCGTCTCTCTCCTTGGGTTCCGGATTTCAATCCTTATAAGGTGCAAACCTCGGTGGCCAGCATTTGGGCACGCATCTTCGAGCTCGTTTGGAATACCGGGACCCCAAGAACATTATGGGGATTGCAGTGCTATTGAAATCCATTGCAAATTGATCGTCACCGGATGGTTCTCTGGGGCATTTCGTTCGGGTTTTGGTTGATATTGATCTTTCTAAGCCGTTGGAGGATCACATTATGGTGGAACGCATTGGCGAGTGCTCCTTTGTGTCAATCGGTTATGAGAAACTCCCGAGTTTTGTTCGAGATGTGGCATTACGGGACATTCGGATGCCTCTTGTCATCTTAATAATGCGGGCTATCCCGGATACGTAGCGTGCTTCTCCGACCAGGACGCCCGGCGAGCGCCAATCGCTCGTCCTAGTTCTCAGTGCGAGAGGGCGATCCAGGGCGCGCAAGGTTTATCGTCCCGCGGCAAAGCAGACAAGGGTAAGGGAATTGATGACTCAATGGGAAAAATGGGTTCGACTATGCATGATGGTTCTCCTACCCGCGCAATAGTCACTTGCTCTACGGATATCCACCTTAATAACACCTTTGCGGCTCTTGGTTCAGTCGACTCCCAGGATCAGCATTCCGCAGGTGCCGGCCGATTATCCCGCTATGGAGTCATCTCCCAAGGCTACTACTTCCAACACCGCACGGTCTCCACTATTATGCCTATTACGATTCAAGATCCTTTGGGGAAGCCTATTCGAGCCCTAAGCCGTGCCTTCCGGGATAGATCCTTGGACTCGGCTAAATCTAGAATTCTTCGGAGTGTTACGTCGGGTCCGTCGGGTCCGTCGCCCCCAATTCATGACATTACTATTGAACCGGAGAGCCAAGAACCACATGAGATGAACTTTGCGGCTTCCAAGAGATGGGCAGATTATGTAGATGAAATGGGTAACTCTCAATCGTCAGACTTTGCAACGCACCACATGCCGATTTTACCGTGCGATCGACACGGGCGCCACATTCCCCGTCGTCTCAATGAATTGCATCTTCTGGAATATCCGGGGGATTGGGAACACTGCATCTCGTAATGTTCTTAAGGCTTTATGTCACAAACATAAACCTTCTATTTTAGCAATTTGCGAACCTAAGGTGGACATTTCATCCATTTCGCATTCTTACCGGAGTAGCTTGGGTCTCGGTTTGTTGCTCAAAGCTTCCGGAACGGGCCCTGGGATATTTGGGGTCCTATGCGATCGAGTATTTCTATCCATAATCGGTTTGGTCTTCTTCTCGGTGTATTATTTTGCAAGTTCAAACTGGCTCTATGGTTTTCCATGTTGGTTTTGCTCATGGCTTGTGTGATCATGTTGCTCGTCGTGCCCTTTGGTTGGATGTGAGGAATTTGGGTCTTACCGATTTCTTTGTTTATGGGGATTTCAATCTTCGTGTTGGGACATCATGAGCGTTCCGGGCAAGAGTACCTTATCCCAGGCTTCTTGTCGATTTCGTGGACTTCTTGGAGGATGTAGTTTATTTGCGGTGTCGACTACGGGAATTCATTTACTTGGTGCTCCCGAAAGCCTCTATCTCTCCTTGGCTAAGTTGGATCGAGCCTAAAGCAACCGGTCAATTCTTCTCTTTTTGGCAAGTTGTTAAGGGTTTAGTTCTTCCTCGCATTCGCTCCGATCACCACCCTATTTTGGTCTCTTGTTCTAATCCCACTATCGGGGTCCATCTCCTTTTCGTTTTCAACGCATGTGGATTCATCACGACTCTTTCAGGAATATTGTGACTACCTCTTGGGCGATCCCGTGCGCATCGCCTAATCCATTGTGGAAACTCAAGAGATTGCGACATACGATTAAGGTTTGGAATAAGGAAGTTTTGGGGATGTGAATCGTCGGTGGATTATCGATGGAAAGGGTTCGTCGGATTCAGCGAGATATTGAATCCGAGCGGTTTCACCGAGGCTTGCAAGGATATGGAGTTGGAGGCGCAGTCGGCGATGTCTCGCACGTTGCTTATGCAGTCAGAATTCCTTCAGCAGAAATCACGATCAAATTGGTTAAAGGATGGAGATCGTGAACACAACTTTTTTCCATCGTCGCCGCCGATTCGCAATGGGCGCCACGGATACAAGGTTTTGATGGTTGATGGTAGTTATATAGAGGACCCAGTGGCACTTGGGAATCACATTATCTCCTTCTATACGGACCTCTTCGTGGACACGGGCAAACCACTTCGGACTACACTTTGGTCGATCATCTTATTTCTCCGATAGTCGCATGGTTGATAATGCCTTTTGACGGCAATTCCTTCAAGATCAAAGTGAAAGAGGCGACATTTGATATGGGTTTGGGCAGCGATTCCCAGTGCCCGAGATGGTTTCAAATGGGAGATTTTATCATCATTTTTGGGATATCATTTCGAGGAGGTGGTGGCCGCCATCCGACATTTTTTCATCATGGCTTCCTTCCCGCCGGTCCGAATGCGTTTTTATGGCACTCATCCCAAAAACCAAGGAAGCTAATGCGGTGGAAGACTTTAGACCGATCGTGATGAGCAATTTCCTTTTAAGATTATTACCAAGATTCAGCGGCGACGCGGCCAGCTCGATCATCTCTTCTTACTTGTCGCCTACCTAGTTTGGCTTTATCCCGGCAGTGAGATCCATGATTGTATTGCGTTGGTCTCGGAGGGTTCAATATTTTACAGGTCGTAATGATGTCAATATGATCTTAAAGATTGACATCCGGAAGGCATTTGATACTGATTAATCGGGCTTCTTGATTCACGTGTTACGCCGCTTTGGTTTCTCCAAGTGTTCATTCACCGGATTGAGATCATCCTTGATCTTCCGCAATTTGATCCCTGAATGGGTCGCCAACGGGTTATTTCTCTTGCTTTGAGGGGTTCGACAGGAGATCCGTTATCTCCTCTCGCTATTTTGCATCGCGGAGGACATTTCGAGTAGATTGGTCGAGGACGCGGTTAACAAGAATCTACCGACCTTTTCGGGCGCCTAATCGTGGTTTTCCCTCATCCATTATGTATGCAGATGACATTGTGATTATGTGTGGGGCATCCTCGAGCAAAGTGCACGTGCCATTATTCGATACTTAACCTCTATGCAGACATGTCGGTCGATTTTCAATCCTAATAAATCTAAAGTTTTTTTTTTGAGGCCGGGTTTCCAATCATGTGCGAGGTCGTATTCGGGACGATTAGTGGGATGCATATGGGCGCTTTCCCTACAATCTACTTGGGCGCCCCCATCTTCTTGGTGCGCCAAAGTGGCCACCTTCAATCCATTTTCGACAAGATTATTTTCAAGTTCGAAGGTGGAAAGGTTCTGCTCTGTCTTATATTGTCTGGCCGCATTTGTTTGGTGAATTCGGTGATTACTAGCTCCTTTGTGCACACGATGATGGTATACAAGTGGCCCGAGAACTTTGTTACAAAGAAATGGAAAAGGCAATGCGTAATTTCATCCGGGATCAAGCGATGTGAACTCGAAAGGATCTGTGGTGGTTAATTGGAGCCGTTGTTGCATGCCGCGGGCGGAAGGCGGTTTGGGCGTACGGTCTATTGTGGTCGCCAACAATGCTTTCCTTATGAAGTTGGGATGGAAGATTATGACTTCAAACTCTTTGGTTTACAACATCCTCCGTAGCGTTTCTTGGCTTTTGATGGATCTCCACGCCGTTCTTTCATCCCCTCTTCCATCGGAGAGGGATTCGCTGGGATCTCGGGTTTCTTGGAGGATCTGTCGCAGATTCCGGATGCAATTCGGAGTTCGATTCGGGCCGATAATTGGTTGGGTTACATCATTGCTGATAGGATTGGGATTCCTAAGGAGTACAGCACTTATTTCGACATCGCATCTCGGATTATTTTTTTTTATGATGGGACATGGCACTTTACTTTCTCATTCATTGATGCTTATTTGGATATGGTTCGAGATATTGTTAGAGTCCCCATCGCTCCAAAGATCGGATACACGGGTGTGGCTTCACTGCGATGATGGTTGTATCACTTGAAATCGCCTACACATTTCTGCGTCCTCGCGCCCCCCAATTCGTTCATTGGGGTTCCCCGGATTTGGTCTCCTCACATTCCAGAAAGACGTTCGATTGTGGCTTCGGGCTATCCACAATCGTCTTGCGGTTTTTTAGACGTTCTGCGTTCGCGTGGCTCCTTCAGGACCTCGGTTTACGGTCTTTGTTGTGCTAACAATGAATCATTGATCATTTATTTGTCTCTTGTGGTTTTGTAGAGGCCCTATGGCAGTGGATTTTTGATGCCTTTAATATCAATTACTTTAGGGCTTATAGCTTTAATGAATTTCTCAAAAGTGCGTTTGATGCGTTTTCATTTCAAAGTGATCGTGGGCTTTCTTTGGCGCGGCAATTTTTTTCCGGTATTTCGCTCATCCGGGAAATCGAAATGACTTTGACCTTCAACAACAAGACTTGGACACTGGAGGCGGCCATCCTACGCCTTCGTTCCTAATTCTTGAGTCATCTTCCTTGGACCGAGGTTGCATGCAAAATGATCAACCGGGACCTCTCATTCTCCGCAAGACTTCGTGTTCCAGGTGCCCTAGACAGGCCCCGAAGATTGTGCAGGTCACTTGGCGTAAAACCTTTGCCGGGATGGATCAAAGTTAACACGAGACGCAGTGGCGCTACGGGGCACCGGAAATCTCATGACTTCCGGTGTCTTTCGCGAATCGTAGGGGGTTTTTCGCGGGTGCTTCGTGGAACGATGTGGTTTTGGTTTTGCTTTTGAGGCGGAACTTACAGCGGCTATGCGGGCCATCCAATACGCGTCCTCGAAGGGTTGGAACCAACTATGGCCGGAGTTGGACTCGCCTATGTGGTGGAGTTGTTGCGTAAGAAATCCATTGGTGTTCCTTCGCGCTATTTGAGTATGTGGAGATACACTCTCCACCTTCTTTCTCAAATGGATTTTGTGGTCTCGCACATTTTTAGGGAAGGAAACCGGGTAGCGAGATATTCTAAGCAAGTCGTCGCGGTGGATACGTGGTGGGGTTCGCCCCGCCGCGTCCATTATCCATCCTCACTCAGGATTATGTTGGCCAATCGAATTATAGGTTTGTTCCTTAGTGCGTCGCATTTTCGTCTTGTCGGCTTTTGGGGCGCTTTTCTCATGGGGGTACTCTTTTTCCTTCCAGGGTTTTTCCCACATAGGTGGGTTTTACCTTGGAAGGTTTTAACGAGCCCCAACCATTCATCCATATGGTCGGCTTGTGACCATTTCGTTATTTTCTTTTGTCTTTGTTAATGTGCTTTACTTTGGTTACCTCGATCACTGTGATCGGGAATACTCTTTTTCATTTTTATATATATTATCGCATTTATTTAAAAAAAAATGCTTGGGATAATTGTTGGATATTTAATTTGGAAGATGTAATAATATTATTATTATTATCATTATATTTTTTCTTAGGAATTAAAAATTTAAATCGACTTTTTGATTATTATTGGGATTACTTTAATTTATAAACTCGTGTTTTCATAATAATATTTTAGAGTACTTTAATTTCATAAAATTGGGTCATTACACTTGGTCTATCAATCCTGGCTCGTGCTCGGGTGACTTGGTCTATCAACCCTGGTTCCATTCGATTATCGCCTTGGGTTCGAATTTCAAACCATATAAGGTTAATACTTCAACGGCTAGTGTTTGGGTTCGCATAATTGAGTTGAGCATCGAGTATTGGGACCCAAGTTACATTATGGAATTGGCTAAGGCCATTGGTACCCAGTACAAGTTGATGAAAGGTCTTTGGATGGTTCTCTCGGGCCATTTTGTTCGTGTTTTGGTGGATGTTGACTTGGCTAAACCCCTTCAGGATCACATTATGGTTGAAAGAAAGTGGTCATTGCTCGTTTCTTCGTGGGTATGAAAAATTATCGTTATTTTGTGGCACATGTGGAATTATGGGACATTCGGCGGCGACTTATCGGAGGTTAGGCAACAATGCCAATTTGAAAGAGCCACAGGGACGGCCCACATCTCAGCGAGGTCGATCACGAGTATGCCAGGTTTATCGTCCAGTGCATAATTACAAGGGCAAAGACAAGGCCATTGACAATTAGTGGCCGACACGACTTTCACAATGAGACTGGGTTCTCCTTCTTACGCTATTGTTACTGCCTCTTCGGGTATTTCTCTGGATAATTCTTTTTCTGCATTGGACTCTGCCGATCCTAACATGCATATCTCTGAAGATGTGCCCCCTCCCATGGCTTTCCATACATCTGTCCCTAAACCTCCGATTCTTCGCAGTGAACAGGCTATCTACACCCCTGATATGCATATTAAACCCATCATGGTGCAGTATCCGCTGGATAAACCCATTCGCTCGTTGTATAGGGCTATACGAGCTAAATCAGTGGATGCCAAACACAGATTACTTCAGTCAGTTACAAAGGTTAATATGACGGTAGTTCATCAATTGGAAATACAAGATGATGATAAGGGACCGACAATTTGAACAGGACGGCTCAAAAACGATGGGCAGATTATGTGGATGATGATGAGAATTCTGGGATTGACGCCTCTGCGCCCACACCTTGCGAAGATTCTACCAGGATTCCCTCACCCAATCCTTCTCAATGAATTGCATTTTTTGGAACATTCGGGGGATTGGGAATATTGCTTCTTTGGTTGCTATTGCCAAACCTAAAGTGGACTTACGAGACTATCTCTAATTCTTATTGGGTCAGTCTTAGTTTACGCCATTTGTGGCCCGAAATTTGGAAGCCGAGGAGGTTGGATATCCGGGTTTTACGTCGTTCGGACATCACGGTTCTTCAAAGAGGTTCTTATCTCGATCGGTGTATTATTCTCAAGGTACAATTTGCTAATTATATTTTTCATGTGGGGTTTGTTCATGCGATTTGCAATCACGTGATTCAGACAGCTGACTTTGGTCCGATATTGTTGCGGGCATCCGATGATATTGTTCTCATGGGGGATTTTAATGCTATTATCGGGAATCATGAGCGTACAGGTCAGGAGGTGGCCTCCATGGCCTCTTGCCAAAATTTTCGAGATTTCTTTGATAATGCGGGGGTGATGGCTATTCTCACATTTGGTAAATTATTTACCAGTGCAGACACGCCCTCATCGATGCTCATTCAAGCCCGGCTTGATCGTGTTATTGCCGATCCCAGATTCTTTAGTCTTTGGCGGCGAAAAAGTGTTTGTTCTTCCTCGTATTTGCTCGACCATCACCCTCTTCCCGCTTTCTTCTACAATCTGCCGCCGTGGCGGTCCATCTCCATTTCGTTTTCAACGTATGTGGACCAAACATTCAGGCTTCCAGTCGGTCATTGCTTCTTCATGGGAAGAGAATTGTGCAGGGTCTAATCCTTTGATTCGAGTGATGCTTAAATTGAAAAGGTTGCGCCCAGTGCTTCGTTCTTGGAACTTAGAGGTTTTTGGGGATGTCAATCGTGGGGTGGATGCTAAGTTAGAGAATTTAAATCAGATTCAATCGGACATTGAAACATTGGGATATAGCATTGCACGTCGAGATGGAGCTTGAAGCCCAAAACTCTCTTAATCAGGCTCTTCTCCTCTAGTTTGAATTTTTTCGCCAGAAATCTCGGGCCGCTTGGTTGGTTGATGGAGACCGAACACTTCAATTTTTCACTATTGTTGTCAGACTAAGGCCGCTCGGGCTGGTATTCATGGTCTGATAATTAACGATATGCTTTCCACGGACTCGTGGGTAATTCGTAATCACATTATCTAGTTCTCTGAGGAGTTGTTTACGACTTCCATGGGGCCAAGTCTGGATTTTTCTTCAATTGATCACATTATTCACCCAGTGGTGTTGGATGTGGAAAACGATTGATTAATCTCTCTGCCGTTGGACCTAGAGATCCGAGATACAATTTTTGATCTCGGCACAGACAGTTCCCCGTGCCCGGATGGTTTCAATGGTTACTTCTATTAGAACTGTTGGGATATTATCTCTACGGATGTCATTATTGCGGTGCGTCACTTCTTCCAGGCTCCCTCCCGGCGGGACTCAATTCAAGCTTTATGGTTCTCATTCCTAAAAGCAAAGATGTGAATGTTGTGGAGAATTTTAGGCCCATTGTCATGAGCAATTTCATCTTCAAAATTATCACAAAGATCCTGGCTACTCGATTTGGCTACATCGTCAGTCTCATTTTATCACCTACTCAGTTTGGTTTTATTCCGGGCCGCCACATTCACGATTATATTGCTCTGGTCTTGGAGGATTTCAACATTCTACATAATCGACTGCAATATGATTCTTAAGATCGATATTCGTAAGGCCTTTGACACTCTCGCCTGTTGGGATTTTCGTTTTATATGTCTTTGCAGATTTGGCTTTTCGGAAAAATTTGTTGACTGGATTTTGGTGATTTTGAAATCAGCCCGTATCTCGATTCTGCTTAATGGTTCTCCAGTTGGTTATTTGCTTGCACGAGAGTGATGCGTCAGGGTGATCCTCTTTCACCTCTTCTCTTTTGCATCTCTGAAGAAGTCCTGGGAAGACTAATTGCTCGATTGGTGACATCCAATCTTCCAAGCCTTTTGTGGCTCCGCGTAATATCATTTTCCCATCCACCATGCTCTATGCGGATGACATTGTTATACTCGTGCGGCAACCTCTAGCAATGCACGTCATATTTTTGACGCTCTTAGTCATTATGCTTCTCTTTCAGGTCAGGTGTTCAGTCTGGCTAAATCGAAGGTATTTTTTGGTACTCGGGTTTTATAGTATATTAGAAACCGCGTTCAGGGTGTCATGGGTTTATCGGTTGGTTCGTTACCGACTACTTATCTGGGCGTTCCCATCTTCAAGGGTGCTCCTAAGCATGGTGTGTTGCAGCCGTTGTTTGATAAGAATATGTTATAATTTAAACGATGGAAAGAATCCTCTCTTTTCTTGGCGGGTCGGGTCTGTTTGGTCAATTCTATTATTGCGGCTCCTTGGTTCACAATATGCTCATCTACAAATGGCCTATAGCTATGCTTAGAAAGTTGGAAAGCGTGCGGAAATTTATTTGGTCAGGGATGTTAATCGAGAAGGGTTCGTGGGCGCTTAATTCGACGCGTTGTTGCACTCCTAAGAGTGAGGAGGTCTTGGGGTTCGATCTATTATTTCGCAAACGGGCTTTTCTTATTAAACTGGGTTGGAAGGTCCTTACTTCGGAGTCGGTGGTCTTTTGATACTCTCCGTAGACGTTTTTCAAGCTAACGGTTCTATCGGACGTTCTTTTGCTTTCCTCCATCCTGGGCGCCCATTTGTGGAGGATTGCCCAGATCGATTCAGATGGATTCCGAGGCGCAATCTTCGATTAATTTTGGACCGATAATCGGCTTGGGTACATCATCGCTGATCGGATTGGCATCCCGCATGAGTTTCGGATACATTTGAATCCTATTCGGACTTCTTTTGATAACACTTGGCACTTCACTATGACATTTGTGGGCGTACTTGGACATTGTTCGGGATATTGTCCGTTCGATTGCTCCAGATACTTTGGATAAAAGGGTGTGGACTCATTCTATGGATGGGAAGGTGACATCGAAAGCAGCTTATGCCTATATACGTCTGTCCTTTCCTACTATTGCATGGGGGTCTTGGATCTGGTCTTCCCATATCCCTGAAAGGCATTCTGTCGTGGTCTGGTGGGCTATCTACGGACGTCTGGCTGTTATGGACGTCCACCAACACAGAGGATTCATTGGGCCCATTGCTTGTAGCCTATGTTATTCTCACCCAGAATCGATTGATCACATTTTTTGTTTCTTGTGATTTTCTTTGGAGCTCTGGGATTCGATTACTTGCATCATTTCTTTGTGACTTTTCATAAGGTCTATAGCTTCAATGAATTTTACGGTTCATTTAATGGATTTTTGTTTGATCATGATTTCTTTTCTCTAGAAGGTGGCGACCATTTCTTGCATTTGGCTGTTATGGCACATCAGAAATGACATTGTTTTTAACGACAAGAAATTGACTATTGATGCGGCTCTGGTTCAATTAAGAGCTATGATTATCGAGTCAGCTGCGTTAGATAAAGGATGCATGCAGAATACACAAGAGGATTTACTTTGCTACACAGTTGAAGGTTAGGGGGACGCCCTCCTAAAGCATCGCGTATGATTCCTGCCTCTTGGTCTCTTCCCCTTCCCGATCGGGATTAAAGTCAATACAGATGGTTGCGCAACCGGAGCACCTGGGCGCATTATGGCGGCGGCAGTTTACCGTACTTATCGGGGCTTTTTTTGTGGGTGCTTTGTGGAACACTGTGGAACGGGCTATGCTTTCGAGGCCGAATTAGTTGCAACTATGAGCGCAATTTCTTATGCTTTTCATATAAATTTGGACTAATCTTTGGCTGGAGTCCGATTCTACATATGTGGTCGACCTTTTTAGATCTCGGGTTGGCTCCATCCCATGGTGTTTACTTAATCATTGGCGTTATTCTCTTTTCCTGATCTCCCAGATGAACTTTATGGTTTCTCACATCTATCGGGAAGGTAATCGTGTTGCGGATCGGCTCAAAGAAATTTACATGTGCCTCCACTGGTGGGACGCTCCTCCGGTGGATATTATCTCTCCGCTTACAAATGACTATATCGGACGAGCCTTGAGATAGATTTGTCACTAGTGTTGAGTTTTGTCCTTTATTCTGCAGTTTGTATGGTTTTTTTTTCTCTCGGGGTACTCTTTTCCTACTAAGGATTTTCCCACAAGGGTGGGTTTTACCTAGGTAGGTTTTTAACGAGGTCCCAAACATTGCGCTACCTAATCGGCTTGTGATCAGGATTTTCTTTTCTTTTGTATAAATTTCGAGCTTTATTTAAAAAAACAATAAAGATCAGACCACATGTCAAAGCAAAAGGGTAGTCAATCCTGCTTGCAAGTAAACACGATGATTACATATACAAACCCCGAATTCAAACCAAAGACACTATTTGCATATATTTACAAGTAGAGTTTCAAAAGTTATATACAATACGAGTTCCCACATATAGCATAATAGAAGAAAAACCAAAATGAACCCACAAACACGCCCGACATGTCGTCATCCATATCCATGATCCTCAAAGCCTAAAAAAAGCTCAAAGATCGCACAATAAGCAATGACGCAGGCATTCTCATGCTCACCGCAATGCATGAACTACATCGCAAGTAAAAATCATCCATGTTCAAAGAATAATGATGCTTTACCAACATGTAATGCTACATGTAAAATCCATGTATTAAAATACTTTATTCCAATCATTTTTCTTTCATTTGGGCCCCTAATCTAACTACTATGCACGAGGAAAAGAGCTATGCACACAATAATAATCAAATGACCAATAATATTGTTATGATGTTACGTGTGGTCCATCCTCCCGCTGGCCACCACGGGTCCCCTACTGCGTTCCATGTGTCCGCCAAGAAGTATCCCACTCCATAGGGTCATAACATAGGTACCCACAAATGGTCCATCCTCCATGACCCACCGAGAGCCCATCTTCCATCTAGCTTTGTGTTCACCGGGGAAGTACCCCACTTGTTATACCTAAACATATATCATAAAGCATGTCCAAAGATGCCAAATTGCATTAGCGTTGGTCGCAAATAAATTCGTGCATGCGAATACCCTCTTTGTAATATGTATGCACATGCAAATGTTGTGAATGACATGTTCAATAACTTACCAAACACCATATCGGCATCATACAAGCCAATTATGCAACATCTAATATCCACGTATATTCAACAAGATACCACGATCACAATACAATTAATTCAAAACATACTATGTCCATGCATTACAGTTGCAGATGGATTTTTACATACCTTTTGCCCTTGAATATACTACTAAGAATTTGCTAGTTTTTTTTTTGAATATATTCGAATATATATATATATATATATATATATATAAATTAAGAAAAAAGAGTTGTCCTGATCACAGACTGATCAAGTAGCCAAACAAGTAAGTTCTCGAAAATGAGTTCGAAATAAAAACGAAGTGGTCACAAGCCGACCGGATGGTCGAATGGTTGGGCTCGTTAAAACCTCCCAAGGTAAAACCCACCTTGGGGAAAAACCTCTGGGCAGGAAAAAGAGTACCCAGCGCCCAAAATGATACATCAAGGATAGCCAAGACGCATTAACTAACAAACCAATAATTGGGTGGCCAACATAGTCTTCCGTGAGAAAAGGCACGATATCCACTGGTGGGACTCCCCACGAGTCTCGTAGTGCAATCTTTTGCTTAGTAGTCCGCCACCCGATTGCCCTCCCCGAAAAATGTGCGAGACCACCAAGTCCATCTCGTGAAAAAAGATGCATAGTGTAACGCCACTTGCTAAGGTGGCGCTAGTGGAACCACACCTGATCTCTTCGGGAGCAAGTTCACCACATAAGCAGAATCGGACTTAAGCAAAGTTAAGTCCCTTCTTTGCGAATGCATAATGAATGGCCCACATAGCCGCCACCAATTCTACCTCAAAAGCAAAGCCCGAACCACAATGTTCCACAAAGCAACCCCGAAAGAAGCCTCTAGGTTCCGAAGACCCCTTAAATTGTAAGGCATCCCCCCCCCGGAGCACTGCCATCCATATTCACCTTGATCCAGCCCGGGAGGGTTTTTTGCCAACTAACTCGCACGATCTTCGGGGCTTGTCTAGGCCGCCCAGGTACACGAAGTCTTTGGAGAATGAAAAGGTCGTGTTGATCATTATGCATTCAATCCCGATCTAAGGAAGATGACTCCATGATAAGAACACGAAGGTGGAGAATGGCTGCGTCCACCATCCAGATTTTGTCGTTGAAAGCCAAGTCATTCGGATATGCCGGATGAGCCAGATGCAAGATAACACTGCCACACACCATAAGAAAGCAACCTGCTCACTTAAATGAAAATTCATTTTTTTTTTTTTTTTTTTTTAAATAAATGCGATAATATATATAAAAATGAAAAAGAGTATTCCGATCACAGTCGATCCCGTGTAACCAAAGTAAAGCCTCGTTAACAAAGACAAAAGAAAATAACGAAATGGTCACAAGCCGACCATATGGGTGAATGGTTGGGGCTCGTTAAAACCTTCCAAGGTAAAACCCACCTATGTGGGAAAAACCCTGGAAGGAAAAAGAGTACCCCCATGATAAAAGCGCCCAAAAGCCGACAAAGATTGAAAATGCGACGCACCAAGAGACAAACCTATAATTCGATTGGCCAACATAATCCTAAGTGAGGATTTGGATAATGGACGCCGGGGCGAACCCCACCACGTATCCACCGCGACGACTTGCTTAGAATATCGCTACCGGTTTCTTCCCTAAAGATGTGCGAGACCACAAAATCCATTTGAGAAAGAAGGTGGAGAGTGTATCTCCACATACTCAAATGGCGCCAGGGAACACCAATGGATTTCTTACGCAGCAACTCCACCACATACACCGAGTCCGACTCGGCCATAGTTGGTTCCAACCCTTCGAGGATGCGTATTGGATGGCCCGCATAGCCATTGTGAAGTTCCGCCTCAAAAGCAAAACCAAAACCACATCGTTCCACGAAGCACCGCTGAAAAAAACCCCTACGATTGCGAAAGACACCAGAAGTTGTGAGATTTCGGGTGCCCCATGCTAACCGTCTGTGTTAACTTTGATCCATCCCGCAAAGGTTTACGCAAGTGACTCGCACAATCTTCGGGGCCTGTCTAGGGCACCCAGGAACACGAAGTCTACGGAGAATGAAGAGGTCCTGTTGATCATTGTGCATGCAACCTCTGTCCAAGGAAGATGACTCCAGAATTAGGACACGAAGGCGTAGGATGGCCGCCTCCAGTGTCCAAGTCTTGTTGTTGAAGGTCAAGTCATTTCTGATTTCCCAGATGAGCCAAATACCGGAAAGAACAGCCGCGCGCCAAAGAAAGCCCACCTGATCACTGAAATGAAAACGCATCAAACGCACCAGAAATTCATTAAAGCTATAAGCCCTAAAGTAATTGATATTAAAGGCATCAAAAATCCATTGCCATAGGGCCTCTGCAAAACCACAAGAGACAAATAAATGATCAACAGATTCATTGTTAGCACAACAAAGACCGCAAACCGAGGGTCCTGTGAAGGAGCCACGCGAACGCAGAACGTCTAAAACCGCAAGACGATTGTGGATAGCCCGCCAAGCCACAATCGAACGCGTCTTCTCGGAATGTGAGGAGACCAAATCAAGAACCCCAATGAGCGGATTTGGAAGCGCGAGGACGCAGAAATGTGTAGCAGATTTCTAAGTGATACAACCATCATCAGTGAAGCCACACCCGTGTATCGCGATCTTTGGAGCGATGGGGACTCTAACAATATCTCGGACCATATCCAAATAAGCATCAATGAATGAGAAAGTAAAGTGCCATGTCCCATCATAAAAATAATCCGAGATGCGATGTCGAAATAAGTGCTCGTACTCTCAGAATCCCAATCCTATCAAAGCAATGATGTAACCCAACCAATTATCCGGCCCGAGAATCGAACTCGGTGCATCCGGAATCCGGACGATCCTCCAAGAAACCCGAGATCATAGGCGAATCCTCTCCCGGATGGAAGAGGGGATGAAAGAACGGGCGTGGAGATCCATCGAAGCCAAGAAACGCCTACGAAGGATGTTGTAAACAAAGAGTTTGAAGTCATAATCTTCCATCCCAACTTCATAAGGAAAGCATTGTTGGCGACCACAATAGCAAACGCCCAAACCGCTTCCGCCCGCGGCATGCAACAACGGCTCCAATTAACCACCACAGATCCTTTCGAGTTCACATCGCGATCCCGAGATGAAATTACGCATTGCTTTTTCCATTTGTCAGTAACAAAGTTCGGGCGACTTGTATACCATCATCGTGTGCACAAAGGAGCCTGGTAATCACCGATTCACCAAACAAATGCGGCCAAAGAAATAAAGAGCGAGTAACCTTTCCACCTTCGAACTTGAAAATAATCTTGTCGAAAATGGATTGAAGGTGGCCACTTTGGCGCACCACTTGAAGATGGGGGCGCCCAAGCAGATTGTGGGAAAGCGCCCATATGCATCCCACTAATCGTCCCGAATACGACCTCGCACATGATTTGAAACCCCTCCAAAAAAAACTTTAGATTTATTAGGATTGAAAATCGACCGACATGTCCGCATAGAGGTTAAGTATCGAATAATGGCACGTCTTCGCTCGAGGATGCCCACACATAATCACAATGTCATCTGCGATACATAATGGATGAGGGAAAACCCACGATTAAAGCGCCGAAAAGGCCAAGTAGATTCTTGTTAACCGCGTCCTCGACCAATCTACTCAAAACGTCCTCCGCGATGCAAAATAGCAGAGGAGATAACGGATCTCCTGCCGAACGCCTCGAAAGCAAGAGAAATAACCATTGGCGACCCATTCAAATAGATCGAAATTCGGAAGATCGAAGGATGATCTCAATCCGGTGAATGAACACGCCGGAGAAACCAAAGCGGCGTAACACGTGAATCAAAAGTTTGATTAATCGTATCAAATGCCTTCAGGATGTCAATCTTTAAGATCATATTGACATCATTACGACCTGTAAAATATTGAACCCCTCCGAGACCAACGCAATACAATCATGGATCGCTTTGCCGGGATAAAGCCAAACGGGTAGGCGACAAGTAAGAAGAGATGATCGAGCCACCGTAGCGTCGCTTAATCTTGGTAATAATCTTAAAAGGAAATTGCTCATCACGATCGGTCTAAAGTCTTCCACCGCATTAGCTTCCTTGGTTTTTGGGATGAGTGCCACAAAAGCGGCATTCAGACCACCGGGAAGGAAGCCCGATGATGAAAAAATGTCGGATGGCGGCCACCACCTCCTCGTAAATGATATCCCAAAAATGATGATAAAATCTCCCTTTGAAACCATCGGGCCGGGGCATTGTCAAACCCATATCAAATGTCGCCTCTTTCACTCACGGATCATGAAGGAATTGCCGTCAAAAGGGCATTATCAACCATGTCGACTATCGGAGAAATAAGATGATCGACCAAAGTGTAGTCCGAAGTGGTTTGCCCATGTCCGCGAAGAGGTCCGTATAGAAGGAGATAATGTGATTCCCAAGTACCACGGGTCCTCTATATAACTACCATCAACCATCAAACCTTGTATCCGTGAGCGCCATTGCGAATCGGCGGCGATGGAAAAAAGTTGTGTTACGATCTCCATCCTTTAACCAATCCGATCGTGATTTCTGCGAAGGAATTGATTTGCATAAGCAACGCGTGCAGAGCAATGGCCATCGCGTGCCTCCAACTCCATATCCTTGCGAGCCTCGGTGAAACCGCCGATTCAATATCCGATCGAACTGACGAACCCTTTCTATCGATAATCCACCCGACGATTTACATCCCCAAAAACTTCCTTATTCCAAACCTTAATCGTATGTCGCAATCTCTTGAGTTTCCACATGACGCGTTGCAATGGATTAGAAGCGTGCGCACGGATCGCCAAGAGGTAGTCACAATATTCCGAAAGAGTCGTGATGAATCCACATGCGTTGAAAACGGATGAGCGGACCCACGATAGTGGGATTAGAACAAGAGACCAAAATAGGGTGGTGATCGAGCAACGAGGAAGAACTAAACCCTTAACAACTTGCCAAAAAGAGAAGAATTGACCAGGTTGCTAGGGCTCGATCCAACTTAGCCTCGAAGGAGAGATAGAGGCCTTCGGGGAGCACCAAGTAAATGAATTCCCCGTAGTCATGCACCGCAAATAAACTACATCCTCCAAGAAGTCCCGAAATCGACAAGAAGCACGGGATAAGGTACTACCGCGAACGCTCATGATGTCCCAACACAAACATTGAAATCCCCAATAAACGAAAATCGGTAAGACCCAAATTCCTCACATCCAACCAAAGGGCACGACGAGCAACATGATCACACAAGCCATGAGCAAAACCAACATGGAGAACCATAGAGCAGTTTGAACTTGCAAAATAATACACTTGAGAAGAAGACCAAACCGATTATGGGACAGTAAATACTGCATCGCATAGGACCCAAATATCCGGCGCCCGTCGGAAGCTTTGAGCAACAAACCCGAGACCCAAGCTACTCCAAAGAAGAATGCGAAATGGATGAAATGTCCACCAGGTTCGCAAATGGCTAAAATAGAAGGTTTATGTTTGTGACATAAAGTTCTTAAGAACATTACGAGATGCGGTGTTCCCAATCCCCGGATATTCCGAAGATGCAATTCATTGAGACGACGGGAATGTGGTGCCCGTGTCGATCGCACGCGAGAAAGCGGCATGTGGTGCGTTGCAAAGTCCGGCGATTGAGAGTTACCCATTTCATCCGCATAATCGCCCGTCTCTTCGAAGCCGCAAAGTTCATCTCATGTGGTTCTTGGCTCCGGTTCAATAGTAATGTCATGAATCGGGGCGACGGACCGACGTAACACTCCGGGAGAATTCTAGATTTAGCCGAGTCCAAGGATCTATCCGGAAGGCACGGCTTAGGGCTCGAATAAGCTTCCCAAAGGATACCGAATCGTAATAGGCATAATAGTGGAGACCGTGTTTGTCAGGTGTTGGAAGTAGTAGCTTGGGAGATGACTCCATAGCAGGATAATCGGCCTGGCAATCGCGGAATCCGATCCTGGGGAGTCGGCCCAACCAAGAGCCGCAAAGGTGTTATTAAGGTGGATATCCGTAGAGCAAGTGACTATTGCGCGGGTAGGAGAACCAAGATGCATAGTCGAACCCATTTTTCCCATCGAGTCATCAATTCCCTTACCTTGTCTCTGCCGCACAGAGGACGATAGACCTTGCGCGCCCGGATCGCCCTCTGCGCAGAACAGGACGAGTAGTTGGCGCCGGGCGTCCCTCGGTCGAGAGAAGCACGCTTTACGTATCCGGATAGCCCGCATTATTAAGGCACGACAAGAGTGTCGAATGTCCCGTAATGCCACATCTCGAACAAAACTCGGGAGTTTTTCATAACCGATTGACACAAAGGAGCATCGCCAATGCGTTCCACCATAATGTGATCCTCCAACGGCTTAGAAAGATCAATATCAACCAAAACCCGAACGAAATGCCCCAGAGAGAACCATCCAAATGACGCCGATCAATTTGCAATGGATTTCCAATAGCATCGGCAATCCCCATAATGTTCTTGGGGTCCCAATATTCCAAATCGAGCTCAAGATGCGTACCCAAACGCCGCCACCGAGGTTTGCACCTTATAAGGATTGAAATCCGGAACCCAAGGAGTGAGACGAATAGTTCGGGTTAAGCGCCCAAGTGGTGCGAAATTGAGCACGAAATACGATCTGCGCATTAGACAATTTCACACAAAAATCCTGCCACGAGGAATTAGTTTCGATTATTCTTAATACCCCAAAGCTCGTAAAGTTTTTGTGCGAAGATAGTAGCCACTGGCTTATTACCTTTCCCAAAATAACTCGCCGATCAAAGAATACGAAAATTCAAAGAAGACGTTGTTGGTAAACATTTTTCGCTAATAGTAATCGAATAATAATCCCCTTCCTAACGAGGTTTAGGGATAGAATGTGTATTACGTAAAACCAAATTGGAAAATGAGGTAATATTACTGGGGCCGGAGAGGAGGCGAATCCATGGTGTAGGGGTTTTCGAAACAACTTTAGCGAACGTGTTCCTCAAATTAAAGTGAGCGTAATGGTCCGAGATTCGAGGGTTCGATTCACTAGGGAGGCCATTGCAGGTGCTTAAGCCATTTGAAAAACATTATTGGGAGGGCATGTAGGGGTGGAGGCGAGGAGTATGTTGCACATTGAGATAAGCGGAATGAAGGCAGTCCCAACACATTAGCGGTGTCGGACAAATGAAAGGTTGAGGACCGGTTCGGATGTAAACAAGTACTTTCGGGGATGTATGACAACATTGGAAGATGAGGATGGAGAAAAAGACGAGTTATGGCCGCATACGGGTGCGTGTGGGCCCGAATCGCCGGCAAATAGTGACCTGCCGGAGCGGTAGCATCACCAGAATTGGATGGGCTAGGTCCACTCGTTTCGACCTCCTGAACAATATTTCCTTCTTCGACGAAGGCCAAATCGGCCGTTTTAGGGGTCAAACGGGCATTCAAAGTACGAAAATCCATTTTCGGATCCCCAATTTGGGTTTTATGATTCGGGGCACAATCAGGTCGATTGGAGGGAGGAATTTGTGCGTTTAGGAGTGAATTTGACGATGGTGTGGCCAATTTTGGGATTGGGTATGTATTTGGGTCGGAAATGGAGTTCGATTGAAAGTTAGGATTTTTTGGTAAAATGTCGATTGTTGCCGGAGACGAATTGGAAAGCACAAATTGATGACTGGGCATGGAAGCCCATGAGGAGGCGATCAAAACCTGGGGTGGCACGTCCATTTTGGTGGTCGGAATCGGCGCCGGCGAAGGTTCGAAGATAGCGCCTGAAAATGTGCGCGATTTCTGACTTTCTTGGCCAAAATTGACGATGTTACCGGCACTATTTCCGGTCGGTGTGAATGTAGTTGGGGTCGCCTGAGGGGGAATTACATATTTCGGTATGATTCCGGCGTTGTAGTGGCCGGAAAATGGCTGGTCAACGGTCATAGATAAAAGTCAACGATTTAGGTCATGAAGAGAGAATATGGTCCTTAAATGAAAATTCATTAAACGCACCAGGAATTCATTAAAGCTATGAGCCATAAAAAGGTGAACGTCAAATGAATCAAAGATCCACCACCAAAGGACCCTACAAATACACAAGAGACAAATAAATGATCAACACATTCAAAGAACAAAGACAATAAAGCCCGCACGAGGGCCAATGTAACTCCCCAGACGCAATAAATCCAATCTTGCGATCGATTGTGGATAGCTCTCCATGCTACAATTGAACGTCGTTCGGGATATGAGGTGACCAAATCCAGGAACCCTATTGGACCACCAAGAGTGGGGTCGTAAATAAGAGTAAGCCACTTTTGAAGTAATAATCCCATCATCATCGAGTGCATCCAGGACACGCGTATCCTTCAAAGCCAGGGCTATGGGGGACGCAAACAATATCCCGGACTAGATCCAAGTAAACCTCAACAAACGAGAAGGTGAAATGCCAGGACTCATCATAGAAGTAATCCGAGATGCGATCTGAGAAATAGATATATGTATTCCTGTGGGATACCAATTTTATCTGCAATGGCATATCTGACGGTTGTCAAGCCAAAATAAGACCTCGAAATTACACGGGGATCCAATGAGAGTCATCCAAGAAAAATGTAATGCAAGGCATAATCTCGGCCCAAATGGAAGAAGGTATGAATGATCTTGAGAGAACCGTCCAGAAGTCATATAATGTTTTCTAAGAGTTTTGTAAATCACGAGAATCCGAGTTCATAACCTTCCAACCAGTTTTCGTAAAAACACATTATTAGCTACCATAATAGAGCGGACGCCCAATCCCCTTCGACCGAGGCATACAACATCGATTCCAATTTACCACCACCGAACCTTTAGAGTTAACATCACCATCCCGGATAAAAGTAACGCATGGCCTTTTCCATTTGCTTAAGTAAGGTTCTAAGCACTTGTAAACCATCATCGTGTGCCGGCGAAGGAACTAGTGATCACGAAATTCACCAGTGGATACCACGACCCAAAGAATCGATAAAGATGTCCCTTTCCACCTTCTAAACTTGAGAATCACCTTATCAAAAATAGGTTGTAAATCCGCAACTTTGGGAGCTCCTTTGAATATCGGGCACCGAGATAAACCGTAGGGAAGACCCTAATCGAATACCCATAATCGTCGTATACGGCCACACACATAGTTAGAAACCCGGTGCCAAAGTAAACTTTGGATTTGCGAGGATTGAAGGTCGACCGAAATATCTACATATAACGTGAGGATCCAGAAGAAAATGCGTGCAATCGGTTGAAGAGGCCCCACACATAATCACAATATCATCCGCGTACATAATGGAAAAAGGAAAATGATCGTGTAGGCGCCATGAACGGCCCTGGCGATTCTGGGGATACCGCTTCAATAAATCTACGAGAACTTCCTCCGCAATGCAAAAGAAAGTAGAGGAGATAAAGGATCCCCCGCCTAACCCTTCAAAAAAACAAGAAAAATATGCCACTAAGCGATCCATTCAATAAAATTAAAATTCTAGAAGCCAACGAACGAAAACCTCACGAAAAGCCAAACCGACGCAATACGTGAATAAAAAACCCCGATTAATAGTATCAAATGCCTTGCGGGTATCAATTTTCAAAATCATGTTGGCATCATTCTGGCCATGCAAAACATTGAAGCCTTTAGAAACTAGGGCTATACAGTCGTGAATCTGCCTGCCCGGAATAAACCCAAACTGCGTAGGAGACAAATAAGCAGAAATGATAGAGCCCGGACGAGTAGCCAAGATCTTGATAATAATCTTGAAAAGAAAATTACTCATAACAATCGGTCGAAGTTCTCAATAGTATTAGCATCCTTAGTCTTCGGTATGAGTGCCATAAAACTAACATTCAACCGAGCAGAAAGGGACGAGCTAGTGAAGAAAAAATGGACAGCGGCAGCCATCTGCTGAAATAACGTCCCAAAAGTGACGATAAAACATCTCATTGAAATCGTCCACACCCGGAGAACTATCCAGAACCCATATCAAAAGCAGCTTCTCTAATCTCCGACTCAGGGAATAGTCAAAAGAGCGTTATCCGTCGTACCTACCATAGGAGAAATCACCTGATCAACCAAAGTATAGTCCGGAATGGTATCCCATGTGTCCGCGAAGAGCTCCTTATAGAAGGATATAATATGATTCCCAAGAACAACTGGATCATCTGAGTAACTATCATGGATCATCAGTGCTTTGATCCCCGAGCATCCGGCCGAATCGACAACAACAATGAAAGAATGTTGTATTACGATCCCCATCCTTAAGCCATGCCGAGTGAGCTTTCGCTTTAGGAATTCATATTGTAATAACAGCATGTGAGACAACCCATTTTGGGCATCAATTTCCATGTCACGACGTGTAGCAGTAAAGCCCGCGGTCTCAATATCTGCCTGAATCAGCCCGTATCATTCCCAACTGTATATTTAGGTGCACCGATTTTCAAGGGTGCCCCGAAGGTTCTTGGATTCTGCCGAGTCTTTGATAAGGTCATCCTCAAATTCAGGAGATGGAAAGGTTCATCTCTTTCCCTTGCTAGTCGAGTTTGTCTTGTTAATTCGGTGATTACTAGTTCTTTCGTGCACACCATGATGGTTTACAAATGGCCCCCACTTGCTCAAGCAAATGGAAAGGGCCATGCATAATTTCATTTGTTGGGGATGTAAATACAAAAGGGTCGGTGGTGGTTAGTTGGAATCGGTGTTGCGCGCCTCGGATTGAAGGGGATTGGGCGTTCGATCGATTGTGGCGGCTAATACGGCTTTCTTGATGAAATTGGTGGAAGCGTCATGAACTTAGACTCGGTGATCTTTAACACTCTTGGCGGCGCTACTTGACATCGGATGGGGAGATTTGGAGGTCGTTTATTCCTTCATGATCGGGCCAGGATTAAACCTTGCATCTCGACTTGCTTGGATGACTCGTTGGATCCCGGGCTAATTCGATGTATTATTTTGGATTGATAATCGGGTGGGTTACTCATAGCAGGCAATTGGCATCCCACATGAATACAAACACTTATTTCAACATCGCATTTCGGATTACTTTTATGACAGGTCTGGCACTTCACTTTCTCATTTGTGGAGGCTTATTTGGACCTGTGCGGGCTATCGTGCGAGTCCCTATTGCTCCTAACTCGAAGGATACACGTATTTGGTTTAATTCGAGGATGGTTTGGTTACTTGAAAGCAAAGATATGCTTATGTTCGTCCCCACTATCGGTGGTCAAGTGGGGTTCTTGGATTTGGTCGCAACACATCTCGAACGGTGATCGGTGGTGGCGTGGCGGGCTATCCACAATCGATTGGCTGTCTTGGACTTGTTATGGGCAGGAGGAGTTTTATTGGCCCCTCGGTTTGCACTCTTTGTCGTGCCTTTGCGAGAATCGGTTGACCATTTATTTGTCTCTTGTGTCTTTCGGGGGCTCTCTGGCGATAGATTTTTATTCTTTCAACGTACACCCATTTGAGGCTCATAGTTTTAATGAATTTCTTGTGCGGCTAATGAACTTTCATTTGATGAACATGTTACTTTCTATGGAGGGTGGCTATCCTTTCTCGCATTTGGCTCATTTGGCATATCCAAAATGAGTTGGTTTTTCATAACAAAATACGGACGGGGGAGGCGGCTACTATTCATCTTCGGGTTCTCATTGTTGAATCATCTTCATTGGATCGGGATGCATGCGGAGACCAACAGTACTTCTCATCTGCGTGAGCTACGAGTTCTGGGCGGGCTAGACAAGTACCGAAGATCGTGGAAGTTAATTGGCAAAAACCCTTCTTTGGTTGGATCAAGGTGAATACGGACGACAATTCTTCGGGGCACCAGGCAATCGACAACTTCTAGGGTTTTCGAAATTGTTGAGGTTTCTTTCGGGGGTGTTTCGTGAATCGTTTGGTCGCAGCAATGTGGGCGATTCACTATGCTTTTGTGAAGGGTTGGACACAACTTTGGTGAGTCGGATTCGATGTATGTGGTGAACTTCTTTGGCAAAGAGATCTCTTTGAGGTACCATGGCGCCACCCAGATTGGCGATACACCTTGCATCTTCTCGTGCATATGGATTTTGTGGTCTCTCATATTTTTCGTGAAGGCAATCGGGTGCGCGGACATGTTGAGCAAGAAAGACGTATTACGATACATGGTGGGCGTCCTTTGAGGAGCTCGTACATTATCTCCGATGACTATGTTGGCCAATCCAACTATAGGTTTGTTAGCTAGTCCGTCCAGGCTTGAGGTTTCTTTTCCCATTTACAAGGATGGGTTTTACCTTGGTAGGTTTTAACGAGGCCCCAACCATTGACCATTTGGTCGGCTTGTGACCATTTCGTTTTATTTATGACATTGTTCTCGTGCTTACTTTTGGTTACTGACGATCGGCTGTGATCGGGAATACTCTCTTTTTCTTTTTTATATATATTTTCGAATTTATTCAAAAAACATTACATGAACGAGTTGTGAAGTATTTGTTTCTAAATAGTTCTTTAAATCTTTCCTGTGTCATAGTCATATCATCTTCTATGCTTCTCATCGTATCCCACCAATGTTCGCACTTCCACGAAGCATAAACGAAGCACACATAATTTTTCTTCTTCCGAGACCCTCTTGTATTGAAACATGTTATCTAAAGTCCTCCACCAATCTTACGTAGTTGTGGGTGGGATCTACCGCATCTTCAAAGGTTGGTGGATTTAGCTTTCGGAATCTTTCCCCTACTATCTCGACTTGATCCACCCTTTGATGTGGTTGATTCGTTTATGCTCTTTGTTCTCCAGCTATATCCCTCTGATGGATGAGTTGTTGAATTTATTCAAATTGCCACTGGATGAGCTCCGTAAGTCGATTTACGACAATATCATGATCACCAATTGGTCTAGGTGTCTCCACTCCTTGGTTTTTTTGAATAAGTGCGAATATATATATAAAAAATGAAAATAGAGTATTCGATCCGGTGACCAGGTAACCAAAAGAAAGCAAAACAATGTCAAAAAAAAGCGAAATGGTCACAAGCCGACCAAATGGCTGAATGGTTGGGGCCTCGTTAAAACCTTTCGGGGTAAAACCCATCCTTGTCGGAAAAATCCGAAAGGAAAAAAGTACCCCTAGGCGTCCGAGAAATGAAGAAGCAACATGTGACAAACCTATAGGTCGGTTGGCCAACATAGTCATCGATAATATAATCAATAATATCCTGTGGTGGGACGCCCACCATGTGCCATACTCCGTCTTCTTCTTGCACTGAGAATATCCGCCACACGATTGCCTTCTCGAAATATATGTGAGACCACAAAGTCCATATGGGCGAGCAGATGTAAAGTGTAATGCCAATTACTGAGGTGGTGCCACGGGACCTCCGTGGATCTCGTCTCTAGCAAGTTCACCACATACATAGAATCCGACTCCAGCCATAGTTGCATCCAGCCTTTTCTAGAAGAATACTGGATTGCCCACATTGCAGCCATCATTTCAGCCTCAAATGCGTATCCCGAACCACAATGATGTACAAAACATCCTCGAAAGAAACCTCTACAATTTTGGAAAACACCTGAAGTAGTAAGTCTCCCCGGCTCTCCAGAGGAACTTCCATATGTGTTGACCTTGATCCACCCCTGGGAGGGGTTTTTGCCAGCTAACCTCCACAATCTTCGGGGCCTGTCTTGGGCGTCCTGGAACTTTCAGCCTATGAAGGATAAGGAGGTCCTATTGGTTGTTATGCATACAACCCCGATCCAATGATGAAGATTCTACAATAAGTACTTTCAGATGGATTGTCGAGGCGTCGATTGTCCAGATTTTGCTATGAAATACAATCTCATTCCGGATATGCCAAATGAGCCATATACATGAAAGGATAGTCGCCCGCCAGGAAGGAAGGAAACGCTCCTTTGAATTGAAAGTTCATTAGTCGTACCAGGAATTCATTAAAGTTGTTGGCCTGAAACTGGGGAACGTTAAATTAGATAAAAATCCATCGCCAGAGAGTCCCTGCAAAGACACATGAGACAAATAAATGATCAATCGATTCTACAAATTCACAACAAAGAACGCAAACCGAAGGGCGATAAAACTCCCCTTGGCTCGTAATAAATCCAAGACCCAATCGATTGTGGATAGCCCTCCACGCCACCACCGATCATCATTGCAGGATGTGCGCGACCGAGATCCAAGAACCCCACTTGCCGCTTTGGATACTTAAAGCGCACGTGATCATATGCGAGCCTTAGAGGTAATCGAGCCATCCTACGAATACAACCAAACACGAGTATCCCAGAGTTAGGGCGATGGGGACTCGTCAATCGCCCGAACCAGATCCAAATAAGTCTCCACAAATGAGAATGTGAAATGCCATTTTCCGTCATAAAAATAGTCCAAATGCGATGTCGGAAGAGGTATCTATATTAAATGCGGAATACCAATACGATCAACAATAGAATAGCGGCCCGATTATCAATCCAAAATAATACCTCGAGAACTAGCTCCCGGGATCCAACGCGAATCCTCCAAGCAAGATGAAATAAAAGGTTTAATCCCAGTCCAGATAGAAGATGGAATAAAAGACCTCCGGGTCGTCCCATCTACAGCCAGAAATCGATGCCTAAGTGTGATAAAAATCCCCGACTCTGAGTTCATGACCTTCCAGCCCATTTTCATCAAGAAAGTTGTATTAGCCGCAACAATCGATCTAACGCCCAACCCCCCTTCAGTCGAGGCGTACAACACCGGTTCCAGTTAACTGTCACCAAACCCTTGGAATTCACATTCCCAGTCCAAATGAAGTTATGCATTGCCCTTTCCATTTGCTTGAGCAATGTGCGGGGCCATTTGTAATCATCATGGTATGGACAAACGAGCTAGTAATCACCGAATTAACCAAGCAAACACGACCAGCAATAGAAAGAGACGAACCTTTCCATAAATGCGAATTTAAGTATGATCTTATCAAAAATGGGTGAAGATCCGCAACCTTAGGGGCCCTTTGAAGATTGGTGCGCCTAAATAAGCGGTAGGGAACGTCCCGGGCTGAATCCCCATGATCGTCTGTACTCTTCCACGAATATGAGATGAGACCCGGGTGCCAAAATAAACTTTGGATTTGCAAGGATTGAAAGCCTAGCCCGAAATATCTGCATAAAGGTTGAGAAACGGAGAATAATACGGGCGTTCTTTGAAGAAGCTCCACACATAATAATAATATCATCGGCATATAGGATAGATGATGGAAAGATTATGGGTGCAGGCGCGACAAGCGAGCAAGCCTGTTATGCTCAACCACAACAATGATAAATTTACTAAGAACCTCCTCTGCGATGCAAAACAACAACGGGGATAAAGGATCACCTTGTCGAACTCCTCTAAAGCAAGGGAAGTATCCCACCGGCATCCCATTCAGAAGAATCAAATTACGGGACGCCAGAAGAATAACATCCACCAGTGGATGAAGATTTGAAGAAACCAAAGCGGCGTAGCGTGAATTAAGCCCCATTTCAAGGTATCAAATGCTTTACGGATATCAATCTTCAAGATCATATTCATATCAATCTACCATGCAAGACATTGAATCCTTGGATACGGTCAATATAGTCATGAATGCATGCGCCGGGGACAAATCCAATCGAGTAGGTGATAAATATGTAGTGATAATCGCACCCAGGACGCATAGCTAAAATTTTAGTAATAATCTTGAAAAGAAAATTACTCATGACAATTGGGCGAAAATTCTCAATAACATTAGCATCCTTGGTCTTTGGGATTAGCACCATAAAATTAGCGTTCAATCGAGGTAGTGACGAACTAATGAAGAAAAAAATCTGATCGCGGCGATCACGTCGTGATATAACATCCCGAAGTGTCAATAGAAAATCCCAATGAAATGCGGCCTGGCGAGCTATCCAGAATCCATATCAAATACCGCATCCTTAATCTATGTGTCCGATGGAATGACGATCAGGCTAGCATTATCGGCCGCCCCACCCCGGGAGAAATCACACGATCAATAGTGGAGTAATCCGGAACGATGCTCTCATTATCCACAAAGAGCTCCTTGTAGAACGAAATAATATGATTCCCAAGCATTTGTTTTATCATCGTGTAAACACCGTCCACCATAAGACCACGAATCCCCGACGCCCACTGTGAATCGGCTCGATGATGAAAAATGCCGTGTTACGATCCCCATCCTTAAGCCGTGCCGAGCGAGACCTTTGCTTAAGGAATTGATTGAAGTAGCAATGTCCGAGAGAAGCACGGGCGTCCGGCTCTTGATCCCGACGAGGCTGTTGTATAACCCAAGCTCTCAATATCGATCGAATCGACGAACGCTCCATCCGAAATTCTACCTTGCGATTCACATCTCCAAAATTGTCCCTGTTCCAAACCTTGATTTCCGCCTTAACCTCTTTAGCTTCCACATAACGCTGATAGAGGATTGGGCGCCATTGAAGGCGCTTGAGACAAGAGGTAGTAATCAAATCAAACGTGTCATGATGTACCCACATGCGCTAAAAGCGAAAAGGACAGGACCCTGCTAATGGAAGTAGAGCAACAAACCAAAATGGGGTGATGATCGGACCCAATGCGAGGAAGCACTAAGCCTTTAACAACTTTTTTGCCAAAAGAGAAAAATTGACAAGTTGCTAGAGCCCAATCCAACTTAGCCGGAGAAGGGATAGAGGCCTCAGGGGTACCAAGTAAATGATTTCCTCGTAGTCGGAATTGCGAACAAACCATCATCCTCCATGAAATCCCTGAAATCTTGACAAGAGGCTTGGGATAAAGTATCACTACCGAGCGCTCATGATGTCCCAATACCACTTTAAAATCCCCAATAAGAAGCATATCCGTATGACCCAAATTCCTCAAATCACCAAAGTGCGCGGCGGCGATATTTTTTTAATAAATCGAAATTTAATAGAAAGAAATGAAAAATCCTGGTCACAAGCCGACCCGGTAGCCCAATGTTTGGGGCCTCGTTAAAAACCTACCAAGGTAAAACCCACCCTTGTGGGAAAACCCTTAGTAGGAAAAGAGTACCCGATGAGAAAAATGAAAGCCATACAACCAAACCAAAACAACAAAGCACAAATTAACTAACAAATCTATACGTATGCGTCAGGCATAGTCATCGTAGCGGGGAGATAATATCCATTGGGGGCATCCCACGAGAGGAGTCACACGTGAACTTCGAGATGGTCCGCAACATGGTTGCCTTCTCGATAGATGTGAGAAACCACAACATGCATCCGGGAAAGAAGAAAGAGAGAATAACGCCATTGATTAGCGGCCGCGGGATGGAGCCCGTGCGAGATCTAAGAAGGCCAACAACATATGTAGAGTCCGATTCGGCCAAATATTAGTCCAACCCTTGCGAAAAGCATAGAAGTGCGGTCATGGCGGCTACGATTCGGCCTCAAAAGCAAAGCCCGTTCCACATTGCTCCACGAAACACCCACGAAAAAATCCTCGATAGGTGCGGAAAATGCCTGCGCGCCGTGATACGACCTGGAGCTCCGATAGCACTACCATCTATGTTGACTTTAATCCCGGCCCGAGGAAGGGGAAGAAACCAAGGCACGGGATAATGCGAGGGGCCTTAGGAGCGTCCACTAACCTTCCCGGTGTAGACAAAGAAGATCCTCCCGGGTATTTTGCATGCACCCTTTGTCAAGCGAAGCGAACTCAATAATCATGGCTCTCAATCGAACAAGCGCGCATCTCGTAGTCCAATGTTTGTGATTAAAGATCACGTCATTTCGATGTGCCAAATAAGCCGTATGCAAGAAACAATCGCCACCCTCCGAGAGAAAAGCAATTTGCGACCGAAATGAAATTCCATTAAATGAACCATAAAATCATTGAAGCTATAGGCGTTACGAAAAGCCACCGCAAATGAACCCGCAATCCAGTCCCAAAGAGCTCTGCAAAAGCGCAAAAACAAAAATGTGATCGATCGATTCGAATGAGATTTACGAGACACAAGCGATAGGACCGATGAATCCTTTGGGGTGGTGAGCGTCCATGATCGGGACGTCCGAATATCGCCCGACCAGACCACAACCGTGCGCCTCTCTGCGGAATGTAGGGGACCATATCCAAGATCCCCATTTAACGTTTGAAGGAAAGGGCGGTCGAATAAATGCATATCTGACTTAGAATTCTTGTCCCATCCACAGAGCGAGTCCACACTCGTTTATCCAAAGAATCGGAGCAATCGGACAACGAACAATATCCCGAACAATATCCAAGTAAGCCTCCACAAAGCGACATAGTCGGATGCCATTTGTTATCAAAAAGAAGTCCGATATGGGATTACGAAAGTTAGCCCGAAATTCATGCGGGATGCCAATCCGATCCGCAATGAGCGAGCAAGCCGATTATCCGTCCAAAAATTAACCGAAGAGTGAGCCCCGAGAATCCATCTCGAATCGGTTTGACAATCCTCCACGATTGGACGCAGCCCGCCCGAGATAGAAGAAGGCAAGAATGAGCGCTAATCGAACCATTGTCCATCAAAAAACGGCGACGGAGAGTATCAAAGACAATGGAATCCGATGTGAGAAGTTTCGGCTCTTCATAATAAAGGCTCGGTTTGCGAGAAATGAGGGATTGGGCGCCAAGACCGCCCTCATTCTTAGGAGAGCAACAACGCGTCCAATTAACCACGATGAACCGCCCGATTAATATCACCGATCCCAAATGAAGTTACGCATAGCTTTCTCTAAGCGCTTAAGCGGCAGCGATAGGCCATTTGTAAATGAGCATCTTTGTGAACAAGGAGTGGCAATAATAGAGTTAACCAAGCGAACACGACCTGCCAAGGAGAGAGAAGAACCTTTCCAACGCTTAAACTTAACCATAATCTTATCAAACAAAGGCCGCAACACACCATGTTTGGGGGCACCCTTGAATATAGGAACCCCAAGATAATTAGTAGGAAAGGATCCAACCGATAAGCCCATGATCATCCGAATGCGATGTCTAATATAATGCGAGACGAGTACCGAAAAATACCTTCGATTTGACAGATTGAACACCTGGCGAGAAAAGAGAGGCATAATGACCAAGAGTATCAAAAATATAACGTGCATTACCAGAGGTTGCCGCACAAAGGATGACAATATCATGCATAAAGCATGGAGGATGGAAACACAATATTACGCGGAGCCATGAAAGGCTTGAGAAGATGGGATGACACGGATGAGAGATAAGTTTCCCAGGACTTCTTCGGCAATGCAAAAAAGAAGGGGTGAAAGTGGATCACCCCGACGCACCCCTCTTGTGCAAGCAAAGTATCCACCGGAGAGCCATTAAGAAGAACCGAGATACGGGCGAGTTCAAAATGAGATATCCACGCAACAAATTTCTCGAGAGAAGCCAAATCTACGTAACACATATAAAAGAAAATCCCGGTGAGAGTGTCAAAGGCCTTACGGATATCGATTTTCGAGGATCATATTCTTGTCACTCGATTATGAAGAATGTTAAAGCCTTCCGAGACTAGAGCAATACAATCATGAATGTGCCGACCAGGAATAAAACCAAATTGTGTAGGAGACAAAATACGCCTAACGATCACGGGCAAACCAGTAGCCAATATCTTAGTGATAATTTTGAAGATGAAATTGCTCATGACAATGGGCCGAAATTATCAACAATATTCGCATCTTTGCTTTTAGGAATGAGAACCATAAAGTTGGAATTGAGTCCATCGCGAGAGAACCGCATGGAAGAAGTGGCGCCAGCGATAATGACGTCATTAGATATAATATCCCAACAACTCGATAGAAAGAGCCATTAAATCCATCGGGCTGGGAATCACAAGACTAGATCGAAAACCGCATCTCGAATCTCTAAATCCATAGGTGAAGAGGTTAAGCAATTGTTCTCCACATCCATTACCACTTTGGATTTATAACTTGATCAATAGAAGAAAAATCCGGAATAGGACCAATAGGCGCCGTGAATAAGTCCTGGAAGAATCGGATAATGTGACTATGGATGAGGATGGGTCCGTGAAAGCGTACCATTGATCATCGGACCGTGAATACCAGCCCGAGCGGCCTTAGTCCGACAACAACGATGGAAAAAAGAAGTGTTGCGGTCTCCATCAACCAACCAAGCGGCCGAGATTTACGGCGAAGAAATTGATTGTAGAAGCAACGCTTGATTAAGCAAATTTTGGGCTTCAAGCTCCAGGTCCCGACGGGCTATACTATACCCCCCAGTCTCGATGTCCGATGAACTGTCTCAACTTATCTAATTTATCATCCACCCCACGATTGACATCCCCAAAAACCTCTGAATTCCAAGAACGAAGCACGGGCGCAATCTTTTCAATTTTATCATCAATCGAATCAAAGGGTTAGTGAGTATTTGCGCAATTTGATTCCCAAGAAGAAGTAACAATAGGCGAAAACCAGGATGTTTAGTCCACATACGTTGGAAACGAAAAGGAGATGGGCCCTTATGAGTGAAGTCTCACGAAAGCAAAAGAGGATGATGGTCCGAGCAAGTGCGAGGGAGAACAAAAGCCTTAGTCCTCTGCAAAGATTAACAAACCTAGGACTAGCTATAACACGGTCAAGCCGAGCTTGAATGAGAGTTTGATGAGGACGCGAGTGCACCAAGTAAAGAAGTTGCCTATCGTGGGGATAGCCATCAACCCCGCATTGTCATAAAAATCCCGAAAATCCTGGCAAGACGCCATCAAGGCGACCCCCTGACCTGTACGCTCATGGTTCCGCGAATAGCATTAAAGTCCCCATCAAAACCGGATCATCACAACCCGGAGAAATAATATCGACCAAAGTCGTCTACGAATCACGTGATTGCAAATAGCATGAACAAACCCCACATGAAAGATGTAATTGGAGAATTGGACCTTAAGAATAATACATTGGTCGAGAAATAAAAAACCTTTGAAGAATCGTTATATCCAAGCCATCGAAGATCCGGATATCCGACTTCCCGATGCAGAAAGTTCGAGCCACAAAGCGTAAACCAAGGCGGCCCAATAAGAATCGGAGATAGAATGCAAGTCAACTTTAGGTTCGCAATAGCAACCAAAGAAGGTTTGTGATTATTACATAGCTTCTTAAGAATATTGCGGAAGCAATGTTACCAATCCCGAATGTTCCAATAGAAGCAATTCATTGGGAAGGATCGTGAGGTGATCCAAGTAGGAGATCCCGAGTGTGTGGGCGCAGATGTATCAACCCCAGGAAATATTATCATCATCCACATAATCAGCCCAACATTTCGGGCAGCCTTGTTTAAATTTTTAGATCCATGTTCATCATCCTCAATCTCCAATTGATGAGCAGTGGCTTGTTACCCTGCGTTACCGATTGAAGTAGCCTATGTTTGGCATCAACATTTAGCACGGATAGCCCTATACAACAAGCGAATGGGTTTTTCCAACGGATGCTTGCCGTGATAGGCCTATGATGAATATCGGAGGCGGAGAATGATTGGTCACCGCGAAGAACCTAGGAGGTTTGGGGACGGATGTACGTTTAACCACCGGAGGTGGCATATCATCGAAGTATGAATAGAAGGATCCTCGAGTCCAAGCGAGAAAAAGTATTATCGAGTAATATCCAGGAAAGCGTAAGCGATGGCACAAGAAGGAGCTTCGGGCGCATAGACAAAGTCTTATTATCCACTAAGTTATCCATGAGTCTTGCCCTTATTCGATGGGTTATGGCGGACGATAAAACTGGACGAGTTCGGGGCGACCACGTTGAGGAGTGGGTCGTCCCCGTGGCTCTGCAAATTGACATTATTTCTAATCGTCGGCAAAGACGGTAGAATGTCTGTAATACCACGGGTTCCACAAAATAAAGGAAGCTTTTCATACCCGATAGAAACAAACGAACGGTGACCCTTTCTTTCAACCATAATATGATCTGTAGAGGTTTAGTAAGGTCCACATCAAGCAAAACGGACAAAATGTCCAAGAGAACCATCCGAGACCGTTCATCAACCTCGAATGGGGTGCAATGGCCTTGGCCAATCCCATAATAAAGCTGGGGTCCCGATTCGATACTCAACTCAAATATTCTCACCCAAACGAAGCCGTCAAGTATTAACCTTGTAGGGGTTGAAATCTGGAACCCAGGAGATAAGCGGATGGAACCAGGATTGAGAAACCAAGTAGCCAGCTTGAGCACGGGAGCGATCGAAGTGTTGTTAAATTTAACACGAAGTAACCTTTACCCAACGGTATCAACTTCCAATCATTTTTAACACCCCATAATTGAAAGCCGTTTATGAAGAGGCATAATTGGCCACGGTTTATTACCTTTGTTGAGCATAACACGACCAATTAAAGCATATCGAAATTCAGCAAGTCGTTGTTGATAAACATTTTCATCCATAACCACGAGAATAATATTCACTTTTTTAATGGGCTCGGGGATAGGATTAGAGGGACCGAGAAACAATTTTAGCAAAAGATGGAGGGTTACAGGCCGTCCGAGGAGATGCGGTGTCGGAGGATTTACGAGAAACCATTTGCGCAAAAGTTGTTTCCACACGTGGGTATGAGTTTGGCCTGAAGAGGAGCCGAATGTTGCAAGTATGCATGGACTTGTGGATGATCGGAGGATAGAACGTCATGAACGCCATGTGGGGAAGAGTTGCGAGACCATATTGGCATGCGGATGATAATGTGACCTTGGACCCGTGATCGACTCGTTGTGTAGGACATTTAGGAGTGGCGGCGGAGTTTGCTGCACCTTGAGATAAACCGATTCTGGAGCGAGTCCCAACGCATTAGTGATGTCGGGCGAATAGAAATTTGTGGGCGATTCGGATGTAAGCAAGTACCCGGGGTTGAATGAGGGCGATGAAAGCGAAAATGGAGGAAAAGAAGAAGTTGTGGCGAGCAGTATGATCACACAAACCATGAGTAAAACCAACATGAAAAACCATGGAACCAAATTGAACTTGAAGAACAATGCATTGAGTTGAAGACCAAACACGATTAAGGGCGAGAGATGCGGCATCACGGAAGACCCGGATAAACGGGCGTCGTTGGCAGGAAACTCTGCGCCACAAATGTCAATCCCAAAGAATTCCAATAAGCCCCCAAAATCGAAGAAATGTCCACCTTAGGCTCGCAAATAGCTAAAATGGAAGGTTTGTGTTTTTGACATAACTGCTGGCGGTGGGCCTTGGTTGACACTCTGAAGTAGCTTGGACTTGGCAGAGTCCAGGGAACGGTCCCAGAAAGCACGAGTGATGGTCCGAACAGGCTTCTCCAACGGATGCTGAACAGTAATAGGAAGAATATGTGAGACGTTTCTAGTGTTGGAAGTGGAGGCCCTGGGTATTGAACCCCTTGCTGGATAATCGGATTAAGAATCTGATGAATGTTGATCGGGGATGTCATTTGAGGCGAGAGCCGCAAAACTATTACTGGTGTGTGTATCAGAAGGGCAAGTGACTATTGCACGGCTAGTGAACTGCGCGGCATAGCGAACCCGTATTTCCCATTGAGTCGCCAAGCGGCCTTGCCCTTGTCTGTTGACGGGACGATAAACTTTACGGACCTGGAGGCGTCCTCGCCGTGACCGAGTTAGGGCGGCGGTTGGTGCACGTGAGCGTCCCGGGAGGGTGAGTCTCGCCTTTCCGTAGCCGGAAAGCCTGCTTTAGAGAGATGGCAAAAGGCTTTCAAATGTCCCGTAATGCCACACGTAGAACAAAACTCCGGGAGTTTCTCATAAGTGACACAAATGAACACTGCCCGTCGTTCCACCATAATATGATCCTCCGGTGGTTTGGAAAGATCAATGTCCGTGATACCCAAATAAAGTGACCCAAAGAACCATCAAGAGAACGCTAATCAATTTGTTGGGGTTTCAATAGCAATCGGCAATCCCCAGATTATATCGGGGTCCCAATACTCCAAATCGAGCTCAAAGATTCGTACCTTAGCGGCCATGGAGGATTGTGCCTTGTAAGGGTTAAAATCCGGCACCCATGGAGAGAGACGGATAGTACCAGGATTAAGCGTCCAATTAGTGCGTTCGAGCCCGCGATCGATCCTGCGCATTAAATAATTTGACACAAAAAAATCCCTTGCCTAGGGAATTAATTTCGTCATTTTTAATACCCCATAAATCGGATAGGAGTTTATGCAAGAGCATAGTCGCCCATGGCTTGTTACCTTTTCCCAAAATAACTCTTCCATTTAAAGAATATGAAAATTCAGCGGGGCGTTGTTGGTAAACATTGTCGTCGATTGTCACGGAATAGTAATCATCCTTTCTAGCTTAGGTTTAGGGATAGAGTGGGATTTACGAAACCATTTGGGAGGATGATGTGAAGTTACAGTGCCCGAGGAGTGGAATCGCATCTTTGGGTACACGAAACAATTTTAGCAAAACTTTGTTCCAAATTGGGATTGGAAATATGAGTCGAATGTCGGAAGTTCGTTTCATGGTTGGGTGTCGGAGGCGGAGAAGATCCGGCAATGCGAGAAGAGGTCCGGGATCGAGGCATAGGATGGCATGCGGGGGGAATGCCATGAGGATGGGAGCCCGGGGCCCGGGGGTCATCACACTCTGGGGGGGGACCACTCAGAGGACAGTGGCCGCCCCCTGTAGACATCTAGAGAGGCGGCCCCCATGGCCATAGCGACCATGGGGGTAGGGAGCGTCCCCCATAACCGTTGCATGGGGGGACCACAACCCCTTTGGATGTTGCACTTTTGTTTTCCAGCAGACGCGGAGGATCGGAGATGGAGGTCTGCAAGTACTTCTCTTGTGGGATTAATCCGGTGAGATTGATCGGCGGACGAAGGAGGCACGAGTGTTTTGAAGATAGCACGAAAGTCAGCGGGATGCCCAAGTAAGCAAACGGGCCGCGCGAACAGTGGAGATACCACCGTGCGAATTATCGCTGCTGCAACCATGCTGCAGAGTGTCGCCGGAATACGCGACCCCATGGGATGCGGAGGTGCCTGCAGTCGACTAGGAAGAAGGTTGTTGCATCTGAACAGTCGCCAGGGAGTCCTTGTGGTACGTCGAAGCATACCTATTTGAGTTCGTCGTTGTAAGTGATCGCTCGCCGAAGATGGGAGCAATGGTGTTTGTAGGTCCCATGGAGGTTGTCGTCATGCGAGATGGGTGGCTAGGGTGTGGTGGGGTTAGAAGTTCAAGTATATCCAAACCGGGGTGGCTCGCCCATTGGAGCAAATGGAGAAGATGATTTGGAAAGGACAAATAGGCGATCGTGGATCTAGAGAGAACAATTCTAGAGAGAGAAAGTTAGGGTTCTAAAATCTTATAATTCATTATCATCACGATCTCAAATGTCTCCACTCCTTGGTTCCTATCCCCACCACTACTCTTACCTCTAGTTTTCACCATATTTGGCCAAATTTGTCTTAGGATAACCTAATAACACTTGGCCAATATAATTCCATGCAACATAAAATGCATCAAGCAATAAAATAAAACTTACTTGGCATTGTTGTGCTCCACGAGTTTTAAGTTTTGTACATGGATAGTCTACTGAACATGTAGCCATGCTCGATACCACTGTGATGCCCACCCCTATTACCACTACTCGAAAATATATATATAATACAACTCGGCCACAAACTCTATTTAAAAAGTGTATTTTTTTCCTTTCCTGCGTAAATTTAAAACTGACAATAACGAAATAAACTATATACGCAACAATAAAGATCGGACCACATGTAAAAGCAAAAAAGTAGTCAACCCCAGCTTTGCAAATAAACACGATGATTACATATACAAGTCGAACTCAAACCAACACACTATTTACATATATTTACAATAGAGTTTCAAAAATTACATACAATACGAGTTCCCACATATAGCACAATAGAAGAAAAACCAAAATGAACCCACAAACACGCCCGACAGGTTGTCATCCATATCCATGATCCTCAAAACCTGAAGAAGCTTCAGCACAGCACAGTAAGCCAATAACTCAGGCATTCTCATGCTCACCTGCAATGCATGAACTACATGAGCTAAAGCTCAGCAAGTAAAAATCGTACAAGAGCTCTGCATACAACAATAATCAAATGACCAATAATATCATTATGATGTTACATGTGGTCCATCCTCCCATGGCCTAGCCAAAGGGTCTCCTACTGTGTCCCATGTGTCCGCCAAGAAGTATCCCACTCCATAGAGTCATAACATAAGTACCCACAAATGGTCCATCCTCCTGTGACCTACCGAGAGCCCATCTCCCAATATAGCTTTGTGTTCACCAGAAGTACCCCACTTGTTATACCTAAACATATATCATAAAGCATGCCCAACATGCCTCGGTGCATTAGCGGTGGTCGGCATATATATATATTTTCTTCCAACAAATATTTTTGTGCATGTGAATACCCTCTTGTAATATGCATGCACATGCAAATGTTGTGAATGGCATATTCAATGGCTCACCAAGCACCATATTGCAACATCATACAAGCCAATTGTGCAACATATAATATCCACGTATATTCAACAAGATACCACAATCACAATACAATTTATTCAAACAATAATATGTCCATGCATTACGATTTGAGATGGATTTTTACTTACCTTTCGCCCTTGAATATACTACTAAGAATTCGCTAGTTGCTTTCCCCCTTCTCTATGTATAAGAAAAAGCGTAATAATATAAGTCATTAATTCTGATTTTTAGATCAACAAGTTTATATGCTAGAAACTTATAAAGGTCAAGAGATAAAGAATCATTGCAATGTGGCACTCATCGCTCGTTTGGGCGAGAGATCGATGGCCTAGTCATTTTAGCGTCGAGTTGGCTAAAAACAAATGGTGCAAGGGTCCATCGATGATCGGCCGGGATGCTTGTTCGCCCTGCAACATGCGGCGACTATGCTTACGTGGTCGGGTGGAATGGGTGCGTCGACGCGAAGTGAGGTTTACGGTTCGACCACGGAAGAAAAGTATAATCCGGATAGTGGGTCATGGGAACGTATACGGACATGTTGAAGGATGATCTGTGCAATCATCTCACTCGCCTCCTCTACTTGTGGTAGTAAATAATGAGCTTTACTCATTAGAAGCTTCTTGAACGGTGAAGGTGTACTTGAAAAATACGAATACTTGAAAGCAATTGGGGCCGGTTCCGTTGAGAGCTGATTGTAATAGAGGTTGGGGAGTCGCGTTCAAGTCTTTGGGAGACGAGCTTTTGATAATTGGAGCGTCGTCTATTTCTTGTGTTAGTAATTACATGGCTATATACACTTGTTGTCCGAATCACGAGGTGGTGAATCGGAAGCCTCATGATAGTGGAAGAAATCGGCTTAGCCACTTCATTTTAAATTGTTCTGTTGTGGTGGCTTGATGGAGCATGAACGGATAATTAAAGTACGAAGGACGATTGATGATTTGATTGTGTGCCTTGTAATATTTTACTTTCTACTGTAGATACCTAGAAACCTGATGATGCAATGTGTAATCATAACTCAGTATGAGAGTTATAAATCCACGTTTGAGCTTTAATATCCATTGTATATTGTAACTCTGCTTTCTTTTGACAAGTTTCCAGTCTTATTGAAAACTTTGTCATTTTATTTAAAAAAAAATATAATATAAATACCAGTTCAATCATTAAAACATTTAGTATACTAGATTTTCATCAATGTTCCTAGTTGAAAGAGGTATACACCTACTTAAAATAATGAAAGAAAAAAACCGAAAATTTAACTACAAAACTGAACAACATTGATAATAAATACCCAATTCCAGAATTTAATTTCCTTAATTACTCGACAGATATTTTCGGCATATAAGAGGAAGGGAGTGTTGAATTACCTTTACAAGCCTCACTTGAAAATCTATTTTTTTTTCTTCCAAAAACATCTGACCCCAAATAGTAGTTATATGTGTGTGTGCCTATGTTAGTGATAGGCATCCATTTATCTTAGCCTAATAAAATGAGGCGGTGGAAGCTAAATCATACACATGGATGTACAGACAAAGTGCTTAGGACAACAAGTTTAAAAGATGATATCCATTAATTCTTATCTACAAATAGTTACACCCCCACATATATATAGTTGTATATGAATTAGTTCTCATCTTTATATTAGTCATTTAATTATATGTCCACTAGGTAAGAAATATATATTTAAAGATAAGCAATTCATACGTAAGTATATATGCATTAATTTTTATCAATACATATTTATATATACAGGATGAGATCTCTTTGGCAACCTCTTACCGTGTGGCGGTATGGATTAATCTCATCCATCCACACCTTTTATTCAATGGTCAAGATTTTATTTTTGAATCGAAATATAATATAAAAGAAAAGGAAAATTCTGGTCACAAGCCAGGCCAGGTAGCGCAATGTTTGGGGTCGTTAAAAACCTACCAAGGTAAAACCCACCCTTGTGGGGAAAACCTCGGTAGGAAAAAGTACCGGCGAGATAAAATAAATCCATACAACCATAGTCGAACACCAAACCCAAAACTAGCTAACAAATCTATCTTGCGTTCGACCAACATAATCATCCGTGAGGTGAAATGATGCCCGCAGGAGGGCGTCCCACCAAGCCGAATCACAATTGTACTTTTGAGATGATCCGCGCCCGATTACCCTCACGATAAATGTGGGAAACCACCAAGTTTATCTGAGAAAGCATAAACAGAGTATACCGCCACTGATTCAAAAATCTCCAAGGAACGTAGCCAATCCGAGATCGAAGAAGGTCCACCACGAAGGTAGAGTCCGCCTCGTGTGGTCAAGATTGCTATTAAAAATAATTGATTTATTAATTAATTAATAGGTGGAAAGGGCATAATAGTAACTAGCAAAATGCCATAAATCACGCACCTACAATCAAGGGATTGATTAATATCATGTTTTCATAACTGAAATTGTGCTCCATTTTAATAGTTGAACTGTACACCATTTAATAACTGATTGTACATCATTAATTCTTGGATGATTGAATGCACTATCGGCAATCCAATGGCTAGGGTGATGCGAGAAAATTAAGAGGCTTTGTCCCGTTATTCGAAATTGGAATCATTCGGTTTTTGGGAACATTCATCATCAGGTCGACTCAGTTCAAGGCCATCTTCAAACTCTCCAAGCTGCCATTTCAATGAATGGTTATTCGGATGATCTTATTCAACAAGAAGTGCGTTACACATTGAATTAAGCAAGCTACTAAACGACCAATATGAATTCTTAAGGCAAAAAGTCGCACTCAATGGCTTTAGGATGGGGATCGCAACACTAAATTTATCAATCGAAAACTCCTAAGCCAAACGGTTTAAAAGCTATATTACTCATATGGTGGTGGATAGTGAAATGACGGACAATCGTGATTAGAAGGCATGTCATTTGGTTTTCTGACGACTATATGGCCAATGGAAGCAATGATTACTTTTTAGTAGATAGCGTTGTACACTTACGATTACTTAAGAGGAAAATACAAGGATTTGCGCTATCCCCACGATGAAGAGATCAAAATGACTATTTTTTATTTGAGCCGGATAGTGTGGACCCCTCTGGATGGATTTGGGGGTCATTTTTACCATAATTGCTAGGACATTAATCCAGGGGATATTTTGTCGGCCGTACGTTCTTTCTTTGTTACTAATCATTTTCCGATGGGGTGTAATTCAAGCTACATGGTTCTTATCCTTAAGAACAATAATGTTGACCGGTTGGGAGTATAGGCCTATAATCTTAAGTAACTTTCTCTTCAAAACAGTTACTAAGATTTTGGCTACTAGATTTGGTTCTATTCTTAAAGGCCATGTTTACAGTATGCAATTTGGTTTCATCCCTAGAAAGCAAATTCATGATTGCATTGCTCTAGCATCTGAAGGGGTGAATTGTCTTCTTAATCGTTCTACATCGCATAATATGATCCTTAAAGTGGACATCCGAAAAGCTTTTGATACGCTCCAATGTGATTTCATTCTTTATGTCCTCCGACCTATGGGATTTGATCAGGGGTTCGTGAATTGGGTTAGCACAATCTTTACCTCAACCCGCATTTCTATTCTTTTTAATGGATGCCCGGGAGGGTTACTTCCCGATGCACTAGAGGTGTTCGCCAGGCGACCCATTACCCCACTTCTTTTCGTGCGGCGGAGGATGTTTTGCGCGTACTTTGGATGTGGCCGTCAACATGGTTTTCTTTCCCGTTCAAGCCCACACGATCCATTATATTCCTTCCTTGTTTATTATACGCAAATGATATTCTTATCATGCGGCAACCACTTGGAAGAATTGTCATTCTTGACCAAATTAACTTAACTAAAGACACTTAGACCAAATTAACTTTAACTAAAGACCATTGACCAAAATCTGAAAATTGACCATCCTAAGTAAAATGAAAAATCACTCCTATTGGGCTTGAGGTGTTGGACGAAAATCATGGCCCATAAGCTCCAAATTAAGTCTTCAATTCAGTTCCATGCTTAAGCGCAACTTATTATATGCATTACGGCCCAACAACTTGAATAACATTCATTACTTGGCCTTCTATTGAGCTCCTTGCACATTTTGTTTAATTTCAACAACAAGAGTCATTAAAGCTTACTTGAATTGTTTAGCTCTTACTC